>OX459006.1:1504166-2245000 GCA_949774965.1 Diarsia brunnea
TATACATACGTTTTTAATAAATAAAACTTTTGTTTTCTCTGTAATAAAAAAAACTTTGAATTCCCCATTTTGTACGTGACTGCAACACTATCCGCGGAAAGCCAAAAAAAAAACTTAATCTTTTAGTCTATAGCCGATCGCCATTGTTAGATGCGCGCTCAGGATAATTTATTAATTTAAATAGATAATTTCAACTTGTGTATACGTTTTCAATAAATAAAACTTTTGTTTTCTCTGTAATAAAAAAACTTTGAAATTCTCATTTTTTACGTGGCTAAAACACTATCCGCAAAAAGCAAAAAAAAGAAACCTCATCCTTTTAGTCTATGGCCGATCGCCATTGTTAGATGCGTCATTTTAACTGTTGAAAACATGCTAAAAATGATTTTTTTGTGTTATTTTCTTCACAAGTGTGTTGAAAACGTCGTATGATACACGTGTGTATTGATGATTACCGTCCTCGGCTCGGGTCTCAAAGGCGCCTCAGCGGTAATCACCAACGTTACACACTTATACCATAATGTACTAATACTCTTCATAAATGATTAGTAAAGGATTTTTCAACACACTTGCTCATAAAGTGGCTCTAATTTCACCGCAATTAGGCATATAATGACACCTGTAATTAAACTGTGAATTTTTCATTACCATTATTCACAAGTGAGTTATAGGTTTTTTTTAAATTTTTTTGGTTGAGTTGCTTTGTTCTTAAAAAAGTTTCGATACTAAAAAGATTGTGTTCAATAGGTACTACAAATAAATTAATGTACCTATTCCTTGCTCATTTCATGCAACTTCGAATTTAAATAGATAATTTTAACTTGTATAATATACGTTTTCAATAAATAAAACTTTTGTTTTCTCTGTAATAAAAAAAACTTTGAATTCCTCATTTTGTACGTGGCTAAAACGCTATCCACAAAAATAAAAAAAAATAAACCTCATTCAGTCTATGGCCGATCGCCATTGTTGGATGCCCGCGCAGGAAAACTGATATTTTTTTTTCACAACTCATTTTAACTGTTGAAAATGATTTTCTTGTGTTATTTTCTTCACAAGTGTGTTGAAAAACGTCGTATGATACACGTGTGTATTGATGATTACCGTCCTCGGCTCTCTTATGACCCTCACCTAACGGCTCGGGCCTCAATGGCGCCTCAGCGGTAATCACCAACGTTACACACTTATACCATAATGTACTAATTGATTACAGTCTTACCGAGAAGTATATTACAACAATAACTATTGCCCCGAAAATGAGACGATGATCCATTTATGTTCTGGTTGCCACCTGAAAAGAAATGTTGTAAGCTTAAAAAGGGAAACAATCGAAAACTGTTCATCTTATTTCTATTATGAATTCTGTTTGGATGGATGAATGTTAGTCAAACACGCCAAAACGACTGGATTAGAATGAAATTTGGTACGGAGATATTTCACAGTCTGGAATATCACATAAACCTCGCGTAATGAATAAACATAATAACAAATGTGTATCTGTGAGAGTATTGGCAAAGCAAATTAGAGTGAAAGGGATGCTCTGAAGCATACAATGATCTTATTAGTGATGTTCTTCAAATCGATCAGGTGCGTAGTACGGGCTACTTGCATACGTGTATGACCAGATGTATGGACGTGAACGAAACAAAAGGAGTATGTAAGGGTCGTTGTAGGTGGCGTTCTGTGGTTTCTACCTACCCCCATGGGGAATAGGCTAAAGTTTATGGATGTACAGACTCGTACAGTACTACTACTCATGCATTGCCAAATTATAAATGAAATCTACTTCTGCTTTATGGTGTGGTTGAGTCCAAACCTGGTGAAAGAGTTTGTAAGCCACCCACAGAAGTCTGACTTGGCTTTAGATGCCTTTGAGAAATATAATAGGCATGCTGGTTTCCTCACGATGTGTTCCTTCACCGAAAAAAGTCATATATAAATATACAAAACTCAAATGAATCCAAAAAATCAAGGGTGATGGTGATCAGAGGTGATATAATCTACTGAATCCATATAATTCGAATTTCTAATATTGTTCTTCAAAATATACAAATGTGAAATCGAACTTCATGCCATAGTTTCACACAACAGGCCAGGTTTTTTGAGAACTCTTTAAAAGGACTTTAGCTGAACCATAATAAGTTACAGTTATACGCGCTGACCCTACTCTACATTTCTACAATAAAGGTAGTAAACATTAATTTGACTACACTGGTATTTAAATCTTATTGTTACAGGCAATGCATTTTATTTCTTGTTCATACATAATGTATAATATAGTTCTAATTTATTGTTTTGGGGTCGGAAAGAGTAGAATAACAAACCAAACGGCCACATGTTTGATTTTGACAATGCTTTCGCGTCATATATTTGATGTGTAAAGTTAGGACTTTTTTTTACATAGTTCTTTGACAGCGAGCTAATTTAACCATAAATAGAAAGCATGCCTCTTTATTTTCTGTGTAGATCAAGGAGTTTTCCCTGATTGAATGAATACCTCTTTTTAAATCTGGGGTCAGTAAAGATTCTAATAATTATTGCTTTGTATCGATTTTGCCACTTTTTAGCCAGGTTTTTGAAAAAGTACCTAATGCGTAACCAAATACTCAATCATTTTAACACCAACAGAATCTTACACGATCAACAGTACGGATTCACTAAAGGACGTTGTACAACTGACGCCGGTGTTACTTTATTAAGGCTCCTCTCTCGAAAAAGCTTAAAAACAGCGTGCAGATGAAGCAGTTTTTCACCGGCACTTACAGAGAAATTACATCTGAGAAAAATTGTTAGTAATCTACATGATATGACACGTAATTTGGTTTAGCCATAATTTTTGTATCGGTATCACATAATAAGAAAAAAAATCCACAAAATCACCTCCAAATCGTTGAATGGAACCATTTTACTCCTTCATTTTTTAACAAAATAATATTAAAAAAATATCTACTGCTTTGAAATACAAAGGAAAATAATTTGGTTTTGTTATTTTTTAAAAACATGTATTATTTTAATTATAATAAATGAAAAATGCGTCCGTTTAAAGTCCGTATCTACGACCGAGAGGTGTTGTTTAATGCGTGGGAATAGTCCCTTGATGCTATAGGAATATTTTGTGCAAGCATTTGATTGCGTGAATCACGACACATTGCTTTTGAAACTTGAGCGTTACGGACTAGGCAAACAAATCGTGTTAAATCACAGGGTTTAAAAGTAAAAAAACCGGCCAAGAGCGTGTCGGGCCACGCTCAGTGTAGGGTTCCGTAGATAATAAAATATTATGTAAACGAAGTTAAAAAAAAAATACGGGCAAATGAAACTTGACCTCTGGATTGTATAGGCGCTCATACGATTCAGGGACCAAATTATATTGGTTAACTGCAGTTTCCATCTGTTGTTTCCATCCAAGTTCAAAATAATTTTCCTAGAAAGTCCTTATAAAGTTCTATTTTTCAGATTTTTTTCGTATTTTCTAAACTTATGGTTCAAAAGTTAGAGGGGGGGGGACGCTTTGTTTTTTACTTTTGGAGCGATTATTTCCGAAATTATTGACATTATCAAAAAATTATTTTAGTAAACCCCTATTCATTTTTAAATACCTTTCCAACAATATATCACACATTAGGGTTAAAATTAAAAAAAAAAACACTTCCCACTTTACATATAGGGGGGCTACCCTAATAAAACATTTTTTTCCAATTTTTATTTTAGCACTTTGTCGGCGTGATTGATACACATATTGGTCCCAAATTTCAGCTTTCTAGTGCTAACGGTCACAGAGATTAAGCGAGGACGGACAGACAGACAGACAGACAGACATGGCGAAACTATAAGGGTTCCTAGTTGACTACGGAACCCTAAAAACGGGGGTTTCGAAAGGTTCAATTTTGGATCCTTTCCTTTTTCTGGTATATATTAATGATCTACCCTATTGATTGGACATTACATACAGGAATTTCTGTTTTGAAGTGTTTACACCAAACATGTGACTAGACCAACTTAAAGTGGTAGCCCGCGACATTTGAATTTTCTTACGTTATTTGCAATTTTCCGGTCAGTGTTAGGTTGTATGTTAAATAAAATAGGATTCGCGACCGTAACAAATGTGACTTTGCTAAGTAATAATGATTAAAATCATCCAATATTTTTTCAATATAATTCTCAGTTCATTTAACTTTCTTGTAATCAACATAGAACCTGACACTGACCTGCAAATTGCAAAAAAAGGTAAGAAAATTTGAATTTCGCGGACTACCTTAGCGCATCCACCTTTTTTTTGTTAAGCTATTGCATAGCTTCTATCGCGGGCCTTGAGCGTGGGGACCGAATCCAGAAATTCCGTAACGAAAAAAACCTAACACCCCCCACTTGACAAATTGACACTTGACAATGACTTTTTGAAATATCACGCTTGTCTCTTTAGTTCAGCAACCCGCCTTTAGGTGGCATTGGTTGTATTGGAAAACTACCGTAATCAGCTGTTTGTGAGAAAGTATATAGGTGTATAGGTATTTATCATCTATGTACAACAGTGAATATCTGTACTCGTATAATTTGTGTACAAAGTGTTTTAAATATGAATAAACAAGGTGTATTTATTAATATCAAAGAAAAAAAAACAAAGGAAAAAAAATACTGCATTAATAAAATAAATAAATAATTATAATTGCATAAGTTGATAAAAAATGCTATGCAATAGCTTTACCGCGGCCTCAACCACGGCAGTCTCCGAGTGCCACACGTCTTTTTATTGATAAACGTTTCCCCACACTAGGAATTTCTCCTGTATCGTGGGTGCGTTTACAAACATATAAAGTCACATACACAAATACCCAGACCCGAAACGACTATCTGCAGGCTATACAAATATTTGTTCCGTGCGGGGATCGGACCCGCGACACGCAGCGCAGCAGTCCAATCGCTTGGCCTCTGCGCTAACCGTGCCGTCAGACCTTAACTGAACCAAGGTTTAGGTAATAGTCCATACCACTGAACCAATCAGGGATGATCAAAGAATGGCGCTTAAAACCCACAACTCACGTATTCACTACCAACATTGTCATAATATAATACATCCGTAACCACTCTCATTTTGGTTCAGTTGAAAACCAGCGTCGGGCACTAGTTGCTGAATTGGGCCTTTTTGGCGCAGTCATGAGACACTATTTTTACATTGTGTGTACTTGTTGGCACGTGCCAAATAATTGCATTTTCTTTCTTTCTTTTCTTTTCTCACTTATTATAAACCCTGGATCAGCTTGGCATCCCCTAATTTTTACTAGCTGAGGCCGATCAGAGAGTCTCAAATGGCCGCTTTAGCAGAATCATAATAATACGAAATACGTTATATTTCGTAAAATGTCCACAGACCCGGGGGGGGCTGTTCTCGTGGAAGTCGAGGCAGAAGAGGTCTGCACAGCAGCTCCACTGATGGCTGTATTCCCTCGCCATACTCCATAGAAGCCAGTTTATTCTTATGGGCAGGCCGAAGCCAGGTTGCTATGTGAAACTAGCTTGGCAGTCACAGGGCCAGCAGTGCTGCAGCCTAATGGAGATGGTAAATTGTTAATTTTATATCTTAGGAACGTATTTATATATTTGATTCTAGGACATGCTTGAACATGGACATGTGTTGTTCTTAAGAGCAGTGCTGATGAAATAAAGTTCACAAAGTAATGCGGCTGCTTGGGTTCGAATTCATGACTTAACGCTCGTAAGTCGGGGCCGCCACCACAAGACCACTACTGCTGAAAGACTTTTGAAAAAGACAAAAATATTAGACATTTTACGTCTAAACCTATCTTTGGTTTAGGCACAAAATGCCTAATACTCAAACTGAAAGAATATTATTACTTACTACTTAATGTAATGTATTTGAATCAGTGAGTTGAAACTGTAAGATTTATGCAAAAGAAAAAATATTAACTTTCTCGGAGTGGTCTAATTTCAATTTGGTGAAGATATGATGAAGAACTTCGGAGATAGGGAACGGAACTCCTCAATAAATGACAGCAAATGGATTGGGATTGCTGAAATCTCATGTCTGTCTATTGTTTACACCAGTTCATAACATAGCATCACGCCGGTACGCTGTGAAGGGGAAAGCACATGTAAACCACTAAAAAGTGAAAAATAAAAACTTTTTAACAAAAAATAAAACCGACTTGCAACAAAAATAAAAATCTTCTTAAGTTTATTTTTAATTTTTTTCGTGTTTTATTTTTTGGACCCGTATATTAGTTGACAGAGTTAGAGAGTAGACCCCCTGTTGCAAGCGCCATGATCGCGTGATGACGGATTATAATGAATAACTAACTGCGGTACTCAGAGATATTTAATGATTACTTAAGCCGTCACTTAGTAAAGATTTGACATATTTTTGTATGACAAAACTGTCAAAACCTTTACTAAGTGATGGCCTAAGTAATCATTAAAGCTCTCTGAGTGCGGCAGTTAGTGAGATATCCCGTACCTAAGCTTTTTAATAACTTTTCTGTTAAATACTTACTTCTACCAAGTATGTATTCGTAAGATCAACACGAAAGGAAAACACTTAATAAAGAAACAGTAATTTATTAACAACAAAATTTTTAAACTTCACAAAATGGCCGCTGTTCTTGCGCCAGATCACTTTTTGTATTTACACGGCGAGTGCTTAGGACATCGGCAAACACAATCCTGAAATATCAAAAAATCTGATTTTCTTAACAACGCGGTAATATTCATCATACTTGTAATTCCAGAAGAGTTAGGCAGCAGAAGTGTAATAACAAAGTTCTAATATTGATACCTCTTCCAATGAAGACTGGATTCGTAATGCTAAATTGGTAAAGTTTTGTATCCCTGTGTGTAACTACTTGAGATCGTTTGGGAAATGACTACCGACATTACTTATTTCTGCCGCCAAGGAAACTTGAATCACCGGTTAGTAGGATATTATTATAAGTTCAGCAGGGCTATTGAGCATCTTTTTAAATGCCAGTGGTTATCATAGTGTCCATCGATTAACTGTCAAATGGTTATGGTTTGGTACAAAATGAAATCATTTGACATTATGATAGCCACTGACATTTAAAAAGATACGCAATAGCCCTGGGCCTCTAGTCTGCTATTTTTATAAATATCGTCATTCCAACACGATCTCATTGTCATTTAGCTAAAAGTTCGTAATCTGCTAATTCATAATGATCGATCATTGGTCCGTCAATGGTCTCGTAATAGAATTGTGTTATAATGATGTTGTCGTATTGCCATTATTATAAAACCAGATAGTAGAAATTATTTTCGAAAAACTACTACTAAATTTGAACATGTATTCGTGCCAGATTTCATTTATATATATTTCTACGTATTATTTATTAGTGTTAGAAGCAATCTGAAGTGATAAGAAGTTCGTAAATAGCAAAAAAACGTTAAATATGAAACTATACAACTCAATATTTTATCTAAAGTCAAAAGTGACATTACTGCGTTAAACTGACGTTTTACTGTTTTTATATACAACTACGATTTGCGGAACAGTGCTAAACCCAAGCTATTTAATTCATGGACGGAAACATGGAAGACGACTTCTAGGACCAAGGGCCATTACTATGCTGCTATACAGCCTGAAATCCAGCGTCGGCCTTGGTTTTTTAAATGCCCTAAATTGTCGAAGAAAACTGTTTCGTCCCTCTGTAGACTAAGACTCGGACATTGTTGTAGCCCTGTGTTCCTGCACAAAATCCATGCCCGGGATAGTTCCCTGTGCGAGCGTGGTCTTGCGGAGGGTACTTTAGATCATATTTTCTTTTCCTGCTCCCTAAATAATAAATCCGTTGACCTGTACCAAAAAATTTCCAAATTCAATATACCTCTCCCAACCAACTTTCATACCCTTCTCTCCCACTTCTCCCCTAAATTAATCAACATTAGCTGGACAATATTTGCTCGTAGTGAATACATTGTCTTCTCTTCAATATAATTTCACAAAAAAACACGTCAAACATACTCGTAACAATTAAAAGCAATGACTTCACAATGACGTTGTAATGGTAGATCACTGGTCAAAGGAACTGTCAAAATTTTAGCAGATTACCGTCTAGGTCAGTCATTCATTTGTCATTACGTACGAGATTACCATTTTTATCCACTTCTTTCAATGGAGTGTCAGTGGTTGACCATTGGAAAGTCATAATGACGCAATTATATTAGTAGATTACCAAACTTGTCAAAATCAACAATTAAGTAGGTAATCAATGACAGACCATTCTGATACTATTGTAATAGCAGACTTGAGGCCCTGGGCCTCAAGTCTGCTATTTTTATAAATATCGTCATTCCAACACGATCTCATTGTCATTTAGCTAAAAGTTCGTAATCTGCTAATTCATAATGATCGATCATTGGTCCGTCAATGGTCTCGTAATAGAATTGTGTCATAATGATATTGTCGTATTGCCATTATTATAAAACCAGATAGTAGAAATTATTTTCGAAAAACTACTACTAAATTTGAACATGTATTCGTGCCAGATTTCATTTGTATATATTTCTACGTATTATTTATTAGTGTTAGAAGCAATCTGAAGTGATAAGAAGTACGTAAATAGCAAAAAAACGTCAAATATGAAACTATACAACGCAATATTTTATCTGTTTAGCTGTCAAAAGTGACATTACTGCGTTAAACTGACGTCTAACTGTTTTTGTAAACAACTACGATTTGCGGAACAGTGTTAATTCATGGACAGAAACATGGAAGACGACTTCTAGGACCAAGGGCCATTACTATGCTGCTATACAAAGAAAATTTAAAAACCTCGTTTTTCTGAGACCCGTCTGACTGATTATGGTGTAGCTCCAACACAAGGTACTTTTTCATATATATTTTTCAAGTTGCAAATAACTTTTAGATTTGTACTTAATATATTAAATTCTGAACCATTTGCAACATTTCAAAGCATTCTTTGAAGATGTTTTTACACATTAATGTTCACTTAATCACATGTACTTTATAGATTTAATTTGTAACATTACAGGATCTAGAAATATACGGACTAGAGTGATCCAAGAGGAATTCTCTATCCGTCAACAATCGTATGACAGATCCCAAAAAAAAGAAGAGGAGCTACACAAACTCAGAATAGCTGAGAAAGAGTGGATAGTGAAGGCTGCTGAACAGAACTTCTTCAAAGATAAGACTGAAAGAGAAGCTATGGAGGAACTTCTTCAGTGTAATAAAGCCAAGAGAGAATTGCGTTTAGGTATATTTAGAAATAAAAATTAGAACTTTAATATACATGGTATTTAATTACATGCCCCTCATAGTATCATTAATATTAGCAAACAGATGAAAATACATTAAATATAAAAGCTACTCTTATTTCTCTATACTTACACATAACTGTACCTACTTACTAATTACAATTATTTTATTAACTTGAATAAAGAATTAAAGATATTTAATACACTGTGTAAACAAAACTTAACTGACATCATTTATGTAGTTGAAAAATTAAAAATAAAGGTACAAGTAAGTACTGTATACTTAAATTTAACGCACACACATTTACCATTGTACTTGTTATCTTATTAAATAAAATGGCTGGCAATAAATGCAGCCCTAATAACGCTACCCATGCAGTTTCTCTAGTGTGGGAGACTGGAATTAAATCAATATTCGAGATGGGTTCAGGCATTTCTTGATTTGTTTCTTTACTAATGTTATGTAGCACAGCACATGCTACTATTATGTTACATGTGTTGGGTAAATTGTTTTGCAATTTTCTATTTAAACATGCAAACTTTCTTTTCCATACACCATTAAATCTTTCTATTGTATTTCTTGTTGAGATATGAGCCTTGTTGTACCTTACTTCAGGTTGTGATTGTGGATTAAGCACAGGCACTATCACCAACTAGTAAACCTGTAAGTCTCCTCCTTCGAATCTCATATGACACCTGCTATTTGAAAATATCCTTGAGTCGTGGACAGACCCAGGCCAACGTGCAACAATGTCATATATTTCCATTTGGGGTCCGCACACTATTTGCACCTTAATTGAGAACCAACCTTTGCGGTTGCGAAACACTTCACCGTTTTGTCTGCTGGGACTTTTGATAGGTATATGATGACAATCAATGCACCCTATAGCCCCAGGAAATCCAGCCATACGATGAAATCTGATTTTCTTCTTCTTCAACAACAAACACACAACTTCCGGAAATTTGACAAAGCGTCTTACTCGGACATTGTTGTAGCCCTGTGTTCCTGCACAAAATTCATGCCCGGGATCCCTGTGCGAGTGTGATCTTTATTCAGATCATATTTTCTTCTCCTGCTCCCCGTAAATAATAAATCCATTTCCAAATTCAATATACCTCTCCCAATCTTATCGTTCCACGTCTACTACCAGACGGACCGAAATTTCACAACAACCAATTCGGTTTTACCGTGGGAAAATCTACCGTAGATGCGGCACTTTCTGTCAGGAAAATTGTCAATACATCCGAACATAAGTATGTAGTTGGGATATTTCTAGATATTTCTGGGGCTTTTGATAACGCATGGTGGCCGATGCTACTCCTTAAACTGAAAATTCGTGGTTGCCCTAAAAACATATACAATCTTGTTTACTCGTATTTCTTAAATGGTTCCGCGAAACTAAAACTCGGACATCATTCTATGTCAAAGTCCCTTACCATGGGATGTCCTCAGGGTTCGGTTATGGGTCCGTATGTATGGAATGTAGGCTTCGATGACTTCCTCGCGATTCCACTTCCATGCGGGTGTTCATTAACCGGTTACGCGGATGACGGCCTGCTGCTCATTCAGTCAAGTACTCGGGCTGGACTCGAAAATTTGGCAGATACTTGCCTAAAATTAATATCCCAGTGGGGCGATCGTAACCGTCTGACCTTTGCACCACACAAAACTTATCAACTTCTTTTAAAAGGTAATCTTAAATCATGGCCAAGTATTAAATTTAATAACGTCCCCGTGAAAAAGAAGGAGTCCGTGTGCTACCTTGGGTTTGTCTTAGAGAGGAATTTTTCATTTATTGAACACATAAAAACCGTCGGTGAAAAAGCTAAAAAAAACTTTTATGCCTTAACGAGAATATCCAAATCTACGTGGGGTTTGTCATTTTTAACTCTAAAGACGATCTATGGGGCTACTTACTTGGGGTGTATGTGCTACGGGGCACCAGTTTGGGCCGATAGGGCCTCCATAGGAGCGGTACGACGTAAATTGCTTCAAAGCCAGCGGTTGGCCTTAATTTTCTTGTGTAAAGCGTATAGGACGGTTAGTACTGAAGCCTTACCGGTTCTGGCAGGGGTACTTCCAGTCGATCTTGAAGTGCAGCGTCGTGCTTCAATGTACTACTGCGCACGAGAGACCGCAGACGCAGACTTTTTAACGCAACGCGACCGTGCTAAAATAGCTAGATTACTTAAGCCACAGGCTGACGTCTGGGAGGAACTTTTGTCCGAATGGCAATGTAGGTGGGATAATTCCATCAAAGGCCGACACCTCCATCAGTTCTTTCCATCCGTTCGTGAGCGGCTGGCCAGGACATGGCTGGAGGTGGATCACTGTGTTGCCCAATTTCTCACAGGTCATGGTAACTTTAAGAGTAAATTATTTTCCTTCAAGCTTGTTGACTCGCCTTTTTGTCAATGTTCTACATCTGACTGCGAAATTGAACAATCTGCACATCACATTTTATGGGAGTGTAGTCTTTGGCAGAATGAACGTAATATTATGTTAAATAGTGTACGGGTTACATCCGGAGTTATTTACTATACGGACCTTGTAGAAACTAGAACAAATTTCCGTGCGTTCAAGCATTTTTGTCATACCTAATATTGGAATCAAATATAACAGCTCACAACTTAGGACCCAGTAATATTAATGACAATCCGTGGTGCTAGGCAACTGGGCCTATCCCAGTTGTATACGTCCCTGTATGCCTATTGGCCTTGTTCTGTTCTGTCTCCTGCTGATATGGAGGGAAGTGGAAATTATGTTTTTCCTACTCCTCCGCTATTCTTTTCTGATTAATTTCGTTGCGGGATCCAAGACAGTTAAATCGTTTCCCTGGGACTTCGTCGAGCTTCATTGTCTCGGCGCTTTTCTTGTGGTCGCCACTGTTGATTCTGGCTAACAGGAGTTACAGTGGTTTGGGAATAGTGTGGCGGGCTTGTCCCATACCTCTCCCAACCAACTTTCATACCCTTCTCTCCCACTTCTCACCTAAATTAATCAACATTAGCTCGAGAATATTTGCTCGTAATAGTGAATACATTGTCTTCTCTTCAATATAATTTCACAAAAAACACGTCAAACACGATACTCGTAACAAATAAAAGCAATGACTGCACAATGACGTTGTAATGGTAGATCACTGGTCAAAGGAACTGTCAAAATTTTAGCAGATTACCGTCTAGGTCAGTCATTCATTTGTCATTAAGTACGAGATTACCATTATAATCCACTTCTTTCAATGGAGTGTCAGTGGTTGACCATTGGAAAGTCATAATGACGCAATTATATTAGTAGATTACCAAACTTGTCAAAATCAACAATTGTGTGATCAATGACAGACCATTCTGACACTATTGTAATAGCAGACTTGAGGCCCTGGGTGATGTGGATTGATGGCACGTTAGCGTGATGATATTAGACACATGACAGATGCTATCTACGATGTCTCTGCTATTCCGGGTAATAAAGACAGTGACTACTTATCGTCAAGGGGATCGTCACCCATTTGTTTGCCACTAAATACAAAAGGCTTGTTATTTTATAAGTGACTATAAACTTAAAAGGCGACCAAGTGTTTGCAACTAATAAAATAACTTAGTAGCGATTAAATATTTTCGCGACTATTATATTAAATTAGCTTCAAAAATAATGGTGTTGTGATAAAAACCGAAACTGGCTGCTGCGTTAAGCTAGCAAATAAACTGAACAAGTCAGTGGAAATAATAGGCGAAGTGCTATAAATAATGACTTGGCGACTAATAATGTTAGCATGGTGGCGGCATAGATAATTTTATGTTACCTACAATATTTATTTATTACCAGTTTTATTGCAGTATCGGATTAACCTTGGCCATAGACAGTATTGTTCTAAAAAACATAGTCCTAAGATGCACCGTTGCCGAGTTATAGGCGTTCAACATTTTTATACCGAAAAAATATTGAAATTGAAATTATGTCTAAAACGGAGCGTCCTAGGCAAAAAGTGACCGAAAATTTTACCCCGCTGTATATGATATTCACGTGATACTCCCGTGACACCCATTTGATACCCGGGGGATATTAAATGCCCTTTTTATAAGAGATTCCACCAGATCCAGACAATGGGATCACCTCGGGAGTATACTCTTTCGAAAAACAATAATTTTGAAAATCAGTTCATAATTAATGGAATTATGACGTAACATACATAATTATTATACAAAAATAAAGACTTACAATAAAATTTTAACCTTCTCCTTTTAGGAAGTAGGTTGAAAAGCAGCCACTAAATATTTTTTCTATTATTGTATTTATATTTTTTCTGTATGTAATTTTCGAGTTTATTTAAAGCTTTTGAAAGCCGCACAATATAATTATGTAAAATACATATTAGCTGGTTTATTTTTATTTATCATACAAACTATTTTAAATAGAATCAGATTTGTATTATTTATAAATTCTCATTTTTAGGGTTCCGTACCTCAAAAGGTAAAAACGGAACCCTTATAGGATCACTTTGTTGTCCGTCTGTCTGTCTGTCTGTCTGTCAAGACCTTTTTTCTCAGGAACGCGTGGAGGTATCAAGCTGAAATTCATATCAAATACTCAAGTCTATGGTCTCTTGGAGCTGTGAAAAAATCAAACTTCTAAGTCAACGCGATCAAAAGATACTCCCGTTTATGCCGCAAATTTTCGACACTCGCAAGGGAATCAAAACCTACAGGGTACTTCCCGTGAACTCAGAATCTTGAAATTTGGTATGAAGCAACGTCTTATAGCAGAGATATAGGAAAAATTACGAAAAGTATACATTTTTAGTTATATCATATAATAAAAATATTTTTAATAATTTTAAACTTACTACCCCTTTCCTCATGAACGCGTAGTGGTATTATATTGAAATTCATATCAAATACTCAAATCTATAATACCTTTAAGCTGTAACAAAATCAAACTTCTATGTCAACGCAATCAAAAGAAACAGGAATTAAAACCGCATATTTTGAAACTCGCCACTACTCGCAAGGGAATCAAAACCTACAGGGTACTTCCCGTGAACTCAGAATCTTGAAATTTGGTACGAAGCAACGTCTTATAACACAGATAAAGGAAAAATTGCGAAAAGCATAAATTTTTAGTTACATCATATAATAAAAATATTTTTAAAATTTTACACAATTCCCCATAAAAGAATTTCGTACCTTAGCCAATCTAAACCGAGATTGATCCAAATTGTGCCTATTTCTAGTATTAAAATTATGTCTATCACTTCTCTTCTTAAAGAGATGAAGATTTTTCCGAACATACATAATGTTTTCATATATGTATTGACAAGGTACCGTCAGCTTTCCACATTGTTATGTTATGGATTTCATTTAGCAATAAAAATACCATAACTTTTACTTATATACCTACAGGTTTGTACGGAACCCTCGGTGCGCGAGTCTGACTCGCACTTGGCCGGTTTTTTACATATTTTTATCATCAAGTTTCCGCTCAGACACAAATTAAGTTGGCAGAAGAAAAACTTGATGCCAGTTTAAATTAAAACAGAGTCACTAACTAATTTATTCGTATGCTAACTTTTACTTATTATGATACTCCTTATTAGCTGCCAATCCATTAAAAATGGTACCTAAACTAATATATTTTCGAACCCATATTCGTTTTACTTAGTCGCCACATTAAACACATGCCAATACAAAACTACTGCTTAGTATATTGTCCTCAAATACTTACGTCACAACACACTGAACGACATAAATCGTAGTTGTCCCACGATCCTAATAACCGATAGAACTGTGGATAAAATGTATAGTATTACTAGCGTGTACCAGCGGCTTCGCCCGCGTGGAGTTCGAAAATTGTCCAACGGGATCATACTACCGGGATAAGAAGTATCCTATGTGTTAATCCAGGTTATAAACTATCTGTGTTCTAAATTTCATCCACATCCGTTCAGTAGTTTTTGCGTGAAAGAGTAACAAACATCTATCCATCCATCCATCTTCACATTATCAACATAAAGTCTAATCGGATGCAGTTGAATATCCTCTAACCCCAACTACCCACTTATTGGGTCTCAACAACTTTGCTTTCCATGACACGAACTATTCTCGGTGTGTGAGAGCTGGGCACCTATCCACGAACCGGTTTGACATAAACTTAAAGATTGACTCGTGCAAAAACTTGTGTTGAGACCATTGATATAAAAACTAAAGATACGGTCGTCCGAACATTTGCTCGACGCGTTCGCCATACAGAGAAGACTACACCTAGTAGTCTGCTCGTTAACGTAACCTTGTATAAGCGGCGTGGTATTTTCGAGGTATAAAGAACTTAAATAAAGCTTTTAATAAAATTTACGACCGCACCCGAAGAGAACCGATCGTGGACTAGTTCACTTCGGCTTAGGAAAGACCGTTTTGGGACCAAGTTCGAGGCATCATTTTTACATGCGGTCCGCCCAGTCCTTACGCAGTAATATATAAGTCAATGGTTGAAACCGTCCTTTTCTGATGCAGAAGACTCTTAGCTGGGGTTCTAACTAATTGAATCTTTCTTTTTCTTGTTCATGTGGTTAGTGACTAACTTGGTTTCAGCGTTCACATCTGCCGCTCATGGGTCTGTAACTTGGCTTTCTATGCCGTCGAGCAGTATCACTCAAACATGGTGTGTGAATTGCAAACGATGTTTTCCTTCACCGAAGCAAGTTTTAACTACACAATACGCACACGAATTGGAAAAATCAGAAGTGCGTGTTTTTGACAGTCTGATGGTTCCATCACTAGGCTATCACTGCTAATACTAATTGCTTGAAAGATGCTCAATAGACATACCTGTAATTTGGCTTCGTACAGTGTCTCCAAAAATAAAGTCACAGTTTGATTAAAAATTTCTTTGAATACATGCCCTATTCTGCAAATAAATATATTTTTAATCATTAAAGCAAAACATTATGCGATCCTGACAATGTACAACCTGTTCTGCGAGCAATTATGCCCTGCGTTTTTTTTTTTTTTTTGGCGTATGGAAAAACATCAAATAACCCCTCCCGCTCTTGGGCAGAGCGAAAGGTAGTGTCAGACTTCTACTGACTAAAAACCACCCATGTTCCTTCTTAGCCCTCCATGTCGAGGCCGCGGTATCTCTTGCGAACAACCCGCAGCCCCGACGAGGCCCTGCGTACTTCCACCTTAGTTTAACAACTGTCCGGACTGTGTGAGTTACTTTGAGTCTATCGATTCGATCTGCTCATTTCTGATTTGAACTCGCAAATAATGATCAAAAGTCATCATCATCCATTCATAGCCTGACTTCGTCCACTATTGGGGTATAGACCTTTCGTTGTTTATGCCAATGTGTACTCTACTTTGCTAGCATCATCCAGGTTTTACACCGAGCATAATGCTTAAGGCTTAGTACTTATTATTGAGTTATTTTAAGTAAATATGAATATAACATCACGCCTCTAATCCCTGGAGGGTTAGACATAAGTGTGAGTATCCACAATTGGTACACTCACAATAGAGATGTTTACTGGCTAAAAAAAATATGATTCTAATTAGTCCGTCCCGTCTGTTAGATAATCGAAAGATATTGGATACGTATTTTTAATTTTATCAAATCTCAGGGGCTTGTGACGTCACTCACCGGTAAAAAATATCATACTAATGTGACGCTAATGTAGTGAATATGACGGCACACGAGTTTTCAAAGCACTGTATCGTCTACATTGTTTGAGAAAGTGAAAAAAGAAAAAATGTGTCCAATATTTTCTGAAAATCTATCTGGGCTATATACATTTTTTTGTTAACTACCCTATTCGCCGGTCATATTAATTGAGTCCCATATAATAGGGGGACAGGGGGAGGGCCTATCAACTAAATATACTTACTGTAAAGATGTTTTGTAAACGTCACAAAGCCAACACATGGCCGAAGTGTTGTCGTCCCATTTAGGCATTTTTGACTTAATTGAGTTACAGGACGGCTCACAATTTGTGAAGCTTCCTAGGGGTACAAACTGAAATAATAAAACCATTAAATCATGAACTCCCTGCTCTTGACCAATGTAACTGGGGGTCGGCGCGTCTATTTCTTCCATTCTCCTCTATCAACCATCATCATCATCAGCCTATAATGTTCCCACTGCAGGGACTCAGGCCTCCTCTCTAGGAGAGGGATGGGCTATAATTCACCACGCGTCCAGTGCGGATTGGCAGATGTCCCATGTCTTCGAATTTTTTGGTTCCATGCCAGTTTCCTCACGATGTTTTCCTTCACCGTTTTGAGAGCAGTGGTGATGAAATAAGTTCTGGGGTCTGACAGACCCCTAAATAGCTATACATTCGTAAATACAGTATAAACGTTGATGCAAGACTGATAAAAAGATGACCCCCGAGATAGTTAACTAGAGTGGCGTAATGTGTGTGTGTGTGTTTCGTTATTTCAAAAATATCTACAAAATTCAACCTTTTTTTTTTTGGTTTGGAGGAGCCCAGGGTAGGGATTAAGAGTTAAACTTGAACTTCGTCCGCAAACATTGTAATAGCTCGGCTAATACATATGTATGATATAAATATACTTTATAGTCTACATAAGCATTCACAAAAAATGTATTTATCAGTCAGTGTAGCAATTGTCAGAATGCCACTGCCACTCGGGTCGATCTTTAGGTAAAGCTGTGCCTGCCTAGGTCGGTCTGTGGATGGGTGACCGCCCGAAATACCGAGTTTCCTCCGTGCCTCGGAAAGCACGTTAAGCTGTTGGTCCCGGCTGCCATATATAGATCTTTGGCAGTCGTTACAGGTAGTCAGTGACCTGAAATTCTGACATCCAGTCTTACCAAAGAGTATCGTATTACCTAGTATTAACTGGGTTGTGGAGGTCAGATAGGCAGTCGCCCCATGTAAAATACTGGTACTCAGCTGCATCCGGTTAGACTGGAAGCCGACCCCAACATAGTTGGGAAAAGGCTAGGCAGATGATGTAGCAATTGTCAGAATTGGATCATTAGTTCCGCGGATTACACCTATATAAATACAAACGTACTATTATACGGGAGTCCGTGAGGAGGTTTTTAAAAAAAGAATTAAATACTAAACTAGAAAGAAACACTTTAATTCAGTATTAAATTGAAATAGTAGTTTAAGGAGAACAATCGTTTTGGGACCTCCGACCCGTACCGAGTATCAAGCTGGACTGGCTCCCGAACCGACAGACAGTAGTGTCTGCTCTATTTTAGGCGTTTATGCTGAATAGACAGAATTGTATGTGTGTCATTATCATCAGCTCTTTTACCAACATATCCAGGATATAACAGCCCCCCCAGAAGACTGAAGTTCGGGGATAAAAGTCCGAAATTCAGAAACTTAAACAATTTCTCTCAATCTTGGTAGTGGAATTGAATGACTTTCGGGTTCGGTATCTTCATTATTATTGTGGAGATCGTTATCGGTATGGGTCGTCGGCCTTACACAAGATATGTAGAATTTGGACTTATATTTAGAAATAATAGTATAAAGTTTAAACATTATAAAAGAAATTACAATTACTAAAATACACACGGTTAATATAGAATAATGGGTCCCATATCTTACTATGATAGGTTCATCCTTGATAATCTTGTTTAAATTTGCAAGTATTTGATTATTTTGTTTATTTGTAGTTAGATCATCCAGGTCAATATTTTTTTAGTAAAATAGGGGATATGTTATTACTTAAACTAGTAGTCTTAATGTCTATCTTACAACACGAGTCATTGATGATATTAAAATCTAAACTAGGAATAGGAACGTTTATGTTGATTTCGTCACCGGATGAGATTAGTCTTGCACTTTTGGTGTAAACTGTACACTGTTTCGGAATTTGTAATATTCCTGTACCGGACACTATGATATCGCGTAATTCGGAGTTGTTACAGTCAATAGATATTTTGCTCGAACGCGATTGCACAAAAATCCACTGATTATTCAGAAGCGGTTTCCAAATGTCTAGTTCACCGACTATCGTTTTTGTCTCACACTGTACAGGAATAGTATTTACCGATTTCGTTAATAGTTCACTTTCACACGTAGGATTTCCGCTCGTCAGCAATACCGTAGGTATCTCACACAGAAAGAACTCAGAGCTTATCGTTTTACACTTATCTAAGCTATCTAAATTACAGTAATTTAACTTATCCTTAGAAATAGCCGTATACAAACTAGAAGGTAAAATTAAACTAAAAATATTCGGATTATCTGATCCGTGGGGAGTAGGTAATGCTAAGTTGTGGTACAGATTAAATTCATCATTAGTAACTAGTGGAATTTGTAAAACGAACACGAGTTTGTTTTTAAAATAGTAACATGCGACATCAGAAATGCTTAATATTAAATGAATATTATCTAGACTTAGAGTTATCGGGATTCCAGTGTCTCTAGGTAAGTACCTATCGTTATCAACTAGTTCTTTGTATAACTGAGCCGGACTCAGTATGTTCGGATGCAGGGTGTTTTGGCTACTTAACATGATAGCGTTTGTTATGTCTTCGAGCTGAAATGATAATGCTAACAGTGAGCTTTCGAGGCTAGCAATTATGGAATGGACCTTCGTTTCGGATATTAGGATTTCATTAGTTTCAGTGATATTATTTACCTGTAGTACAAGTTGACCTAACACTTGGTTAAGAGAATCTTCGTTACTTTTTAATTTATTAATTGTTTGTTTATAAGATTCCATGGTAGTAGTGGTAATTAAGATATTTTCTTTCATATACTCTGCCAGCTTTTTCTCATGGTTTTGGATAGATTCTATTGCGGATTCGTATTTAAGTGCGTCGTCTTCGTCTAGCGTACCGAAAACATGCTTGAAAACGGTGCCGATTCCTCCGAACCATGCTGAACGTTTATTACGTTTTGATATTAAATGTGAAATGGAGTCGAACTCACGTTTGATATCGTTGTATCGGACTGTGAGTGGGGATATTATATTTTCACATTGAAGGTTGTTTGATTTTTGGCATGTGGTTTTAACTATATTTAAGATATCGTTAAGATTAGTAAGATGAGGATTTACAAACGAAATGTTTACATGGCTGATAATACTCAATTTTCCTTTGACTATTTTAAGTTTTCCTATACTATCGAAGTATATGCCGGAACTAGAAGGAAATGGCTTGATAAAGTCCTGATGTGCATTGTTCAGTGTGCTGAAATAGAATGAATAAGGTTAGTGACTACGATAACAGAGTAACATGACTACTAACTAATATAACTAACTAACTATAATACAATATCATTTACTTCTGCCGGTTTCATTTGATCGAAATGATGAGTTACATGGCGTCTATTAATTAAGAGTGTGGCAGTATTATTATCATGAACTTTTATAATTTTGTACGGCCCCTTCCAGATAGGGGATAATGCTTTCTTGAGCCTCAGATGGTTTTTAAGGTAGACGTAGTCACCGGCCTTGTATTGTGGTGGTGACTTAGTGTGAGAGTCATAGTAGGATTTAGAAGATTCCTTGGATTTTAGTATGTTCTCCAGAGCTTTTTCTCTGGTGTATTTGAATTTGTGCTGTAGCATTCTTAGGTAGTCCGAATATGTTGCATTAGGTTCGCCTTCGTATATAGAATTAGGAATAAAAGGTTTGTGACCGAAAACAAGTTCATAAGGTGTGAACTTCGTGGTAGAGTGTGTTGTTATGTTATATGTTAGCATAGCTGTATATACATAGGTAGGCCAATTATCTTGGTTTTGATTAACAAATGATTTTAAATATTCCTTAAGAGTTGAGTGACTGCGTTCTAGGGCTCCTTGTGTCTGAGGATGATAGGGTGATGACCAGAGTTGTTTTACCTTCAGAAATTGGCAAGTTGTTTTGAATAGATCGGATGTGAAGTTAGTGCCTTGATCGGTAAGAATAGATTTAGGAATCCCAAAAAGGGATATGAAGTGAATAAGACAGTCACTAGATTCTTCGGCGGTTGTACTTCGTATAGGGTAGGCAGTTGAGTATTTTGTTAGGTCGTCTTGTAAGGTTAGGATATATTTAAGTTTGGCAGTACCGGATTCAGGTAAGGGTCCTACTACATCTAGTGCCACCCTTTGAAACGGGGCTGTGGATGTGGTGGTGATTTCCATAGGAGCTTTGTTTAATTTTCTTAGTGCTTTATTTTCTTGACACAGTTTACATTTCTTGATATAGTCTTCTATGTCACTTCTCATGCCCTTCCAATAAAACTGTTCTCGGATTCTGTTGTACATCCGTACTGATCCTAAATGTCCGGATGTAGGAATGTCATGATTTTCACGCATTATTTTAGGTCTTTCACTCAAGGTAGGATATATTATTTTATTTAGGTAAACGTGGATTTGGATTTTTGTATTATTAAAAATATGAGTTAGAATATTATAGATTTTAGTGTAGGAATGATGATCAAACGGATTTCTGAAATCGGAAATGGCAATCTCTGTTGTTTGTTCGGATTTCAAGATTTCGTCTCTGACCTGTTTCAGAGTGTCATAAATAGCAGGATAGGATGATTCATCGAAATGGTGAACTTTAGTAAAAATTAAGTAAACTGTCTTGTTTTCGTAGTTAGTTTTTAGAAAACGGTATAGTTCTTTTTCAGAATTAAAGATTTCGTCTACGTTTTCAGAGTAGGGGAGAATTTCAGAAACATAGGGATTGGACTCGTCTAGATCTATGGATGTAGGAATTAGTATTATTTTGCAAGTTGTTTTCAAGAGATTTTCGTTATGTTCTTTTAAGATTGTATTATTATTTCTCTTGTTTGGGTTTGATTTCAGGAATCGCGTGTAGTTGTCATTATTTAGGTCTGGTTGCGTGTCCGGCGAAGGGATTTGAAGTGAGTCAAAGTCAAGGTTGAGGTCTGCACTGTCAGGACTAAGGTCAAGGTAAGGTAAGTTGGGTTCTAGATCTTGGAGTTCTGGAGACAACGTTGGCTTGTTCTGTGGAATGGGTTGTGGAAGATTCAGTGGAATATTAGGTATCATATTAGAATCAGTGTTAAGATCCTGATTGAGCAGGTCGTCATTTTCAAAGGAAAATGGTATAGGGGAAGGTAGGTTTACAAGAGGGTCTTCTAAGAGATTATCTAGTTCGGTGTCAAGATTTTGTAGAAGAGGGTCAGGAGTTGGTGAAGGTTCACCTTGAATGGGGTTAACTGGAAATCGGGATAGTGCGTCAGCATTGGTATTTATTTTCCCTTTCTTATGTATAATCTCATAATCAAACTCTTCTAATTTGAGTCGCCAGCGAATTAATCTAGATCCAGGGTCCTTACAGTTGAATAGCCATTGTAAAGGTTTATGATCTGTGACAATTGTGAATCGATTTCCGTAAAGGTAGGGACGAAAGGCTTTGGTTCCGAAGACAATAGCCAAGCATTCTTTTTCAGTAACGCTGTAGTTACATTCAGCTTTGTTAAGTGTTCGTGATGCATAGGCAATGGGACGGTCTTTTCCTATAAGACCTTGTGATAAAATAGCAGAAACAGCAAAGTTTGAAGCGTCACAAGTGAGGATGAAGGGTTTGGTGAAGTCAGGGTAAGCAAGGACGGGTGACGTTACTAGTTTTTTCTGTAACTCTTCGAAAGCCAGTTGTTGTTCGTTTTTCCAATTGAATGGTGTATCCTTTTTTAGAAGGCAAGTTAGCGGTTTTGCTAGTTTAGAAAAGTCTGGTATGAAACGTCTGTAGTAGGATGTGAGTCCGAGGAAAGATTTCACGTCCTTGGGACATTTTGGTATGGGAAATTCAGTGATGGCTTTAATCTTTTTTGGATCTGCTTGTACACCGTCTTTGTTTATAACGTGACCAAGATAAGCGACTTCTTTGCATAGAAACTCGCACTTATCTGGTTGGAGTTTTAGGTTATAATCTCTGAGTCTATTGAAAACAGAGGTTAGGTTTTGGATGTGACTTGGGAGGTCTGGTGAATACACAACAATGTCATCTAAATAAACAAAGCAACGTGAGCCTTGGAGTCCACATAAACATGTGTTCATAAGTTTTTGAAAGGTTGAGGGGGCATTTTTTAGCCCGAATGGCATTCTTGTGAATTGGAAATGGCCTTGAGGTACTGAAAAGGCGGTTTTAGGAGCATCTCGCTCAGATACTGGAATTTGATGGAAGCCTGAAGCCAAATCTAAAGTTGTGAAATATTGACTTTTCCCTAATTGATCTAGAATTTCTGTAATCTGCGGAATAGGATAAGTTTCTCCAATAGTGATATCGTTGAGTTTCCTGTAGTCTATAACGACTCTCCATTTTCGTTTTCCTGAAGCATCGAGCTTTTTGGGCACGACCCAAATGGGTGAGGACCAGGGTGAATTTGAAGGTATCACTATTTTTTGTTCTAACATCTTATTTAGTTGACTTTCTACTTCCTTTTTGTGGCATTCAGGGAATCTATAGGATTTGGTTTGAATAGGAATATCTGTGTTGGTTCTGATGTTATGTTCAAGGGCTTTAGTATATGTGAGCTGTTCGTCTGGGAGGTGGAAGATGTCGGAAAAGTTTGTACAAATTTGTAACAAGGCATTAGATTCTTCTTCATTGAGGTGGGAAATTCTAAGTTGTTCGAGAACTTTATTAGTTCGTGTAGAGACGTTAGAAAGAGGTGTTGAGTTATTGAGATTCGGCCAATTTGGGGTATTTAAAGGCTCTATTGCAAGGTTTAGGTTGGATTGAAGTATGACGGGTTCTTCAGAGATGTTAACAACTGTAATGTTGACACGGTTATTATCTTTTACTTTAACGATACAATTCGCAATGAGCAATGAGGCAGAAACATATTGGTCTAGTATTATACCTTCTTTTATATCTGGATTATTGACTGTGCATTCAATAACGGTTTCTGAGCGAGGCGGAATATTGTATAATGGTTCAGCGAATTTTAATTTAATAAACTCTTCATCTATTTGTAGTACTCCTTGATGATAGTCTATTTGACAACCTAGATCCTTTAGAAGATCGGTGCCTATAATACCATCGTAACTGAGGCTAATATCTTTTACAACGTGGAATTCGTGACTGTAGGGTTTATTAGACTTTTTGAATATTTGTAATTTGAAACTACCTAGCGTTGAAGTTGTTTCACTTCCAGGATCAATTCCTTTAAGCAGTATAATTTCATCACTCAATTCTGGGACTTTGGTCATCGAATCTACTTTCAGGAGACTTACACAAGAACCAGTGTCAACTAGGAAGGATAGAGGTCTATCAGCGACTGAAGTTTGGATTATTACATAAGGTAAGTACTTTTTTTCAGTGTTTTTAATTATTTTATAAATTTTCATACTATTATTTTTTTTCAGGTTTTGTAGGATATCTGAAGATGAAACGCCCGGATTTGGCACTAGAATAGATTCAGTGAGTTGGCAAGGCTTGCTACATGGGTTGGTAGAAGTAGTGGATTCAGTAGATTTAGCAACTGATTTAGCAGGAGCAGTGGAAACAGTGGATTTAGTACGTGATTCAGGGGAAACAGTGGATTTAGTAGATTTGGTAAATGGTTTAGTAGAGGCAGTGGATTTAGTACGTGATTCAGGGGAAACAGTGGATTTAGTAGATTTGGTAAATGGTTTAGTAGAGGCAGTGGATTTAGTACGTGATTCAGGGGATACAGTGGGGATAGAGGCATCGTCTTTGAGGTAGTAGGGGTAATTTCCCGGGCGACGCCGATCGGGAAATTTTACTCGTTTAAATCATTACGATCAACTTCGTCAACTCCCTCTTCGTTGTACTGGTTTATGTTAAGAACTTTGCGCATTGGGTTAGAATTAGGAGTTTGTGTAGGGTTAGGTTGGCGACCGTATGAAGTAGAAGCAGTGGATTGATTCCTACTATTATTGTATTGTCTCTTGCGACAATTTTCGATGGTGTGTCCAATGTTTTTGCAGTAACGGCAAATCATATCATTAGTGTTTGCTGCTTTAGAATAATCGGGACGGTAATTTCGTGAGCCTGTAAAGTGTGGCGGTTGGGACTCACGGCGAGAGTTTATATTTTTGAATCTATCATTATAGGAAGGTGTGTTGGAAGTTGTGATCGATTTTTTGTGAATACTGGAGATAATTTTCTCTTCTTCTACTGCAAAGTTTACGGCAGAATTTAAAGAGTCTGGGTTACGACATCTAACGACTTGTGAAATACGCGGATGGAGTCCTATTACAAACGTGTGAAGAGAAAGATCTTGTATTGCAGCGACACGTCCTGCGAGCTCCATCTTCTTCTTTGTTGGAATAGAAATATTTATCTCTGTGAGTAGTTTTGCTAGACATGTTTCGATTTTAAGCGCGAACTGGTTAACTGTTTCAGTGGAACTCTGTCTGCAGTCCTGAAGCTCGGTGAGCAGATGAGCATAGTGTTTTCTTTCTCCAAATTGCTGTTTAAGGAAATCAATAAATTGTTCGAAGGAGTCGAAATCCTTGACAGTGCATGTAGATTCGGCCTTATCAATTAATTGACTTAAGATAAATTTGAACAGAATAGGTTTCTGATTTTTCGTGGCGATATCAAAGGCGCTCTGGCAGTTAGTAATAAAGGGATTTAATTTTTCCCTAGATCCATCGAATGGTTTTATGAACTTAAAAAGAATACCTAGTTCTATTTTTTCGTCTATTTCTAGTTTAGAGCCCTTAGAGCCACTGGAACCTTCTTCTTTAGCCTCAGATTTAGAAGTCATAATGTAGATTCAATAACAAAGTGTAAACGAAATAAAATATTTTACAAGAAGTCGTATCCTCTTTATGCTAGCTTATTATACATAGATGCGTAGCTGTAGCGCGTAGTCTAAACAAATTTGCAGCGAGTCTTATCAGTAATTACAATGTATGCACGATGAGATTAAATGTCCATATAGAAATTAAATATGAATGTAGAAACAAAGGCTCTGAGTTAATTCTGGTATTCTCACAAGGAAATAGTAGTTTTCACTCACAGGAACGTAGTCACTATGACGATGATCAGCATCATTTCCGCAGGTTACCGTGGACTCAGGACCGTGGACTGTGGAACAGTTGCTGCCGAAGACCTCCGTGTGAACAGAGGATGGAAGCTGGATTCGGTTGCAAGGTGCAACACACAGGAACAGATATCGATGAATTCGATCAAGCACTTTAGATTTTTTGCACTTTCACAACACTGTACACTTTAATTCTAGCACTTGACCTTCAACACTTTTCAGAATACTTTTTAGTTTCACTGGTTTCTGGTAGGATATAGTAAGTTTTTTCGGAAAGCGTATTCGGGTAGGGGATTTTCGTATCCCACCGCTGCCACCAAATATTATACGGGAGTCCGTGAGGAGGTTTTTAAAAAAAGAATTAAATACTAAACTAGAAAGAAACACTTTAATTCAGTATTAAATTGAAATAGTAGTTTAAGGAGAACAATCGTTTTGGGACCTCCGACCCGTACCGAGTATCAAGCTGGACTGGCTCCCGAACCGACAGACAGTAGTGTCTGCTCTATTTTAGGCGTTTATGCTGAATAGACAGAATTGTATGTGTGTCATTATCATCAGCTCTTTTACCAACATATCCAGGATATAACAGTACCAACCAAAAAACTTACAAACTAAAAATTTTTTTAACAAATTGAAACAAATTTTACCTCTTTAAAATACTAGTATCTAGATAACTAGCTATTAACCAGCATAATCATCTGCCTAGCCTTTAGTTTTATTGGCACACATACTTTATCCATCGGACATGTTTATTGCATGCTATCGGAAAGCCTACATTGGAACTACTTACTATACGAGCGAGGCCAACTTAGATTAAAGGAAACTGAACGGGACTCACCAATATGATTGTAGAAAGACAAAGAAACAATAGTAATTTTGCCGCGCATTCCACAGGACAGACATGTTCTGAAAAAATACATAATATACTTCTATATAATTAAAGTAGCAACACAATTCTACTACTGCTACTTTAGGCATGTAAAGTCAGAGTCAGAGGCCCCTTTTTTTTTTTTGGCGGTGGGATGTCATCAAATAACCCGCCCGCCCGCTCTGGGCAGAGCGGAAGGGAGTGTCAGACTCCTACTGACTAAAAACCACCCATGTTCCTTCTTAGTTCTTTATGTCGAGGCCGCGGTATCTCTTTCGAACAACCCGCAGCCCCGACGCGCGTCGGCCCTTGCTGATATCTCTTTGAGGCGCGCGTGGAACACGAACGTGCCGTCGATACGGCTTGTCGTCGTCATAAGACGGACGGACGGCGAGCTAGCCCATAACTCACTGTCCACAGGCCCGCATCTACGGTGGCCGGAAGCCAACGGTGGCTGGAAGCCAAAGTCAGAGGCCCTTAACAGCAAATAAGCTCTGACATTAGGTTAGGTACTAACCACATGAAGAAGGCTTTACAACAATCATTGTCCAAATCATTCACTATTTACATCAATTTACTTCCTAGCTAGAAATCTCAGTTAAATAAACAACATCACCCTGAGGCTAGTAATTATTACTGAGACATATCCAACGTTACTAAGAGAGAGAGTGTACCGTAAACTACCTCGCGAGTACAGAGTTTCATAGTCCCGATCAATTCAGTTCCAAATCACTTACTGCTGTGTTTAGGTCCTCTGTTCCTCCCTCACATTCTTGCCGGCCCACCGCGACTTTGGCCGATATAGTCTGCGCAACTAGCATTTTAATTGCGTTTTCCTGGCCGCATTTTGGATAACAAATCAAGTTTGAAATCAAAATATCTTACCCCCAAACAACACAGAATTTCGTACTTTCCCCGCATTGCGGTACGCAGGGTGTACAATCATCGCCATCACTCAAAAATCACCTCATTTTCGGTTGTGTTATGAGTTTTCATTCACCGTTTCTATTATAACTACAAGAATTTCTTAAAAACACTAGCAATTTTGATATATTTTACATTTTTAAGTCCAAAATATGATGTCGAATCCAAACAGTAGACAATAAATATCTAAAAGAAGAGTCAAGTCCGTCAATTCTGTCAAAGCTGTCAAGTTAATTTCGTTTTTAATTGATTAACCTTTTTTTATTAACAAAGAGTCCTCAATCTTGTCTAAGACAGACGACTCCCTTTCCACTTAATTGTAACTGGCAGTATGAGGCTGATTATGCTTATGCTGAAAGGTCTGCCAAAGTTTCCAAGAAATAAAACACCGGCTACAATGCGTACAGTATAATTAAATTATATTATAGTTAGTGTTTATTGATGAGCTGCACGAGTAGGCTCTGGCGACAGAGGCGAGACACCGCACCGCCCTCGTCGCGTCGACGCAGCTTGGCCGCTAAGCGGGCCAGGCTGAAACGTGAGCGGGTGCGACCTTCACGACGGGAACCTGATGAATAAACAGTTAATATTAGTAAATAGCAATAGTGGGCGTAATAGTTATTTAGAGTAATCCCCAAAAGGGTTAAGCAGAGGTGTACTTATAGTACACCCACATTTATGTTGAAGTCCCATGTAATAGGGGGCGGAGCCTTGCCATCAACCGGGCACAAATCCAGACTCCCGAGGCTGCTACTAAACCCAATAGCACTGCCCGACCTGGGAATCGAACAAAGTACCCCATGCACTGCGACCACCAGACCAACGAGGCAGTTTTATAAGCACTTTGAATTCGTCAAAAAACAGGTAGAAATTCAGGTTATTGACGCTCACCTCGCTAACAATAAAGGGTGTGGTCTCTGATGAGACTACACCGATCAATTCGGCGTCGCTTTGAAGAAACCCGCGACAGTAAGAAGTATTTAGAAATCATGACACATCACACAAGTCAATATTCATCGTGTTTTAAGAAACAAATAAAGGATGCAAATCATCTCTCAGTGGCAGGCCCGAGTCTGGGATTGCACCCAGTTGATAACAACAGGCTCATCCCCAATTACATGGGACTCAAACCTAGAATAGATTACGGTATACCGAATTCTCTTATCTGATTACTTTGTAAGTTCCAGGGTTGTTTCCTTATTATTTAATAACCTACCTTCAGCCACTCTCTGCCAAGCCTCTCTGTCCACGTTGACCATGCCCGTGGACGCACTCCTGCCCAACGCCGCAGCCTCCTGTGTGCTGGACCCTTGAGATTCTGCCACGTCACTCTCACAACTTATTCTACTTGACCTGAAAACGGAAAAAGATAATTTTAGTAATGAAATTCGAAAAATAACAATTACTACTGCTATAAATGCAAAAGCTTGGAGGAATGGATGTTGGTTACTCAATCATGCCAGAACAGGTAAACAAAACCGGATGAAATTTGAATTAGGTATGAAAATGATTTCAGTTATGAACATCGAAGACAATCGTACGATGAAATCCTTCTCATAGACACATTAAAATGTTTATAGATATTTATACAATTTGAAAAATGCGTTAACGGCTGGGTTTGCCATAACAGATAGAAGAATAACCCACCTGTCTCCAGGCCTTAAATCGCTGGCCGAACTGGTACCCTCCCGCCTCATAGGCACCGTCGAAGACAAAAACCTCTCCCTCGCAGCTCGAAGCTTCGTCGCCCTCTCTGACAATGTTGCGGCCGAGGCTTCATACTCCACGTAAGTCGTTGGAGTCTCCACCGTCGATATCGACCTCCCGAATAACCCTGGTTGTCCAGACATGAAACTGCTGAATGTAGGTACTGTGACATCGGAGACATGTCTTAGAGCTGGAAGGGACTCGGTCTTCGAAGACGTTTCTGGAAGGTTCCTTGTCAAGTCCGGGACAATAGTGTCAGTGCTAGCTGTAGTAGTCGGTACTATAGTCTCCTGGCTATCTTCAATCTTCTTCTGTATGGATGCTTCAGCTGTTGATTTTTCTGGGTGTAAAGCATTTGCGCTGTGAGACTTCAGCACACCATCCAGCCCAGTTGTAGGTGCTGGTGTAAGGCGCTTCTCCGCTGATGAAGCATCACGTCTTGACAGTTGGCAGGCACTTGCTGATTTTTGTACTTCCCTTTCGAGGAACGGGTTATTTCTGAAAATGAATGGTGATTTTGTTGCATTATTTATTTTTGTCGAGTGCGATTGGATCTATGTCCCGAAATGAGTGCTGCATTAAAGGCAGAGAAGTTGATGGTTAAACTTTTTATGTTGTGTATATATTGAGAAATTGACGCAAAAACAGTTAATAATGATAACAATCATGTTCATCAGCATAGTAAACGGCTAACGCGCATTGTGAATCACTGTTGCAAAGAAGGATAATCTACGTGAGTTAAAACTAATAGAAGGTCGCAGTTACCTGATGTTCACACCAACAGGCATATCGGGAGGTCTTCGGCGCTCAGTGGACGGTGATCGCCAAGCCGGTGAAGATGCACCACTGCTGGCTCCAGATGTATGACCTGAAAACATTTTAATATTATTATTCCAATGTAAATTGTATTTCTTAGTCTTGTGAGACAAGTCGTCACTCCGTCCGTGTAAATCACTGGTAATAAGCTGCATCCAATAAAGACGACTGGTAAGACGGGATGTGAATTCTGACCTAATTGGGAAATATATAGACAAAAGATGATATTTCAATGAAAATCCATCATTGATTGAAAATTGTGGACTGGTTCACTATGAGGCGACGGAGTATGAGGCTAATGAAGATTACAATTAAACGATACAATAAAAAACCTGATATTTACTTTTATTCATCGTTTTTCTCCCCACAACACTGTTCAACCGTTGTAAGAGGTTGACTGTGATTATAATCACCATCGTGATTTGCAAACGCCATAAACGATTTAGCTACAAACTTGTTTCTCTGTTTATTTTAAAACTGGTATTTTAATAACACAGTGTCCTTTGCAGGTAGGTGCATTAACATTTTAAAAGTTGTTTGTTGTAGTTATGTTAAGTTCAATGAAAAAATAAACTTACTCATTGTGTTTACGTACATTCAAAAGTATACCTATTGTGGCACGCAGGTAGTGAGTGCCTAACCTAAGCTCCCAAGGATTGATGGAGATAGGCAAATTATTTACGTTTATTTTTTGAAAAACTGTTTTATTGGCTAAAAGTAGTAATATTAGTAACAGCATTGTGTCACTTACCTTCCTCATTGATCTTCTTATTATAGCGCTGTATCATAATCCGGATGGATGGTGCAGTTTCCTTAGGAGGCTGTGGCTTCCTCTGCGACGATGGCGAAGACGGCAATGGAGGCCTGGTCCTCTTCTTCAACTCCTCAGTCTCTTGAAGATCACCAGAACTCTTAGATCGAGTGCTCTTCTCTTGCTTTCCATTTTCAGATTTAGCCTCTTTATTTTTCCCTTCGTTTCGGTGGTCTGAGGTCCTGACTTCTGCTAAATCCTCGACGTTGACTGGTATAACGGCTCTGGGTACTGATTCACCACTGCGTACCACGGGTGAGAATATTTTGCGAGTAGTTTTAACTATAACTTCTGGAGAGTGGTCGCGTTGTTCTGGTGCTTTTAGTTTGAGGACAAAGATCTGGAAATGATGAAGTCATTATTTTACTAATGGACAGATGCATTGTTCGTGGGTTGAAACGTTTACCAGCGAATGAGGATGTAGACCATTACAAACATATATGTGGATTTTGAATGACCTTTTTGTTTTTGCTTACTGATTAATATCGCTACTTCATTAGAAATATCGGATTAAAAATAATTAAAATGCTATACAACTTTGTTTAGATTTTTGAATAAATAATATAGATATAGAGGAATATCGTTATAAGATAGTAGCGCCGCGTCTACGAGACTGATTTCATGAGACAGACTTTACTCTGTTGTGTGTACTTACTTCTCCTTCTGAATCCGAATGTAGTGACGTTGGCGGTGTTCTCGGCTTTTCAGATGCACGTCGTGGTCTCTTTCTTCTCCTAGGTATCTCAACTGTGACTGTATCTACTTCAGGCTCCGTATCACTTTCTGAAGGCTTCGACTGCTCTCTCTCTAACCTAGCTCTTGACTTAGATTTCTTTTTACCATTAGTCTTCTCTACATCTTTTTTCTTACTATCATCTTTAGATTCTTCAAAACTATCTCTATCTTTATCAAAGTTTCTTTCTTTATCACTTTTATTCATTTTTGGGCTATAATCTCGTTCTATTTCTCTCTGTGGTATGGTTGGTAGCTCTCTCTCAGGGCTTTTATGGCGAGTTTCATTATCAGTGGCTTCTCTATCTCTAAAACGACTAGAACTTCCTCTCTCTATTTCTTCTATTGTTTTTCTAATAAACATGGCATCTTCTTCAATGCTCGGTTGCTTCATAATCTTTCTTCTGGTCTTCTCTGTGTGTTTGTTCTGTAATGTTATTTACTTATGAAGGATTTAGACTGAATTTCTTAGATTGTGAAGAATATGTGTGTTACCTGTTCACGAATCTTCGGTCGAGCTCCTGAAGATTCTTTGGATTTTACGCTGCGAGCATCGGAAAGGACCACTGTGAAAAAATATTGTTTTATTATTCTGGGTTTGTGACTGGTGCTGATTGGTGGCTAGCCCCTTATATATTCCTGGTCATGTGGCCCATATTTCCGGGCATAGGTGTATTAGGTGTTATAGTATGGGCACTTCTACCTTTTAAGAATAACAGACGTCATTTTTGTTAAAGTGTATACGTTTCTAAGATATAAAATTAACAATTTACCAGCTCCATTAGGCTGCAGCACTGCTGTCCCTGTGACTGCCGAGCTAGTTTCACATAGCAACCTGGCTTCAGCCTGCCCATAAGTATAAACTGGCTTCTGAGGAGTATGACGAGGGGATACAGCCATCAGTAGAGCTGCTGTGCAGACCTCTTCTGCCTCGACTTCTACGAGAACAGCCCCCCGGGTCTGTGGACCGTCGCAGTCATCGATGCCGTCAAGCTGTAGATGTAATAAAGAAAAATGTGATATGCCTTTTGTTCTTGGTAGGAATTAGTATACAGGGTAAAGTCATGCTGAGATTCTAAGCGTATGTTTTGGCTTTAGAACGTTCATGTCTTTACTTTGCTCTTGTGTTTTGGCAGTTGTGCAATGGTGAGAGGATGCTTAGAACAAGTAAGTGTATCTATGTCAGCCTTAGACTCATACAAAGTACGAGTCGTGAAAATATACTTATATGATGAATGGTTTTGTGAGCAACTCTTTGACGTAAAACCACTAAGTCTGGGGATGAATTACAAGGGGGAAAGGTAACATGAATCAGGTCTAATTTTTGACAAAAAATCATCTTATATTTTGCTAACATTAGGTACTCAAAAACGTATTCAAAAACATTTAACAAATGGCATTACATTTATAATATTGGCCTCATACTTACAGAATGTTCCTCTCTATCGTACTCCGAATCGAAATCATCAGCATCATTGACACTGAGACTGGACGCATGGAGTCTACTGCTAGACCCTGCAGCTGACGGAGCCACGCTGCCATCAGACTGGGTCCTGGTGAGAGGGGCTTGAGGAACCTTGCTGTTGCGAGCTCGTGCTGCGCGGAGCAGAGCTGATGTGGAGGCTTCCGGAGCAATGCCCCGGGACTTCTCCCATTCGTGGAGCTTGCGAGTGAAAGATCGGGATATTCCTGAAGCGTTATAAAGACGATGACATTAAAACTGAAATATTTTCGAGTAATTTCAGAGATTAATTTTGTACTCATTTTATTTTTTTGCTGTTGTTGTTCATCATCAAGCCACATACAAATATTTTTTTTGTTGCCGTGTTATCTCCGATGGGTTACATTCACCCACATTTTGCCAGCTATATTTAAATCCAATGTAATAGAGGCCGAACCGTACCGTGGCGTAATTCCCATCAATCGGGCATAGATCTATACTCCGTGGCTGTTATTGAGAAAGTCCTGATAGAAAATCCCAGTAAGTTTTTTGCCCTACTCGGGAATTAAACCCAGGGCCTCATGCTTGGCTGCGGGTTGTTCAAAAGAGAAACCGCGGCCTCGACACAAAGGGCTAAGAAGGAACATGGGTGGTTTTTAGTCAGTAGAAGTCTGACACTCCCATTCGCTCTGCCCAGAGCGGGAGGGGTTATTTGATGATTTCCCATCCCCCAAAAAGAAAAACGAAAATAACCTCCTCCTTTTCGGAAGTCGGTTAAAAAACAATCAAAAACGGGGCTCAGGCTACCAACGAGGAAGTCTAAATATTACCACAATTACAATTTGAAAAGGTTAGTTCTTGCTCCAGTCGCTCCATGTAAAATACTGGTACTCTGCTGCATCCGGCTTAACTGGATGCCAACCCCAACAAGGTTGAGAAAAGGCTAGGCAGGTGATGACGTACCTTGGAATTTGAAGAGTCCAGTTGAAGTTTGTACAAGAACTTCATCAGGTTTCGCTTCCTCCTCCCAAGCTGGCACTGAATTGGTTTCTTTCATGCGTTTCCATTCGTCTGCAATTATTCAACATGAATCCTATTTTATATAGCATACAACCTAAAGCTGGGTCTACGCTAGGCAAGCCGAGCATGAGCCGAGCACGAGCGGAGCACGAGCGGAGCCTTCGGAGCTTCGTCGTTCGCGGCGTCAAGTGTGGACGTACAACGAACCTACAACGATCACTGTCCTCGAACGTAGTCAAATCCCTTTGTGATCGTCAAAAAGCCGACAATTGGCGGAGCACAGCCGAGCACGAACGAAATGCTCGCAGCGCACTCGTTCGAGGCTTGTAATTCGGTCCACACTAGACGAAATTGGCTCGCGATGGGCTCGTCTAGCATAGACGCAGCTTTACACTGACCGGCAAATTGCAAATAACGAAAAAAAAATTCAAATTTCGCGGGCTACCCTGGAGCTTCCACTTTAAGTTGCTCTAGTTAAGTGTTTGGTGTAAACACTTCAAAACCGTTCCTGTACATACTGTTTCTTCACGAGTGCTTACCCCATCTCCTAAGAAAGTCTTCGCTAAGATCCTGCCTGGCTGGCACCGGCAGCGGCTGCGGGACTCCCTTCTTGAGCTGCCACTCTGCTAGCTTCTTGCGGAAGTCTGCTGACAACTGCTCCTCGGTAGCTACTGGTCGAGTAGCTGAAATAATTGAAATACATTGTTGGTATAATTTTAATTTCCTACCCTTTATTAGAGGTACCGCTTATGAAACAGCAGAATAGAAATTACTAGTAGCTAAACTATACTTCTTTAAGCCATTCAACTATAGTCCTTTCATTGTTATTTAATTTTTGCTAGAAACAACTCAAAAGTAACCTTATGTGAAAGGGAATACGGATCACAGTAATCTTGATAGATTTGCATAGACGTCAACCCAACAGTGACTTTATTGAAGCAACAATAAACGTCACTGTGATTTTGAGTTTTTGACAGTATCATCGGTTTTTATTTTCTTTATATCTCTTTTGCTGTACCCAATTAGGTCTAAACTTAATTTCCTACAGAACTTAATACCACTCTTCTGATAAAATTCATTAAATTATATATACAGAGTGTAAATCAACCCAACACACAGCCGTCAACCAAGCATTCTGTACATCAAACTAGGTACCCCTACGCAAAAAAATTTGCTGGGAAACGACTTTTTTTTTTGGGACAAAAATCACATTTTACGGTAAAACTCAATGTAGCACTGTTCAAACATTATCCTGGTGGATGCTTTGAATAGTAAACGGGTCATGGAGGTAATTTCAGTAAAGTTATAACCTGAAAAACTAGTATTTACAAAAACAGCTGTAAAAAATTTGGGACTTTGACCCCCAATATCTCCGTAAATAGGAGGTTCCCAGGTATGGTCTAGAACAAAAAAAATATCGCAGTGGTGGGGAGAACAAGTGCCCTTCGTTTGCGTTAAGGGTACTTTTACACCCTATATTACTATATATAATATATAGAAACAGATGATGATATAATATATAGAAACAATAATAATCCAGTTGTGTAGGTCTGTAAAGTAGTCGCTATCTGTGAAGTACCGATCTTGACATCCGGTTATATTGGATACCGGCAACAACATAGTTTGGAGAAGGCTGTTTAGATTTTGATAAACGACTTGTTATTTCATCACTGATAACTCTGACACTTTAATCTTTATTGTGATGTTGTGTATTGCGGAAGCTGACTCTAATTATAGAACATGGGCTGCGACGAATACAACTGTATTCCCTTTTTTTCTTCCTGAATAATGTCTCTAAAGCGATTGTTTTATTTGTACATTAAATAAATTGATAGGAACTTAAGAACTATTTCTTAAAATTTTAACGTCAAAATTGATTGAGGATGTGGCGACAGCGACATCTATCGCAACACATGCGAACTAATTTGGCAATTCCTACATCGCGCTATCAACTTTATCCGCGAGATTATCTTAAATAGAAAATCCCGACTTACTTAAGTCGAGCAGTTAGCCCACCAGACACAACACCCGTCTGGTCGGAGGATCCTCCCTTTTCTATGGGGATGAGGAACTTTACACCCTGTTCCTCATACCCTCCAAACTGGTGACCCCGACAAGTTCACTCAGAAAAAAGCGAAAATAAATCTCTTCAAAAATCGGTCTGAGCTATAGTTGTCCCTATAGCACGCTTATCCGGGAGGATTGACTAAGAGCGACGGCAATAGTTTCTTTAAATTCCTTATTTTCTACCTTAATAGTTTACGCCAACCTTTTAAGTCTTACCTGCGTACAGTTTCCCTCGTCGATCAGAGAATTCTCTCCTCAGCCGCGACTGCAGCGCAGCGTAGTCTCGCGCTATTTCTTCTCGTACACCACCCGCTTCGCATCCACTACTGAGTCCTTCTGTTTCTGCAACAGATGGGTCATTGTTACTGTCCAGTTGATGTTCAAATCAAATAAAAAAGACGTGTGGCACTGGAGACTGCCGCGGTAAAGCTATTGCATAGCATTTTTTATCAACTTATGCAATTATAATTATTTATTTATTTTATTAATGCAGTATTTTTTTTCCTTTGTTTTTTTTTCTTTGATATTAATTCAAGTTACACTTTGAGCGTGGTGACCGATAAAAAAACATTTTTTTTTCTTTTATTGAATAAATGAGTGTTAGGTTTTTTTCGTTACGGAATTTCTGGATTCGGTCCCCACGCTCAAGGCCCGCGATAGAAGCTATGCAATAGCTTAAAAAAATCTAATCATTTATTCTTTGCAAATATGGATAGTAGGCACATAGATGTTAGTTTATAATATAGAGCTCCTCATTTTACCGTCACATGGGCATGCAAATACCTAATTGGTTTACAATTATAAATGTTAAAGTGTGTGTGTTGTGTATGTTGTGTTTATGTTGTTGTTTGTTAAAGTATTCTTTTTTATAGATTAAGACTAAAGCCAGTAGTTAAATAGTGGTAGTAACCATCACCATTTTTGTCATCATCATTCATAATTTTTTGTTATTGTCTAACTATAGTCATCACTTTTCATATATAAAAATCACGCGTTGTCCGAATATTCATTACATTACTTATTTTATAGAGGACAAAATGTGAGGCTCTGAGTAGTGTTTATACGTGTATTTAATGCCAGCATACCTGCTAACTTGGTAAGACAGCCAATTCACAGATATCAAATGAGAAAGGTTCATAAAAATGGAGTTAACTTTACTTAAATTCTAATGGTTGATTTTTATAGATATTCCTTAAAATATTAAAATAAAATAACATTGATCATTATCAGACACTTTCTTTCGGCCATAACTTTCGCCAGATGCTTTAATGCTCGTAAAGGTTTAGCCTGCCTGTTCAATGAAGGCTAGTAACTAGTAGCAACTACTATTTTTTCGCGAAAAAAGCAACGAGAGAAGTCATCTTCTCTCGTTGCTTTTTGCTCGTTTGTCTCGTTGCGTTGTGTGGTAGACTAGCATTAACACGGCCAATGAGCTATTACTCTTAGAACATTCTAAGAGTAATAGCTCATTGGCCGTGTTAATGCTAGTCTACCACACACACACAGCACTACTCGAAACCCCACATTTTGTCCTTTAGAAAATAAGTAATGTCTGGCGGCTCTTGGAATAGAATATGTAGTTGCTTATTTCGTTAAGTTTCGACTGCAAGTATTAAAAAGGCAAGCATTCTATTTATGATGAAATTATCTCGCTGTCAAAGAACTTCGTAAAAAAAATATTTTTTGTCTTTACACGTCATCACAATTATGACGCGAACGCATTGTCAAAATCAAACATGTGGCCGTTTGGTTTATTATTCTACTCTTTCCGACCCCAAAACAATAAATATTAACTTTAATATACATTATGTATGAACAAGAAATAATATGCATTGCCTGCAACAATAAAATTTAAAACCAGTGCTACGTAAGTAGGTAGGCAAATTGATGTTTACAACCTTTATTGTGCGTATAACTTTAACTTATTATGGTTCAGCAAAAGTTTATCTAAAGAATTCTCATAAAATATGGCCTGTTGTGTGAAACTATGGCAATTTAGTACGAGTTCACATTTGTATATTGATAGATTTGTATGATTGTGAAGAACAATTACAAATTCGTATTAAAGGGATCCAGTAGATTTTATCACCTCTGATCACCACCGCCCCTGATTTTTTGGCTTCATGTGAGTATAATTATATGATTCAGTGAGGAGACCAGCATGCCTGAGAGATAGGTATTCCTCAAAGGCATCTAAAGCCAAGTCAGACTTCTGTGGGTGGCGTAAAAACTCTGTCACCAGGTTAGGACCTAACCACACGAAAAAGGAGGAATAGATTTGTTATTATTTTTATTCATTCTTATTCATCTTCATCTTTATTCATCTCTGTGCCAGATTTTATTCTAATCTAGTCGTTTTGGCGTATTTGACTAACATCCAAACTTTCGCATTCATATTAGAAATAAGATGAACAGTTTTTGATTGATTCCATTTTTAAGCTTACAACATTTTCTTTTTAGGTGGCAATCAGAACACAAATTAATGGTTCATCGCCTCATTTTCTGGGCAATAGTTATTGTAACATACTTCTCGGTAAGAATATAATCAATACTTCTTTACTAATAATTTCTAAAGAGTGTAAATCTTTAGGGCAAGACAACTGATTCATCTCTTCCTTCCCTTTCTTCCTTCTACCCTTTCTTTTCATTAATTGAAGGAAGGAAAGAATGAAACTGCACTAACACTGATTGGTATGGGCTATATTTTTTTTAATAGTATGTTCAGTCGGAGAATTTTAGACCATAACTCTAGCGTAGTCATAAGCTAACAGCTAACAGCTATAAATGGCAAAGTTTAAATAAATAAATATACTTCCTCACTTAATACTTAATAAACTAGCTTCTGTTGTTTAAAGGATTAAATCTTTCAAAACAAAATTCAATCGTAGTTTTTTGCCAGTTCACATAATTATGTTGATCTGTATCAACACACCAAATCCATGTCGGCGGTTTGTAAAAATGTTGCACATCTCGTGTCGACGACATGTAAAGTGCATTAGAAACTCAGCTTTTTAACATGAATATTGTTTATCCGGCAGATATGGATGGCGTCATGTGGCCTTGGCTGAAGGCACTTACGGCACTCATTATAATATTCTTGGTGCCATCAGAGTCCCCAGCTCTGGCACAATCGGCGGTTCCAACGGTGGTCGCTTTTATGGCAGTAATACCGGTAGCCCAGACTTATCTACCCAGGACACTGAAGAAGCCCCAGATCTTTCTACCCTGAAATCCAAAAGAGCTCCCATCAAACCTTCCATAAAACCGAAGTACCTAACCTCGTAAATAACTGACAAGCAGATCGAAAATATGTCCGACCTCAATGGCTCCGACAGGTTTCCTAGTTGCAGTTGTACTCCCAGTGGCGGTTCCAATAGCAGCCGTGATAGCGCCAGTGGCAACCCCAGTAGCAGCCCCAACAGCCCCAGTGTCGGCCCCAGTAGCAAATGCTACAGCCCTAGTTACAAAGCAGCCCCAGACTGTACTACACAGAGAAGCGAAAAAGCTGACCTATCTATCCGGAGAACCAAAGAAGCCCCAGAACTTTCTACCCCGTATACCAGCCGCAACAGCCCCCGTGGCGGCCCCAATAGCGGCGGCCGTTGCGGCCATTGCCCATTGCGCGGTGGCCCCGACCCTAGTGGCGGCGCTGGTAGTGAACCCAGCAACAGCACCAGCGACGCCCGCGAGGCCCAAAATTTGACGCCATTGCTCCCATGGAGAAAAAGATACTTGGAGAGGTGTACTTGTCAGGCCTGCCCCTGCGCGCTCATCGAGAAATTTATCTTGTATGTGATGGTAGCTATAAAATTATGTGTTGCATATTTGCGCTTCAGAGACCGTCATAACGAAACTGTCATGATTAAAGTATCAATTTTTTGTAGCTTATCAAACAAGGTAAGGAATAATTTAAAAAAGGGCCATCCTCATTATAAGGGCTTATAATGCCTGAAAATAAAAGTGACTGATTGATTGAAATATTTCTTAAAATCATGATAACAAGATGTAAATACGACAAACAGAAATAATGCCAGCATACTTTTACTAACGATAGGAAAAAGTCATTGGCTCAAAGTTCTAGAAACAACAGAACTTCATGGACACTCTTGTAAAACAGAATATTGTTACAAAAACTTGGTTAGATAATTCATGTTGGTATATGACATAGCGCGAGTAAGGGTTGACAAACATGGTGTTAGTCCATTGAAAAGTTATTTTTTTTGGGCTTAGCGTGCATTTCTTAGAGGATGTAATTTTAGTTTTTAGATATCTAAGGGGGGTCAGTTTAAAGGTAAACCCAAGTTTGTGGGTTGCAACCCTTGTGCCATGGCCGCCATTTTGGAAAAAGGGCGATATCAAATGATTTTTTATGGTTTATCTGACGGAAAAAAATTGTTAACAGTTTTTGTTGCAAATAGGTTTATCTACAACGCTTAGTCATAGATTCAAAAATAAAAAAGTTATATCCCTAGATATCTAAAGTATAAAATTGCGTCCTCTTACAAAATATGCTACGCCAAATGTAACTTTTCAATGGACTATTGTATGAAAAGTGATAACGATGGAACCTCTAGCAGCGGCCACCAGGGTTCTCTGACTAAAAACACTTATAGCTTACACGAGTTACTAAAATATTTGTCTTTTCCAGACCAGTTGCGCAAGTCGGCAGGGGCAAACTAGATTCATACATACAAGCCATTAAGAATCGAGTAAGTGGTGTTCTGTCGTAGCTTTATGGTTAACATACATACACCAGAAAACTTAATTTTTTTTTGGTATAAATACAACTAAACCTTTTGAGAAAGTAAATTAAAAGGTGTTTTAGCTTTCTTCTACTTACATTTTTTTGTTTCGTTGTTTAAAAAAAATTGAGTTAAAAAATTAAAATTCGATTTAATTCAATTTATTACATACTTTGACGGTCGCATACCAGCCATCAGTAATTTATCTGATACTGACTAGCAAATTGCAAGAAATCTAAGAAATTTTGAATTTTGTGGGCGAGAGAAGAAGAAAGCGTTAGTGTACGGTTTCTTCATAAAGCTACTGTATATTATTTTTAGGAATTTTGGGTACCACTGTAGGAAAAATACCTCCTTTCCCTCTTTCAACTTATCCCTATCCGAAAAGAGTCGAGTTCATCCCGGCAACGCCATCACTTTCTGGGCCTGCCGCGTTGTTGTTTGCTGCTGTTTGGGACCCAAATATTTAACCATAAGAATATATCAAGTTACAAGGGGCTCGTGGCTTAGTTATAACAGCTGTATGGGTCAAACTCAGGTCAATCAGGTCAAAATCATAGTACACTACGCTTGGGAGACGGGTAATCATAACTGAGCCTGGAAAAGAACGTACCTGAAACGATTGGTCCCGGCGCGGCGGTCATTTGTCAATCTTTGATAGTATCATTAATTATTTACGGGAAATAATAAATCAAGCAACAGATTTTTTTAATGGCCACGTGATCAAACTTCTAATTTTATGACTAAGCCACGGGAAAATAAGATAGCCTCTAAAAAGCTAATTCGTCTTTTTACAATGCCAACTAAATATCTTACAGAAAGCGTCAAATAAAGATCATCAATTATCGTAACTTGTACTTATTACATAGACACCTAATTTACTAACGCAGCCACGGAATTTATATCTCATAACCATTTTACATTTTATAGCTTTAACATTAGTTAATTAGCACCCTAATGGGCGGCATGGGCACCGGGCCGTAGGCCGACGAAGGAGGCCGGCGGAGGCCCGGCACTTCGGGGACAGAAGATATTAGTGTTATTTAATATGCGAGCGAAGCGAGCGCGCGTCACTTCGCCGTTGTCGGGTAAAAAATAACCACCATGCTGAGTTATATTTAGAGTTACTCAGATAGAACTTAACTAGTGGCTAAGATAGGAATACTTAGATGCTCGTTAATTGTGGCTTACTTAGTAATTTAGAAGGCAATGTAGATTTTTAGAGGCGAAAAATGCTATTAAAAAGAAGCCGGTTTAATTAGCACCCATTATTTACTAGTATACAGCAAGATGAAGGAGGAGGATGGAGGAGGGTATGTGTGTGAGGAGTGATATGAAGGGAAAAGGAATAAATGATAACGTGATGACTGACAGAGCAGAATGGAAGAAAAAAACGTATTGAACCGACCCCAAATGACATGGGACAAGGGCAGGAAGATGATGATACAGCAACATGAAAGATTATTAGCAAGTCTTGCCAAAGAGTATCATGTTACTCAGTCAGGTTGTGGAGATTAGATAGGCAGCCGCTCCATGTAATATACTGGTATTCAACTGCATTCGGTTAGACTGGACGAGTACAACAAAGTTGGGAACAAGCTGGGCAGAATCAGATGACCTCTGATTATGTCGAACCTGTGAGAATTCGAAAAATTACAACAATATAACTAACGACTTTACTGTACAATAATTTGTTAACCTAATTCAGAAAATAATACATGTAACATTATTTACAGATGATCCATTCAAGAAGTACAGGTGAATCGAGTAAACTGGTTGAAACTGCGGGGGTTGAAAATGAACCTGCTGTTAGTATTAATTTTTTAAAAGCTGTGCATAGCGGCACGCATCACCTCAGAAACGCCATTAACGACGTTACCCAACCAGCCAAAGCTCCTAACGATCTATTAAGAGCGAAGAAGCCTCGGAAAAAGTTGCAGACTTATCTATCACTTTTTGGAGCCTATTTTCAGACTTTTTACACCTGCAGCCTGTGGGTCAAGTAAACGTAGAAGGTATACAGCGCTCTTCGTGTCTAATATAATAATGCCTTCAGAATGTTTGTGGGGCAACCGTGTTTTTGTAGCGCTTCGGGTATGTTTGCCGATGCGAGGGTAGATGATTTTTATGCCATCATTCGTAAAAGATGCGCTTCTCTACGGTACAGAACAGATGTCAGCACCCACAGCATGTTGAGGGCATTGAGGGCATTGAGTAGAGCATCCTGGATAGCGAAGGACTGTCCTCCACTGCCCCATACACGACATCAGGAGAGTAAGGGTTGCATCAATTTTATACAACTCTAGCACCCTCACCTCATGACCCACTTATAAGGCACCGAGTCATACTTATTATTATTGTTTACCCAGAAAACCAACGAAACCTCTGAAATTGAAGAAACCTCCAAGCGATCTGTTAAGATATCCGAAGAAGCCAATCGAACATTAGTATACGAAACAGACTCTAGCCCACCTAACAATAATAGTGAAATAGCACCCGCCGCAACAACTAGTGCAGAAGAACAGACACTCGCAACACCAAGTGAAAACGAAGAAACAGTAGATCCAGTATTTAACTGTCGGCTATGTAATGAAGAAGGTTCAATGTGTGTAAAAGGGTGCCCCGCCGCTGAATTGAGGCGGAAGTCATATTTATCTTCTTAGCTTTTCCCCAACTATGTTGAGGACGGCTTCCAGTCTCACCGGATGCACTGACATTGGATGACACGTGTGTATTCACAATGGGTGATACAAGACGAACGTCAAGGTTGTTCGATGCAAACCCTTCAATTTCGACGACATCAATTTTAACTTATTTAAGGTCGTACCCTGGCCAAATAACCTTTAGTTTTTATTCCCTCCAATATCAGTGCAAGAGATACAGTAGCGAATACCCTCAGAAAGTTGAATAAAATCTTTATAAATTCTTATTTTAGTTGTTTGAAAAAAATATTTCGGATCATTTCCACTAATTCTACTGCACAGTCCTACGATAGAACTAGTGGGATATTTTTTTCCGAAAAAAGGATCATTCCTACTAGTTCTACTACACAGTCCTACTATAGAACTAGTGGGATTTTTTTCCCACTTGTTCTACGATTCAAGGTGGTACGAAATCGTAGAACTAGTGAGAATAAAAATTCCCACTAGTTCTACTGGTCCTATTAAACAATTTATAGTAGACCTAATGGGACTTTTCGTTCCCACTAGTTCTACGATACAAATAAGGGTCATTTGTTCTATCACATAGTTTAGGGTACAGTTACGGCACAAACTACCAGGAGAATAGAAGTAGGCAGGACGTATTGAAAACATTTTTTTTGGAGATGAAAAATAAAATTTCATACTACTAGGAGCACGAGAAAACTGTTCATTGGCATAGCATAGCGTTTCATTACGATGCGAAGCGATTATCTCGTGCGCATTATAATATTCAACCTGGGAACGATTATTTGGCTACAATTTAGCGCCTATACACGTAATTAGTCTATTTTTAATGATTGTCGTTGTACTCATTTGTCCATCTTTACCTTCAAATATCTCGGTAACGTGACACTGTGGGGTACAGTGTTACTGGTCATTTTTTGTTCGTCTAAATGTCCTCTATCCATACATACCACTTTCATTGTGGGCCGCAATTTCGAAAAAAAAAACAAAATGGCGGGCGGGTTTATATGCCACACCGGTTCTATCCCCATTCATACAGCGAGTTAGTTTTTGAAGACTTAAATGAGCATATAATTCAATCATTCAAATAAAACATATAAAAACAAAACATGCGAATTACGTCTCCCAAATAGAAATTGTAAAATAATATATCGAAATGTGGGTTCACTTACAAAAAATAGCCGATTTACACTTCGATTTCAATAAAGTTTTTACGACTTCGCATTGTAAACTGCATTATATTCGAATGTTTATTTGTGTTCACACTATTTCTGGATTAGTATTTTTGCAGACTGATCGACGATTTTAAGATGAGGCATGTCATGACTTTGGTGATCCTTTATATTTGCTTTTCTGTGTTTTTGGTGAGTTTTATGTACATATTTTGTAGCCAACTATTAGAGTACAAATAGATCAAACATAATAATTAAAACTATCTGCCGCACTCAGAGACGTTTAATGATTACTTAGGCCATCACTTAGTAAAGCTTTTGACAGTTTTGTCATACAAAAGTATGTCAAATATTTACTAAGTGACGGTTTAATTAATCATTAAATATCTCTTTGTATGACAAATCTGTCAAAACCTTTACTAAGTGATGGCCTAAGTAATCATTAAAGCTCTCTGAGTGCGGCATTCAGTCCTTAAAATATTTCACCTAGACCAATCAATTTGCTTGCCAACCGTAATTAAGGTATACAAAAATATGTTTATAAAAACGTTAAAAAAGTTAACAGATGCAAAAGAAGTTGGTAAAGAAGAAGTGGACAAGGTCATAGAAGATGAAATAACGCAGAAGTTGAGCGAAGATCTGCTGCAGAGCCTCGAGAGGAAGTTCCAAGTTGATCTCCAGAAGTAAGTAAAGTTGTTTCAAGTCTGCCACACTACTCCTAACTACTTGAACTCCTGAAAACAAGAGTGGCGACCACAAGAAAAGAGGCGAGGCAAGAACGAAGAACATTTTGTGCCGTTTAACAAGGCCAGATTTTACTAGTTTTGATGACCAGGTTTGAATTTAAAGAATTTTAGTCGGATAATGAGGTAGGTAGACACTATCATCATCATCAGCCTATAATGTTCCCACTGCAGGGACTAAGGCCTCCTTATACGAGAGGGATGGGCTATAATCCACCACGCGGGCCCAGTGAGAGTTGCTAGATGTCATAAATCTTCGAATTTTTTGGTTCTAAGACATGCCGGTTTCCTCACGATGTTTTCCTTCACGGTTTTGAGAGCAGCGCTCATGAAAAAAATTACATGAAGTAATGCACCTGCCTGGGTTCGAACTGTTCGTCAGTCAGGGCTGCTACCACTGGGCCACCGCTGCTTGCAGGTAGACTATACTACCACCAAATTAACTCTCAGTTGGTTGGCTACAGTTGGAAGCAAAAATATTTTTTCTAATATCTTTGGATTGCACAGCGAGGGGCTGGGGGGCTAGGGGAGCCTGTGGCTAAATATTACCAGCCACACGGGTCGATATTCAAGGTTAAGCCGGGCTTGCCTAGGTGTCTCTATGGATGTCACATCACTACATACCGAGTTTCCTTCGGAACTCGAAAAGCACGTTATGCCGTTGGCCGACTGTCATTTGTAGATCCATGACATGGATCTGGCCTGAAAGACTGACAACCAGTCTTACCAAGGAGTATCGTACTAACTGGGTTGTGGAGGTCAGATAGGCAGTCACGCCATATAAAATATTGATATTCCACTGGATCCATTTAGCCTTGAAGCCGACCCTAGCATAATTGGGAAAAGGCTAAGCAGGTGGTGGTTGTGTACAGCAGTACGTAGGACCATCTAGGACGGATATCTTCGTCAGGCCTTATCTAATCTCGACCCATCTTGCGCAAAGCTCAGTAATAGACTTGACCCAACCGGGTCAAGTGCAACGGTGGGTCAGCGGTGGCGGCCCCGACTTACGAACAGTAAGTCGTGGGTTCAAAGCAAGGTGCATAACTTTGTGTAATTTATATCATCACCGCTGCTCTCGAAACGGTGAAGGAAAACATCGTGAGGAAACAAAAAAATCGACATGTCTTTGAACCAAACAATTCGAAGACATGACTGTGACATCTACCAATCCGCACTGGGCCCACGTAGTGGATTATTGCCCACCCCTCTCTTAGAGAGGAGGCCGAGTCCCTGCAGTGGGAACATTATAGGCTGATGATGACGATGAACTGGGTCAAGTCTTTTGGTAGACAGGTACATCGTGTATTTCCAGTCATCAAAACATTAAATTAATCATGGTTCAGGTCGGTGGATACAGTGCTGATGAAGATCAAGCTGTTACTCAAGAATGGGACGATGCACATCCAGGACAGGTTGGGTGAGCTCCAAGATATGCTGGAAGCCATCAAGAGTCATGGGGAAAAAGAGGTGAGGTTATTTTTCAAGAATCTCTCTTACTGACATTACTAGCATTTGAGTTTATTGATATTTTTTTTTTATATCAAACCGACTTAAGAAAACACCAAAACAACTTTATTTTCAGAAATCGTTGACTTTATTTGTTCTATTGACTTCTTGTCAGCGATATCCGAAAGGAAAGTTAGTTTTTTTTTTTAATCCATAATGTCAACACAGGCCAAGAAAAAAAAATCCCGTCTAACTAATAAATTAGTATTGATAAAATCCATTGTCTGAAACAATAAAATTATGGTATCATTCGGAGAGAAAACAGATTTTTTTCAAATCGTTTCATATACTTTTTTTTTTATTAAAGTTGATATTGTTTTTTTTAGATATTTTGTACCCTACCACAATGTTGTCTTGATTAACCTTAAGGTTGACTGGTAGAGAATGCCTTGTCCCATAAAGTCCGCCTATGTATCACTATTGTGCATAAAGTTTAATTAATAAACAAATAAATTAGTGACGGAGTAACGAGGTAAAAATATAAAAATACACAACCACATTGAGAACTTCCTTTTTTGAAGCCGGTTAAAGATCGATAGATTGATTGAGCAAAATTACTGTAAATAGAGTAGTAGTGTCCACACCAGAGACCAGGGGGGGGGTCAGTTCTAACTGGGCTACTAATCTAAATAAGCTCATTGATAAACCTAGATGAATGTGCCATTATCGTGTATACGGCCGAAAATTGAAGTCCCAGCTCTTGACAGTTTCCTTAAAATTTAGTAAAAATATTTTTTGATTTTCCAACCAGCTGGAAGTCTGCTTACAACAGAAACAGAACGTGACCTCAGCGTTAGCAGAGAAGGCACTCCATCAGATGGTGGTCTGTGGTTACGCACTGATTGGCCACGATCCTGCGCAGGCAGTGCAGAGCGTTTTAGCTCTTAAGGCCATGATCCGGGCGGGTATCAAGCCGGTGAGATTGTAATACTTCTTTAGATCTAGTATCGCATGGTGTCATTGAAAGAGAAAGTGGTGATTGGTATTCAAATAACTCATTGGCTGGTGAAGAATTTTAAGACGTTTTATCTGTATAAGAGGTCTTATTTTGTAAAAGCAGTGGGTTGGACTTGTTTGTCCTGTCTAGTAATCCTTCTCAGATTAACTCTGCAATTCCATAAAATATCGTTGGCAACTCTATTTCAAGTTAAATGAAGTTCTAAAACTGACTTTATTGGCTGATTTCTGAAAATCTAAAATCAATCACCCGCATCTTGTTCTCTTTATTCCATGATGATTAAAACGTGAAAGACATCCAAGACATTGAAATCAAACTATAAGACAGCACTAACATTCTATTAGCGCAAAGCTAGAACATCAAAATCAATTCAGTCGTCTCGTCTGGAATCCAATTGGCTTATATCCAATTATCTGAAATTGAAATGATTTTGGGAAATTCGCACGGTAAGGAATGTGGTATTTTCTTTGTTTATTTTTTTGTAAAAGCTAGCATTTGCGTAGCAAGAATTGCCTTTATTGCAAACAAAATATTTCTTCTTCATTCATAAACAACATTGATGGATGGTGTTCATGGGCGCCCAGTGTTCCACGCAAATAGTTTAGTACTGGAATCTGGACAGTATTTCTGGGAATTTAGGAATAACATCAGGCAGTTGTCTGCTAGTTCTCTGGCGTCAGGAGTTGGCGGCTGTTGATAGTTTTTGGGCAAAATGTTAGAATTTATTGGGAAGATTGGCCTGGACCATAGGTAGAGACAGTCGTCTTCATCGATCTTCCAAAAGTCTGACACCTCTCTCTAATAATTCTAAGAAACCGCCAATCATTCCCATACACAAAGCGGAGCGTAATTACCAGCAGGAAAACGATAACACTTGAAAAAAAGCACTCTATTTACGAACCATCACTAGCGAAAAACCCAACGAATACATCACTAACAGATCAATAGGCCACGCCAATTCCATTTAACATCAAAGGCAATTTCAGGTGCATAACACTAAATTAAATTTCCAGATTTACGAGCAAAAGAAGGAGGTTTATGGTCTTCTGAAGGTCTGTGGGCACGACCACGAGTCTCTGAAGAAGGTCATTAAGTGCGTCATCTCAAAGGTGCGTAGTTTAATGACTTTTAGGCTTCGTTCACACGGCCATGATTGTACAGTTTTGTTAAAACTATAATGGATCAAACCTAGCTAATTTATTCTGTACCAGTGTTGGCAAAAAGCGTTCTTCCAATATTTCCATCGGTCCCGGTTTGCGCAAATTCTTGCCAACTCCTGGTGCGTCGATTACTATACACCAGCAGGTGTGTCGATTACTATCACGGACCTACTCTATAACTTTGAAATCGCATAGCGGTTTCACCACTGTGTGAAGAAAATCGGCATGTCCTAGGCCCAAAATTCGAAGTCATTAACCAACACGCACTATGTCAGCGTGGTAGACTATACAGCTCTCTCCTTCCCACAAAGAGGGGCCTTTGTCTTAGCCTAATAATGTATAATATCGTACCGAATATCTGTGTGTGTACTCTGCCTTAGGCGGCGAAGTGTGGGGTTTCAATGATTTGTGTTTATGGCGGTTTAGAAGCAATTATATGTCTTTAATGAGTTGGTTTTGGGACCGTGGTAGACCTTGACCTGATTCTGATGGGATTTGGGGGCAAACATGCCACATCTATGTTCTGATGATGGTGATTAACCTATAAAATGTTTATGAATGACGTACAAGATGCATTAACATTGTACAAGCTGCAGAAATTCAAAAGGAGGTAACTTGGTAGAGCAGTAGAGCCATGGCAGTGATGGCCCAGTGGTTTCGGCCCCGACTTACGAACAGTAAGTCGTGGATTCGCACCCAGGTAGGCGCATTACTTTGTGCAATTTATTTCATCACCATTGCTCTCAAAACTGTGAAGAAAAACATCGTGAGGAAATCGACATGTCTTAGAACCAAAAATTTCGAAGACATTGTGACATCTACCAACCCGCACTGCGCACGCGTGGTGGATTAATAGCCCATCCCTCTCCTAGAGAGGAGGCCTGTTCCCTGCAATGGTAACATTATAGGCTGATGATGATGATGATGAGCCATGGCTTAGGGCCGAAACCACCAAAGCATAGACAAGAGAACCAAAGAGATGACCGCTTTGGTGGGGTCCAGCTTTAAAGATTCACCCAGACTCGGCCAGATAATGTACTTTAAAATTCAACGGCAATTCTCCTCAGCGGATCCGCAATATGTCCGTACTTGTTTAACCAAATTTTTACAAAGAAAAATACTTGCAAGAATGTTATCATCATTCTCCTGCCCTGATCCCAATAACGCTATTGGGAGTTAACTTAATTCATTTATTAATTAAGTTAATTCATTTTCTGTGCTTTGCCTTATTCTCAATATTTGTCCATTGAGCAAAATAGGTACATATATGATTTAAACTTGTTAATTTATAATAGGACATGTCGTCACAGTGACGCTATTTTATATTTTGATTGTAATCAATTTATCTCTGATTACAGACTGACTAACTTTACAATGTTTTTACCACCTAGTTCTAAGCGACGTATTGCTAACCTTTTAGCATACAATATACACAGCGACACTGGTATGTGTTTACCAACGTTTTCTGTTAGTAGTGATACTAATACTGCTTTTGTAACTAACACTTATACAGATACTAACACTTTTATTGATACACCTTGTAGTTTAAACTGTTAGGTGCGACAACAGGTAGGCTGCATGTGTTGAATGTTGTTCATCAAAATATGCAGGGGTTATCTGGCAAAGAATTAGAGTTAAGTTTGTTTATGGAGAATTATGATGTTCAGGTTTTATGTCTAACTGAACATTGGTTGAAGGAACATGAAGTAGCATTTATCAATGATGATTTCTATACCGTACAGAGTGCCTTTGTGAGAAAAAATGCTATTCGCGGTGGATCTTTAATTCTTGTATCAAACAAATTAAAATGTAAACAACGTTTAGACTTAGTTAATCTTTCCATTGAGCGCACTATTGAGTTGTCTTGCGTTGAACTCGAGCGATACTTAATAATTTGTGTTTATAGACCCCCTTCTGGGGACTTTACTCGTTTTGAATCTGTAATGGAGGATTCACTTAATAAGTTAAATTCTAGTAATAAATCTATAATTTTATGTGGAGATTTTAATGTTAATATCTTAGATGTTACTCCATTAAGTATCAGATTTCTCAATCTGTTTAGATCGTTTAATTTAGTTAACCTGTTTTTTGAACCAACAAGGATCACGGCTTCTTCATCAACTTGTCTTGATAATATGTTTAGTGATTGTGTTGCCGAGGACAAATTAGTGTTAAGTGACTTATCCTCTGATCACTGTGGCTTAAAAGCTAGCTTCCCTATGCCATTAAATAAAAAGCCGCAGAAAATAGAATGCAGGCCTCATACAGCTAGTCGTTGCAATAAATTTAAAAATAATGTAGCACTTAAAGTAACACCGTCAATAGTAGAGCACGAAACTCCTAATGAAATTTATAAAGCCCTTTTTGATGTTGTGCAAAATGAATACCAATCTATTTTTAAGTCTAAAACTATTAACATTAAGGGACCTTCTGTGGGCTTCAACCAATGGGCCACACCAGGTATTTACAAAAGTCGAGCCCGATTATACGAGTTGTATGGTCTTAAACAATACAGGTTTGATACAACTTTTCTAGAGTATGTTAAAAATTATTCCAAATTATTTAAAAAGATTTGTATTATTGCAAAATCAAAATTCTTAAGCGAGACCATTAAAAATTCTAATAATAAAGTTAAAGCCACTTGGAAAATCATTAACAATGAAACGGGTAAATCTGTTACACAAGATAATCACCTTGAGATCATGGTGGGTAACAAATTAGTTAATAAAGCAGCCGACGTAGCCGAGGCTTTTAATGAGTATTTTGCCAGCATACCTATAGCGACGACTCGTTCCCTAAGTTCGTCGCCGTCTAAAGCCGAAGATCTTTTGCATAGCAGCGTGTCTAAATGTGGTAACGTATTTAGTTTCGAATATGTAACGCCTCGTGATGTGGTTAACGTTTTTAATTCACTTAAGTCTAAAAACACAGGTGATTTTTGGGGCATTTCTATTAAACTATTAAGTAACATAATCGACATTGTAGCCCCCTGTCTTGCTGTTACTTTCAATAAATGCGTTGATTTGGGGACTTTCCCTGATCTTATGAAGAGCAGTAAAGTCATCCCTCTATTTAAATCTGGTAGTAAAAATGATATTGGCAATTTTAGACCAATTTCTATTTTACCTGCATTTAGCAAAATTTTTGAAAAATTAATTCTCAAACAGTTGTTAGTACATTTTAATTTAAATAATCTCCTTCATAATGATCAATATGGCTTTACAAAGGGTCGTTCGACTACGGATGCAGGTGTTGCTTTGCTAAAACACATATTTAACGCATGGGAGAACGCGCAAAATGCAATCGGTGTTTTCTGCGATCTCTCTAAAGCTTTTGATTGCGTACATCACGATACGCTTTTACGGAAACTGCGTCATTACGGTGTTCAAAACGAGGCCCTAAATGTGATAGATTCGTATTTACAAAATAGATTCCAATGTGTAGACGTAAATGGCGCGAAATCTTCCAGACTACCGGTTCGGCTTGGTGTACCTCAAGGTTCAATACTGGGTCCATTTTTATTCTTGGTTTATATTAATGATCTACCATATTATTTAAAAGGTTTTTGTGACGTTGTACTATTTGCAGATGATACCTCTCTTATCTTTAAAGTAGATAGGAATAGACACAATTTTGACGACGTAAATAGCACGCTATCAATGGTCACGGATTGGTTCACAACAAACAACCTTGTTCTTAATGCCAAGAAAACTAAAATAATTAAGTTCGCTTTACCCAATGTCAGAAATCTAGGTCCCAATATTATCCTCGCCAATCAAGAGCTGGAAACTGCCGACTCTGCTGTATTTCTGGGCATAACAGTAGATTCAAAATTACAATGGGGATTACACATATCAAGCCTAGCGGGAAGGCTAAGTTCGGCCGCATACGCCGTCAGAAAAGTAAGACAATTCACTGACGTTGATACAGCACGGTTAGTCTACTTTAGTTATTTTCACAGCGTTATGTCCTACGGTATTCTGCTGTGGGGCAAAGCTGCTGATATTCAAAATATATTTGTTCTGCAGAAGCGAGCCGTTCGTGCAATTTATCAGCTGGGTGCCCGAGTTTCTCTTAGAGATATTTTTAAGGAGATTGGTATTCTCACGGTTGCTTCTCAGTTCATCTTTGCCAACATTTTATATATTAGACAAAATATTCACCTGTACACTAAAAACAGTGATATTCACAACTTTAACACCAGAAATAAGCATAAACTACGCGCTCCTTTTCACCGGCTTCACAAAGTTCATAATTCATTCGTAGGGCTCGGTATAACATTTTATAACAAACTGCCATCTTCGTTTTTAGACTTGCCATTTAATGCATTTAAAGCCAAAGTGAAATCTAATCTTTGTTCAAAAGCTTACTATTCCATTAACGACTACTTAAATGATAAGAATAGCTGGTCGTTGAGTTGAACACAAGACAATGTTTGTAATTTATGTTCTTTCTCCAAAATTAGTTTACTGATATAATTTATGTTTTATTATTATATACCTTTTATTATTGATTGTAGTCAATCGTAATATTAACTTACACATAGTATTGTATCGAGTCTGGTTCTTCTAACCAAACAGACAGATGTGTTGCTGGAGAGTTTGTTCCGCCACTTCTTCTTTCCAGCAAAAACACTAGGAAGTGTCGAAGGGTGGGCGTTTTGGGGGACTGTCACTTGTAAATAAGTAAAGTAAAGTAAATTTTGACGTTCGAAAAGTGCTGATTATCAGCCTAGTTTGAATAAATGAGTTTTGATTTTGATTTTGATTTTGACTAAAAAAATGTAATTAGTCCGTCAGATAGATTTCCAAAAAATATTGGACATGTATTTTTTCTTTTTTCACGTACCTAAACAAACAATGACGACGATACAGTGCTATCAAAACTCGTGTGACGTCATATTCTAAGACATTAGTATAACATTTTTTATCGGTGAGTGACTTCACAACCCACTCAAATCTTTGACGCGTTTTATCTTCGTCAATTTTTATTGATTTGATAAAACAAAAAATACGCATCCAATAGTTTTCGATAATCTAACAGACTTTTTAGTCAGTAAACATCCCTAGTTTTTTGGAGACGGCGCAGCGTGTCCTCTTCCATACTTACGTATATTACGCGGCATCTCATCAGACACCAGTTTTCTTGCCAAATCATCATTCACACAGTCCAACCATCGGTTTTTTGGTCTTCCTCTACTTTTATACCCATCCACATCCAAACTCAAAATGTCCTCTCTTGTAAACTTGCAAGCATGAACAATATGTACACTTGTACAATTATAAGTTTACTAGCGGACGTCACGCGGTTTCACCCGCGTAGTTCCCGTTCCCGTGGGAATACAGGGATAAAAAACCTATGTCACCCGGGGATAGTGTAGCTTTCCAACGGTGAAAGAATTTTTAAAATCGGTTCAGTAGATCCCGAGATTACCCCTTACAATTTAACAAATATACAAACACACAAACTTTACTTCTTTATAATATTAGTATAGATAACCATTGGGTTATTATTGCAGATTAATCTAGGAAATTATTTCTTCAGAGCTACTCAAAAGAACGCTTTTTAGGGTTCCGTACCTCAAAAGGAAAAAACGGAACCCCTACAGGATCACTCGTGTGTCTGTCTGTCCGATCATTCGCCCCCCCCCCTTATCTCCGAAACTACTGAGCCTAAAATTGTGAAAAAAAATACAGAAATTAGTTCAACACTTATAGATTACAGGAAAACCTATAAGAAGTCTATGGTGCTAAACTGGGCTAGTTTTTTTACACCTAGATGTATTTTTACCAACATTGTGCCTTGAAACAAAACATACTCTTTTGCGAGTATACTTGCAATCTTTCTATCGTCACATTGTTAATAACGTTTTTATAATACATTATATCACAGATGTTTTGATAGGCTATGATTTACGATGCATCTAATTAATGATAAAAGTCTTAGAGTAATTATTTATGTGGGCTACATACTTGTTCCTTTAGATATAGAAATACCTTGAAAACGCAAGTTGACCTATTTTGCATGCCTGTTCAAGGTTAAGAATGAATATATACTTAACGAGGTTACTGTTAAAGCAAGATAATTTGTTTAAGACAACAACGTCACAAATCAAGAACTTAATGTTAGAAATTTAAAAAACAAAAATGTCGTCTATTTTGTATAGTAACTTGTGTGTATAGTATTTTTTTTTAAACGTTGATCCACACTAGTAATTTCTCCTGTATCGTGGGTGCGTTTACAAACATTAAAACTCACATACACAAACACACCCAGACCCGAAACAACTATCTGTAGGCCATACAAATATTTGTTCCGTGCGGGGATCGAACCCGCGACATGCAGCGCAGCAGTCCAATCTCTCGGCCACTGCGCCAACCGTGTTGTTTACTACTAACTACTTAAATAGTGCTTATGACGTCATAATAGGTAGCCAAAAAATGACACGCTTGGTTATCTAGGTTTATCTTAGATATTTTTTTTATTTTTATTTAAATACACACACACACTATCATTACAGGCTAACCTAATACAACAGTGTAGTTATAGTTAAATTTTACAAAATGAGACTTACAATTAACAATCTAGACTAAATGTTAACAACCTAAACATCAATAAGAAACATAATACTTAACAATCTAGACTAAATTTACAAAATACGGCCTGTATAATATCTGTGCTTGTACCCCTTGAATAGCTTGGAGAGCAGCAGTGGCCCAGTGGTAGCGGCCCCGACTCACGAACAGTAAGTCGTGGTTCCGGACCTAGCCAGGCGCATTACTTTGTATAATTTATTTTATCACCACTACTCTCAAAAAACAGTTGAGGAAAAAAAAACATCGTCAGAAACATGCATGTTCATCAAGCATGTTTTAGAACTAAAAATTTGAAGACGTGTGACTTCCACACTGGGCCAGTGTGGAAGATTATAGCCCATTTCCTCTCAAAGAGAGGAGGCCTACGTCCCAGCATTCGGAACATTAATAGGCCGATGATGACCCCTTAAATGGTCTACCTATTGCGGAGAGGTTAAATATCTTCCGAATTTTCATAAATAAATCTTGATCTACATGCCAGCACTTACTGACAAGGCAGTCATCTTAAGAATTTTAATTCGATTATTGGCAAGTTTTGTAAGCATCTGGCACTTATATTTACTACCTTGATACCATTTTTTGGCAACTTTCAATGCACATCTGATGACTGATTGTAAAGCATCATTAAAGAATATTAATTTACTTGATATGTAACAAGAACGGTAGGCCGGTGGTAACAAAACCGGTATAAGCTGGCCTCAGATTTTACTGAAGCTCCGTACTACACTAAGTCAGCTCATGGTGTGACCAATAAGGTGCGGTCTACTGTAAGAGTCGTAGTACACAATGTGTTTTCTGATGCGTAGAGAAATTAAAAGTGTATAAAGGACGTTATTTAAAAATATTCCGAAATTAAGTGCATTCAACCCACCGTTTAATAGTTCATAAAAACAACCGGGAAACGGATATTGCCGTATCCATTACCGTAACACTTAATTCGGGTCGGAACTGCAAAAAATTCATAAACTTCATGGAAAATGATTCATATCCGGTCGCAGCGAAAATAATATTCAGTAAAATGCGGCGGTAGAATGTTTTACGAGAATATTTCAGCTATGAAGCTTTCAGTGCTTGAATTCTGATATAATTTTATAGTTTTATTTGATACATTTTTGTTAGAAATATAAATGTTGGAAAATGTGAGGTAGGATTTCGTGGAAATTGTAGGAGTGGAACGAACAAGTTCTTGTTTCGATGCTTCAACGCCAACCGAAGACTATAATGTTTCTCCTTAACCCATTTCTTGTCAGAATTCTGAATATTTTAGTGAAAAATACTCTGTTCGGCAAAATGAATTCGTAGATATTAAAGACTTATGCTTTTGCTTGCAGTCGGTGTTTTCTGCGACCTCTCTAAAGCTTTTGATTGCGTACATCACGACACGCTTTTACGGAAACTGCGTCATTACGGTGTTCAAAATGAGGCCCTAAATGTGATAGATTCGTATTTACAAAATAGATTCCAATGTGTAGACGTAAATGGCGCCAAATCTTCCGGACTACCGGTTCGGCTTGGTGTACCTCAAGGTTCAATACTGGGTCCGTTTTTATTCTTGGTTTATATTAATGACCTACCATATTATTTAAAAGGTTTTTGTGACGTTGTGCTATTTGCAGATGATACCTCTCTTATCTTTAAAGTAGATAGGAATAGACACGATTTTGACGACGTAAACAGCACGCTGTCAATGGTCACGGATTGGTTCACAACAAACAACCTTGTTCTTAATGCTAAGAAAACTAAAATAATTAAGTTCGCTTTACCCAATGTTAGAAATCTAGGTCCCAATATTATCCTCGCCAATCAAGAGCTGGAAACTGCCGACTCTGCTGTATTTCTGGGCATAACAGTAGATTCAAAATTACAATGGGGTTTACACATATCAAGCCTAGCGGGAAGACTAAGTTCGGCCGCATACGCCGTCAGAAAAGTAAGACAATTCACTGACGTTGATACAGCACGGTTAGTCTACTTTAGTTATTTTCACAGCGTTATGTCCTACGGTATTCTGCTGTGGGGCAAAGCTGCTGATATTCAAAATATATTTGTTCTGCAGAAGCGAGCGGTTCGTGCAATTTATCAGCTGGGTGCCCGAGTTTCTCTTAGAGATATTTTTAAGGAGATTGGTATTCTCACGGTTGCTTCTCAGTTCATCTTTGCCAACATTTTATATATTAGACAAAATATTCACCTGTACACTAAAAACAGTGATATTCACAATTTTAACACTAGAAATAAGCATAAACTACGCGCTCCTTTTCACCGGCTTCACAAAGTTCATAATTCATTCGTAGGGCTCGGTATAACATTTTATAACAAATTGCCATCTTCTTTTCTAGACTTGCCATTTAATGCATTTAAAGCCAAAGTAAAATCTAATCTTTGTTTAAAAGCTTACTATTCCATTAACGACTACTTAAATGATAGGAATAGTTGGTCGCTGAGTTGAACACAAGACAATGTTTGTTTGTTTGTTATTTATGTTCTTTCTCCAAAATTAGTTTACTGACATGTTATGTCTTTTTTTTGTTTTTATTATTATATACATTTTTATTTTTGACTTGTGTCTGTAATCAATCGTAATATTAAGTTACACCTTTCTATTGTATCGAGTCTGGTTCTTCTAACCAAACAGACAGATGTGTTGCTGGGGAGTTTGTTCCGCCACTTCTTCTTTCCAGCAAAAAACACTAGGAAGTGTCGAAGGGTGGGCGTTTTGGGGGACTGTCACTTGTAAATGAGTAAAGTAAAGTAAAGTAAATTTTGACGTTCGAAAAGTGCTGATTATCAGCCTAGTTTGAATAAATGACTTTTGATTTTGATTTTTTTTGATTCTTTATTCTCAAAACTTAACCATCATGGGGAAAGTTCCTTGTCGTAGAACCAAATAAGTCGCAGAATCGCGCTTAAAGCCCACTACTACATTCTTTAGATTTCCCGTCTAGTACAAATTGATACAACTACTAATGATCATTCCTGTTTCAGTCACCAATAATAAAATCAGCAATGATGGACGTGACCTCAAAACTAATCGACGGAGTGGTCAGCCTAACAAAACTCATGGCTCATGGAGCGATGCATGAAGCCTGCCTGATAGAAGTCATCAGAAACATTGAAGATGAAGCCTTTGCTCTAGTCGAAGATGTAAGACTCTGCGTCTATAATAACAATACATTGATACAAGATATCAAAGAGTATATGTTACAAAACAATGCGACAGTTCTTGATATACCTAGAAAGGCGAAAGTTAACAAAACAGATACTGCAGTAAAAGCAGAAGCAGCAGAGAAAGTGAAATCAGAAGCAGCAGAGAAAGTGAAGTCAGACGCATCAGAAAAAGTGAAATCAGAAGCAGCAGAGGAAGTGAAATCAGATACAATAAATAAAGAAGGAGCTGTAAACCAAATGAAGGAAATGATCAGAAGGATGTTAGCTGGCAGTAAGCTCCCGGATATTGATTCAAAGTTTAAAGATCAACTAGTGAAGCTACAGAAAGATTTGACAGTAGTTGATGCTAATGAAATTAGTAAAACGGTTAAGCTTGACAAATAAAAATCAAATGGCAATTATTGTAAATGGTGTCAATAGACTTGCCAGATTTTGTTTTATCTATGATCATATAATAGCATCATTTAGGGATCGAAACTGTAATAAAATGTTTATTATACTGTTTACCTTTTAAACTAATCACATCAAACATTTTTTACTAAGTTCAAGTACTGTATTTAGGTTGGGATAAGATTAAAATTACTTCTCAGCTTAGTAACGGGCTCTTATCCGCTCCTTTGTTCTTCCTCTAGTGTGTGGTTTCCTCGTTTACTGTTCAACGTCAAGACAATCTGACCCGCGTTGGGTTATGAACTCATTTCATTATCAATTTACGTTGTTGCTCTATTTACGCTCCAGCTTTATTTCTCCTAAACCAATACCGGCAAAATGAAATTTATAGCCGGATAAAATTTTAATCTCTAACCCAAATCTGCGATGCAGACGATATCCAAACATTAAAAATAGTCTACTTACGAAATCCAAGTGTTTACGATGGAAACGTTAAGACAACGTTAGCTGTTCGCATTACACTTTTTGTTTACCCTACCCGACGGCGGATGCACGCATCACGATTGGTTGCAACGATTCTGTGTGATGTAACTACGGTTTTACGACTTTGGATATATGTATTTGAGGATTTCTTTTTAGGTTTGGCTGTAATGATTATTGCATAATGAAGCGAAGCATTTCAATTTCTGTGTTCTTATTTGACCGCCTAGTTGGCCTAGTAAACTCAAGCGTGACTGCTGAGCAACAGGTTCTAGGTTTGATTCCCAGGTCTGGCACAGTGCTATTGGGTTTTCCTATCAGGAAAAAACACCACCCCAACTCGCGTCATCTCTTCACGTGAGGAGAGTTGCGGTCAAACGGAAGCATAATATGATAGACAAAAAATAATTTATTTTCTATTGAGTTTGGATTTGTGCCCGGTTGTTGGCGATAGGCTCGCCTTTTTTTACATGGGACTTAAACATAACTGGCGAAATGTTATAAGCGTGATGTTATTGTATGTCTTTTTTTTTTTGGCGGGTGGAAAATCATCGAATGACCCCCTCCCACTCTTGGCCAGAGCGAAAGGGAGTGTCAGACTTCTAATGACTAAAAACCACCCATGTTCCTTCTTAGCCCTTTATGTCGAGGCAGCGGTATCTCTTGCGAACAATCCGCAGCCCCGACGGTACCCGCAGCCCCGACGGGGTTATTGTATGTCTTGATTCTTATTTGGAATTTTAAAGTTTTCATCGACTGCGATATAGTTAGCAGATTTTGATGATCTGTTTGGCACTGAGTTTTCTACTAATGAAACTAAAGCTAGACTGAAACCCAAGTATATGAGAAAAATTACTATTACTTTGAAAAGGAGGCAAGAGGTAATCCGATGGGGAGGTGAAGACCGTGGGAATTAATTGTTTGCGAGAAGCTTAGGACCGGGCGATGTGGCGACTCTTGAGGAAGACCTAAATCCAGCTATAGACGTGATGTGATTCATCCATATGGACGGCACGGTTGGCGCAGTGGCTGAGCGATTGGACTGCTGCGCTGCGTGTCGCGGGTTCGATCTCCGCACGGAACAAATTATTGTATGGCAAATATGCAGATAGTTGTTTCGGGTCTGGGTGTGTTTGTGTATGTGAGTTTAAGTGTTTGTAAACGCACCCACGATACAGGAGAAATTCCTAGTGTGGGGCAACGTTTAAGAAAAAGAAAAGAAAGAAAAAGATATCCCACGCCTTTTCCTTATGGGGACACGCAAAGAAACCACAGAACACTACCTGCTACGCCATTCGCCTTGTCCACGTTTATACAATCTTAGTTTTCGCAGCAAGCAACGGTTACGCATCTCCAGTCAAGCGGCCAGCAACAGTGGCTTATTAATGTCTCAGATTGACAGACCTACGCACAGGCCTAGCCCATCATCCATTCAACCCAATGATATTTATAATCTCCAAAATTAGATCAATTCCTTCAGGTTCCTTACGTAATTTTATATCAAATGGACAAGATATTTATGTCCCATCATTACGTTTAATCTCAGGAACGACTTCTCATAAACCTGGCATGTGTCTTTGATCATGTATTATATGACGTAATTATTTGCTATAATTGTTTTTCTGTAAGTTAGGTGAATGCCCTTTGCCTTTTTAATTATTGGCCTTTCTGGCTTGCTTCCAAAGTGTTAATGCGTGAATGTTGGAGTGCTGTGGTTACGTGCGTATGGTTTGTAGGTTATGTTCTCAAAAAGTGGAGTGGTAACGTTTGTTTACGAAATTGCTGTCATGGGATGAAATATCAGTGGGTTCGTGTCTGTAATATCTCTTTTGGATGAAAGGGTTGTTTGAGATTTGTAATTGAGTTTTGGGCTGAGCAGTCCGAGGTCAGATAGATAGTTATTCTCTCTCGCGTTTTGTAAAATACTGACATTCAATTGCATCCGGTAAGACTTGAAGCCGCCCCAACATAGTTGTGAAAAGGCTAGGCAGATGATGACATATCTACACTAATATTATAAAGAGAAAAGATTTGTTTGTTTGTTTGTTTGTAACGAATAGGCTCCGAAACTACTGGACCGATTTCAAAAATTCTTTCACCGTTGGGAAGCTACACTATCCGCGGGTGACATAAGCTACTTTTTATCCCTGCATTCCCACGGGAACGGGAACTACGCGAGTGAAACCGCGTTACGTCCGCTAGATGTGTATATAATAGATACAATTTCCTTATGTAAACATGAAAATTTCCTTGTTGGCTGACGATGAAAGAAAATGTTTTGCTAATCATTTCCTGGGAACATTTGGGATTATTTAAAACGAACTTCCGCTTATAAGATTATGGCTTACGTCGAATTTAGCTTGAGATATTTACAAAACATTTATTTTGTTTACAAAAGGTATTTACGTAAACAGCCGGGTGTTAATTTGAAAAGATAAATGTTAAGTCGACCGTCCATCGCTAAAATGGACTCTGAGAGGTCCGTCACGTTTGCTGAAAAAATCATTTGTTTCCTAACCATGCGTTCATAGATAGAGCAGTCATATTCAAGTGGTGTGTCCATAGAACAGATAAAGACCGTCGGACTTGTCGGGGCTGCGGGTTGTTCGAAAAAGATACCGAGGCCTCGGATACAAAGAGCTATGAAGGAACATGGGTGGTTTTTAAACAGTAGAAGTCTGACACTCCCTGCCGCCCTGAGCGGGATTTTCAATTCTATGTGTAATTCAAATTAAAGTAAGATTAGTGTAACTTCTGTTGTTGCTGATTAGATAATAACTAACTTATATGTATAATACGAGTATAAGGGTTGTAAGAGTTTACTTTTAATAGATTGCATGTTCAACTGGACTCCTCTACCAAACGGTTTCTAATCAAATCTTCTGTTATTCATCTCTGAAAATAATTACTCGTAGGCCATAGTTGAAAATATGGTTAAAAATTCGGTGGCGTGTCTAAAATATTGTGTAACGTGCTATCAATGACACGCGTGCCATTGGTTCGCCATCTCTGATCTAGTGGGAGGCCTTGAACGCAACGTCTTTTGGCTGAATTGATATTGCCTTAAGCTTGGCCTGAAACCGCATTGCCTGATGGTGATTGAGAGCAGAATCTCAAAAAACTGTCAAAATATAAACGTCAAACATTTTAACAACAGATTGTGCTCATTTGGAAAAGTGATTTTAACTGACTCAAATTAAAATAAAGTCAACAGCTATTAATATGACCCTTAACGAGCTCCTCCAAAATGTTGCCCATTGCCAAAACTCCCGTTCAATTTACCGCAAAAACTCAATCGTGTGAAACAAATATGTGTCAGGGACGGTCGTGACGTGATCGGCAAGCAGCAATATCGACAGATCTGCTAATGTATGAGCAATATTACTAAAATAACTTACTAATACGTGGCAGTTACGTATTGTGTAGTATTGGGAACGGTGTGCCGTAGTTTTAATGTACCCAACGGCAGACCTACTCGGTATGTGCTCTGATTTTGCATATTCGTCAGAACCACAGTGATCTTTGTTTTCATTACAATTAGGTTACTTTTGGGTTGCTGTTGTTGGGGAGGGATTGGTTGTAAATGGACTGTAGCATGACCGTATAGCTTCATCTTTTTTATATTTCGCTAATATGTGGTTTTTGTTATTTGTAACAAATGCTTTCGAGTTTCAAAATATTTTCTGATTGGGTATACTTCCACCTGCCATTTACTCTCCAGCTAGGTAAACTGACGATCTTAAAATGTTAGCTAGGTCAGAGTAGATGCGGAGAGCTAGGAATACAATACGAGTACCTATGTCTCTGTCTGAGGTTAGCCGGTTGAGCTTAACCTGACAGAAACTTAACCTAGAAGTCGGTGAATATTGACAGTACAAAATATTCCTACTTTTTTATACTAAAACATGAGCTTAGTTGAGATACAAACAGTTGCAATAAATTTAGTTTATTTCGATGTTGGACTTACGAGTACCTACTCGAGTTTCATCAATTGTGTTGAGTTGCAACGTTTTCCATAACTCATATCAATCCATACAAACATAGTAAATGTGAGAGTAATTCTATATGTCCGTTTTCTTTTGAAACCTTTACGAATTTCAATTTCGTTGAAGTTTGACACACCATGAGTTACAACATGAAGAAATAAAAGGACACTTGGGACACATTATGCGCCCCATCGTTTGTGGAACAGCACCACATTTACACTCCAGGCCAGAGTCATCAATGAATCTCCACCTTAGCAGATTTTCGTTGCTGCGACCAACCTGTTTGTCCAAATGGAAAATTTTCAGCCGGCGGCGGAACGAATGGGTTAGGTAAGTATGCATATCCTCGCCACAGCTTTAGTAATTGCTTTTGGTTTTTTTTTGTTTTTTTTTGCCTTTGTTTTGTAATTTAATTTGAGATTTTTTTTTTTTATTGTATTGAATATAACTTTGTATATTATGTAATGTGACTGTTGAATTGTATGTCGATTATGATATGAGTCAGTGATACTCGAATTACATGATTTTATTTATTTAGTCTTTTCGAAAACCGCTCGCCAGTGACTGGGGTAACACACTTCAGAAAGCTGTTTCAGCTTTTCAGCCTAACATAGGATCATTCTCACTAGTTCTACTGCACAGTCCTACGATAGAACTAGTAGATTTTTTTTTCCACTAGTTCTACGATTCAAGGTGGTACGAAATCGTAGAACTATTGAGAACAAAAATTCCCACTAGTTCTAATGGTCCTATTAAACCATTTATAGTAGAACTAATGTGACTTTTCGTTCCCACTAGTTCTACGATATAAGGGTGTTGCAAAATGAGATACCAGTATATAGCAAAGTGTCACAAACTACCAGGAGAATAGAAGTAGGAAGGAGGTATTGGAATCTTTAAATCAAATCCATATTATGCCTTTCTAATACCATGCATTTTTATTGTTGGAGATCCTTCACCACCCTTTCCAACGTAATTTCCTATTTACACGCGGGCAGAAAAGCGGTTCAAAGTAGTTTAAGAATAATATTGCTACAAATTGCATGTAGGAAATTACAAGCTTCTTGTTGACGACAATTAGGAACTTGGCAATAGCTGAGTCAATAAACTGCGAGCATAGCAAATATCCCCCACCATACCTAAACCACCAAATATACCTCTCATAAAGTGGGATGACAGGGGAACGAGTTGGTCTTCCAAATTGACGGAGTTACGGGTGTTTGTGAGTAATAGGGGCTTAGGTCATCTTATACCGACTACCGAGTCATAAAATGTATGTTCCTATTATAATGGAAAAGTGCCTTAACGAAGTCAAAAGGCATTTGTTCTCCCCGACAATGTAATCATTTTATTTGTTCCCGCGTTGCGTTAGGGCTCGTTTACGGAGACTCGGCGCGTCGCGCGGCGCGTGAAGAAGGCTCGTCTCGAGCTTTTTTATTTATTTACTGGGAGGCGCGTCCACCACAACGAACGCTGCATTTTAAACTAACGAACGAAAAATAAAATCGACGTTTGAAATCGTTTACGTTTTCATACATAGCCATGTGTTTGAATTTAAAACGCACAACGCGCCGCGCGACGCCCCGCGTGTCCGTAAATGAGGCCTTAGGGGTCAAAGTCCTATCCTTTTAATTTTTTTTAATACAGTAATAAAGAGCGGTGGGGAATGAGAATGAAGGACAAAATAGGCACTAACCTGCATCAGTGAAGAACGCTGAATGCCTGTTAGGGCTGGACGGGACTGAGGCAGACGCTGACGTCAGAAAGGCTCTCTTGACCTTGGTCCACTTGGAGGCTCGAGGGGGGCGGTGCTGGGGGGGTCTGGCGCCCAGCTCCAGGGATCGCTGCTTGCGAAGAACAGGGTGGGAGGGCTCAGATTCTGTAATAGAGAACACTCGTCAAGTTCCCAAAGTGTATTCAGCTGGACCAAGGCATTGTTGGTTTTTGTCTTAAGACTCCAGTTACTGGATCTTTTTGATGGTCAAGTCTAAAGCTTAAGTGACTTTCCACTCTCTAAAGGTCAAGGGTAGGTGAAACTTCAATCAGGATTAAGAAAGTACTTAATAGCAATTCTGGTTCTCGGATGGTGACCACGAACCGGAAGACGCAGCGTTGGAAGGCCTCCCACCAGGTGGACCGACGGCGACGACATCGTGAGAGTCGCTGGCAACCGGTGGATGCAAACGGCAGGCTGCCATTCTTTATGGCGTTCTATGGGGGAGGCCTTTGTCCAGCAGTGGACGTCTTATGGCTGATGGTGATGATGAATAGCAATTATGGAATTGCGGTCTTTGCTTCTACAACAGAATCTTACAGGAGTCTTCTTAAAGACGTCCAGGATAAATATGGGTATGAAAGATTTGGCATCAGTTCGCCAGAATTATGGAAAATACGGAATTTAGACACTGTCCATCAACACCCGTGGTGAATGATGTATGAAGGACTGACGGAAACTTCAGATTTCAATGTAATCAGGATTGTTTAGATTGCTGCACGTGGTATAACCGGATACAAAGTAGGGATACACTTTGTATTCGCGCAAATATAAACTTTGTTTACAACACAAACTAAAACAGCGGCTGAAACATGCAGAACTACGTAGATATTTACAATCATGTATGTGTCTGTAACTGGTTTTGTACAGATTAATTCAGTGTAATATGAACATTTTTGCGTGAAAATTGGTTCTCGTTGGATGACCATGTGTTGTGTACGAAGGAAATGTCGTGATGAAAGTTTGGGTGTGAAACACATAACATCAAAAAACCATCAAATAACCCCTCCCGCTCTTAGGCAAAGCGAAAGGGAGTGTCAGACTTCTACTGACTAAAAACCACCCATGTTCCTTCTTAGCCTTTCATGTCGAGGCCGCGGTATCTCTTGCAAAACAACCCGCAGCCCCGACGGGATCTTCCTACCCTTATCCCATTCTATTTGGGGTCGGTGCAACACGTTTTCGTCTTCCATTCTTCCTTGATAAACGTCACGGTAGTATATACTCCTTTCTCTTTCATATCATTCCTCACACAATCCATCCATCTTTTCTTTGGCCTACCTCTCCCTCTCCATCCATCAACATTTATACCCATCAACATTTATACCCATCACTTTTTTAGTCACATGCATTTCATCCCTCCTCATTACACGACCATACCAAGATAGACGACTTCCTTTAAATTTTTATGTAACAGGCGTCACTTTCAAACTTCCTCAGATGACAACTCATCTGCCTAGCCTTTTCCCAACTATGTTGGGGTCGGCTTCCAGTCTAACCGGATGCAGCTGAGTACCAGTATTTTACATGGAGCGACTGCCTATCTGACCTCCACAACCCAGTTAATACCAGGTAATACGATACTCTTTAGTGAGACTGGACTCAATCCCTAAAGAATAATCAGATCACGTCGAGACTAATATTAGAATGCCACAAGGCCTTAGAACGAATCACGGTACTGAATCACAACACGGTAACACTACAATGGATTAGAGGTCACAGCGGATCACTCGGAAACGATGCGGCTGACGAACTTGCCAGAAGAGGATCCAGCACAAAACCCTACGGACCCGAACCCATTGTGCCCATTCCTTTCAAGTAGCTAAGAAGCTGGTTAAAAGACCACACTCTAATACAAGCGGAGAGGTGGTGGAGCTCGACACCAGAATGTAGGCAATCCAAGGAAGCTATGCCATCCCTGGATATAAAGCTGACCAGGCGCCTTCTGCGCCTGGACAGGGATAGCCTGCGTCTGGTGGCGGGGACCATCACTGGACACTGTTCACTGAATAAGCACCTCCACACCCTAGGAATCACAGACAGTCCCCTGTGCAGAGCATGCATGGAGGCGGAGGAAACGGTGGCGCATGTGCTCCTTGAGTGCACAGGCGTTACCAAGATTCGTGAGGAAACCCTAGGAACACCAAAATCCCTTGTGGATGCCCTGAGGAGACCGGGAAGTCTGATCTGCTTCTGGAGGGAGGTGGGCTGGTTAGAGTGATCGGCCAACATGGCTCACGCACAATGGTCCACTTCAAGGACCAAGTGCGGAAACCCAAACCCCCAATAATAGAATAGTGAGACTGGATGTCAGAATTTCAGGTCACTGACTACCTGTAACGACTGCCAAAGATCTATATATGGCAGCCGGGACCAACAGCTTAACGTGCTTTCCGAGGCACGGAGGAAACTCGGTATGTCGGGCGGTCACCCATCCACAGACCGACCTAGGCAAGCACAACTTTACCTAAAGATCGACCCGAGTGGCAGTTCTTATTAAGCCACGAGCTCCTCAGATGACAACTAATAGAGAAAAATTTAAGAAGTAGAAAATTTGGCGACACGGTTGGCGCAGTGGCTAAGCGATTGGACTGCTGCGCTGCGTGTCGCGGGTTCGATCCCCGCACGGAACAAATATTTGTATGACCTACAGATAGTTGTTTCGGGTGTTTGTGAGTTTGAATGTTTGTAAACGCACCCACGATACAGGAGAAATTCCTAGTGTGGGGCAACGTTTTTTTAAAAAAGAAAAAAAAATGCTTCGCTGAGCCCAAATACATGGAAATAAGGACAAGAGAAGAGACTGATGATGGTAAAAATGTACATTACTTAGTCTTTTCAATGTGGATTCATTAGAACTCGAAGAGTAAAGTTGCATTTTTTGTTTCTCGTTATACCATATAAGGCACTAGACTGTGAAAACCTGATAATTCCTAAAATATCGATGATCTGATCAATGACTGCATTGAATAAACAAACGAGCATAGTTTTAACCTACGTACGTCGTAAACGTTTAGCATTATTTGACTCGTAAATGTCGATACCATTAACATGATTTTATTCTTTGGCGCTAAAATCTATGTAAACAATTTCGATATTCAATTGCTTGCAGATTTCCTATGTTTAATATAATATTATTGTGTGTAATGTAGGTACAAGACAACGTCTACAATACAATATTGCCAATACCGGAATTACACCAGTGATCTTAGCTCACGAAATATAATATTTGTCCGCTTTCATATAGACTAGGCGACGCCTAAACGAATGCCATAAGAAAAGCACACTGTAGGAATTTCAACGTTCGACGTAGCAATGACAGTTGCATCGCATTAGCTTTTAAGCATTATCTTAGGTGTCTATTGTTAGTGAAAATAGGCATACAAATTATGAAATACCGAATATACCGTTCCCACTGCTGGGCAACTTACAGGTGTCATAAGGCTTCCTCCCTGAGAGGCACAGTAAGGTGGGAAACAACAAGACACTAGCCTAACTCGTAATCTATAGCTGCCAAAAACGAAACTGATATGGTCACCGTGGCGAAACCGTCTTGGTAGAAGTAAAATACTCAGATAAATTCTTCATACAGATGTAATCCTTAAAATGATGATGTGAAGACTATAATCTGATTGTTACCATCATTCTCCTGCCCTTATCCCAATTTATTTGGGGTCGGCGCAACATGTCTTCTTCTTCCATACTTCTCTATTTCTCGTCATGTCAGCAGTCACCTCCTTTCTAGCCATATCATCCTTCACACAGTCCATCCATCGTTTCTTTGGTCTTCCTCTACTCTTATAGCCATCTACATTCATACTCAACATTTTTCTCACACCATTTTCTTCATTCCTTCGCATCACATGTCCATACCACGATAATCGATTACCACACAACTTTTCCTTTACCTGATTGTTACCATAGGTATCATATTATAAGAAATCAATAAACGCTTAAATAAATGATTGTGCAGCCTGTGCATTACAGGGTGGTGCCGACAATACGACAATAAATTAAATCACTGGTAGTTCTAGTCCATAGAAACATTATTAAACTATCAATTAAATCTTAACACTAAAATAAAAAAAAGAAAAAAAAAACAATAAAACTAAGTAGCGTAAAACTGTAACCGAAATATATTTACAATTTACAAACAAATATTGATTTACTAACCTTAGGAGTAATTTGCACCGATTAACGTGTGGAAATAAAGTGTTACAAACGAATTTGGCAAAGATATTTAGGTAGGTTATTGTCGTATCGTCGGCACCACGACGGTGTTAGGATTTATTTGATAGTTTAAAAATGTTCCTATGAACTAGAACTACCAGTGGTTTCATTTATTGTCGTATGGTCGGCACCACCCTGTATACTTAGTAGACCATATTTTGCGCCCTACAGGACCAGTTATGATGGATTCAGGACGCTGATGAGGCTGTCCCGTTTCTTCAGTGCATCTGGTATATTTGCGCAGACACAATGACAACTTTCAGGCGATCGTTAGGAAAAAGTCTACGTTGTTTGGGTAACTTCATCCTAAAAACTAAAGCAGGGACATACGCTAATCCCGATGTTTGGGTCTATTGTTTGTAGATGAATGTCGAACTACCACAGCACCATACTTTCCATGGATGTTACTTGTCCAAAATAAAAGTTATAAACTACTGAACGTATAAAAAACGAAAACTGCCTGACATTGTTGCATGATTGATTTTAATAAACGTTACATCAAAAATGGATGAACTGTAAGCCATTTTATTAGTCATGTAGTTACTTGCCCATTCACTCTCTTTAGAGATGGAATGGAATGGTGAACTACAATCTCTTTACAGAAATTAATTTGCCTTGTGGATGGGTTGTAGCTTTATCCTTTTGAGTTTTGACAACTCAATAGTGCCTCTAACACTTTCACAAATGATTTTCTTAAAATGTTTGCTCTGAGTAGGTATCCAAGAAACAGCCTGTCCTGCCTGACCTGTTATTTGAACATCACAGGAGCTGATAGACGCTACTAAAAATTTCAAACTCGTCGACGTATTTTGCGCTGAGTCAATTTTTTATTTTATTTTATTGGTTCACCAACAATTGTTCACACAGGTTTTATGTTAAATGTGACATGCAAAAATTTAAATGCAACAGTGCAACAATCACTTAATAAGTGATTGTTGCACTGTTGCATTTAAATTTGTATTTAAATTATCATCGACACGCTAAGTAGAAGACAGCAATAATGCTCGGCTGCTTTAGTTCTTGTTTTCCTTTATAATCAAATCAAAACTCACCAAGTTCCTCTGATGATGGTATGGTGAGAGTCAACGCTGGTGGCGCATCGCTGTCCCCACCATCACTGAGCGACCTCCGTCTCTTGGGCACCACGTCCGGAGAGCTCTTGGACCCTCGGTTGGAGGTCTTCTTCTTGACGGACTCTCTGTGGGTCTGGATGATGTCCCTCATTTTGCCCCAAGGACTTTTGTGGAGCTTGTTTGGTGATGGAGAGGTGGAGCTGTCGTCCTGGGGGAGAGATTGCCTGTATTATTAGGTTACTAGTTACCCGTGGGTACACCCGCGTACTGCCGCATGCCGGAATAAAAAATGTCTTTTGTGTTAAACTAAGTTATAGACTATGCGTGCGCCAAATTTCATCCAACTTCGGTCAAAAGTTTTTGCGAGATAGAGCAACAAACATTCAGATATTCATACTTCCTCACAAACTTTCGTATTTATTTATCATTTTAAGTACCAGCTTGTATTAGAAAAGTGTGGATATATTTATGGAAGTGTATGTGTCTTTAAGACTAGTGTAAAAAGTAAAATAAATTTTTACCCGACTGCTAGAAAAGGGTTTTTGTTTACTTTAACGCTTCTGGACCTGGTTTTTCGCTCACATAATATATTACAGTAACATAATTATTATATATTACAGTAACTGTCTAGGTATTATAATTGCACATGTAAATTAGCAAAGGGAAGTAACTATTTACAAGACTGCTAAAACATCATATTAGCTATACCCATATTCACCAAGAATTTCTCTTCTGTCGATATGTTTACAGACCAAAATTAACCATGTCCAAACATCCAGATTCTAAGCAACTATGTAGGCCACACAAACATAATCCGTTCAGGAATCGAACCCGTGATCCATACGCCAACCGATCAGCCATCGGTTGTCAATCGATATCATTTTTAGAAACTTGTTTATTTTTCTTGATCAAAACGTGGTTTGTTGTGGCTAGAAATCTATAAACAACTTTTGTTCTAAAATGTTTAGGCTTAAAAATAGCTTTATTTGTTTATGTTCTAAATACGCCGTTTCGTAAAATAACTCAGACTTTTCTCTGGGAAAAAAATGTAATTGAATGCGACTTGTAACCGAATGTAACTTTAATTGAGTGTAGTATAGTTTCAAAACATTACTTGAGAAGGTATTAGTAATCAAATGTTTTCTTTTAAAGATTATTACTAATATTATATATAGGAAAAAATAAATTTGTAAGTTTATTAGTTTGTATGTAGGGCGTAATCTCCAGAACTAATGATCCAATTCTAAAAATTCTTTGGCTGATAGAAAGATACATTACAATAGGTACCTATTCGTGGTTGCTATAGGCTACAAATTATACTGCCCGAATTATATTAACCGAGCTATCACAATTTTCGCGAATCAAATTAGGAATTAAATCATCATCATTCTCTTGCCCTTATCCCAATTCATTTGTGGTCGGCGCAGCATGTCTTCCTCTTCCATACTTCTCTGTTTCTCGTCATCTCATGAGACACCTCCTTTTTTACCATATTATTTTTAACACAGTCCATCCATCGTTTCTTTGGTCTTCCTCTACTCGTATATCCTTCCACATTCATATTTAAAATCTTCCTCACAACATTTTCCTCATTCCTCATTTTCAAATTAGGAATTAAATGGTAGTTAGAAAATAGTGTCGATCCGTCAATATGATTTAAACTTCGAAAAACTATCCATTTAAAATTCGGCTATAAGGAATTCGAAGTATTCCTATTGAATATTTTGTAAACCAAAACGACGGTCTTATCCACCAATTTTTTTATCAATCATGAGCGCTTCCTACACATTTTCACGGTCCCACTTTAGCACAAATAATCATCATAAATAATGTTGCCAGTCGTTCAACAGACGCTCGGTACTGAATGGGTCTATTTTCAATAACTATTTCAAAGAATATCATAGTATAAATAACTCAGAATGTCAATTACAAACAAATCTGAGAATATTTTTGGTGGATCCGAGAGAAGTTGTTTGAAAACATTAAGCAGTAGCATTACCTACTTCTGCAGTGATTTTGGCCAAACAGCAAAACTTTTATATTCTTTTCTTACAACCAAATATCAACCTTAAAGTAACGAAAGTAAAGTTCACGGTAATTTTGTCAGTGTGTCAAAATAAGTATGAAATGATTGTAAAAATACCGATACTGACAACAAACGATTGGGAAAGCTGATCGAAACTAATAGGAAGCGACGTGTCCATAGCTTAGTAGGTACCTACCAATATTATCATCACTACATATAATAAAAAAGTCGGTCTGTCTGTTCGGTATAAACTCAAAAACGACTGCACCGATTTTCATGCTGTGATCACTAATGGATAGCTTGGTTCTCCAATGACATAAGCAGATTATCAACCAATGACTATGTTTGGTGCAAGCTATGTTAATGCCATTAGACTCCTACGATTTTAAGATAATATTTAACAATCCACAGATATTAATATTCCTCAAAACAATATTGGAAACTTTATTCATTTTCGATCTTGGTGTTTTCCTGTTTGGAAATATTCTTAGTAAAAGGTTAGTCATCAAAAATAATAACAATCTTGTTTACTTGTGCATTTCTCTCGGAAATATTTACATTTACAACGTGTTTTACCCAGATGGAAATATTTTCAGGAACGGTCTACAAATATTTATCAGTATCTTAGTGGTTATAATATTTCCCCACTAGTGTGTGTAATTTTGTATTATGAACATGACAATGTATGACAATTTCGCTACAAAAGAGGTGGATGCTTGTATATTTCATGACAAACAAATCAAATGCGGACTACCGATATAATTATGATAGTTTATTACTATTTAGATAATTATGACCACCTGCAACTTAAATAAATAAAAAAATCCTTGCAACTGAATTTAAAAAAATTAGAAGGCTCTATACCTTATTATTTTTTAAACCATGAAACAACCGTTTGAAACAACGATGTTTTATCAGTGAGTGGATCTACTGTATAAATCGTTGTACTGTGGTAAATACAATGTTGATTCTGACCTGCGTAGGAGCTTGCAGGAATGTGTTGTCACCATCGTCCCGCACACTCTTGCGCATACCTGGAACAGATGGATCAGTTATTGTGGATATACTTCTGGGAAATCCGGGAAACATTGTCTGATGAATAGTTTTCGTGGGGTGGAATGTCTGCGTTTCTATGTCGTATATGCGATTAAAACTGTTTAGATTAATTTTGTGCCAAAACTACATTTATCAATGTTATAATTTTGAGATATGGTTGGTTATTGTAACGATAGAATTTGTAAGGCATCATTAATACGTGCGACGGCAAATCAAGCTTTACAAAGCCAGTTTTTGTGTATCTGATCTCTCATTGTACGGGAAATCTATACAAAATGAGGCTCTTTCTCTGTAAGATAGTTACAGTACGTTCGCGTTGTTGAAAATAATATATAAGGTCCCATTAAAATAAATGAACAAATTTTAATACAGCGTTCAGTACATCTTACCAAAAAGTGATTTTATTTTGACCTAAAATAATAAATTATCAAAATTTTTAGTGTGTTTTCGTTAGCTGATTTTTTTTCTTGTGAAAGTATCTAATGTGTTTTTCTTTTTATTTACCATTATCCTTATTTTGGTGGTCTGAATGATTCCTACAAGTTTGTCTATCTATTTTAATGGGACCTTAAACTACTTAATACAGATTTTCTGAGAAGTTTCGGAAGGAAATTCCTATGCTCGTCATCATTGTTTATTGCGAGCATTGGTAAACATGATGTGATGTCAATAGATTAAAAATAACAATTGTATTTGTACAGGAGTTTGATTTTATACCTACATTGTTTAAGATTTCGTTTTGTACAGAAAAAGATAAAACTGATTTATTGTGATGAATTTCAACAATACAAGTCTGTATTGCTTATATTTTCTTGAACAAAATTGAGCCAGTTTTTCAGAACTCGTCAAATAAATTATTACTTATGAGTTTTATTTATGTTTATGCTTTCTATTCCACTGATTATCGTTCCATCTTCGTCTAGCTCAGCCCAGTTTAAACCCACACAATTAATACAGACAGGAAAAAATACGACTACAAACCCAAGCAAACCCGAATTTAACAGCTACTTCATCATTATACAAGATAAAACTTATCCTAGGCATGTTTCTCATCGCGTTGGTTTACGCTATCCCGATCAAAGAGCGAACTCGAACGAACATCACGCGAACGATGCCCAGGCGAGTATGGAGTGACTCATGTTGACAGAATAAGGTCATCCGTTTACAGAATACACGCGTTATTATAGTTTACGGTTTTGTGCCAAAATGTTTTACTTTTACGGTTGTGTGCTCAAAACCAAGAGACGAACTTGTTATCATCATCATCATCATCATATCATCCCGGAATCACCCACTGCTGTGTATAGGCCTCCGCTTCCTTCCGCCACATGTCCCGAGCCTGTGCGTCTCTTATCCACGTGTTTCCCGCGACTTTGACGATGTCGTCAACTCAACGAGCTTTAGGACGGCCCTGGTTCCTATGGCCTAACCCTGGCTACCACTCGGTCAATGCCTTGCTCCATCGGCCATCTCCGCGTCAAGCCAGATGTCCTGGCCAGCTCCACTTGAGGTGCAACGCCCGGTCCCCGACATCGTAGACTTTCGTCCGACGGCGGATTTCGAACTTGCGAACTTGCTGTGGCACAAATTAAATTACTGCTAGACTGCATCGTTGGTCTAGTGGTTTTAAGCGCGACTGCTGAGCATGAGGTACTGTGTTCGATTTCCGGGTTGGGCAAAATGTTATTGGGTTTTTCCACTTGATGGCAATAGGCTCACCCTCTGTTACATGGGACTTATGCATAACTTAGACATAAATATGGGTGAACAAATGGGTACACCTCTGCCTAACCCTTAATTAGATTTTGCATTATTGTGACACACAAATAACACCGAATTACAAAATGATACAAAACCGAGATACATGAGTTTGACTCGCACTTCGCCAGTATTTTTTCTACAGATGTGATTTGTCTGAGGAAAATACTTTCACAAGAAATATAATAATATATGTAACAGTTTAAGATTTTGGCAAAGTAAACGAGGAAACACTTTAACGCCTGTTTTCGTTTGGCTCTAAAGTCAAGATGAAGATGTAAGATTCTTAGCAATATCCAACACGTTTGTGTGCCAAATAATTACTTTGGAAAAGACCGCGCAAAAAAACACCATTGAAATAAATGCTGATAAGAATGATACTGCTTCGTTGGTCTAGTGGTCGCAAGCACGACTGCTGAACATGACCTGGGTTTGATTCCGGTCGGTCAAAGTGATATTGGTTTTTTTTCATCAGGAACTACTCATACGCAGTCACGGAGTGTGGATTTGTACCCGGTACTTAAATATATAACTCGCGAAATGTGGCTGCACTATTTGGTACACCTCTGCCTAGCCACTTAAAGCCGTCGGGACGTTCGAGTGGGTAAGTGTCTCCTACTTTTCGGGGATTACAAACATAGCGTGATGTTTTGTTATATTAGAAGAATGATGCAATGATGTTATTTTATATTTCTTTCTTAATTAAGTGCTGTGCACACTTAAAAGTAATGAATTCACAGCAAAACTGCTATATAGTAAGAATTTAGTGAATCCCGTAGGGCTGCGGGTTGTTCGCAAGAAATACCGTGGCCTCGACATGAAGGGCTAAGAAGAAACATGGGTGGTTTTTAGTCAGTAGAAGTCTGACACTCACTTTCGCTCTGCCCAAGAGCGGGAGGGGTTATTAGATGATTTTTCACGCGCCAGAAAAAAAGGGTTTAGTGAATAAGTCGTTGGTGTGTCAATAAATAAATTAATAAGGCAAGAAATTGATAAACATTTTGCTCTTCATTTTAAGAATTAAAAAGAAAGTTCTTAAGAATGTAATAGAGTTTTGGATTTCAACAGTTTTTTTGCTAAGTATCAAAATATCCCCACAAATAACCAATATTCAAAACATCTGATACATCGCAATGTTTCTCTAAAACTCTCACGAATCGTAAACAGGATCCAAAAATATAAAAATATTTCATAAATACATACTTTATGTATTCCATGGTTTGTTTAACTTTTACGTTTACGATTGAGAACACTTCATTTTTTATGCGCAAGAGTGTTAAGTTATAAATCAGAAGTTTATTTGTTAAGTTGACTTTTAAACTCGAGCAGTAAAATTGAACAAAGAGGTGAAGATGGATCGGTCTCAACATTGCATTGCAGCTGGGAAAGCAATCTCTAAAAAAGGCAGATTGAAATTCCTTCACCAAACAAAGTTTTGGAACGAAATTGGCACATCAGGAAACACATCTTTCAGTTTACTACATCACAAAGCTCGGAGGAGTCGTGGTTAAAAAATTACAGTCGCTCGTGTCAATTTTCAGGTTAAGCCGAGTTTGCTTAGGTTAGCTACCCATTATAAACCGAGTTTTCTGCGTGCCTCGGAAAGATCAATAAGCCGTTGGTCCTAGCTTTCATGTGTCTTTGACAGTCATTACAGGTAATCAATGGCCTGAAAGTCTGGCAACCAGTCTTCCTAAGGAATATCGTATTACCCGTCGGGGCTGCGGGTTGTTCGCGAGAGATACCGCGGCCTCGACATGAAGCGCTAAGAAGGAACATGGGTGGTTTTTAGTCAGTAGAAGTCTGACACTCTTCTCTTTTGCTCTGCCCAAGAGCGGGAGGGTTTATTTGATGATTTCCCATCCCCCAAAAAAAAAGGGGTATCGTATAACCCTGTAGGTACTACCTGTGTTGTCGAGGTCAGTTAGGCAGTCGTTCTATGTAAAATACTGGTAAGCAACTGCATAAAGTCAGACTGGAAGCCAACCCTTACATAGTCGGGAAAAGGGTAGGCAGATCATAATAAGTTCAATATTATATATCAGAAACCACGCATAGTTTAATCTGAATTCTGAATAAAAACACATAAGTCATTCAAAGACCGCTCATAGTCCAAACCATATTTCTTTAACGTGTGTGCGACTAGAAGCATGCAATATTGCTCATGAGTATTTTCTAATACATAATGTAATAACTACTAGAAGCAGACCACTTGAATGATTTTTCAAAGTTGAACCCTTAAATGGGTTACTTGAAGGAGGACGTTTGGACGTCAGTCCGAAATTCAGACTACTAATGTTGCAGACGAGAAGTTCCATCAAGCACACAGTTTGAAAAACGTTTATAACAGCTTGAAGACTTACCGGAATCAGCTCTCAGTTCTTCACACGAAGAGTTAGGAGTCAGGGATAACGCGCTGCCAGGAGTCAAGCTGGCGGAATCACGAGGCTCAGGGTTGGCAAGAGTGGCTGATGATGGAGACGACCCTGCGAGAGCCACGGCTCCCACCATGGCACCTGCTGCCACGGCACTGGCCGCACTGCCCATGGCTGATTGGGGCCATTGAGCTTTCTCCCATCTGTGAAAAAAGGAAGTTTTTATTGTTTCACATACAACTTTGCGACAGCACAAATCTGAGGCAGCACCGGTAAAAGGCATAAGGACACTTGTGATGGTGTTACATCTACAAAGATAATACATAATTAATGGAGAAAAGTTTTGGTTCTAGGATATTATGAAGTAACTACCGGACGTCACGCGGTTTCACCCGCGTAGTTCCCGTTCCCGTGGGAATACAGGGATAAAAAGTAGCCTATGTCACCCGCGGATAGTGTACTTTCCCAACGGTGAAAGATTTTTTTAAATCGGTCCAGTAGTTTCGGAGCCTATTCGTTACAAACAAACAAACAAACAAATCTTTTCTCTTTATAATATTAGTGTAGATTATAGCATGATCAGGAAAATAGTTTGGGTGTCATTGTTATTGTTAAAATAAATTTGCATTCACCAATATTACAATAAGATAACGTTCAATCTTTTTGAGACAAGATTATGTGCGCTTTCGATGTAGATTTAAGTGTTGCTTACTATTGTTTGGTTCAGAATACTTCAGAACGCTTGGAAGAGCATGGCATAATATTATGTCCTGAAACTTTTACCGAATTCTTTATTTACTTTCGGCAGTTTATTTACAAGCAAGTACGACAGGTTACGAACAAAGTTAGGTCTACTTTTATGAGTTCACAATATTGGAATAACATTTCGTAATTGGGATTCCGTCTTACTGACTTCATTCAAACATACGTAACGCTTGTTGCACGTTGATATTTTTGGGTATAAGTCGTAGCAGCTCGAAGATACTTAGGTACTTATCAGTTGCCACGTGTCTAACTTTTTTTTTTTAGGGCGGGTGGAAAATCATCAAATAACCCCTCCCGCTCTTGGGCAGAGCGAAAGGGAGTGTCAGACTTCTATTGACTAAAAACCACCCATGTTCCTTCTTAGCCCTTTATGTCGAGGCCGCGGTATCTCTTGCGAACAACCCGCAGCCCCGACGGGCGTCGGCCCTTGCGGGCCCCTTCCGAGTTGCTAACATCTCTTTGAGGCGCGCGTGGAACACGAACGCGCCCTCGACACAGCCTGTCATCGTCATAAGACGTACGGACGGCGAGCCTAGCTCATCACTCACCGTCCACAGGCCCGCGTCTACGGTGGCCGGAAGCCATCACGTGGCCCCCGACGCCCGGAGCGCCTCCCACGGCGGCTGGGACGAGAGGTTCTCTCCCTCTCACGTTCCGCCACCTCCTTCGCTAGCATCACTGCTTCGCAGAAGGAGGCGACGGCGTCCCATTCCTCCTCGCCCAGGACCATGGCTTGCACCAGGCCCGGACGCGAGAGGTCGCCGCCGCCGATCGCCGCTACGAGAACACGGCGGGGCTCCGCCCAAGCGGGACATACCTCCACGGCGTGCTACACCGTGTCCTCCGGCCGATCCTTACAATGGTGGCATCCGGGCGTTTCCTCCCACCTGATTCGGTGCAGGTACCTCCCGGAACAACCGTGTCCGGTAAGTACCTGCGTCAGACGGAAGGTGAGGGCGCCGTGGCGCCTCTCCAGCCACTCCTCAAAGAGGAGACTTACCGCCACTATCGTGGCGTGCCCTACCACGTGTCTACCTTAGTCCTCGATTGTGGGCACCTTTTTGCCCTAAGGGCTATCTGCCATTATAATATTCTAACTCATTAAACTTGTTATTTATTTAAATCGAAGCCGAATTTGTTTTAAGCATTTGCAATTATTATGAAGCTTGATTAATTGTATTATATATAGGTCAGTGGTGATATGGGCAGACGATACACTTTCCACGGGGGGAAAACCTGGATAAGGCTGGCACAGAACCGTGGAGATTGGCACAAGAAAAGAGAGGCCCCAGCAGTGGGTGATTTCAGGTGATTTGGTGGGATTAATATTGTTTGACCGCGGTTTTAATGCATTAATTTTAGACTATTTGCCCGCCATTCACATTCCTTAGAGCAAATCTTTAAAGAATGCACTCTTAAAACAATGCACTTAGATCAATTTACTACACTTCTGTCCAAATTCTACACACCATTTTCGAAAATTGTGCCAAATAACATTAGCTTACTTCAAAATAATCTCGTAGTAGGTACGAATATGAGTAGTAACGATATAAAATCATTTATTCTAAACGCAAGACTAGTTCAAAGCTGTAAATCTGTTCACACCTCACTTTGTACATGAAATTATTGGCACATTACTATATGGTGAATGTTTCAGTAATTGTATAGCTATAGTAGTTTTATACGTGTACAAGATTTCCACTGTCTAGGCATATGACCGATCGCGTTTTGTGAATTCCTGTTCGACTTAAAAAAAAATACCTTTAGGGTATTTTTTTTAAGTCGAACAGGAATAGGTAATCTAAGTATATTCTTCATGACTGACTGCGTTGGTTTAGTGGTCGCAATCGTGTCCGCTGAGCACGGGGACGTGAGTTCGATTCCAGGTTCGGACAAATTGTAATGGGCTTTGCCTGATGACAATAGGCTCGCCCCCCTATTAAATGGGACTCAAACATAACTGGTGGGGTGTACTATTAGATACACTTTTGCCTAACCCTTTGGGGATTACAGGCGTGTTGTTATATAATTATGCTTTCTCCATGTGAGCAAGGTCATGAGCATTAATCTACGAGAATAAGACGATCGGAAATACGATGGATGAATTGAAAGGAGTGTCTGTGATGAAAGCTACTGAACTGAATGGAAGAAGAAGAATTATGCTGAGCTGACCCTTTTTTTTTATAAAACGTTGCCCCACACTAGGAATTTCTCCTGTATCGTGGGTGCGTTTACAAACATTTAAACTCACAAACACAGAACACCCAGACCAGAAACAACTATCTGTAGGCCATACAAATATTTGTTCCGTGCGGGGATCGAACCCGCGGCACGCAGCGCAGCAGTCCAATCGCTCAGCCACTGCGCCAACCGTGCCCGTGAGATAGCCTAGTGGTGTGACAAACGTTGAAATGCCAAGTCTCAAGTTCGGACCCAAGACACGCACTTCAGATTTTTCGGGTTCATGTGCGTATTATATACTATAGAAAACATTGTAAAGAAATCAGTAAGCCTGAGAGATATTTTTGACGGCATTTGAACTGTAGAGCCAAGTCCATTGGCGGAAAAACACTCGTCTAGGTACTAACCACTCAATAAAAGGGATATTTTTAAATGCACATCTGTATAATTTTTAGCACATTATGTAACTCCACTAATTAACTGAATGCATACCGGAAAAATGAATGGCGGCTCCGACTTACGAACAGTGAGTCGTGGGTTCGAACCCAGGCAGGCGCATTACTTTGAGTAATTTATTTCGTCACCACTCCTCTCAAAACGGCGAGGGAAAACATCGTGAGGAAGTCTTAGAACCAAAAAAATCAAAGACATGTGACATCTACCAACCCGCACTGGGCCCGCGTAGTGGATTATAGCCCATCCCTCTCTGAAAGGAGGCCTGAGTCCCTGCAGTGGGAACATTATAGGCTGATGATGATTTTATAAAGACAAATATATTTCTTCATACAGGTGACGGATGAATTAAGAATGGGAAATTATATGATTCATCATTCTCCTACACTCATCCCAGCTTATTGAAATCGGCGTAACATGTCTTCTTCTTTCATACTTCTCGATTACTCATCACCTCGGCAGTCACCTTCTTCCTGGCTCTATTCGTGGTTTCTTTGGTCTTTCTTTACTTTTATAGACATCTACATTCATCATCTACCTAGCCTTTTCCCAACTATGTTGGGGTCGGCTTCCACTCCAACCGGGTGCAGCTGAATACCAGTACATGGAGCGACTGCCTATCTGACCTCCACAACCTAGTTAATACTGGGTAATACGAAACCCTTTGCCAAGACTGGTTGTCAAACTTTCAGGTCACTGACTAGCTGTAACGACTGCCAAAGATCGATATTATGGCAGCTGGGACCAACAGCCAACGTGCTTTCCGAGGCACGGAGGAAACTCGGTATATAATGGGTGATCACCCTTCCTCTGACCAACATAGGCAAGCTTGGCTTAACCTAAAGATCGAAAAGTGATTTGATTTCATTTGATTTGACCTGAGTGACAGTTAATTTTAAGCCACGAGCCCCTCTTTCTACATTCATACACTCAACATTTTCTTTACTTATATTTTCCTCATGACATGTCCATATCATGTTTGGTTTTCCTCTACTCACCACAGAACCGTCTACCTAGTTTCGCTTCTAACATTGAATTATTAAACTTTTCAGACTTTACTGTCATCCAAGATAAATTACATATTTCCGCCATGTACCTATAATTTAATAATTTTGCGCGTCAGATAGATTTGCATCATTTATCATTTTCGTTCACTCTTTCAAAAAATCGTTGTTCATTAATCATAAATAAATTAATGGTCAATGACTTTGCTTCATATACTTTGATTAATGTCGTATCTACCTACGCAAATGGTCCAATTTTTAGTTCCTGTAAAACCATGTCAACAGTATTGGATCCATAAACTCACGACCTTTTCTAATGGGATCAGCAAAAACCACAGAACCTCATCTACTACTATCCTTTTTTTTTGGGGGGTGGGAAATCATCAAATAACCCCTCCCGCTCTTGGCCAGAGCGCAAGAGAGTCTCAGACTTCTACTGACTAAAAACCACCCATGTTCCTTCTTAGCCCTTGCGCCGAGGCTGCGGTATCTCTTTTGAGCAACCCGCAGCCCCGACGGGGTCTACTACGATCCTAACATAGGTACTCATGTAGCCTCCACGTCCATACATACACGCACTCCGGTCCTTAGTACCTACTACGCACCTGACTCTTATTTATTGTTCTTTAACAGGCTAAGTTTATCACCAAAGTTTTTTGCGAGCTTTTTACCGCCTATCAGGCCAAACTCAAAACTAGGGGTTGCTGCTCGCCCATCGTGGCTGCGGGTTGTTCGCAAGATATACCGCGGCCTCGACATGAAGGGTTAAGAAGGAACATGGGTGGTTTTTAGTCAGTAGAAGTCTGACACTCCCTTTCGCTCTGCCCAAGAGCGGGAGGGGTTATTTGATGATTTTCCACCCGCCAAAAAAAAAAAAAAGGGGTTGCTGCTGAAATATTCTCAATGTGGAATTATAAAAACACTGCCCGTTTAAGTAAATGCATTGCTTGCTTCACAAAATTGCTAGTCGCACAAACTATGTCTCGATAGTTCGATGCTTGAACATAATTATTATTTGTCAGTCTATGTTTCAACGAGCATAATAATGTGGGGGTAATTGAAATGGCTCTGCCAACATAATCTTTTCTAAATTGAATGTTGAGGGACAACTCCAAATTAAAAGCATTGCATTAGAAATGCACATTCACCATCGAATAACAGAATATCATTTAACTGCCAGTTTGAATAAAACACAAATAGTTACCTAAATGCAGCTTTAACTCTTGTCCATTTGGAAACTTTAGACTTCTCAACTTCTTTCATAAAGATGCCTTCGGACCTCCTTCTCAGAGGCGAGCCAGGAGCTGCATCACTGTCATCCCCTCCCGCAGACCTTGACCTTTGTTTCCTCAGTAACGACCCTCCAAACCTCGCATGACCTTTCCACTTTGACCCAGACCTCTTCATACCTCGGTTCCCCATCATCGCAGATTCAAAGAGTATTTGTCCATATTCACACTCAAATTCAGCATCTAAAGCCTCGTTTATCTGTTCCAACTCTTTGGTTTCCGACTTCAACCTTTCATTCTCATTGTCTATCCTCTTGTGGGCATTGTGGAGTCTCTTCAAATGATTAACGTCCTTTAGTCTTTTCAAAAGACGGGTGTTATGTTCTTTTAAGGTCACAAACTGGTCTAATAACTCTAGTAACTGTTCTAGCTGATCCAGAGCTTGAATGGTGTCTTTCGTCCGTTGAGCCACTTCCTTTCCTCGCCTGGAAACGGCATCGTTTTGGTCTCGTAGCCTTTGCAGCATGGTTTCGCATATTGCTTCGGGATTTGTGAGTTCTCCGTCATTTAGAGACCAGTAATCTTCAGGAGGGGATGGGCCTGCCGTGCAGGGGGACGAACCTTCAGCATCGGAAGGCGTTTGGGGGGATTTTACGGAGAGAGTAACAGGGGGTTCTCCTCTACGCCTCTTGTGTAGAGATGTGCCACTTGGCGGTAATTCAGCCAAGTCTTTCGGCTCTTTTCGTTCAACTTTGCTATTCTTCTCATCTTCTGCATGAGCTGCGTCGGTGACGTCACTGGCTTCTTTGAGTGACGTCATGGTGCAGCCGCAGAGTGTCGGTTTGTGTCTGGACTATTTATAAATGAAAATAAAAACACGTGCATCGTCCGGTGGCGCGGCACGACAACTTATAACGGAATGCATTTTGATACCATCGTGATTTCCATTGAAATATTATTTTAATATGTCTACACTTTTTTGGGCATAAATAGAATTATCACATTACACTTCAAATACGTTTATTTCACGGTACACTTTCACACACTTCAGTTAAACTATTTTAAAGCTCTTAATATATATTTTTTGTTTTTAAATATAAATAACAAAATGAAGCACTATTTTTATTGTTTTATGTATTGGAAATATATTATGTATTTAAATCAATTATTTATACCATTATAAACTGTTAAATATTTAATTGATCGTAAGCGCCGCCCAACGCGTATGCGCACGTACGGCGGGCGGGCGGCCGCGCACTGCCGAACTTTGTCGAGCGCCGGCGGAAACGCACGAAAGTTTCCGAGCACGTATTTTTAACTTTAACATTCCTTACATTGTAGGCGTAGAAAAATGTTCCTTATTGCGATGTGTTAGGGTTTAATTGTTATGTAAAATGTAATTTTGTTGTAATAATACATTCTTAATGCTAACACGCTGCTTCCGAGCCGCAAGCCCATTAACCCATTTATGAAAAAGGGACTAAAAATCTCGTTTTCTTGTGTTGTACGCGATTTAGCAGCTGATTTTTAAACGCCTGACGTTTAAATAACATTTCTTGTGTAAATAACTAAACATGTAAACGTGTCTAAAAAGCTTTTACTTCATTATTACAAACAAAGTGGAATATACTTAAATAATTTAACTTGTACTGTAATACGCTAGAACTTCAGCTATCAGCGAAAATGATTTTCTCGATAGTCAGTGCACTGCACCAGAGATGTGATATGTTTAAGATCACATAACCCATTTTTTTAAAATTCATCGTAAGGTTTACATGCTCGTTCCAGGGCTGTGGGTTGTTCGAAAAGGATACCGCGGCCCCGGAACACATAAGGCTAGTAACATGGGTGGTTTGTGGTTTTTACTTACTCCCGAACACACACAACATCAACAACATCAACATCTATTTATTCAATCTTGCATGTCTGATTAATCAGTTTATGTAAACGCATATTTGACAAATAAATTATTCTTATTGGAACGAAGTTTTGGAACGAAGTTCCTTATCGCGCGTTGTGAAAGGGGACTAGACGGAAAAAAATCTTACGAAAAGTTGTCACGACACTTTTTGCTATAGTAAGCTATTGTAAGCTGTGCGGCGTCGCATGTTTCTCTGTCTGTCTCTCTCTCTCTTATAGAAAGCAAGCCAGATATTTTCATTTCTACATTTCTTTTTTTTTTTTTTTTACATAATAAAAAATAATAACAATAACTTCGTTCCATCCGGGTGTTCCTTGACACCTCTCAAGTTTTTTCTTATTCCCTTCCGCACCGCCTAGAACGGGAGGAGTCATTTGATGATACCCCACCAGCCAAAAAGAAGGCTTATATATGTCGTAGGATAGTTTGATACTTCGAATCTTCGCGGAAATCCTAGGGGTTTTGCGAAAACGCGGATAATTAGACATAGTTACCAAAATGGATTAATGGTCACCAAATACGTCGAAAGCAAAAGCTTTTTCAACGCGCGCTCGCTTCGCTCGCATATTAAATAACACTAATATCTTCTGTCCCCGAAGTGCCGGGCCTCCGCCGGCCTCCTTCGTCGGACTACGGCCCGGTGCCCATGCCGCCCATAAAAAAATTTTTCGCCTATGTCTAATTATCCGCGTTTTCGCAAAACCCCTAGGATTTTCGCGAAGATTCGAAGTATCAAATTATCCTACGACATAATTATATAAATATGCTCAGGACTATCACGTGATTTGAGCGAGCCCCCTATCTGTGTAATTCACCGGGGGCTTTTCTATTCCTTGTAATTTGGACTATCTCAAAGTTTCATTGAGGCAAGCGTGCTCCCCGTCGGGGCTGCGGGTTGTTCGAAAGAGATACCGCAGCCTCGGCGCAAGGGCTAAGAAGGAACATGGGTGGTTTTTAGTCAGTAGAAGTCTGAAACTCCCTTTCACTCTGCCCAAGAGCGGGAGGGGTTATTTGATGATTTTCCATCCGCCAAAAAAAAAGAAAAGGCAAGCGTGCTCCACCCTATACATCAGGCAAGTTGGCAACGCAAGCCAATTTCAAGCGAAGAAAAAGTACTTGTTTTGATGGTAAATCCAGCCAGATTTATATTTACATGGTACCAAACAACCTGAGGAGAACAAGATGAGGAGCTCGTGGCTACATAATAACAGCCACAGACAACAGATTTCAAATCTTCAGGTCAAGTTGCGCTTGCCAAGGTTAGTCTAAGGATGGGTGACCATTACATACTGAGTTTCTTCCGTGCCTTGAAAAGCATGTGAAGCCGTTAGTTCCGGCAGTCATTTGTAGATATTTGGCAGTCGTTACAGGTAGTCAGTGGCCCGAAATCTGACAATCAGGCTTACCTGGGGGTTTCATATTACCCAGTACTAACTGGCTTGTGGAGGTCAGATAGGCAGTCGCTCCATGTATAAAACTGGCATTCAGTTCCATCCGGTTAGACTGGATGCCGACACCAACATGATTGGGAAAACGCTAAACAGATGATGGTATCAAACAGCCAGAATTGTGTCTACATTTTATTTTAAGTATTATATTCACAGAAAGGTACTTTTATTTAAAAATTTCCACATTATGCTACCATGAAGGTAGAATTATTCAAACAAAAAGTATTTTTGTTAAAAATTCAAAAAGGCTGGCTTGTTTGACATTCTTTTTACGTCTATGTTAATTTTCATAAAAAGAAGAACAGTTTTCAGTCGAAACAAAGAAATTTACTGTAATGTCAACAACACATATTTTATAGTTCGGAGGAAACATTTTTTATTTGGTAATATTTTTTTTGGACAAAATTTATAATTTAACGTTCTGACAATAATGTTCTGGCAGCAAGGGATACATAAGTGGTATGTATAAGGTTTTATTTGAATTAACTTTGCAAAAATTTCCTTCATCTCTCTCCGAAGATCCTTCCACGGGTTGCTCTTTTGAAGCACCTCCACACACTACCAAACGACCCATATTCACGGAGTTTGTCTAATGAGAACCAGTCGTATTGCTACCATGTCAGCTGTCCCATTGATCTCATCATAGTAAGTTAATCCCCTAGTGTAACAACACGAGACATTCAGCTTATTTTTTGGAATCATCAAATTACTCCTCCCGCTGTGGGTGGAGTGGTAGGGAGTGTCAGACTTCTACAGACTAAAAACCCACCCATGTTCCTTTTTATCCCCTTGTGTCCGAAGCCGCGGTATCTCTTTCGAACAACCATATCTAGCTTACCATACCTGTTACAAATTTTGCATTTTTGCTTGTGTCAGACGTGTCCCCGTGTGTGCAGGTGACCATTGAGCTGGATGTCACGTGACGCCATGGAGAATGAAGACGAGAAGAAGAAAAAGATCAACGATGACGTCGTGGTGTTCATGCGTAAGCGAAGTGAGACCGAGGCGCCGCGGTACACGGCCAGGCTGAAGACTTACGTCGACTTCCAGCAGAAGTGGGTATCAGTACCATCATAATCCTCACCACCAGCTCCGCAATCATAAATACAGCCGAAAGATATTCACTGCCAACCCACAAGTGACTCAATTCGCCACTTGGTCTTGGTACTTGGTCGCTATTTCGGCCAGATTTCCGAGGGCTGAAATTGCAAATGGCTTATCTTTTGCAGCATGATGCTACCTACAGTCGTATAGTATTAGCTAATCATATTTCATTCTTAAATAAAATAATCATGTAAATAAGAAGTTAGCTGACTATTGTCTGTTAAAAATATTGAAAATACTCCTGCTAGAATTTTGCAAGCAACTTGTAGCGCCAGCTAACTTTGCTTTTACAATTATTGTAGGCGTCGCCGAGCAGCCGCCGCGCGTCGCAACTCCGGTGGTTACCAAAAACCCAACTCTGCCTCCAGGAAGAAAATCGAAGGCGACGCCAAAGATAAGACTGGCGAGTAAGTTTTGACTATCAGTTTTTAGAAAGAGGTTAATGGGGCTGCTATTCTCTATACAAACCGTATTCCCGTTAATCTTTCTGCTTTTTTGGTTGTAAATAATTCAAGGTCTACACGTAGGTACTGTGTAGACATGTCTGTCATATCCTTTTTTTTCAGCAACTTATAAGTAAAAAAAAACTATTTCTCAAAATTACACTAAATGCCCATTTTCTAAAAGTTTTTAACTTAAATTTTAAGGAACCTAAAGACAACAGCCTGTCTAAAAAAATAATCATAAATAATTGAATCGGCAGGCTTGTCGCAACGCGACGGTAATAGATTATTTAAATTTATACCAAATTTTCAAATGAGGAACTTGAAAACATTACAAGCATGTTCCTGTCTCATTACAATTCCATTTTATGATTATTTAAATAATTGAACTGGAGCAGTTAGTTCAAATGGACCTCCATTTCGTTCGGGTCAGCTTTATTCGGTATGACCGGGCGGAAAATTACATTTTCATGGTTATACTTTCGGTAAAAAACATTTGGTTCACCATCCAAGCTATTGCCGAACCGTACAAGTGAAGAACCCCTTATATTTGAGGTAGGGTTATTGAGATGTGATACATATCTTCATTCCACAACATCCAAACAACTGTACCCACCTCCATAAAGTCAAGAAAACAATTATTTGCAGATCTCTGCCTATTGGAATTAACTCTACTTCTTTTTCCAGAGAACATCTTAATGAAGAAGATGTCATGAGCCGAAGGTAACTAACAACACTACTAAACAGTATCTTCCTGCAGTCGTTGACCTGATGGGGCCTACTCGATATGGGAAGTGGAGGACAGGGTGTTCTGGAGGCCTGTGACCAGCTGTGGAATGCTTTATTCTGAGTTACGACCCCCCTTATTTTTTTTTCAAACAATAAATACTGACTGTACGTCTCCTCCATTGCAAGCCCTTTCTCCCGGTCCTGAACCTCCCACATTGTTTGCGTTAGTATGGTCATCAGCTTCAGGGTGTTCTCTTTCAATAGTTGTAGTACTGTCAGCAATCTATTTTCTGTGACTCTTACCAGTTCTTAGCCTTAGTAAGGCTGCCTGCACACTCTTATGGCCAGTTCTGGGGTCTCCACTCCAACGACCCATCTCCCACGTGTATAATATAGGTTGTCTGTCCATTTCTCGCGCTACAACCTGATCAATGTCGGTTAGCTTTGTTCTTCTTCGAATCTCTGCATTTCTGACATAGGAAGAGAAATCCCCATCGCTGCACTTTCATTTGCTCTTGAAACGATTTGGAATTTACCGATTTACCTGCCTGCTTTTATTAAACTGAGATTATTGAAGTAATGAACTGCTAAGTGGCTATCTGCCATTGACATGGCGAGTGGCAGACATCTACACACATTACGCGCTTTAGACGTGGAGTTGCGGAAACCAGCCCGTTATATGTCGGCAGACGTGGCGAGAAGTGCGTGCACCGAAGCCGCTCGTTGTCCCGTTCCGGGACCGTCGATGAGCCGGACGACAGCTGTTGCCGTCGGCGCCGCAGGAGGAAGAGGTGCGGCCGTCGCCGTCGTCGCCGCCGTTCTTGTGTAAATATTCCCTCACTAACCTACAGCCTAAACAGTATTGTTGTTTTAAGGTGAATCCTTCAGGATAGTAAGCGAAATTCATCTTAATTCATACAAGTCCTTTGAGTGACTATTTCATGAAAAAGGCATTCAAGGAAGTTATATGAACTGCGAGGGTTTTATTGGTGATCACCATCAGTAAAGACACATTTGTTACGGTCGCGAATCCTATTTTATTTAATACTAGCTGACCCACACAACTTCGTCTGCGTCACATAATATAGCTTATAATCTTTTTCGATAAATCGACTATCTAACATATTAAATTGAGTTAAATCGTACTCGTAACAAACAAAAAATCTTACCTTTCCTCTTTATAATACCTATTAGTTTAGATTGGCTTCGATTATATTATTAAAGTAACAATTACTATAGGTATCTCTTACTGTTTAATATACAGTAACACCTTGTACTTGTAAACATTTTGTAGTAAATATTTTGAATTTGAATTTCTCCGGAGCCCCCAGAGGCCAGAATCCCCACGTACCTACCTACCGCACCGAACCGAATGACTGCCACGCGCTTAATTATTTTGTCGCCCGTATATTTTTACATTGCGATATCTTCTAAGATATTTGTTTAAACTGTATAAAGTAAAGGGCACAAATATTCTATATTAAATTTCCGTGCTAACAAACACATTTATTTAGATATAGATTAATACCATATGGGTTAAATAAGCTTCGCAAAATATCATTATTTTAAACCTAACATTTTAATATTAAAAAATGGTTACAGTGAGTCAATCTTAAAAGATAAACATATGCTGTCGCGGACTTTTTTTTAGAACTTTTAAAGAGGAACAATTCCGTCATACATGATGTTTACGTAACTTAAACCGTTTTCGCAGCGCACGCAACGGAAGCTCTCAAAAAGGAATATCTTTTCCCGTTTTTGCAACATTTTTTATTTATGCTCCGCTCCTATTGATCGTAGCGTGATGTTATGTACCCTAAAGCCTTCCTCGATAAATGTACTATCCAGCACTAAAAGATTTTTTCAATTCCAACCAGTAGTCCCAGAGTTTACCGCGTTCAAACAAATAATCAAACAAACAAACAAACAAACAAACAAACTCTTCAGCTTTATAATATTAGAATACAACCTGACACCAATCAGTAAAGTGCAAAAACTTAAAAAAAAAACGAACTTCGCGGTTTACCCTGGAGCATCAACCTTAATACGGTGCCAGTCACTGAAACAGCCTATATTTTTGTCGCCATTTGGATTGTAAGTGCTGTCATACCGAAGTTTTCCAGCACGTGCTAAAGCATTACGAAGCTTCCGGTTTTATGCTTTAACTCGCCCTTAAATATGGCCACAACTTTCTGGTACATGCTGTCGGTCCAGAATTCAGCTACGAGGGCACACTGGGACATATCATGCCCCATTGTTTGTGGAACTAAATCGTCCATACTCCATATTCAAAAGTGAAGGCGCTAGATACCTTGTATGGCTCGAAACCAAATCGAATAATTATGCTGCATGTCGTGTATTTTTTGGCATTACGAAAGTGAGCGAGATAGACGTACTTTCCGAATCGATATCGAATCGAAGTGTTTTTGAATATATTTCTTGAAAGATCGTCTAATGACTCCTCCCGCTCTGGGCGGAGCGGAAGGGAGTGTCAGACTTCTATCGACTAAAAACCACCCATATTCCTTCTAAGGCCCGGTATCCACCAAAGCGGAGAGGAGCGGAGACGAGAGGAGATGTGCGGAAATCGGCCAATCACAATAGTTAAAATTTACATCTGGCCTTTCGCCATTCCTGTGATTGGTCGAATTTGGCACATCTCCTCTCCGCTCCGCACGTCTCCGCTATGGTGGATACCGGGCCTTAGCCCTTTGTGTCGTTTGCGTCAAGATGAAGGGACCAAGTCACCAATGTCTGTCATACATATATATAAAAAAATTAAACCATTAATCTACTATTTCCTACCTCTATTCCCTACCTTTACCATAATTTTAGCTACCTCATCAAATACATAATATTTTAACAAAAAGCTTGGTCACTCCATCTTGACGTCAAGATGGAGGGACCAATTATAGTAAAGGTAGGAAATAGTAGATTAATGGTATAATTTTTTATATATGTATGACAGACATTGGAGACTTGGTCCCTTCATCTTGACGCAAATTTTGTGTCCGGGCCCCTCTGTATCTCTTTCAAACAACCCGCAGTCCCGGTGAATAAGGGGTCAGTAGTAACATGAGTAGTGTTGTACTAAGAAGCGCAGGAGACGTCGTCGCAGCTGCCGTCGGAGGCGCCGTCGGAGTTGCAGCCGCCGTCGCCGCCGTCGAAGCTGTCGTCGTCGCCGCCGCCGTCGTTGCGGTCGCAGGCGTCGCCGTCGCCGTTGCTGAACCCCCAACTGTGCTCGTCAGGCCTGTGCCAGTTAAATTTCAGTACTCATTGTGTTTACTTTTTTGAAAATAAAATTTATTTAAAATACCGTTTTGAATTTCCTTTTACTTATTTAGACGATACTACAATACTATGTGCATCTGGATTGAGGGCCCATTTTTTTAAACCTTGCCAAACGAAATAAGACTCATAGGGAAATTACTTAAAAATAGTTAAAACTTAAAGCATAGGGCCACGAATTTCTTAAACGTGAATTAAAAATGTTATTATTAAATAACTTGGGCCCTCAATCCAGACGCGTGCATAAAGTGGCATAGCCTAAATCTCAGTAAGTCCTATCTTTGGGTTCATAATTTTTATTCAGGAATTTAGTTAAGAATTTCTTAAAGATTTTAAGAAATTCCCAAATCTGTAGAATGTGACATTACAGATTTATGGCGGTATTTCTAGGGCCCTCAGTTCAAATGTGTCTGTACTGAGGAATCTGCAAAACATGGATTTATCTGAAGAAATACATAAATGCGACTTTAACATGTTTTACTTAGATACTTAGGTGAATTAGTTAAAAAGAAATAATGACAGAAAAGTTAATTGTTACGTAGTAAATGAAAGTCAAATTTTACTAAAACGTCTGAACTGAGAGCCCAACATTTTCGGCTTTATTGACTAGGCTCAACCTCATAGATTAACGCAAATTAGAATAAGATTTTTAACTATTTTTTAATTAAATTTTAACATATCGTCCGTTCTTCTAAATATCATACTTTAAGAGATAATTGATTTTCTACTTTTTATAAGGGAAAAATTTGCAGGGTGACCATAATGATCATAGTTAGTACCAGTACATTTTGTAAAGCGCAGTCGAAAAATCGTAATATTTGCAGCTAAACGTATTATATACGTACCTACAGTTTACAATTTTGTTTTCTTTATTTGTATTACTATTTTTTATAATGTGATGTTAGTCCTTATTGTCCTTAAGGTACTATTATGGGCCTAGTTGCCTAAAGCAAATTTGCATAAAATGAAAGAAGAAAAAAAAATCTTTTATATGTATATTCACCGATTACTCGAACACCCCTGAACCGATATAGAAAATTCTTTTTTGGTTGAAAAGGAGATATCCTAAGGACCACCCTTGGGATATCTCCTTTTCAACAAAAAAAGAATTTGACCATGATAAGAAAATCAGGATCTGATGATTGCACCCCAGAGAAATCGAGGGCAACCCTCACATTGTAAAGGCACTTATTACGTGTTTAGTGCTTTTTCTAAAGTTTTTCAAGTATTCGCACATAGCAGTCATTACTTCATGTTGATGAAGGTATAACTCCTCAACGGTTAGGAGTTGGAGGATAATTCTTTAACAAAATATAATGGGAACGTATAAATGGTTGTATTCTTTTAGGTTATCTAGGTGAGCTGATTATGGAAGGTACTCTCCTCAACGATTAGGAGTTGAAAGCAATAATAAGGAAATCTTGAAGGTTAAGGGTTACGTTTCTAGTTTGAATGTTAAATGAATAGTAAATGTTTGTATAGGATATTACAACTAAAAAAGGACAAAAAAACCGACTTCAAAAACATAAAAAAGTAAAAAACACTAAATTGAATAACACAAAAAGTGAAAAACAAAAAAGTAAAAAATAAACTTCAGAAGAAAAATCAGCGTCTGAAGTCGGTGGCAAAAAAATTTAATCAAACAAACAAAATATGATTTTTCTTAAAGAAGTTAATTTTTCACTTATTTGTATTTTTCGATTTTGTGTTTCTCAATTTTTTATGTTTTTGAAGTCGGTTTTTTTTTTGCAAAAAAGTTTTTTAATAACTAAGATACAATTTCCGAAATCACAAAAATCATTAAATAATGCTTAGGTAAATTTAATTGTTTTATTTCAAACTGTCAGATCTTTTCTAGATCAATCTTGAAAATGTACCGGTACTAACTATGATCATTATGGTCACCCTACAAATTTTTCTCTTACATAAAAGAAGAAAATCAATTTTCTCTTAAAGTATGATATTTAGAAGAACGGACGATATGTTAAAATTTAATTAAAAAATAGTTAAAAATCTTATTCTAATTTGCGTTAATCTATGAGGTTGAGCCTAGTCAATAAAGCCGAAAATGTTGGGCTCTCAGTTCAGACGTTTTAGTAAAATTTGACTTTCATTTACTACGTAACAATTAACTTTTCTGTCATTATTTCTTTTTAACTAATTCACCTAAGTATCTAAGTAAAACATGTTAAAGTCGCATTTATGTATTTCTATAGATAAATCCATGTTTTGCAGATTCCTCAGTACAGACACATTTGAACTGAGGGCCCTAGAAATACCGCCATAAATCTGTAATGTCACATTCTACAGATTTGGGAATTTCTTAAAATCTTTAAGAAATTCTTAACTAAATTCCTGAATAAAAATTATGAACCGAAAGATAGGACTTACTGAGATTTAGGCTATGCCACTTTATGCACGCGTCTGGATTGAGGGCCCAAGTTATTTAATCATAACATTTTTAATTCACGTTTAAGAAATTCGTGGCCCTATGCTTTAAGTTTTAACTATTTTTAAGTAATTTCCCTATGAGTCTTATTTCGTTTGGCAAGGTTTAAAAAAATGGGCCCTCAATCCAGATGCACATTACAATACTGACAACTAGACTACTTAATTTTTTTTATAAACGACTTCAAACAAGGCTCTCTATGTCAATTAGACAATTTTTTTTTGTATGCATGTTATTTGAATTTTTGTTTTTTGTTTGATATAATTATGTTATTATAATATTGTCTTATAGAAATTTCATCAACATCGGTTCAGTACTTATGTGCGTGTGGTGTGAGGGCCCGTTTGTTAAAACTCTGTAAAAATGTGCTTAGGATTTAGTGAACATTCCCCAACAATTGTGAAAGTTGGAATCAGATTTTGTGAAAGTCATATAAGCGAGTTATTGACTGTAAAGTTGGGCCCTCAGTTCTCACATAGAGGACTGAGGGCCCGCCTGTACCTGAAAAACTATGTACACTACAGAAAAAGTCTTTATGCCCAAATCTTACCTAATGCCGAACAAAATTTGTGAAAACAAGATATTATCGCAAAACACTGTCCTACTTTGTAAATCTTCGTTCAAAATGGGCCCTCAATCCGCATACACGTAATAGTTTGTCACGCAAATAAAATGAATCCATTAACTTACAGCTACTGTTTGAAATCCTATTAGCTACTAAATAAATTGTGAAAATTTGTGAAAGCAAGAACAGATCACCACTTCTTGTTGTTTGAAAGTTATGACCCTGATAAAAATCGGGCCCTCAGTCCTCCATTTTTTTGTGTTCTTTCTGTTACTCCTAACTTATGAAAGATGAGCCAAATATAAAACTGTCTCTTTTTGTGAAAAAAATTGTGCAACAAATTCGACACTAGAAAGAAATTAAAAGACCCTTTATTGTATATGAAAATCGAATTTTATTTTTCCTTTCTGAATTAGCAAATAGGGTGACCACAATTTATTTTTCATTACTCGTACTCTGAAAGTAGGTCATAACATGCCTCTGATGAGAGGATTGAAAGTTATGCTTTGCAGCCCTAGGAAGAATCCCTTTCAAATGCCAGCACCCAAATTAAAAAAAAAACTAGTTCTATTTTGACATTTATATTGAACCATGTTCTACCTTTTTTTAAACAGCCACTAAATTACAGCGCGATTTAAAATTAAAATAACATAAAGTTAACTTAAGAATATATCTTAATGTAATTTAGTTAAAATAACATGTAAAATGCTAGCTATATAGCTGGACGACCAGAGGACAAAAAAAAAGCGGGAAAGTGACATATCGATTAAGACTCATTTTTTCTTTAGCTAATCATTTATGTTCTTATTTTTACTTTCCTCGTATTCGTAATGAAAAGCACAGTGTTTACCTCGGGTAAATTACTTATTTAGTCTCTCGAACTATTAGCCCCTCACTACGTTACGGGCGCCAAACCCCGTCTCGGGACTAAATAAGTAACTTTCACCACTTGGAAGAAAAAAAGAACTATTACATTTCTTTATTCGTAAAAAAAAAAAAAACAACCTTGCAAATTTCGAGGTGTAAGTTACATTACATTACATTTATATGTAGCAAACTTGTAACAAAACTAGCATTTCACAATAACAAATAAAGAGATAACAAATAATAGTAAAAAGAAACAACAACAACAATGTACTATTAGATTGCAGCAAAGATCAGTAAATGTAGTGTCATAGGTATTAATAAACTTTCTTCGATTTTACGCTTATTATCGTCATAGCATTTGAAATGACCATTAATTAATACATGACATTTGTAATGACCAATACTATATATAGTTATAAGTTTTATATCTTGACCGAAGACGAGTGAGTGTCATGACCGAAGATGTGCTTGCTTGCGCAATTAAAAGTAATTATTATTTTCATTCTTCACTAGAACTGTTTCATAAATCTTGCCTTAGTGCTTTATCACCTACAACTTCCGCTGCACTATCATAAACTATTGTTTAGTAACTACACTAACTATTACAACTATTGTGCATATGTAAACTTACTTTGCAACAGCAGAAGGAACTAAAACATCAGTATCGCCACTAACAAAGTATAATAAAATGAGGGTAAATCAAAATCAATAAAACATTTATTTCAAGTAATAAGAAAAAGCTAAAATGAAATTATTGTCACCCTACCCGCGACTGTCACAATGACACGCGTACACAATAGAAAAATTGCTGATTTCAGTATCTGTTAAAGTTTGTTGTTTTATCGTAATTCTTATTAGTAACAAATAACACCAATTTTTTGCACAATTTTTTTCACAAAAAGAGACAGTTTTATATTTGGCTCATCTTTCATACGTTAGGAGTAACAGAAAGAATACAAAAAAATGGAGGACTGAGGGCCCGATTTTTATCAGGGTCATAACTTTCAAACAACAAGAAGTGGTGATCTGTTCTTGCTTTCACAAATTTTCACAATTTATTTAGTAGCTAATAGGATTTCAAACAGTAGCTGTAAGTTAATGGATTCATTTTATTTGCGTGACAAACTTTTACGTGTATGCGGATTGAGGGCCCATTTTGAACGAAGATTTACAAAGTAGGACAGTGTTTTGCGATAATATCTTGTTTTCACAAATTTTGTTCGGCATTAGGTAAGATTTGGGCATAAAGACTTTTTCTGTAGTGTACATAGTTTTTCAGGTACAGGCGGGCCCTCAGTCCTCTATGTGAGAACTGAGGGCCCAACTTTACAGTCAATAACTCGCTTATATGACTTTCACAAAATCTGATTCCAACTTTCACAATTGTTGGGGAATGTTCACTAAATCCTAAGCACATTTTTACAGAGTTTTAACAAACGGGCCCTCACACCACACGCACATCAGTACTTTAGTGTCCTCCTGCAGCAGGGCTATAGCGTATCTTTTTAAATGTCAGTGGCTATCATAGTGTCCATAGATTAACTGCCAAATGGTTATGGTTGGTACAAAATGGAACCATTTGACAGTAAATCGATGGACACTATGATAGCCACTGACATCTAAAAAGATACGCAATAGCCCTGCAGTTCCATGTCCATAAGGATTGAGAAGCCACATCAGATTTTTAAAATCTGATCTCACCCATTATTTAGCAGCAATGTAACATGTGCGTGTGAACTGAGGGACCAAAAACTGATTTTGCAGCATGAATTCGTTTCAACCGCGCGGCCATGGTTAAACCTTTATAACTTTCTTTTATAACTTTATATCTACGAATTTGCGGTTTGCACTGTTAGTGTTTTACAAATTCCTTCGTAATGTTGACGTAGTCGTTTTAATTCTACGACAATGTGGCCGAGCAATCGAAACGGACACCTAGATTTTGCAGCAAAATAAATCACTACTTAGATTTAATGCAAAACTGGCTCCTCAATCTAAACGTTTGAATTGAGGAGCCAACTGGAACTCGTTAGTAATAGATGAATATTTTTGAAAATTTTCTATCATTCAGAAGCAATTGTGTACCGTCTAAAAGTTCCGACGAAACCTATAAACTCCTGACGGATGGCAGAACCTGTCGTCCACTCCTGTCCAGCTGACCAGTTCGTCCCAACGAGTTGCCTATGCCACTGAAATGTAAACTTATGAACAGCGTATTCTCCCCGTCTTGACATTTAATTATGCAATATTTATCTCATTTTTTTCTAATTTTGGGGTCTCTGCCAAAATGATGGCTCTGTGGCAGAGCGTGACACCTGGATTCGTGCCCTTTGAGGGCAATTGACTCTAAACCCTATTACTTCAATATTATTGAAGAATATGCATGCACCATAGTTTTACCACTGGCTTATCCTTCGGGGAGACAGGCGTGATGTTATGTTAGAAGTTATTCATTATGTCTTGCGTAGTTAGCTTTTCTGTTTTTGAATTATTGGCTTAAATTCGGCCTGGATGTTTAATTAGTGTCCATCAGGGCTTAAATAGTCTATAATGCCTAATACTTAAAATGCCTAGCATCCTCTAAAAATGTCTAATTCTTGGCCTAAAAGGTCTAATTCTGGAATCCCACTACTACTTATTAAATAATTAAAACTAAACATTTACAAAAAAGGACTAATTTCAGTAAAATAAAACACAAGCGCTCCGTTAGCCGGATGAACGGTCACTAGGCGTATTTAACGTTGAATTTATGGCCAATAATTGCACCCTATTGCTTCCATGTTTCCTATTCTCAAACAATTGCTTATTCCATCGTATTCTTGAAGCAAATACGTAAAACCAAGAAGAAAATGAAAGGCGATGCAAAGTAATAAAGTCTTTAATTGAGGTAAAACTGGGGTTCAAGAAATTACTACAGTAACTGAAAATATTCTTATTATAATCAGACAATAACTTCCTCAATGCTAAGCACTGAATTTTATTGACAAACTGCGGTACTCAGAGATATTTAATGATTACTTAAGCCGTCTCTTAGTAAAGATTTTACATACTTTTGTATGACAAAACTGTCAAAACCTTTACTTAGTGATGGCCTAAGTAATCATTAAAGCTCTCTGAGTGCGGCAGAAAGACAATAGTTTTACAGTTCCTTCGCAGCACAGTTACGAGAACCAATATGTTTACACTTATCAAGGCTTTGAAGTAATTTTCCACTTACTCTATTGATTTTATTTTCATGTTACATAACGACACTATCATTTTGTAACCGTTAATATCATAAAGTAGGTCATAATATCTCAAAGTTACAATTAAATAGTTAGAAACTTTGCTTAGTAAGTTTATACCTTCTACATCATAATCAGCCTATAATGTTCCCACTGCAGGGACTCAGGCCTCCTCTCTAGGAGAGGGCTGGGCTATAATCCACCACGCAGGCCCAGTGCGGGTTGGTAGATGTCACATGTTTTTGATTTCTTTGGTACTAAAACATGTGTCCTCACGATGTTTGAAAAAACATATTTGCTGTTTTGAGAGCAGCGGTGATGAAATAAATAACACAAAGTAATGCGCCTGCCTGGGTTCGAAACCACGACTTACTGTTCTACAGCAGCAAGGTAACTTTAATGAGAATAAAGACTATTGATTTTAAAAGGAGTCTCAGTGCCCACATTTCAACAAGCAGCCCGAATTCGAACAAACGACCAAATAAACGAAATCGAGTAAGTCAGAGTCTTCTGATAATTTACCCAGCACCATTTTTACTAATTTTCAATTTTCTATGACGTAGGTACTCGATTTCTTCGAAGTACTCGTAGCTCGTAGATCAGTTTTAATGAACGTATCGGGTGTGTGAGTTCGAGTCAAGTCTTTCGAATACCCCTGTTCGGGCTAACGACCTAGTGTAAATGGGTTCGATTTGGACAGTAGCAAAAATTAGAGATAAATTAATTTGTCAACGGACTACGGCAAGGTAATTCTATGCTTTGTAAATGCTACCCATTCGATTTTTTATGATATTCCTGCTCCCTAGATCATTTTTACATATTTTTTTCAGCTAAAAATATCATTATTTAGCAACAATCTACTGTAGTCCATTCACAGTTATTTTGGCTCCAATTTTATTTTCTGTAAATCACATCTTCACTTATCGTCAAGTTAAGGTTTAACTTTAAATCACATTGCTTCTGTTACAGGTATAATTACTGTGATATAACTGTACCAAATAGAGAGAAAACAGATTGTATAAAATTATTAGGTATATAGCGGTTTACAAAAGTAATGCTTGTCTTAGGTACTGTAATAATATTTTTAAAGAAACCCTGGGGACATTTCATAACACACAAAAATCTTAGATACGATTATGTACAAAAAATATCACGAATCAGTCTTTCAGATCTTAAGCATAATTTCTTCCAGACTCTTCCTCTGCAGGGCTGGTACCGTAGCGTCTTCGTGTGGTCTTCCTACTGGCAAGAGTAATTCCAGTCTTTCATTTAGTGGCCTGGACAGCAGGTCCCGAAGACGGGCGTTGCAGTTCAGAGGCGTTGAAGTCAGGGCTACCAATCCGCAGTACTGAAATTTTAATAAATTATGATTTTATAAAGAACCAGCAACAGCGGCCCGCGTACAGTTCGATAATTGTCCCACGGGATCATATTGGGATTTAAAGTATTCTATGTGTTATTCCAGGTTATAAACCATCTGTATGCTAAATTTCATCTAAATACGTTCAGTAGTTTTTGCGTGGTAGAGTAACAAACATCCATCCATCCTTACAACGTTTCGCATTTATAATATTAGTAGGAAGTAGGATTAATAGGATACTATGATTCTTCTATGTACTTTTTAGACACTATCATTCAACATTGACGTTTTTGCCCTTTTTTTTTTGGCGGGTGGAAAATCATCAAATAACCTCTCCCGCTCTTGGGCAGAGCGAAAGGGAGTGTCAGACTTCTACTGACTAAAAACTACCCATGTTCCTTCTTAGCCCTTAATGTCGAGGCCGCGTAATCTCTTAATCTCTTGCGAACAACCCGCAGCCCCGACGGGACGCTTTAGCCCTGCAGTAGTTATATTGGATGAAATAATTATAAGGATGTCAAACTGCTTTGAAATTAATGTGTTCATCGTACTTGTTTAGCGGGGGTGGTTTAAGGTAGAGCAGAGCCCTGACAAAATAGGGGCGGTGACAGACTAACTCAGCAGTGTTAATGATGTAGCTTCTTACTGCGGCACTCAGAGATATTTAATGATTACTTAAGCCGTTACTTAGTAAAGATTTGACATACTTTTGTATGACAAAACTGTCAAAACCTTTACTAAGTGATGGCCTAAGTAATCATTAAAGCTCTCTGAGTGCGACAGTAAGTGTGTCGATGGTAAATTTTTAATTTCAATCATATTTGGCCCAAAACTCAGCTATGCGGACTCCGCTCAATGATGCAGTCGTAACATCGTTGATCATGATGTTGATTGTAATGATATCATTTGAATTTGTAACGCTATATTTTTATTGACGGCACAGTAGCTGAACGCTTAACTGCTGTGCTGCGTTTCGCGGGTTCGATCCCCGCACGGAACAAATATTTGAATGGCATACTATTACCTAATAGGGTAGTTGACTGACTTAAAAAAATATGATTCTGTTTAGTCCGTCTGTTAGATTATCTAAAAATATTGGATACGTGTTTTTTGTTTTATCAAATTAATAAAAATTGACGAAAATAAAACGTGTCAAAGATCGTGAGTGGGGGCTGGTAACGTCACTTTGTGGTATGTACTAAACTGTGACGTCTCGCGAGTTTTCGAAGCACATTATCGTCTTAATTTATTGTTTACGTGAAAAAAAAATACGTGTCCAATATTTTTTGGAAATCTATCTGGTGGACTAATAAGTTTTTCTTTGTCAACTACCCTATTGTACCGGGTCTGGGTGTTTGTTTTGTGTATGTACTCGTAAGTTTGAGTTTTTTTAAACGGACCCACGTTACAGGAGAAATTCCTAGTGTTGGGCAAAGTATAAAAAAAATATGGAGCCACCTTAATAAACATAATTTTGCAAAGCATATCGAATTCTATTTGGGTTAAACCTCCGTTCCTGATTTGAAATTGCAATAAAACCATAATATCAATAGTCCTCACTTCAATGCCGTTATTACCAAAATGGAATTCAAATCCCACCTAGATAATAACGGGATTGAGGTCGTAAGTATAATTATTATAAACGTATTTGGGTAATAACGACCTTAAATACCAAACAAAGAAAGCTCTTGTGAAAAAAAGGATCAAAAACTACCTACAAAGAAACAAGTTGCATAAATAGTAACCGAGACAAAGCTTATTAGGAGATAAAACCGAAATAGCAAGGCCAAAAGCAAATTAGTCAATTGTTTTTCTAGGTTGGACTGTATTTGCCTTCTCAAGGTCTTGTGTGACGAATACAAAAAAAATTCTTTGATCTTGCTGTTTATTTCATGTTTACAATGAAGGAACCCAACGCAAACACAAATCAATTTAATGGGGTAATTCTGGGCAATGTAAGAGAAATAAAACGCACGGAATAACAAATAGTTGTCCATTTGTGTTTGGAAAATGTGGGTGCGATGCTAAAACTAGCTTTAATGAGAAAAGGTGGTCGGTAGTTGAATTTTTTTTTTTTTTAAACGTTGCCCCACACTAGGAATTTCTCCTGTATCGTGGGTGCGTTCACAAACATTTAAACTCACATACACAAATACCCAGACCCGGAACAACTATCTGTAGGTCATACAAATACTTGTTCCGTGCGGGGATCGAACCCGCGACACGCGGCGCAGCAGTCCGATCGCTCAGCCACTGCGCCAACCGTGCCGTGCAATTAGATGGATGTGTGAGGCATGGTATGAAAGAGAAAGGAGTAAATGATGTCCTAACGTCTGACAGGCGAGAATGGAAGAAGAAAATGTGCTGCGCTGGTAAAATGGGACAAGAGCAGGAAGATGATAATGCTTCTTCTTCTTAGCGTATCGATTTCAAAATTTAAACAAATATATTTGGGCCAAAATTCAGCAATACGAACACCGCTCCGCGTCAGACAAATGAAAGGGTTTGAAGTGCAAGATCATTATAATTAATATTATCTAACTTACATGTATTGCTGCCAGTAACACTCCAGCAGCTATCGCCGTGCTGATCTCACTGTAGTAATGCATCCTCTTCCTCCCATCATCTCTCCAAGAGTGTGTCTGTCGGAACACCAGCACCAATGCTGGAGCATCGGACAGATACGGCTTCACAAAATTCGTCGCAAATGGCTTCAAGTCCGTCACCCACTGCCTTGACATTCTCTTGTTGTAATTCAACTCTTCTTCTTCTTCCACGATCTCTCTTATGGCTGATTTCATGTCTTGGTCTTGAACCACGACGAAAGTCCAAGGTTCTGTATGTGCCCCCGATGGAGAGGTGCCTGAAATAAACGATAACGTAATTAAATGTTGAGAAACATCCATTAGGGTGACATTAAGAGTGTTGCGGGTGAGACCTTGTCGACACCTGCGTAGACCAGGGAAATATGGACAAACGGGGGTCCATACGCAGCAATGAACTAAACAAGGCTTCCAATGATGATGAAGCGCCACTTGTCGTACCTACTTCAGATGATGCAATGGCAATGGGCCAGTCTGCCGCCTTAACTAAAAAGGGCACAACTGCGGAAAAAAAGGTTTAGAAAAATAAGCCAAAAAGGTGAATCTAATAAGGGTTATTTTTCTAAACCTTTTTTTCCGCAGTTGTGCCCTTTTTAGTTAAGGCGGCAGCAGTAAGAAGTCATTGTTCTTCGATTTCTTAGAGAAGACCAACTTGAAAACGGACGAGTCTTTAATTCTTGTTTTATTTTGCATCATTGCCTAGTGCCTACGTTATGTTATAATCTGTTTTCATGTCACTTTTGACATAATCATGTGTGAATTCTTAGTAGAATTTTAATCGTTTGTTATCTTTCTAATTGGAAAGTATTAACTTCTTAAATATATTTTAAACAGTTTTCAATAATCATGAGACTCTTATTCAATTCGCGTCGAATCTACATTCTGTTGATCCTATTGACTACAACGGTGATCTTTTACGTATTGTACGTTAAGAAGGACCGACGAGATTTTATCAAAAAATATTTTGACAATGATGAGGATGATGACAAAAACAGAAGACATCAAATATTCAAGAACACAGTAAAAAGGAGTAAAATCAAATATCATATTAAACAGGTCAACATAAAGCAAGTCATCCTCAATTCACATTTGGGCCCTATTACTAAAAAAACGTTTGTTGTCGTCATACAATGCCATGCCAATATACAACACTTGGAACGGCTTTTGAGTATTTTAAAAAAAGTCTATTTCATCAATAACGCGTTACTAATATTCTCTCACGATTACTTTAGTGATAAAATGAATAAACTCCTTCTTAAAATTGACTTTGCACAATACATGCAAATTTTTTATCCATATTCAATACAGTTATACCCTGAAGTGTTTCCTGGAGAAGAACCTATATCCTGTTTGGAAGATTTACCCTGCAAGAACTCATCGTCCAGAGATCCTGAAGCCGCTCAGTCCAAGCACCACTGGTGGTGGCAAGCCAACCAAATCTTCGACCATTTAAGTGACTTGGAAAAATTCAACGAACCGATTCTATTTCTCGAAGCGAACAACTATGTTATGCTTGATGTTTTATTTGTATTCAGATTGCTAGTAAACGCAAGGAATGCACACTGCACTTTTTGTGAAATGATAAGTTTGGCGGCACATGAACCTGAAGTATCCCAATACAAAAAAAGAAAAAGTATTGTAGCACTAGAAGCTTGGACGAAGACTATGCCTAGTACAGCCATCGCTTTTGATAGGCAGGTCTGGCACAGCATCAAAGCCTGGAAAGAACTTTTCTGTTTCTATAATGATTCAAAATGGGATAACTCTTTGAAACATGTTGGTGTTTCTAAAATGCAGGGTAATATTTATTTAACGGCTATAGACGGTCCCAGAGTGTTTCGTATTGAGGAGTGTGATGCCAAAGATGTTAGTTGCAATGAGGACGAAAAACTAATTTTCGTAAAGCACTTAACAAAATTGGTTTCAAAACACATGTTCCCTCAGAGTCTTAAGATTAAAGTGCCAGCTGATGAAGAGTATAATGTTACTGAGTCTGGTAACTGGAGTGACGTTCGAGACCAAAAGCTTTGCATGCAGTTTGCTAATGTAAGCGTGTGGTTTCCAAATGATTGGTTTCCTAAAAATCTTGGTTGATTAAATTGCGTCATTAGTTTCATGTTTTTAATTGTTTCTTTTCCTCTGAGACATCAAAAAAGGTCGGCTAGATAATAATATAATACCTCTCATACCTGAAAATTAAATACAAAAATTAGCATTATATGATTTTATTCTAGAAACCTTTTTATTTAATAATTAATAAATAATTCAGAGCACTTAAATGCAGTCCATTATTTACTTAAACCTAAAGGGTGTAAAAATATACCGTTAACGTAACCGAAAGGCACTAAGACTTGTTCTCCCCGTCATTGCGATATTTGTTAACCCCTCCCGCTTTTGGGCAGAGCGGAAGGGAGTGTCAGACTTCGACTGACTAAAAACCACCCATGACATGAAGCCGCGGTATCTCTTTCGAACAACCCGCAGATCCAACGGGCGTCGACTCCTGCGGGCCCCTTCCATGTTGTTGAGAGATGAGAGAAAGAGATGTCTTTGAGGCCCGCGTGGAACACGAACGCGCAGTCAACACGGCCTGTCGTCGTCATAAGATGGACGGACGGCGTGCTAGCCCATTACTCACCGTCCACAGGCCCGCGTCTACGGTGGCCGGAAGCCGTCACGTGGCCCCCGACGCCCGGAGTCTCCCGCGGCAGCTGGGACAAGAGGTTTTCTCCCACTCACGTCCCGCCACCTCCTTCGCTAGCATCACTGCTCCGCAGAAGGAGGTGCGGCGTCCCATTCCGCCTCGCCCCGGACCATTTCATTTCATTACACCAGGGCCGGACGCGAGAAGTCGCCGCCGTCGATCGCCGCTACGAGACCACAGCGGGGCTCTGCCCAAGCGGGGCAGACTCCACGTTGTGCTCCACCGTGTCCTCCGACCGATCCACACAATGGTGGCATCCAGGCGTTTCCTTCCGCCTGATTCGGTGCAGGTACCTCCCGAAACAACCGTGTCCGGTGAGGACCTGCGTCAGACGGAAGGTAAGGGCGCCGTGGCGCCTCTCAAGCCAGTTGCTCAAAGAGGGGACTTACCGCCACTATCGTGACGTGCCCTACCTACTTACCTTAGCCCTAGTACATATAGGTACCCTTGTTGACGGCTTCGTAAAAAGTCTGTTTACACTCTGTATATCATTTTACTATAGAAGAATCTATTAGAGAAAAACTATAGCACGATACGAATGGGGCGAGATCCCCAGATTTGTAAAAATAAATCAACGCTCTATTCGATATTAGTTTTTGTAATTTTTCCCAACATTAAAAAACATCAATACCAAACACTATTTTTTGTGAAATGCATACAAAGCTCATGGTCTCTAACGTCTTCCCACAACCCAGCAGGTTTCTCATCGAAGTCTTCTTCATTTTGGGCAACCGTGATCATACCCCATGGATATAAGTTCTTGGAAATATGTTTTAAAAATGCTTCCAGTACTGCGAATTCGAATCCTTTGCATTTATTGTTCTTGTCACACTGCTTAAGACGAAATACTCTGCGCCCAGCAATAGCTGTCATATAAATATTCCCTTCCCATTTTTGCTCACCCACATACCTGAAGGAACTGTCCCAGTTATAATCGTTGTGGTAACAGAACACATCACTGTTCGCCTTCAAGGCGTTCCAAATCCTCCTGTTGAAAGCAATACCTGTTCTAGGGACTTTATTTGTCCAAACTTCCATCGATATTATCGTTTTCTTCTCGTACTGAGATAATTTAGGTTTGTGTGCACCCATACTCAACAACTCACAAAATGGACAATGGGTAGCTCGAGTGTATCTAAGCAGTGTATGTACATATAGGAAGTCTGCAGTCACATAATCACCTTCTTCTAAAAATAAAATGGTGCCGTTGAAAGGCTGCGTGATTTCCATATTGTCAAACACCTGGTTGACACCCCACCACCAGTGATGTTTTTCCTGGGCTGCTTTTGGGTCTCTGAGTGTAGACTTTTTACAGACATAGCCTTCAGAACACAGCTGACTATCATTCCCAGGAAATACATTGGGATGCAACTGTATTGAGTATGGAAAGAAAATTTGTATATATTTGACAAAATTAATCCGTTTGATGAGTTGATTTATTTCATAACTGAAGTAATCGTGTGAAAAGATAAGCAATGAATTGGTAATTCCGTTGGCAACACTGAGGGCCACTAACAACTCTCGGAGATGATATACATTCGAGTGCACTTGTATCACTATGATGTGCGAAACGTTGGTAATGGGCTCCAAGTTTTCATTGTACACTTTCTGCTTCATGTTTATCTGTTTAATTATATCTTTGATCTTGACTATATGTTTCATATCATGCACTTTGTTTCTAAACTGTGCATCCAAGTATTGCGTGTAACTGCTGTTAACATAATCTTCTTTATAGTTCTCAATAAAATCTTTCCTCTGTTTCTTCACAAACATGACTTGTTGGTACACTCCATAAGCTAGAGAAACCATAACAACGATAAAAACTGTGAGGTATATACGAGCAAGTATTTCAGTATTTATATTCATGGTTCCAATTTAACGAACATGAATTTTGGCTTAAAAATATTTAATAAATAAAATCACTGGTATCAAAAAAAATACATAATATTCTGACACCAACACTAAGATTGGAAATGAAAATGTCACCAAGTGACATTAATCAAATAGCAGACGAGGGAGTTTACAATAAACTAAACTTTGTCTATGGGGGACGATCTTACGATAAATGCTGACACATTTTATAGTTTGTAGAGGCAAAACAAAGACAAGCTACAGCAACACTATTGGTTTCTATACGAGCAGCGACTACTACCTCGTTTGAAATTACACCTTTTTGATTCATCGTTTTAATTTTTACCCTACTACGGCGAACTTCAAAAGGAGGGTTTTAACTCACTTAAAAAAACTGACAGAAATGCTATAAGAAATAATCAGTGCATAAATATACTCAAATATTATTATTATGTTATTTTCCAGTATTTTCTACTGTGGGTATATAAATAGCAAAATAAATAACTACAATGTCGAAGAAAATCAGATGACCATTTGAGCAGCTTATGAGACAGGAATCATAAACAAGTTAAATAAAATAAAAACGCGTTGTTTTAGGTTAGTACATTTTTATATTATCAAACCATAAAAAAAATAAAAGCAATACAATTTAATACCAAAGGCTTCGTTTAGTGAAATGCATACAGAGCTCCTGGTCCCTACTGTCAAGCCAGTCCCCTGATGGCTCAGAGTCATTCATCTCCCTTTCTTTTCTTTGCCCTAGAATGAAACCTTTCGGAAATAGGTCCTTAGATATTGCTTGTACAAACTTTTGCACTTTAAACAAGGTATTGCAACCAATAGTTTCATCGCATTCATCTAAAGTAAAAACTCTAGGTCCTTGAACTGCTATCACATCTATTTTGCCATTCCATTTTCTGTTCTTCAGATGCTTTAAAGATCTGTCCCAACGAGAGTCATTATAGTAACAAAAATTTTTGCCCGACTTCATGGCTTTCCAAATTTCCCTATCGAATGCTAAACCAGTTTTGGGCATATCATCAGACCAAGTTCGAACCAATACTGTGTCCTGTTCTTTGTGATATTGGTACGTAGCGAGACGTTTGTTTGCAGATAAACTTATAAATTCACAATACGGACAGTGTTCTCTTTTAGCGTCTTGAATAAACCTGAACATGTATAAGAAATCTTTTATAACGTAGTTCCCTTCTTCTAGAAATAAAATATCTTTGTTATAATTACTTATAATGGGCATGTTGTCAAACACTTGGTTGGCTAACCACCACCAGTGAAGCTTTGCTTGAGACTCTTTCGGATCTCTTAAAGTTGAATTTTTACAATCACTGCCTTTAGTGCATAATTTAAAGTCTTCACCGGGAAATACATTTGGGTACAACTGTAATGAACACGGATAGAAGATTTGAATATATCTGACATAGTCGATAGTTTTGACAAGTTTGTTGATTTCGTCATCCCAGTAATCGTGAGAGAAGATAAGCAGACAGTTTTTGATGCCCTTTGCATTTTTCATAGATTCCAAGAGTTGTCTGAAGTAGAAAACATTTGAATGGACTTGTATCACTACAACGCTAGTGAGATGGTATACTGGCGCCATAGCTAAATTGTAAACAGTCTGGCTTAGGTTTATAAGTTTGATACGTGTTTTCATCTGTTCATGGTCGTGAGGACTTTCTTTCTCCAGCTGTCGCTCTGTACCAATTATAATAGAATTTTCTGAAACTGTGCATGCAGAGTGTTCATTGTAATCTTCGTCGTATGTTGGGTCCACTGGATTACCGAAGTATACTTGATGAAATACTGTGCATACTATCGCAGCACCGATTATGGCTGATAATATACGACGGAAGTAAATTAGAACTAAATTATTAATTCTATTCCTCTTCATGGTTTCTATAGCACAAATATAACAACCATAACCACAACAACCTAACCACCAACGAAACGAACGAATGTTATAACCTATAACATTTTAAATACAGAAAATTTGCTGTGTAAATGTGGGTGTATACATTCACATTTTGCGTGCAAAATGTCCCAACAATAAATTTTGATCTCTTTAGATACATAAATCAAAATTATATACTTGTATATACCAAATGTTTGAAATGCATTTGACGTGCAAAACTTTCCAATGGGATTGTCATAAAGAATTAATGTAATTTTTAATGATAATTACTATAAAAACTTTTTTGCTTCACCGCAGGAGAGGTTTGTTTACAAGATTCTTTTCATTTAATTTTTTACTCATTCAGCTTTTGCTGATTAAAGGCGTTCTTATATCACACTACTGCTTTATAAGAAACACGTTAATTAATGCCTAATATTCTCCTAGTAAAGCTTGTAGAAAGTATTGAATATTTTCCAGCTTTCGAAGCTAAACTAGAAACGACAGGATTTCCTGAGCAAAGTGTAGGACTGGAACTGGTAGTTCTTGTATTGTGGAACTTGCAAGTTAACAAGTTTAGATTACGTAGTAGTACTTAACTATGTTGTCTAACCATATACGTACAGCCCTTTCGATTTATATACACTGCTTCTGGAAAATTATAATCTACCATTTTAACTGGTTCAGCTCTAAAGTTATTATGAAATTCTTCCTCTTCTTAACGTGTCGATGACAATATTTAAATTGAGTAAGCCCAAAATTTAGCAGCGACTTTGGTATTATGGTATCCGTAGAACTTCTAAAAATTTGAAAAATCATCTTCTTTAGCTGAAGCGGGATTAGCCTGGGCATGTCTGCTGCATGCTCAATAAGCTGTGGACCTAAATAGACACTTTCTGGAGCTCTGATACACGTAGACGGCGTCACGGCAGACGCCAGCGATCAGCGGTTCAATATGTAGACCACCAGTCGCTAGAGTTGGATTGAAATAACTGGAAGTCATGGAGAGAGGCCTTTGCCCGACAGTTAGATGATCCTGGCTAACAGTATCAGTAGACCTTTTAAAGTGTATTTTAATAGTGTAAAAAAAATCTTAAAATCTTCAGAAAACTTTTATCTCATCATCATCATTCTCTTGTTCTTATCCCAATTATTTCTGGGTCGGCGCACCAGATATCTTCTTCTTCCATACTTCTCTGATAAGAAAAGTTTTATCTATGGAATAAATATTAAACGACGAGACGACGACGAGACCGACGAGACTCAGCAATCTCACAGTTAAACTGCGTAAGCAGTTTTGAGGGGTACTTAGTTTTAAGATCTTTTAAGTAAATAAATCATGTATTTATTCAATTACATGTCTTTTCTATACCAAAAGGTATGTATACTGGCATTTGCATATTTATTCTGGCCCATTTCCCAATCAATTTTTTTTATATTTTGCGTAGAAGGACATTGACAGGGACGTTGCAAAATAGCAAAATGGCGGCTATTGTAGATTCCCGTTCAATACATTTCGTATGCACAAAGGGACATTCATTGCATAAGTTCCAAGTTCACGCTAAATGCCACGATATTATAATGCATGCCGCAGTTGCATTAGCTTCCTTACATAGGTCTGGCATGCATTTGTGAGTGTTTTGCTGAGTGCACTTCAAGGTGGCAATGGGACTGTTGGACAATCAATCAGCCATGAGGTTTATCTGCGCTATCTTTGCTGAGCTTCCTTTGTACTGTTCGACTAGTTGACCTGCGCAACTTCATCTGCGTCACATAATATAGCTTATAACCTTCTTTGATAAATGGACCACGCAACACAAAAATATTTCTTCAATTCCAACGAGTAGTTGCCGAGATTAGCGCGTTCAACCAAAGAATCTTTTCAGCTTTATGATGTTAGAATAAATTTAAGTCATGCATTTTCCCTTTACATCGCTCCCATAGCATCTTCTGAAGGCTCGGCAGAATAAAAACGACAATATCAATAGGAGACGAGCCTTTTGGACTTATCACTTGTAATACCCAAAGAGCTAGATAGAGGTGACCTTTATTGAACACCCAGATTTCACCACTTAGCTTTAAGCCACGTGATAAGGACCAACCTATTGCTGACAGACATCAATCGAACACAAATCTGAACTTCCATTGAGAAGCTCCTGGTTGTAATGACCATTAATACTTTGTCCGACCAAGGAACTAGAACCAGGACCCATGACTTTCATCAAGACCGGTGCTTGCAAATATTAAACCAACAATATAGCCAAATGGAACTACAATACAATAGAATAGAACAAACACAAAGTACAAAATATAAAGAAAACCATTATACCTACGTATAAGGGTGTAAAAGTACCCTTAACGCAAACGAAAGGCACTTGTTACACACACACTTGTTCTCCCCACCACTGCGATAATTTTTTTGTTCTAGACCATACCTGGGAACCCCATAGTTACGGAGATATTGTGGGTCAAAGTTCCAAATTTTTCACACCTGTTTTTGTAAATACTAGTTTTTCAGGTTATAACTTTACTTAAATTACCTCCATGACCCGTTTACTAGTCAAAGCATCCACTAGCACAATGTTTTAAGAGTGCTACATTGAGTTTTACCGTAAAATGTGAATTTTGACCCAAAAAAAAAATCGTTTCCCAGCAAATTTTTTTGCGTAGGGGTACTTAGTTTGATGTACAGAATGCTTGGTTAACGGCTGTGTGATGGGTTCATTTACACCCTGTATTATTAGATTCTTACCAGCTGTTTTAATAAGATTATCCAAAACTTCTTGAGGTATCGGCTCGGGACTGAAAGACCTTACGGTTCTTCTCTCCGCCATCAACTCGTAATACTCCCGGGATTTCTCCAGGACCTCGTCATCCGACCTTCTTGGAGGTCTGTAGGGGACTTGAGGAGTGTCCTCTGGGAGGGCTGGCACCAGGAGGTCAGGGTCATCGTCAGCATCGTCTGGGAAGTCGCGAGCTGGAAACAGATGAAAATGGTTTTAGGAACGGATGGAAATAACTCATTTTAACCCTCTGCAACTGACGTGGCTCAATTTTTACAATTCAACTGACGTGGTAGTCCACGAGACACCATTTCAACAGCAAATATTTCTGTAGAATTAAAGTATGCAGCTAACTAAATCATAATTATTAGATTTCTAGCCTATTTCATATGTTAAATTTACTTGAAATAAAAAAAAGCGTTTTGTATTTTCAAAATTAAGCAACGTTTGTATACTTAACACAAATCAGTCTATAAATTTCAACTTAGACATTTATGACATACAAAAATGACAAAATTAACTTTTTTCAAATTTAAAGGCCAATCAGTGAGAGTAGTGATGACCTAGTGGTATTAGCCGCAAGTTGTAAGTTCGGGAGTTCGAATCCAAGTGGGCACTTGTGTTTTATTATTTCATCATCAATACTTTCAAATAGAAGCTCGTGGCTTAATACGAACTGCCACTCGGGACAATCTTTAGGTAAAGCTGTGCTTGCCTAGGTTGGTCTATGGATGGGTGACCGCCCGACATACCGAGTTTCCTCCGTGCCTCGGAAAGCACGTTAAGCTGTTGGTCCCGGCTGCCATATATAGATCTTTGGCAGTCGTTAGACTGGTTGTCAGACTTTCAGGTCACTGACTACATGTAACGACTGCCAAAGATTCTATATATGACAGCCGGGACCAACAGCTTAACGTGCTTTCCGAGGCACGGAGGAAACTCGGTATCTCGTAACTTGTCATTTTAATATGGGGAAACCTGAAATAAATGGATTTTTTTTCTTTTTTAATGACGGTCACCCATCCACAGACCAACCCAGGTAAGCGCGGCTTAACCTAAAATCGACCCGAGTGGCAGTTATTATTAAGCCACGAGCTACGAGGAGTAAGGACACTTAAATTTTATGTAGAAACTGATAACACAAGAACATAAACCAAGCAGGTTTTTTTTTCCTTCTTTTATATTTAAAAGTATTAGGTATTTAAAAACGATGTGTTAGTAAGCAAGACTTTGGAATTTGTCGAGCTAAGCAAGTACCTAATGACGCATAATTATAATATAGAAGCACTCATAAATATCGAATATCTACAGACCGAAGTATATAAAAACAGGCTAGTAGGCAAATAAAAGTTATAGAACGAGTTCGCGTTGATTCTATATCAACATTATTAAATTGCGAAATTCGCTTGTGACTAAGTCATTGCGTTATCACCAATTTAAAATCAAAATACTTTATTTCATACTAGCGGACGTCACGCGGTTTCACCCGCGGAGTTCCCGTTCCCGTGGGAATACAGGGTTAAAAGATAGCCTATGTCACCCGGGGATATAGTTTCCCAACGGTGAAAGAATTTTTGAAATCGGTCCAGGAGTTTCGGAGCCAATTCGTTACAAACAAACAAACAAAAAAATATTTCCTCTTTATAATTTAATATTTCATATAGGCCTACATGGGCACTTATAAAACGCAAAGAAAGCTTCACGGTTCGAGTTGGTCGTTTGATATGGAGAACAACCAGCAAGAAAGTCCACGGTTACTCCATCCATCTCCAGTTACCTACTAGTTCAAAATCAACTGTTACAAAAATAACAGCAGTAGTGGTTAAACACAGAGTTTCTGAGAAAGTGCCGTCTGCTATACGAACAGACATCTGGTTGACGTGTAAAACATACCTACCTTATACGCCCACTATTATTAGGTTGGAAAATTAAATTATTATTAAGAAGACTAGTTATGGAAACGATGGATGGATTGTGAAAAATGATATAAAAGTGAGAGGTGAAAATGATTGCGTGACAGTTGACAGGAGGAGGACCATACAGCCACGTATGGTCGTTGCGTGGACCCCACGAAACAAGGAACAAGGCTGCCCTTGTTCCCGTCGGGGCTGCGGGTTTTTCGCAAGAGATACCGCGGCCCCGACATGAAGGGCTAAGAAGGAACATGGGTGGTTTTTAGTCAATAGAAGTCTGACACTCCCTTTCACTCTGATGATTTTCGAAAAAAAAGGCCTTTTACCAACTTCCTGCGAAGTTGATGAAATTAAATTGTGATAATTAGGTACCTATTTATTAATTGACTTATTTAAAGATTGCTACTTTTCCATACGCTATTTGAGAAAACGGTACCGTATTGTTTATTCGTCAATTCTTTTAGCACTAATAAAACTATTAAAGACGAATTCTTTTAGCACTAATAAGACTATTAACGAAGAATATTAATTAAAGACTTTTCTTGCTAGTTTAATTTTTTGCCATTAACTTTGACATCAACATTAAGAGCAGTGGTTACTACTGCTCTCAAAACGGTGAAGTAAAACATCGTGAGGAAACTTGCCTTAAAACCAAAAAAATCGAAGACATATGAAATCTACCAACCCGCACTGGGCTCGCGTGGTGGATTATAGCCCATCCCTCTACTAGGGAGGATGCCTGAGTCCCTGCAGTGGGAACATTATAGATTGATGCTGATGATAAATTATGTAATTAACAGAAAATGAATAATAATAAATCAAAACTTCACATCAGTTTGCAGTCGCGTAAGTGCCTGAAAAAAAGTGAGTTCATTAACCTTACAACCACACTTTTTATCATCAACATAATTAAAGTAATTACCGACATTTTAATTACGAATAACCGGCGAGTTGTTTATTTATGTTTTCACAACTATCACGCTGTTGCATTTGGGTACAAAGTCCCGCAGACATCGAGTGACCTTTAATTATTCGTGATAAGGATATTTTAATGTTATGTTAATTCGTTTATTTTGATTTACGTGTAGTTTATTTATGCTTAGTTTTGTGACTAATTACTGTTTTAGGAGGATTTACTTTGGAGGTGAGAAATAATCGCACGGGAATGTACACTTGGGAGCAAATAAATCGAGCCACTACCTTTTTTCACGTAAAATGGTAAATATTTTTGGTAATATGGAACGTATCAATTCGAACTATATATCGCCTAAAAGTTTAGTTAATAACCTTTACAATGAGGGTAAATTATTGAATAATAACCTTATTGAATGATAAATTATTGGCTCTGCAAGAAAAATGGTAATTTTGATAGAAAATTTAGTAGGGCTAAAACAGTCCATAAAAACAATAAGAAACAAAATTATTGCAAAAAAAATATTCTTAATAACTGGTATTACCCCCCCGTGCCCTGATACATTCTTGTAGCCTATTAGTCATCGATCTGATCAGCGTTACGATGACATATTGTGGTATGTTCTCCCACTCTTCAAGCACAGCGACTTTAAGCTCGGGAATGGATGAAACAGCGGGAACCCTGGCTCGGACTCTCCGTTTTAGCTCGTCCCATAGGTGTTCGATCGGGTTCAAATCGGGACTTCGTGCTGGCCATACCATTTGTTGAATCCCGATCGCAGACAAGTATTCCGTAACGATCTGCGCGGTATGAGGTCTCGCATTGTCATGCATAAACAAGAAATTTTCTCCGACAAAACCAGCATACGGCATTACGTGGTTTTCAAGAATGTCAGTTATGTATCGGTCAGCTGTTAATCCACGTCTACCACTGCCATCGTTGGCGGGGTCGACGAACACAAGTTCCGTTTTTCCGTCTAGAGAAATTCCTCCCCACACCATACAAGAACCACCACCAAAACTCACAGTTTCTCGAATGCAACATTGGGCAAATCTTTCACCAGGACGTCTATACACTCGGTTTCTCCCGTCATTGCTAAAAAGACAGATTCTTGACTCGTCAGAAAACAAAACTGACCTCCAGTCTTCTAACGTCCAATTAATGTGTTCTCGAGCAAACTCCAAGCGAGATCGGCGATGAGCTACAGTCAATTTTGGGCCAGTTGCTGGTTTGTGTGATGTTAAATTTCGTTCTTTTAGTCTTCGTCTCACTGTCCACCTACTGATTGAGACTCCTCGAACGTCACGTAACGCTTGCTGTAGCTGAACAGCATTAAGTCCACGGTCGCGCAACGAATTGGTTGCAATAAAGCGGTCGTCACGTTCTGTTGTTGCCCGTGGTCGGCCAGTTCCAGGTCGCCGAACAAAAGCACCAGTCTCCAGATACCTGCGGTATACCCGCTGTACCTTTGAACGACTCAAATGAAGTCTGCGTGCCACTTCACGTTGTCCGTGTCCAACCTCAAGTAAAGCTACAACTTGGGCAGCTTCCGTCGGTGTAGTATCCATTTTATCAGGTTATTTTGATTACACAGACACAGATAAAGACAACAATAACAAGTAATATGGGTATGATTAACAAAAACCTCAAATTTAATCTTTTCTTAACAGAGTACAATAAAAATGTCATAAGCAAATTAAATGCGATAATTTTATTCTACCCTTTAAACTTTAATTTAAATAAAAAAAAAATGAAATTTTGACAACTAACTACCCTCTTTGTAAAGGTTATTAAATACCCTTTTAGGCGATATATGTTTCGAATCGATGCGTTCCATAATACCAAAAATAATTACCATAATGCGTGAAAAAGGAAGTGGCTCGATTTATTTGCTCCCAAGTGTAGTTTATGAATAAAATATCCCGAATAACTATCTATTATCTACATACAATTAGGGTCCTCATCATCATCACCTATAAGACGTCCACTGCTGGACAAAAGTCTTCCCCATAGAACGCCATATCGATCGGCAGCCTGCCATTTGTATCCACCAGTTGCCCGCGACTCTCACGATGCCGTCGGTCCACCTGGTGGGAGGCCTACCAACGCTGCGTCTTCCGGTTCGTGGTCGCCACTCGAGAACCTTTCTTCCCCATCGGTTGTCGGTTCGAGCGATGTGGCCTGTCCATTGCCACTTCAACTTGCATATTCTGAGAGAGAATATACAATTAGGGTAGTAGGTTATAGGTATAAATCCTATGTAACTTACATTGAAATAAAAAGACCTAAGTACGCTTACAATCATACTTCAAAGGCCTGTCGTGGGGTTTCCACCACACAAAGTGTCTGGTAGTGGAGAAGGTGAATCATCATGCTATTCCTGGTCACCATCTGTCTAGCGTTTAGCAGTCGGTTTTCAGTCCAACTGGACGCTGCTGAATACCAGTATTTTACATGGAGCGTCTGCCTATCTGACCTCAACAACCGTAGTACTGGGTAATACGATACCCCTTGGTAAGACTGATGCCTGGTGATGGTGGTGGCTGTTATCCCTTGTGAAGTATCAATAAATCTAGTTATTTATCGTATTTCGGAACTTGGCAGCTAGTCAGCGAAACTCTGATACCGACCAAAGGCACCACTACCTACTTATCATAATAAACGCCTGTAATCCCCAAAGGCGGAGGGCAGCGGTGTTTCTAATAGTACACCCATCCCTTTTTTTTTTTTTGAGGGGTGGGAAATCATCAAATATCCCGCTCTTGGGCAAAGCGAAAGGGAGTGTCAGACTTCTACTGACTAAAAACCACCCATGTTCCTTCCTAGCCCTTCATATCGAGGCCGCGGTATCTCTTGAAAACAACCCGCAGCCCCGACGGGCGTCGGCCCTTGCGGACCCCTTCCATGTTGCTGACATCTCTCCCCACACCCATCCACCCACCACACACCCATCCTTCATAAGTCCTATTTACAGGGGCGAACCCATGCCGTGTCGACGGCGCGTTCGTGTTCCACGCGCGCCTCAAAGAGATGTCAGCAACACGGAAGGGCCCCTTCCGTGTTGCTGGCAAGGGCCGACGCCCGTCGGGGCTGCGAGTTGTTCGTAAGAGATACCGCAGCCTCAGGGAAGAAGGAACATGGGTGGTTTTTAGTCAGTAGAAGTCTTACACTCCCTTTCGCTCTGCCCAAGAGGGGGAGAGGTTATTTGATGATTTTCCACCCGCCCAAAAAAAAAAAAAAAAAAGGGGCGAGCCTATTGCCATCAATAAGGCACAAATCCTGACTCCGAGGCTGCTACTGAGAAATTCCTGTTGGAAAAACCCAATAGCACTTTACTCGGCCCGGGAACCTAGGACTTCATACTCAGCAGTTGCGCTTACGACGACAGACCATTGACCAACAAGTCCATTCTTCATAAATATTTAATTGTAGGTACTTTAATAACCCAGACACGACGCGACACATCAACATAATTATTTAATCATTATGACGCAGGCAGTGCAATTACAAAGTATTTTTGTACAAAAATACATACCTAATGATTATGTATACACAAAAATGTTTAGACTAATTATACACTATCAGTGTAGTATTTTATTTCGCGTCTACAATTACTGAAGTAAATCGTAATAATCCAGTCATTTCCATTTTTGATAAAAATCTAGTTTTTACCTTTGGCTGCGTCGTTGGTCTAGTGGTTGCAAACGCGACTGCTATGCACGAGGTCCTCAGTTCGATTCCCGAGCCGGGCAAAGTGTTATTGAGTATTTCCATCAGGATTTTTTCAATAGCGCCACGGATTCTGGATTGGTGTTCGGTTGATGGTAATAGGCTCGCCCCCTATTACATGGGACTTAAACATAACTGGCGAAATGTATGTAGGTACTATTAGGCAGGGATATCTCTGCCGAACACTTCGGGGATTACAGTCGTGATGTTATATTATGTAAATATTTCAAAATGTTTGCTCTAATAACACACTATCACCGCATATATTTAATTTCCCGTCTACCATTCAAATGAAACATAATAATCCAGTCATTTCCCTTGAAATATATCGTGACATTGATAACAATATTAAACGACATACATTATTATATGTTTACCAGCTGTGTATGTAATAATATATGCGAATATATAGGTATAGGACTGTATTATATTTTTGCAGCTAGTATATAATGTACTGTAATGGATTATATTATATGCCTAAGGCGCCATCCAGTCACTTAGTTCGTTGTCTTGTTAAAGGAAAATACTGGATTATTATGATGATAAAACTTTTGGCATAAAAAGCCGTTTTTTTTATTCATCTCTTTATTTTTTGCTAGTGCCCCGCCTCGGCTTCGCACGGGTGCTATGTAGAAACCTTCCTCTTGAATCATTATAGCTATTGCTGAAAATTGCATTAAAATCCGTTGCGTAGTTTAAAAGTTCTATGCGGACAAACGGCGGGAGCAACCTAGTTTTATACTTAAGTATGTAAAGATCGGGGTGCTCTTACGCTGCAGAAACACTTTCTCAAAACGCATATTATGGGAAATTAAATTAGACCCTGGTTATCATCATCTTCTAGGTAATCTTTTTCCTTAAATATAACAATTAGAGCAATCATCATCATTCAACATTTCAACCGAAAGACGTCCACAGCTGGACATAGGCCTCCCCCAAGTGTTGCCACATTGACTAGTCCCATGCGTCTCTCATGCAGTGGATCCCCGCAACCTTCAGGTCATTGGTCCACCTAGCGCAACGTCTTCCAGTTTGCGGTCGCCACTCCAGAAGGGCTAATGCGTATCTTTTTAAATGTCAGTGGCTATCATAGTGTCCATCGATTAACTGTCAAATGGTTCCATTTTGTACCAAACTGACAGTTAATCGATTGGACACTATGATAACCACTGACATTTAAAAAGATACGCAATAGCCCTGCAAAACAGATCTACAATAGAACTTCAAAATTACTTGAAACAATAGGGATGTTTACTGACTAAATAAAATATGATTCTAATTAGTCCGTCTGTTAGATTATCGAAAAATATTGGATACGTGTTTTTTGTTTTATCAAATCATTAAAAATTTACGAGGATAAAACCCGTCAAAGATTTGAGTGGGGGGTCGTGACGTCACTCACCGGTAAAGAATGACGTCACACGAGTTTTCTAAGCACTGTATCGTCTTCATTGTTTGTTTACGTGAAAAAAGAAAAAATACGTGTCGAATATTTTTTGGAAATCTATCTGACGGACAAATTAGATTTTTTTAGTTAACAACCCTATTGTCTTCCACCATATTTATGGGGCAATAACGTTCTTCGAACAGTTAAACAAACTAAAAAATCTTCAACTGGCCCCATTTAAATAAGAGCTAAGATAAGGAAGAAGTCAGTGTATTTAGGTTACTCACTGACCTCACATTATTCTAACGCACTGTTTGTTTTGATAACAATATTGATAAGGTATCAGCGACGGCTATTTAAGGATGCATACGGACCCCGCACGTGACCAACCCACCACACTTTTCCCAAACCAACGCGACAACTGAACCTTGCACGTGAGTTTAAAATGATGAATGATAAGATTAAAATGATATTTTATAAGTAAACTAGCTGTTGCCCGACCTTTAAAGTCCTCATGAAATTATTTTAAAAATATTACTTTCCTATTTGAATCGAATTTTTTTAACAATTTCAAGGGTTTTAATTTTTTTGCACGGAACGCGAATCCTTCTTCTAAAATAAAAGTAGTGACTCCTTATAACATCAGCTATCTGTCGGTAAAAGTCCCGTCAAAATCGGTTCAGCGTTTTAGAGATTACCCGAAACAAGTAGACAGACAGATACAAGGTACTGTATGTTATTATGTAGGTATATCCTTCCCTTTATACACAGTAAAAACAGTAATTTCGAAATTAGACAGTTCAATTTTATTTATTTGTAAAGACGATTACCATTCAGTATTTTTTAAAAGGTCTTTTTCTATGTGAATCGATCCATCGTACCACTTGGCGTTAACCTCGAAAACTTCACTTCCTTTGTACAATCGTACATAATTTATACTGATCGATTTCTTTGTCACACTATTGTCGTCACCATCAAATTAGGAATTGTGTATTGAAATAAACACTAACTGCGGTACTCAGAGATATTTAATGATTACTTAAGCCATCACTAAGTAAAGATTTGACATACTTTTGTATGAGAAAACTGTCAAAACCTTTACTAAGTGATGGCCTAAGTAATCATTAAAGCTCTCTGAGTGCGGCAGTAAGTGTACAGTCAACATCAGAAGCAGATTAAAACTACTCAAAGTTTCAAAGTATGTTTTTTAATAAAATCTTGTTAGATATTACCTACTCGTTACTAACAAGTTATTGAAGAATAGGGAATATTTTAAAGAATAATTTTCTGCCGCATTAAAAATAATAGCTGAAATCCTGTACATCAAATAATTAAAATTTCGAAATGTTAAGCTATTTGTGTTGCTGACCGTACAATTATAGGTACACTAATAGTGCATACACGTGTAGACACGAAATCTAGAATCGGATAAGATTAAGTAAAACGTGATTTTTGATAAAGTGTGTTTTTTTGGCAAAATCATAGCGAGTACTTGCCAATTTAAAATCGAAAGTTTGTGACGATGTAGAATGTTTGATCCTCTTATACGCAAAAACGGTGAAACGGATTTGGGTGAAATTTTGCGCACAGATAGTTTATAGCCTGGATTATCACATGGGATTTATCACTTTTTATCCCGGTAGTGCTATCCCATGGGACAATTACTGAACTCAAAAAGGTGAAGGTCGCGGTCTAAGGCTAGTCTGCAAAAAAATTGTATCTATGCTTTCAACGATATAATTATGATTTATGGTTACTGTTTGATAAGTTTATAGCCTAATACCAAGGTTACAATACCTGCTATGGTTGCTAATTTTATATCTATAATGTAATATTATTGAAATGGGCATTATTGGGAGTTGTTTCACTGTTGGTGTGCAGCACAGTTAATAATAGAGATAAAATCAAATGCATGCATGAAAACACTTTTTCTTTCACAGATCATAAAAGCGAGCCTTTTTTATGGTTGGTGGAAAATCATCAAATAACCCCTCCCGCTTTTGGGCATAGCGAAAGGGAGTGTCAGACTTCTACTGACTAAAAACCACCCATGCAAACTCAAACTCAAAGCATTTATTTCAATTAAACCATTACAGGCACTTTTGAATGTCAGAAGAACAATTCATAAAACAAAACTAAACTACGAGTGCAATACGTCATCCCGAAAGCCACCACGCCGAGCCACACGCCGCCGAATGCCCGCAACAACGAACTCTGCGAGCACGAAAGCACGCAGCGACGCACACCGCAACAACGAATGCACGAGACTCCAAATCATGAAACAACGAATGCACGTCGCAACGCGCAACTGCCGCCCGCGACCCGGAGCCCCGCGCACCCACCGCCACGATTACATGAGACTTGATGCATAAATGCAAGTTCGCATTCTATTTGCTCCCCCCCCCTCCCATAGAATAAAGTAGTAAATAATTTTATTCATCTCTGACTAGTTTTTATAGTAACTGACGCAGTTCCTTGATCTCGAATGACTGTGTGCTTGGAAATATTACTGTTTGTTGTTTTTTGTTCAAATATTATGTTGTTTGAGGAAACTCGTGGTTAAACATTCAGCCGCTCTGGCCGATTTTTAAGTTGAGCCGCGCTTGCTAGGTTGGTTGGGTTCAACCCACCTATTTCGTCCCGAATTTCCTCCATGCTTCGAAAAGCACATTAAGCCGCTGGTCCCGGCTGCCAAATGCAGATCTTTGACAATCATTACAGGCTAGTAAATAGCCTGAAAGCCTCACAACAAGTGTCGTATTACCTAGGAAATGTAGGAATTACTGGGTTGTGGAGATTAGATAGGCAGTCATCATCACCATATGAACCCGGAATCACCAACTACCCGGTTCCGTGCGTACCTTTTTTTTATTATTTCTTTTATAATATTAATAATAATAATATTTATTTAATTCAGACACAGTCCATACAAGAAATACAAAATAGAATCACATACACAAAACACAAACGCAATATTAAAATAATCAAAACAAATTAAGTTACACATACACATTAGAATTACTAAAAGGCGTTTTTATCCACGGATATGCCAACCTTAAAACCAAAACCTTATGAACTAAATATAAACACATATGGGATATTACTATGTATTAGAAGGGAATCACTGATTCGACATCCTGACTAAGCCACACAACCTCTTTGCAATTGCTGATGTAAAGACCTCATCCACGTGTTTGTTGCGACTTTGACGATATCGTCAACCCAACGATATTTAGGGCGGCCTTGGTTTCTTTGACCTAACCTTGCCCACCACTAGACCAAGCCTTGCTCCATCGGCCACCTTCACGTCAAGCCAGATGTCCTGCCTAGGTCCACGTGAGGCGCACTGCCCGGTCCCCGACATCGTAGACTTTCGCTAGATAGGCTGTCACCCCGTGTAAAATACTTCAGTTCTTCAGTTAGACTGGAAACCGACCACACATACATAAAACGACTGCCTATCTGACCTTCACAACGCAGTTAGTACTGAGTTATACGATACCCTTTGTTAAGACAGGTTGTCAGACTTTCAGACCACTGACTACCTGTAACTACTGCCTTATCTATAGCAGCCGGGACCAACGGCTTAACGTGTTCTCCGAAGCTCGAAGGAAACTCAGTATATTATGCGTGGTCACCCATCCAGGGACCAACCTAGGCAAGTACGGCTTAACCTAAAGATAGACCCGAGTGGCAGGTATTATTAAGCCGCGAGCTTCTCCACTGGTAGTTACATACTATTACAGCAATATAACTGTAATAGACAGACGGATATACCTTATTTAGCCATAAAAATAGACTATTACGTAAATGATATGCTATCATGAAAATATTCAGGTAATGTTTTTGACTTTTGTGATAAACCTGTGTGTATTACAGAGAGGTAAAGTTTGTATGTTTGGATGTTGGGGGTAATCTTCGGGACTATGACGCTAATCCAAACATTATTTTACTAATGGGAAGCTGAAGGGCCAACATTGTCACGCAGTGCCTAGGAAACGCTGGCGTGACGACGAAGAGGCATTTGTGGGAGATTAACTGGAGAAAACCGCATGGCGAGAAGAGTGAAAGACTATGGAGGCTTTTGCTCAGCAGTGGGACAAAACAGGCTAAAAAATTTGCCAATATTCACAACGTGAGCAAAACCGAACAAAACCTATTTGTTCCGTATGGTGTCGGACGTAAAGAATAGCACCATCCCATATCTTCCCGTGGGTGTCGTAAGAGGCGACTAAGGGACTTACCAGAGAATGGGCAGCAGCGTTCTCTGTGCCTTCGTAACAACCATACCGCGGTCGCCAACCCGCCTGCCAAGCGTGGCGATTATGGCAATTCCCCCCTTTCTGGGGGAGCCCTAGGTCCAGCAGTGGACGTCTTATAGCTGAAATGATGATGAGCAAAACCACGGACAAATTCTCTCTGGTTTTGGGTAGGAATTACTATAGTCAATAAATGTTATCTTTATTTCAGACATACGTTAATATATTATTATATATTTATACAAAAAGATCGCTAGTAGAGTTGTTAGTAGTATACGAAAAAAAAAAATGTCTTGGTGATCAAAAACAAGTTACACAAATACAGGAATACGCTTGCCAAGACACAGTAAAAAGACTGTTTATTTTCCAGGCCAGTTTCTGGGGATAGTGATGGTGCTACCACGGACACTGCGCATCATCGATGCAGGTCTTTTCCTAATGATGGAGAAGAAATCATCGATGGATCATCCGCAAACATTGCAGAAGCACTGCAGAAGTATTTCTGGTGACAATGAGTATGGGATCACCTAGTGGCGTAAATTCACATGGACGAACTCGTGGGTGAATAGTTGGTGACTATTATAAAAATAAAAACAACTTTTATGTTATTTAGAGTAATTCTGCTGAGCACAGTTCAGCTTTGTTATTTTAACGATCTACCTATTTAAATAGCCTCTTTTTTACAGATCCGCACGTTTTTCTAACTCGCCAACAAAAAATACATTTATGTAACCTATTGGATGTTTTTAATTTTTCAACTTATTTTGACAAAATTTCGTTATAATAATGTTATGGAGCTGTTTAATATTTGTCTATGAGCCCTTTTTCTTAATTCATCATCATGATCATTTCCGCCGAAACACGTCTACTGCTGGACATAAGCCTCCAAGTGTCGCCACATTGACCGATCCCGTGCGTCTCGCATCCAACGGAAACGTTTTTCTTAAATGGCGTTGTCTAAGTAAAAATTAGGATGCTACGCTTCCTATTGGTATAATAATTCTACTCTTATTTCTAATCTTCTCCAATGTTTTGAAATGGGAAACTATACTCTCTTTTCAACGTCATTGTGTCTTGTGGCCGAATGTTTCATCTTTATGTTTTTACTGATACTGTTAGTCTGAATCATCCCATTACTGGGCAAAGGCCTCTCTGCGTGACTTCCAGTTGTTTCGATCTATAGCCAATGTGGACCACTGGTCGTTAGTTTTGTCCAGATCGTCCCGCTATCGTCTACGAGGTCTACCGCGTCTACGCCTTCTGGCTGTATCAGGGCTCCAGATAGTGGCTATTTTGGCCCACAGCTCATTGGGCATCTTAATTATTTAAATTGCCTGTAATCATGTGTTTAAAATACATGCTTTGAGATTGAGATATCATCTCAGTAGCAAAGTGGTGACCCCTTTCTAGCCATAATGTCTTTCACTCAGTCCATCCATTGATTCTTTTCATAGACCATTTGTGGGTCCAGCCTTTTCCAAACTATGTTGTGGTCGAATTACAGTCTAACAGAATGCAGCTGAACACCAGCAGCAGCAGTCTATCTTTTTTTTTTTTTTGGCGGATGGGAAATCATCAAATAACCCCTCCCGCTCTTGGGCAGAGCGAAAGGGAGTGTCAGACTTCTACTGTCTAAAAACCACCCATGTTCCTTCTTAGCCCTTCATGTCGAGGCCGCGGTATCTCTTGCGAACAACCCGCAGCCCCGACGGGAGCGACTGCCTATCTGACCTCAACAACTGAGTACTGGGTAATACAATACCCTTGGTAAGACTGGATGTCAGAATTTCGGGTCACTATCTGTAACGTTTTTTCACAAGATCATGGTGTTATAATAATTGATTATTTAGCTATAAGGTAAATTTCTTTGTAGTAAAATTTAATTTGTGGTTTTAATTAGATCAAACTGGGAGCCTAACACAAAAACAATGAAGTCAAGTCAATTATTTGTCTCAATTTATGGTATTAGGTCAATTTGTAATTTGATTGTCTTCAATTAATGTTGTGCCTATCAACAATTAGGTAACTGGGTTCAGACTAGATATTTGCATACAATACTATCTACTTGAAGCTGTATTTTTATCTAGTTTTCAGCCTGTAATGACCCGGCGAGAATGACCGCGACTCACGAAGAAAATACATGTTAAGTTAACCAGACAGATTATTTACAAAAAGTGTTTATTTTATGTTATTTATGATTAACACTTAAAACGGAATATTTACGTTGTTATTGTTGAGATAACTGTAAAAAATAAACGTGATCTCAAAATCTGAATTTCAAACATTTCAAACAATTTGTCAAACATTTTTGAGATTGCTTATTGCAATATTAGTTGCATTTAGGTTTTATCAGAGCGAGACGACTGACACTCCCTTTCGCTCTGCCAAATAGTTAGGGTTATTTGATGATTTCCTACCACCCAAAAAAAAAAAAACCCATAATAAAGAGCCGAGCCTAACGCCATCAACTAGTCAGACCAACCTGCTTATAAGAATACCAATCATTATAAAAATAAAATATTTAGTATCTTTTGTAATAAACTCAATAATTATAATCTTGACAGCCTTAATTTAGTACCTAATAATATTTTCCTTGTAACCGTTTGGTTGTTCATAGCTAGGCAAATATTTGTGAAAGAATATGTACACTGTATTACCTCGACCGTTGATGGTGAGCAAAAAAACAAGTTGTATTCGATATTTACGTTACATCAACTGTGAGGTTAAGGAGTATTTGGTCCCCGTCGGGACTGCGGGTCTCGACGGGGCTGCGGGTTGTTCGCAATAGATACCGCGGCTTCGACATGAAGGGCTAAGAAGGAACATGGGTGATTTTTAGTCAGTAGAAGTCTAACACTCCCTTTCGGGAGGGGTTATTTGATGATTTTCCACCCACTAAAAAAAGGTGTTTTTGGTCAACTATAGGTACCCGATTGCTACTGGACCCGCGTCCCACTCCACCCACTCAGAGAGCTTTAATGATTACTTAGGCCATCACTTAGTAAAGGTTTTGACAGTTTTGTCATAAAAAAGTATGTCAAATCTTTACTAAGTGACGGCTTAAGTAATCATTAAATATCTCTGAGTGCCGCAGTTAGTGTTTTGGCTGTATACTTCGGGATTGCCTTGTTGGTCTTGTGGTCGCAAACGGGACTGCTGAGCGTAAGGTCCTGGGTTCGAATCTCTGATCACGAAAAAAGTTTAATTGGGTTTTGATTTAGGTTTTTGGGACAGTCATGCGACGCGAAGCAATGAGGAAACTGTCATCATCATCAACAGCCTTTTAATGTTCCCACTGCTGGGACACAGGCCTCCTCTCTTTGAGAGGGAATGGGCTATAATCTACCACGCGGGCCCAGTGCGGATTGGTAAATGTCACAAGTCTTCGAATTTTTGGTTCTAAGACATGCTGGTTTCCTCACGAAGTTTTTCTTCACCGTTTTGAGAGCAGCGGTGATGATATAAATTACACAAAGTAATGTGCCTGCCTGGGTTCGAACCTACGACCTACTGTTCGTAAGTCGGGGCCGCCACCAATGGGCTACCGCTGCTCTCAGGAAACTGTAGTGAGAAAAATGTTAAGTATGAATATAGATGGCTATAAGAGTAGAGGAAGACCAAAACGATGGATGGACTGTGTGAAGGATGATATGGCTAGAAAGGTGGTGGCTGGTGAGATGACGAGTAATAGAGAAGTATGGAAGAAAAAGACATGTTGCTGCGCCGACCCCAAATAGATATTTTTTTCTTTTTTGGAACGAAGTTCCTTATCGCGCTTTGTGAAAGGGGGCTAGACGGAAAAAATTCTTACGAAAAGTTGTCACGACACTTTTTGCTATAGTAAGCTATTGTAAGCTGTGCGGCGTCGCATGTTTCTCTGTCTGTCTCTCTCTCTCTTATAGAAAGCAAGCCAGATATTTTCATTTCTACATTTCTCTCTAAGGGCAAAGATGAGGTCGACGATGGAACGAGCTTACCCAGAAGAAGCCTATTTACTCGCGATTTAAATAGATTGCGATAAGGGAAGGAGAATGAAGATGATGCCATTAAACATTTCTCGGTAGTACCTATCCCGTAGTATCGAAATTGGCGGTATGAGACCCCCATGCCCCGGAAAATACGTAAAGCCGTTGGTTCTGCGCTTGATATCTCTCCGGTGGTGTCGAATTGCCTTCGAATGGATATAAATATTGATGGATGGAGAGGGAGAGGAAGGCCAAAGAAAAGATGGATGGATTGTGTGAGGAATGATTTGAATGAGAAAGGAATAAATGCCACCTTGACGTGTAACAGGGAAGAATGGAAGAAGAAAACGTGTTGCGCCGACCCCAAATAGAATGGGATAAGGGCAGGAAGATGATGATGATGATGGTGTCGAATTGCCTTCCTATCGGATTACAAAAGTAAAGGAACAGTGAGTGCACCTGCGTCTGCGCACAAAAATATCATCCGCACCGATAGCTAATCTTCGCTAAGATTAGCTGCCATGACCGAAAACTGTCATTTTTATACTTCGGGAAATACTAATAAATGAACAGTGTCTATATTCGTCATATTTAGTACTCGACATGGCAAAGGGTCGGCGCTCTCAGCCAGTACTGATAACCCAATTCCCTCATTCCCCACGCCTGGAGATAAGTGATGCAGATGTTACAATAATAATTATATATTATATCATATAATATAATATAAAGCAAGAAACTTAAGTGGAAGTGGACTGGATAAAGAGAGATGGACTAGAAAGGTTACTACATGGGCTGGCCCTCCCGGAAAAAGGAAAAGAGGTCGACCCCTGGAAAGATGGGAAGACGAGTTTGTAAGATTCGCAAACAACGACTGGATGAGAACAGCTCAAGATAGGAAAAAGTGGAATGAGATGGAGGAGGCCTATACTCGTCGAGAGGTCCTTAGTTAAAAAAAAAAAAAAAAAAAAAACTATGTGTTATTTTAGTACCTACTAGCTGTGCCCGCGACTTCGTTCGCGTGCTTGTCGGAAACTAAAATGCGTCGCTTAGATAAAAGTACATTAAATCATTGCCCTGCGTTAACTTACTGACGCTGTAGAAAATAAGAAGAGGGTAATGCAAAGTACTGACTATGTCTAATACTAAAGTTTGGATGGATGGGTGTTTGTTAATCAACTACGTCAGAACGGCCGAACGGATCTTGAAGAAATTTGAAACAGGTACATTATAGTCGACAGGTACTGTCGTTGGCGCGTTCGTGTTCCACGCGCGCCTCAAAGATATGTCAGCAACAATTAAGGGGTCCTTTGGGGCCCCTTAATTGTTGCTGCCGTCGTCTGCCGGGGCTGACGGTTGTCCGCAAGAGATACCACGGCCCCGAAACACAAAGAGCTAAGAAGAAACGTGGGTGGTTTTTAGTCAGTAGAAGTCTGACACTTTCTTTCGCTCCGCCCAGAGCGGGATGAGTCATTTGATAATTTACGAACCACAAAAAAGGGGGTATTAGAGGCTGTTTCGAGAGGTACCTGTACCGAATCTGGGACATCGAATCTGAAATGGAACCCCGTCACCTCCTTCTGCAAAGGAGATGACGGGGCGTCCACGCGCGTCTCAAAGGGATGTCAGCAACATTGAAGGGGCCCTCAAGAACCGACGCCCGTCGGGGCTGCGGGTTGTTCGAAAGATATACCGCGGCCTCGACACATAGGGCTAACAACACACCACATGTATATAAAGACATGTTTGGTGCAGTGGCTGGACGATTAACAGTAGCACTGCGTGTCGCAGGTTCGATTCCCACACGGTACAAACAAAATATGTCGTGGGTTTTATCTAATTTTAATTTAGTTTAAAAAATATGTATTTTTATACTGTGTAATTGGTAAATCTTTATTTGTTGACTATTCATGAAACATATGTTTATTTAATAACACCGCGGTTCAGAAAATGACATCAAATGAATAACGTCATCTGTCGAAGACGAAGATAAACTGCTAAAAAAGAGCGATCAAACACACTATAGGGTTTAGGCTATGTAGATTTTGAAAACAGCGTCATTTAGACTAATATCTACGTACCTTTTGCTATCATTACTTATTTAAAGTTATCTTGTGAAGGCATTTATTAATAAGTACCATATTCGTTCAATAGATGTCGTTGCTTGTCTCATTCTTGACCATAATGATAAGTTCTTCTTGAAAACTATAAATGCATATATCTTTTGATAGAGAGCACCGATTACGATGAAACAAAGACTAAGTAATAGCCCAAGTTACGCACAATATTTATGTGTAAAAGTTATCTACATTCGTTTCGTAAATTTGACGTGATGCTTAGTCATCGAAACAGACAAACAGACAAACAGATAAACAGACAAACAGACAAAAATTCCAAAAATGCTGGAAATGTGTTCTGTTGGTTATACTTTAATACCCTGACAATTTTTTTTTTAAATATTTTCGATGTACAAAAAAGATTTTTCTACAGATTTATTATATGTATAGATTACTAAGGAATTAAAGTGGCTTAAATAAATAAATAAATAAAATAATATAATATATATTTATTTATTTATGCATGCGTTATGTGCTGTCGACTGTCTCGTAGGTCAAGTGGTGGTAATCGCGACTGCTGCGCATGTCGAGATCGTCCTAGGTGCGATTCCCGGATCGGGAAAATTGGTATTGGGTTTTTCCATCAGGAATTTCCCAGTAGTAGCCACGGAGGCTGGATTTGTGAAATGTTTATGGCAATAGACTCGTCCTCTTTTGCAAGGGACTAAAACATAACTGGCGAAATGTGTGTGTACTACCGAGTACACTTCTGCTTAACCCTTGAGGGATTGCATCTTGCGGTTATTCACGTCTGGGACCCCTTTTTTGGATGGTGAAAAATCATCAAATAACCCCTCCCGCTCTTGGGCAGAGCGAAAGGGAGTGTCAGACTTCTACTGACTAAAAACCACCCATGTTCCTTCTTAGCCCTTCATGTCGAGGCCGCGGTATCTCTTGCGAACAACCCGCAGCCCCGACGGGCGTGTCTGGGACCCTGACTGATAAAATAAACTGTTATTTTATTTTATTCACACAAAATACAATACAGGACATAACATTAAAATAGAAGAGCACAAAGCCATTTATTAGTTTGTGTTAGGTGCTGCTTTTTAGGTCGTTTTAGTTCTTGCAATTCACCCAGTAACGTTGAGCGATTGTGATTAACCGGACATAAATTCAAGCTTCGTCCTACTACTAAGAAATCGCTAAAGGAAAAACTATTATACTACTTTGCCTGGTCTGCAAGTTGAACCCAAGACCCCCTTACAAAGTAGTTATTGCGACCATTACACCAAACGTGGCAGCCATCATTATGATGATCATCATCAAAAGCCCGACTTCAGTTTCAGCTGGGTATAGGCCTCTCTTCACTAGTGCCAAGCTCCACGCTCTTGTGCCAACCTCATCAGTATAATAATATTCCCGCGATGGCATCAATGTCATCTGCCGATTTCGCAGCCGGATCGTATCAGCCAGTTTCAATTTTATCTTTATTTGTTCACATAATGTTATGCGGGATATTTGCCCTATTTTGAATGATTTATGTGTTAAATGAGGTTTCTAGGTTATGTTCGTGCGATAATAATGGCATACATAAACGGAAATATATTTTTCACATAAACACATACATAAAATCACGCCTGTAATTCCCGAAGAGTTAAGCAGAGGTGTACCTGTATGTAATAGGAGGCCCAATAACACTTAGCCCGACCAGGGAATCGAACACAGGACCTATGCTCAGCAGTCTCACGTGCGACCACTACACCAACGAAGCAGTAAATAAATAGGTACATAAAGAAAAGGAAATTATGTTTTTCATATGAACTCATTAGGGACATTTTGTATTATTTTAAATCCCTTTTATTTTTATTTGTTTATGGGGGAATACATAGCTAATTTAAAGAGTGTTGCCATGTCTCGTGGTCTAAGATTCAAGTTTGTTAGGTTTTTGCATATTCTTTATTATAATTATACCAATTTGATAATACACTTTCGTGTCCCTGGACAATTTTCTCATAAGAACACTATAATTTACAAGCCATAATTTGTAAACAATGTTTACTAATTGCTCGAAATTAGTGACAAGAAGGAAATATCTAGTAGTTACTTTGCAACCGTTTCTGGTAATTAAGTAGGGTTTGTAAGGCCAGCATTTTTAAGGGCGCATAATTATTGTATAAACAACTATTAAGTAGACAGGGTGACCTCAAGTTAGTCTCGGAGACCTTAACCACAGTTACCGGTCATAAACTTGTTTCAAACCCTTTTTATTTTTACTTTTTAACATCCTTTATAGGATTCATACTTATTCATCCTCAATTTATAACCTTCTGCCGGTTAAATTATAGCGTTGATAACAGGTAATTTTTGCAGAAACAGAAATAAATTATCCTGCAGAAATGTTTCAATTCAAACTGTAAAAAAAATACAAGTATATTCCACGTAAATATAAAGTAGATTATCTGCTGAATTTAAACATACATGAACCTATTTTATACGTTTGCCACAAACAGGAGCAATAAAAAGTAAATAAAAAAGTATAACTGTCACTGTCACCTTTCCCGCCAGTTCCCGTTCGCGCCTTTTCTTTTTTCGCTGCCACTCTGTAATGTTCTTCTAACTTATTCTTATGGTACAACGTAAATGCAATAAAACAAACTATCAGTCCACTATAAACAATAAAACAGTTCTTTTCTAAAGTCCATATTGCTAACGATATCACATTCATTTTATTAATTAAATTTAAAAAATACAGAGGCCCCGTGTGTATTCAGTCGCGTCGCGCGCGCTACTAAACTTTGTTGTCATGTTATAATTGTTAAAACCAATCGATTAGCCGTTGATAAAGTTATTCACGTACCAATTTCTACTTTATCTTAATGCGGTAAGATTCACGTGTGAGTTATTCGTCGTGTTTTATTTGTTTGCGTAAAGTTGGCATCCCGTACGTAGCTTCTTTTTGCCAACAGTATCGTCCTTGACTTTTTTCTGTGCAGCAGACAGTACACGAATGTTTGCACGCAAGAATAGTTCGTCTGTGTATCATATTAATTTTATTTTTACCTCATAATAATGTACTGGGGATCTGCTCCCAGATATTATTATATTGGCTAGATACGTTTTTAGATTACCTTCGTGTGTGTTTTTTTTTGCTTTTAAATTAGGTCGTTGTCAGAGATTTTTATCGACCTTGTCTTAAAGTTACTTATCATCTATCTATGTATACCTAAATATAAAAGGCAAAGCTGATTGACTGAGGAAACGCACTGGCCAAACCCTTATGGTTAGAAACTTTAAACTTCACACACGTATTCCTCTTCCGACGCAGGCATCCAATAACGAAGGATTTTTCAAAATTTAACTCCCAAAGGCATGAAGAAAGGGGGCGAAGCTTGTATGGAAAATCCTCATTTTCACGCGGACGAAGCCGCGCGCAAAAGCTAGTTTCTGATAAGTCACACAATTTTGGTTCGAATAAAATAAATTAAAACAAACACGAGATTATAGTGCACAACTGAAGAGTTACTAATAGGGATTACTAACACAAATTGTATTGTTTCTCATATAATGTATGTTAGTCTTTAATGTGGTTGCCTGACACTAAATAAGCAAGCATAGAGAATTGCATCATGCCTAAGTGATTGTTAAATAGTGTGATAATATTTCACTTAAGTACATAAACGTAACATACGCGTATAAACTAATAGTAATCTAAAAATAGGGTTATTGACAAAAAAAAATCGAATTAGTCCGTCAGATAGATTTGATTTTTAATTTTTTCACTTAATCAAAAAATGAAGACGATACAGTGCTTAAAAAACTCGTGTGACGTCATAATATTGCAGTACATTTTTTACCACAAAGCTTCCGTCAAGTCTTCGACAATTTTTATGTATTTGATAAAACAAAAAACACGTATGACCACTATTTTTCGATAATGTAACTGACGGACTAAACATAATCATATTTTTTTAGTCAGAAAACATCACTATTGATCTAGTGAGCGAGTTAAATTCTAACAACAAACGGACTACCTTAATATTTACAACATACCTATGTATAACTAAGTAACTAACTATTAACGTAGGTAAATCCAATTAGAAACAAGTCTGAAGTACATGCTCAGGCTTCAATACATACCTACACACGTGTAGTACGTATGTATTATGTACCTACATAACAACACCTATGTAAATTAAGTAATACACTCCTACTGAGTACACATGAATCAATTAAAACCTCACATGAGAAACGAATCGCGCTATTTCCACAATTTATTTGGGCATCGTGAAATAAAAGGCTAAAACTATTTCCAACTAAGCATAGTTGCATAAACAAGCATGTTTATTAAAAAGGAAATCCGATTAACCCGTATACAGCCGGCCCCTGGCCCTTTTTCGGGTCAAAAGAATCATGTCAAGTATTGTCGTTCATCATTTGGTATGCTCACAGCTAAACTTGCTTTTTTATATGTTTAATAAACAAACTATATGCATTAAAACAATGACAAATCACTAAATAAACTATTCTAACAACAACCTATAAAACCGCATCTAAAACTTCTCCTCAACGAAAAAAGAAAAACGGCGGAAAACACAAAGAATTGGCGAAATTGGCAAATAAAATTTAAATTCAACTATGCGGCTCTGCAGAAGGCAACAAAGAATTGTCTGTGGTAGAATTGTTAGAGAATAAGACGTGGCAACCAAGATTAAAAGGATTGCCTGTTCATCCTTCGGTAAGGTTCGGTGAAGGCAAATAAATCCATATGCGGTGGTGAAAATGACAAAGAAATCAAAGTTAGTGTAAAAAATGGGAAAGAAGATGATACAGTAATAGAGGAGACAAAGTAACGTAACGCAGCTATAGTAGAGCGTAAAATAAGATGAAAAAATAAACACAATGTAGGAGCTAATTGCTCAGAGATAAGATAGTAAGATAAACAAACAAGCAGTAACTTCTTAAATCTCAAAACAAAACACGAAATTCAGTAGTTTTATTAAGTTTACATAGTAATAACGTCTTCATAGTACAGTCGAACAAGCTAATAAGAATACAGGCAGAAATCTTTATAATTCTAGTAAAGTCCATTTCACGAAAGAAGTTCCGCAGACGCAGCGCTGTATGTCGCGCGACATAATGTTGTTTCACAACTTTTGGCATCGTAAATAAACCTTATAACGCACTAATCCAAAAAAAAAACTCACAAAATATCTACCACAACAAACGCACCTTGATAACATCGACAAACAACAACCTGGCCGATCTGTTAAATTTAGTTCCACAATTGTCCGCGGGACTTCTTTCGTGAAATGGACTTTACACTGAAAATATTGATTGCAGTTTTGTTTTATAAAGTGTTTCGCATGAAGCGGCTGATGACAAACGCTGTATCTTTTGACGTAAGTCTCTAAATGTACCTGTATAATTTAAAAAGTAAAAACAAGTTAGTAGGCACTTATTAGCTTGTTCGACTGCACAACACAACATTACTACCTAATTCTTATATCAATACATGTAATAAAAAGAAGTATGAGTCAGTCCATATAAAATCTCTAAAGATCGTCACACACTGTTGGCTGAGGGAAATGCCGTGCAATGCTCGTTTCTGTCTGGCTATAAAAATATCTTGTTAACACGCGATATAGCGTAGAGGAAATGCATCAAGGAGTGGGTAGACAGACAGATGGGCAGACGGTACTTGAGAAGATTATCATTTCTTTAAACGAGTGTAAATGTGTCATCACTCATTGGGCCAAATCTGGGAATATAAAAATGGTGAACTTTCCAATGCAAAAATGCTGAACGTTCCAATGTCATCATTGGGGTCAGCGCAGCTTGTCTTCTTCTTCCATACTCCTTATTTCATCTGATACCTCCTTTCTTGTCATATCATCCTTTACGTAGTCCATCATGACTTTTGGAACGAAATTCCTTATCGCGCGTTGTGAAAGGGGGCTAGACGGAAAAAATTCTTACGAAAAGTTGTCACGACACTTTTTGCTATAGTAAGCTATAGTAAGCTGTGCGGGCGTCGCATGTTTCTCTGTCTGTCTCTCTCTCTCTTATAGAAAGCAAGCCAGATATTTTCATTTCTACATTTCTTTTTTTTAATTTTTTTTTTTTTTTTACATCATAAAAAATAATAACAATAACTTCGTTCCATCCGGGTGTTCCTTGACACCTCTCAAGTTTCCTCTACTTGTTTCAATGTCATCATCAAACACAGTCTGACTTCACCAATTACTGGGTATAGGCCTCTCTTTGCTTGTGCCAATATTCATTATCCTGGCTATCTTCGTCTAGGATTTGTCCGTGATGGCAACAACGTCGTCTGCCCATCTCGCTACTAGACTACCAAATATTTCTTTTCCCAGTCTTTGGCGCCACTTGGTTACGGTTACAATCTACGGTTATAATCACCGCACCAATTTCTAGGTGATTATTTTAAGTTTCATAACACGATTTCCAAAAACGAATATAATGTCATCATATACCTAGCCTTTTTCCAACTATATTGGGACCGGCTTCCAGCCTAACTGGATGCAGCTGAATATGAGTATTGTACATAGAGCGACTGCCTATATGGCCTCCACAACCACATTTTCCAAAAACATACCTCATCATCATCATCATCATTTCAGCCGAAAGACGTCCACTGCTGGACATAGGCCTCCCCTAAGTGTCGCCACATTGACCGGTCCCGTGCATCTCGCATCCAGCAGATCCCCGCAACCTTCACCAGGTCATCGATACACCTAGTGGGAGGCCTTCCAACGCAACGTCTTCCGGTTCGCGGTCGCCACTCCAGAACTTTCCGGCCCATCGGCCATCCGTTTTGCGAGCAATGTGCCCTGCCCACTGCCACTTAAGTTTGGCAATTCTTCGGGCTATGTCGGTAACCTTGGTTCTCATGGGGATGTCCTCATTTCTAATTCGATTACGCAAGGAAACTTCGAGCATAGCTCTCTCTATTGCCCTTTTTTTTTTTTTTGGGGGGTGGGAAATCTTCAAATAAGCCCTCCCGCTCTTGGGCAGAGCGAAAGGGAGTGTCAGACTTCTACTGACTAAAAACCACCCATGTTCCTTCTTAGCCCTTAATGTCGAGGCCGCGGTATCTCTTGAACAACCCGCAGCCCCGACGGGCGTCGGCCTTTGCGCGCGCGCGTGGAACACGAACGCGCCGTCGACACGGCCTGTCGTCGTCATAAGACGGACGGACGGCGAGCTTACCCATCACTCACCGTCCACAGGCCCGCGTCTACGGTGGCCGGAAGCCATCACGTGGCCCCCGACGCCCGCTCTCCATCGCCCTTTGGGTGACTTTCAGCTTTCTGATGAGGCCCATTGTGAGCGACCACGTTTCGGTCCCGTATGTAATCACTGGCAACACACACTGGTCATAGACTTTCGTCTTGAGACACTGTGGTAAGTTGGACGAGAAGATACTACTCAGCTTCCCAAACGCTGCCCAGCCGAGTCGGATTCGACGATTGACCTCTTTCTCAAAGTTGGACCTACCTAACTGGACCGTTTGTCCCAGGTAGACATAGTCGTCTACAACTTCGAGTGTAGAGTCTCCGATCTTGATAGGAGTGGGTGTTACATGGGCATTCAACATGACCTTGGTTTTGTCCATGTTCATCCTAAGCCATTCTAGTCATTCAAGTCATTCTTTCGGAAGCTCTTTCGAAAACATACCTAACTACGTATTTTCATAGCGAAACATATTAAAATACGTATGTTTGTTCATACTCTTTGTTTCACTTTTCATCATGTTAATGTTGAGGCCATCCAGCTCCTCGATAACACGACATAGTAAGAAGGCTCAAAAGGACTAAACCTTTTGAGTTAGTGTAGTGTAATGTAGTGTAACATATCTGTGACTTTACCGCGAGTGTAATATACGAGTTATTTATATGGACACAAGAACAAAGTGACTCCACCTTAATAGACGCTAAGTAAACGCAATGGACGTGCTCTTAGATATACTTTTACTTTTAGCAAATTAAGTTAGATTAAAATTGCTTATTAGCCTTACTAGGCTAGATTGTAATATAATAAACAAATAAAAAAAAAAATAAAAAAAAAAAACTTTTCAGAGCGCAATACTTCGTAACGCTTATATTTTTTTTATGCTAGGACTCCCAAACAAAGTCAAGAGTTTGGAGTCATCCTAAGAAAAACTAAATTAATAAACGAGATTTTTTTCATTCTAATGGCGGTTTAGTCTAGAGATAAATGTATTGTTCCTACACACAAACGGAAGGCATTATTAAGGAAATAGTCTAGTTGCAAGCAATCTTCTTCATCTACCTGGAGTATTGCGTGTTTTGAAGAAGGTCGGTCGTATCGGTCTTGTAATGAAGCCCTTGGTTACTGACCAGGACAATAGACCACCAAGGTCAATAAGAAACATTACCAAAGTGTCAAACCTGACATGTGGGTCTACCAATTACTGCGATTAGATATCATTCTTGTGCTTTCGAAAAAGTAAATAATTTTTTTTCAACGAAAAAATTATTACTAATATTTTTTTTAATTCTTTGAGAAATTTCAAACTGGCCGTCTCGTTGGTCTAATGGTCGCAAACGCGGCTGCTGTCGTGCATGTGGTTCTGGGTTGAAATCCTAGATTGGGTACAGTATTATGGAGTTTTTTTCTATAAATAAGTTCTCAATAGCAGCCAAGACATCACGATTTGTTTTTTTAGAGGGTAGGAAATCATCAAATGACTCCTCCCGCTCTAGGCGGATCGGACGGTAGTGTCAGACTTCTACTGACTAAAAACCCATGTTCCTTCTTAGCCCTTTGTGCCCGGGGCCGCGGTATCTCTTTCGAACAACCCGCAGCCCAATATGGCAATAGGCTTGGCCCCTATTACATGAGACTTAAACGTAACTGGCGAAATGTAGGTGTACTATTAGATACACCTCTGCCTAACCTTTCGGGGATTACAGGCGTGATGTTATATTAAATGTTATGTTTGAACGACTTACCAACAATTTTGTTTAAAATGTGTAAATGGCTTTTTCTTTTCTTTCGCCGTTATCAAAATATTTTATCAGATAGTGGATGGTTAAGATGAGATTATCGGTATAAAACAAAAAACAGTTGGCTGGTCTTAATAGTGTTCCATGAGTATTAGCATTTTTCCTTACTCATCAGGAAACAGATGTTTACCTAGTTCTTTCAAACATGAAATTGTTCGTTTCTGGTTTTCTACCGTCTGTGGTTATTTCTCCGGAAACAAGGAAACAACAGCAGCAGTCACAAATACTCGCAGTCCCTTTCATTTGAAGCGATTAATTTTCTAGACCATTGAGAAAGACTGCCTCGTTGGTGTAGTGGGCGCAAGCGACTGTTGAGCATGAGGTACAGGCTTTGAATCCCAGGTCGGGCCCTGATGGGTTAGGCTGAGGTGTACCAAATAGTACTCCTCCATTACGCCAGTTATCTACACTAATATTATAAAGAGGAAAGATTTGTTTGTTTGTTTGTAACGAATAGGCTCCGAAACTACTGGACCGATTTCAAAAATTCTTTCACCGTTGGAAAGGTACACAATCCGCGGGTGACATAGGCTACTTTTTATCCCTGTCTTCCCACGGGAACGGGAACTACGCAGGTGAAACCGCGTGACGTCCGCTAGTCCCATTTAATAGGGGACGAGCGACATCAGTCGGGCATAAATACGAACTCCGTGGCTGCTCCTACGAAAATCCTTATGAAAAAAATTGTTTCACCATAAACAATGAAATCTAGTAGCCCCCATATTTAATTATTTTTTATATCACCTACACTTGGACTAATAAGACAAATCTAACGATACCTTAAAAATAGAAAGAAATCCATCGAGTGGTTTGGAAGATATGAGGAAATAAAGGATATTAAAACAAAGATGGGCGCGAAAAACATAATCCTTTCCTTGCAGTCGGGTACTTTGCCCTACCTGAGACTCTAACTCAGGACAGCAGTCAGGCTTGACTGGACCAACGCGCAACGTGCAGTCATTTCTCGGCTATCATAATGGCACAGTGATGCAAATTATGCTCAGTAGGCCATGGCAGTGAAAAGTAGTTTGCAAGTCAAGTCCGTCACTTGTGTCAGCTTATGTTTTATTGAAATCTCGTATTGAGAAAGTCGTCCCTTGTCTGTTAGACGGTCAATGACGTCTAACAAATAGCAATGATAGTCCAGTGCTGTGACTTCGGATGGAAAAGAGGTTTTGAGTTGGAATCCAACCACAGAACTCTTTTGTTAGATTCATGTGCGTATTGTTTAATTATCACTTGCTTTGGTGAGGGAAAAGATCGTGAGGGAAACAGCATCCCGTCGGGGCTGCGGGTTGTTCGCAAGAGATACCGCGGCCTCGACATGAAGGGCTAAGAAGGAACATGGGTGGTTTTTAGTCAGTAGAAGTCTGACACTCCCTTACGCTCTGCCCAAGAGCGGGAGGGGTTATTTGATGATTTTCCACCCACCATAAAAAAAAAGCCATTAAACACACGAAGAAGTAGAAGAAGTGATGTCTGATATCTTAAAGACCAGTGCCGCGTTAATAGTGGCTTCCATATTGAAAGCCGTGGGTTCGAGCCCATGCAGGCCTTTTATTAATTATCAGCCTAGTAACGTGACACCACGCATGTTATCCCCGAAGGGTAAGGCAGATGAGTACTATTAGGTACAGTCGAATAAGCTAATAAGTATACAGCCAGCTAACTTGTATTTACTTTTAAGATTACACAGATACATTTAGAGACTGATGCCAAACGATACAGCGTTTGACATCAGTCGCTTAATGCTAATCGCTTTATAAAACATAATTGCAATCAATGTTTTCAGTGTACTAGAATTATAAAAAACTCTACCTGTATACTTATTAGCTTGTTCGACTGTACTCCTCTTTTCTTTTTTTGGTCCCGCTCTGGGCAGAGCGGTAGGGAGTGTCTGACTTCTACTGACTAAAAACCACTCATGTTCCTTTTTAGCCCCTTGTGCTGAGGCCGCGGTATCTCTTTCGAACAACCCACAGTCCCACCAGGTTAGGTACTAAACACACGATATAGAAGAAGAAATGATGTCTGATATCATAAAGACCAGTGCGGCGTTAACAGTGACTGCCAAGTTGTGAGCCGTAGGTTCGAATCCAAGCAGGCACTATAAAAAATCCTGCCTAGTACTTGACAAAACATCACGCATGTAATTCCCGAAGGATTAGGCACTACCTAATACTACACCCACAATTCACCACTTATGAGTTTAGGTCCTAAGTAATTGGAGCGAGCCTATTCTCATCAACCGGGACCAAATTCAGATTCCACGTTTGAATGGCTAGGTGACGCAAGCTGCTATATTAGTTTCATTCAACATCTAACACAAAACAAACAATATTGTATTTGTTTACACTCTGATGCAATTGTTTAGAACATAATTTATTGAAGCTAGAAGTGTGTTATCATCGTTTTCAGTTGGAGCAAATATAGATCGAAAATCTGCGAGGGAAATGGAAATTCGCAACGAGCGCATAGTTTCATTTCTGTTCTTTGTTTGTCTTACTTTCAGTGGTCCTCCTAGAATTTCCTGAGCCGTCTGCAGAACAAAGTGGGAACTGGGAAGATGTAACTCCAACCTCATAAAATAAGGCAGCCAGGGTTACCTCTGCGGTCGAAGAAATGGCAAAGTTTTGGCCAACAAAACCATAGAAACAACATCCACATGAAGCCAGGCATCAGCATCAGTCAGCGTGACAGCCATGAAGAAACAAGAAGAAGGAGAAAGAGCTCAACGACTCTGCGAATAACATGACAATTCATCATCATCAGTATCAGCCTATAATGTTCCCACTGCAGGGACTCAGGCCTCTTCTCTAGGAGAGGGATGGGCACATAATAATCCAACACGCGGGGCCCAGTGAATGTTGGCAGATCTCTTCGAATTTTTTGGTTTTAAGACGGTTATGCCGGTTTCCTCACGATGTTTTCCTCCACCGTTTTGAGAGCAGCGGTGATGAAATAAAATACACAAATTAATGCGCCTGCCAAGTTCGAACCCACGACTTACTGTTCGTAGGTCGGGCCGCAACCACGGGGCCACCGCTGCTCTTCACTTAGGTGACATGACATTTAGGTAGGCATGATCTGCTGACCCTTTCCCGACTATCAAGTGTCACGGATGCAGCTGATTACAATAATTTTACATGGAACGACTGTATATCTGTTCTCCAGAACCCAGTTAGTACTGGGAAACGCGATACTCTTTGATAAAACTTTTTTGAGAAGTTCGGGCCACTCACTACTTAACGACTGTCAAAGATCTATTATAATTAATAACCGGGATGAACGATTTATTGTGATTTCCGAGGCGCGGAGGAAACTAGGTAGGTATGTGGTAATTCATCCATGGACCAACATCGGCGTCGAACCGAGCGGCTGTAGTTGATTTGCGTCGACCTGCTGGTGGCCTATTCATAAGGTTTTATTTTATGATCTACCTATCCCAAAAACCTGCCTAAATCTAGCATAGATACCGTCCCACGACATAAATCCAAAACAAACAGTCATTGTGTACTAATACGGCTTAATTTACAAAACACGGTTGGGGAATAAAAACAGTAGTCTATTTAAACGACAGGGCGACCTGTTACGAAATACATTTACATTACAAAACAATGATAAAGTTACTTTGTCAATGTAGACTACTTACATAACAATTTATGCTGAGTTCGTTGACTGCAATGTTGATAATGTATATATTTTTTTTTTTTTTAAACCGACTTCGAAAACACAATTGACTTCAAAAATCCTACTAATATTATAAATGTGAAAGTTTGTGAGAATGGATGTGTGGATGTTTGTTACTCTTTCACGCATAAACGGCTAGACCGATTTGGTTGAAATTTGGTATGTAGATAGGTTATACCCTGGATTAACATATAGGCTACTTTTTATCCCGATTTTCTCTTCCCGTGGGATAATTTTCGAGTTGTAGCGGGCGAAGCCGCTGGCAACACCTAGTTACTCATAAAATTAACTACTTTCGCAATCGGTGGCTTGGACTGAGAAGGACGACAGTAAGTTATTGCCAGGGGACACACTTAAAGCTGCATGCGGGTTGTTCGAAAGAGGTACAAAGGGCTAAGAAGGAACATGGGTGGTTTTTAGTCAGTAGAAGTCTGACACTTCCTACCACTCTGCCCAGAGCGGGAGGAGTCATTTGATGAATTCCAACCCTCCAAAAAAAAGGGGGACACCTAAAGATTCCAATATATCCAATTTGTACCAAATCATAACCATTTGATAGTTAATCGATGGACACTATGATAGCCACTGACATTTAAAAAGATGCGCAATAGCCCTGCTGATGGTTTTTAGGTGTCCCCCTTTTTTTTAATCGATCCCTTTTTTTTGTCAAATGGTTCCAATTTGTACCAAATCATAACCATTTGACAGTTAATCGATGGACATTATGATAGCCACTAGCATTTAGCTGCGAGCAACTACGTTCACAATTCTATGGACAAAAGCTTAGAAAAGAACTGACTTTTATCCTTGTCTACATTGTCAGGAAAAATCTGCATGGAATTTCAACCCTGAGCAGCGACATTTGTGCTGCGCGAGATGTCAAAAAAAAAATCAAAAGTCATTTATTCAAACTAGGCTGATAATCAGCACTTTTCGAACGTCAAAATTTACTTTACTTATTTACAAGTGACAGTCCCCCAAAACGCCCACCTTTCGACACTTCGTAGTGTTTTTTGCTGGAAAGAAGAAGTGGCGGAACAAACTCCCCAGCAACACATTCTGTCTGTTTGGTTAGAAGAACCAGACTCGATACAATAGAAAGGTGTAACTTAACATTACGATTGACAGACGCAAATAAATAATAAAAATGTGTACTTAACGTCACGCTTGTAATCCCCGCCGGTTTGCACAGAGGTAAACATAATTAATATAATACATTTACCGAACTCCTAGTTCTTATTGTTAGCAATCACCTTTCTCGCGTTGAAATATTACGCGCCTGATGTTATAGTCACGGCAACCTAAATAATTTCTTTGACTTATAGCTATTATAAAAACGTAAGTAGCAAATGTGAAAAACCGGTACTATTATAACATAATATTACCAATTTAATTTATTTTATAGCTTTGTTAAAGATTATCTTTTATTTTATGTCTCCATATTTGGGTATTATTTCGTTATCTTCTCTAAACATCTTACGCCTGAACACCAACTTTGTAGGAACATGATCCATCCGGTAATATTATCTTCAAACATTTGCCGATGTCCTCGTAGTGTCATACAAGGGCGTCATATCCTTTAAAAATAATAAAGTCGATTCTTAGAAACTGCTGTTTTTTTGTACGAAATATTTATCTTAAAATCTAGTTTTAGGGTTCCTTTTGTGTAAAACCTTATCCTGCAGGTCAATTTTTAATTAATCATTCTGATTTTGTGGACCGCTTCGTTGGTCGTGTGACCGCAAGCGCGACTGTAGCTGTGAATGAGTTCCTGCGTTCGATTCCCGGGTGGGGGAAAGTGTTATTAGGTTTTTCCATCAAGAATTTCTCAGAAGCAGCCTCGGAGCCTTTATCTGTGTCCGGCCCCTATTACATGGGACTTAAAAAATAACTGGCGAAATGTGGTAAAGAGAAAATAACATCCGTTTATCTATTTCAAGTGTCATTCACCTTCATATCTGTGCGTTTCTAGTTTCCTATTTTATATATTATTGACAATAGTTTGTTATTTCTGTAAATACTAGTCATCATCATCTGCCTAGCCTTTCCCCAACTATGTTAGGGTCGGCTTCCAGTCTAACCGGATGCAGCTGAATACTAGTATTTCACATGGAGCGACAACCTATCTGACCTCCACAACCCAGTTAATACTAGGTAATACGATGCTCTTTGGTAAGACTGGATGTCAGAATTTCAGGCTTCTGTAAATAGTAGTATTACCTACTTAAATACAATGCAAAAATGATGATTGCCAAATAATTGTAGCTCTGGACACAATGTGATAACCTACTTATTTACTCATTACAGACTTAAAGGTAGTGTCAATTTAATTTGTGATTGACGTCTTCTCGACTTGGACAAAAAATGTAATCTATGAGCTGTACTATGAGGGGTACTTGTGTGTTTGTGTGCTATTCAATTCAAATTCTTTATTTCAGACATGCGTTCATAGTGTTAGTATCAACAAATAACTTAATGACTAGGGTTGGTAATAAGAAAAAGAAAAAAATATAAAAGTCAGATGGTATGGATTTTGACCCAATGGCGCAGCAGAGTCCCACCGATCTGAGAACACGCTCAGGAGACCTATGTTGAAAAACTGCCAGCAAGCCGCGAGAACTGCTACGCATGACGTTTGCAACCTACCCATCGCATCTCAGTGAAAATCTGACTTCAACGTCTCTCAATTGTATTCGGGAGTCTTCAGAAAGATTGACGCTACGATAATGATTTGGAAGAGGATAAAAAAGAACTAAGTTCTGTATTTTTTTTTAACTACCGATTTGTTCTGTAAATTTCAAAAAATTCTGTAAAACAAGTGTGAAAGATCAAAGAAACTATAAAAACACTTTACATAAATGTACGGAACACTGTAGGCTAATTCGTATTGCTCACGACCGTTTGATATTATCAGCCATTCATACGAGATCAAATTTAATTACCTAATAAATAAAAACGATTAAAGTCAATTGGTTGTAAAATTATAATTATAGAGCCTTTACACTGCACGTGAGCCCTGAATCCGGTTTAAAAATACTGTGGGCCGGTCATCGATCGTTAATAAAGAGCTACCTATCACTAACATGCTAGATGGCTACATTGGCTACAAAGATCATGATTATTTATTATGTTTTATTTTTTTTTAAAAACATTGCTCCACACTAGGAATTCTCCTGTATCGTGGGTGCGTTTAGAAAACATTTAAACTCACATACACAAATACCCAGACCCGAAACAACTATCTGTAGCCTTACAAATAATTGTTACGTGCGGGGATCGAACCCGTGACACGCAGCGCAGCCCAACCGAACGAGAACCTTTGCGTATAAGTTGAAACTATACCGACTGTCCCGTTGTTTTCGTGGTCACAAGCACAACTGCTCAGCTTAGAGTCCTATTGGGTTTTTCCTATTAGTTTTCCAGTAGTAGCCCGGAGTTTGGACGTTGGCGGTATGATGCCCCGTGCCTTGGAAAGCACGTTAAGCCGTTAGTTCTGCGCCTGATCTCTCTCCGATCGTGTCGGATTGCCGTCCCCTTGGACTATGAGAAGAGAGTGCACCTGTGCCTGCGCACACACTTGTGCACTTTAATATGTCCCGCGCCGATGGTTAACCTCCGCTCCCTACCAATATTATACCTACACGTTATACCTCTCAAAACGGTGAAGGAAAACAAACAGCATGTCTTGAAACCAAAACATTCGAAGTTATGTGATATCTACCAACCGGCTCTGGGTCCGCGTGTTGGATTATAGCCCATCCCTCTCCTAGAGAGGAGGCCTGAGTCTCTGCAGTGGGAACATTATAGGCTGACAGTGATGCCAACAAAGGTAATCTGAAAGCTTTTTCATTCAAAACTTTAGTTTTTATTATGTTTGGACAAAAACCTTATCTGGCGAAATACACAGTCAGTAATATACAATATACAGTCCTTTTTTACACGACTGCCCCAAAAAAAGAGTGTTATGTTTTTAGCGTTCATGTTTACACGTTAAAAGCAGCATGTTCTAGCTCATTGTGATATTGTAATCTATCTGAAATAAATGAATTGAATTGAATTGTGTATGAATTCACTCAAGCGAAAAGCTCTGACAAGCAGAAAATATGCCATCGACAGCCATACTGTCTGCACCCGTCCAACAAAAAGGTTCTCTCTATAAATCTACCTTTCGAGAAATCACAGAATACTTTTTTTTTGTTGGGTGGGAAATCATCAAATGACTCCTCCTGCTCTGGGCGGAGCGGAAGGAGTCATTTGATGATTTACCACCCTCTAAAAAAGGTTAAACACTAACCACACGATACAGTAGAAGAATCATAATTACGGCGTGCTGTAAATTCAGTTTTTTTTTTTTAAAGAATATCTTCTCGGTTGTATGCTGGGGGTTTCGAGTCTACGTAGTGCGAAGGCAGCTTAGACATGAAGCGACTGCCTGCAGAACTGTCACGCTGTCACGCACAAATGTTTACCAACATCCCCCTACTCTCGACGTCATTCGGACGACAGAAGGTGCCATCGCCAGACATAGACGTCACGTGTACCGTTACGACCACCAATATGATTACACGAAACATTTTGATACTGATTTTCTCCTACCGTTTTACGTTTTCACGAACATAGCATTTTGGAAGTTATAGTTTTAAGAATCATCACACAGGGCCAGGGTCTCACACTTTTCTGTAACCTGTTTATGTCAATAAATAAATAATTATTATTATTAATCATCTCAAAGTAGAAATCTTTCTGTTTCTGCTCAAGAGAATAGGTTTTGAATTCGTGCGTGATCGGATGCTCTTTCAAAGACAAACATTTTTCATACGTATGGTTCGTTCAAAGCTGTGTCTTCAATCATTTTATTATCCGCAAAATTAGCACATACTTGAAATGCTAAGTTAATTAATTTGTTTTGATGTAGGAAATACAATGCGTATGTGCATAATTATTGATGTGATTTTTAAGTAATCAATATAAAATCTTGATCTTTTCTTATATGACGTCTGTGGGTATAAGTTGGTATTTATGGCTGCCACCAATCATTCATAGCTTTTTCTCGATTGACATCATGCCTCTTCTGAAAATTACGACATTGCAATGTTAAAGTTTGGAAAGTTGACTTTAACAATCCAATGCAACCGTCTCAGTTTATATGAGACTCTTGAATGCCTTTTTCATTTTAGTACGTAACTTTAACTATAATAACATTTTTGTCTAGCACGTTATATGGCTAGTAATCGCCTAGAAAAACTTGTTAGTAAAACAGCATGTCTTAGAACCAAATGATCAAAGACATGTGACATCTACCAACCCGCACTGGGCCCGCGTGGTGTGTAGGGGCCAATGGCGGTAGGCACCGTACACTATCACTATGTTGGTGTTGGTTTAGTTGCAGAACCACAAGTAGACTTTTAAAGTTAAGTAAATCAAAGTTGAAGTTAACATGTTAGTGTGGTAGTGATTATTTATCTTGACAAGTGGTTAATTCCACAGTTATTCTCTGACTCGCTCTGCCTAGCGTGAAAAGTTATAATTATAGCGTCATGTGTGTGACGCAGGACATCCAAGTTGGTTGCTGCGTTCACAAAGTAAAATGTACGGATGATGAGACCGTACATGGTGAAGTATAGCCCATTTCCTGTCATCAAGAGGAGGCCTGTGTCCCAGCAGTGAGAACATTACGGGCTGATAATATTATGCTATGATAATATGCTAATCGCCAGGGCATAAGCAATAAACTCATAACATTATTTCTGATGTTTGCTAATCACATATTTATATCCAGTAATTATCTGATTTGACCACGATTTGACCCTAAAAAATAAACCTTGTCAAGAACCGGAAGAACAAACGGAAGATGAAGAAAAATAGTTCATTAATTTTTGTGATTAATGAGCTAATATTAATGAACTTATCGAAGAAAATCTTGCCATTGAGTCATTTATAAAGATAGGCCTGATAACACTTCATTTATCAAATCCTGGCATGTTTATGCAAAAATTATGTTAATTTCATGAGACTAAATAAAAATGTATCTTAATAGTTATTTTTAAGATTATGTATAGTACTTGTAACCTAGGAAAGGTTAAATATATAATCTATAATCATAAAAAAATAAGCCGACTTGACAAGGTTTTTTCGTTTGTCGGTCGTTTTTTACAAAACGGTTTGAGGTTGGTGATCATGACTCAAACAGGGTAGATACTTACTGCGATTCTCAGAGATATTTTAATGATTACTTAAGCCATCACTTAGTAAAAGTTTGACATACTTTTGTAAAATAAAACTGTCAAAACCTTTACTAAGTGATAGCCTAAGTATCATTAAAGCTCCCTGAGTGCGGCAGTTATAGTTATAACGTACACTTGCTGTAGTATCTATTTAATAGATATGTAAACACTGTCTCACAACCACAAGTGGTCAGGTGAGCTGTCACTAATGACATCTGTCAGTTACATGATGGCGGGAAGTTGGAAGTAAAGTGATCCTGGACTAAGGCTTGGTGGTCTGGTGTGAGCCTGTGATACGGTTTCAGAAATTTATTTCGCTCAAAAAGAATACAATTATTCACTTCTATGAGGAAAAACATAATAATTTAGGTACAATTTATAAGCGACGGTTTCGCTTGTTGTGGCAAACTAAAATTAAGTAATAATAAACTAAAATTATTTTCTAAAAACAGTAAAAACTAACAATTTATAAATTAATCAGGTGGTTTTTAATAGCCTTTTAAAAGTTGGAAGTGATTTCGATTCCTTGATAGTTTTAGGTATAGAGTTATACAGTTCAGCTCCCTCATATACGACAGTCTTTCTATCGTAATTTGTCTTCGGTGCTCTTAAAATTATATGGTTAGCCTGCCTCGTCATGCGCTTTTGAATTTGCATTCTTTTTGTAAATGTTATTTGTGTATGTATGTCTCTATTAATTATTTTACGTACAAGTATGCAGGTGTTATATCTATAAATTTGATAAATGTTCATTAATTTTGTTTCTTGAAATACTGTTTGAGAAGATGTTAAATAATCATAATTGAATAAGAGCTTAATTATTTTATTTTGAGATGTTTGTAGCTTTTTAAGGTGAGTTTTGGCAGCACTTCCCCATACTTCAATTCAATAATCCAGATGTGGTTTAACCATCGAATTATAAATAATATATCTGACCCGTAGTGGGAGACATCGGACAATTCCTCTAAGTGCACCAGTCAGTGACGATATCTTTTTTCTTACTTTCTCAATGTGAGGTTTCATTGTAAGTTTATCATCAAGAGTAAGACCTAAATATTTTTCAGTACTAGTTTTTAATAATTTTTGACCATTTATATTTAATTCATCGTGTGTATGAAGTTTTTTATTTTTAGCACAAAATATCATGTATTTGGTTTTACTAGCATTTATAGTAAGTAGATTGCATTGGAACCAGATCGCTAGTTTATTTAAATCATTTTGTGCTTCTTTAATAATTGCTTCTATATTACTGTCAAAGTAAAAAAGACTAGTATCGTCGGCATACAGTGAAATAGCTCCTTTAAGTCCGATTTCATTAATATTGTTGATGTAGATAAGGAATAGCAGAGGTCCTAGAATAGAACCTTGTGGCACTCCACAGGTAATGGGTTTGGGTTCACTTCGATGTTCACCAATACCGACTACTTGGTACCTATTAGTAAGATAAGAATTTAATATTTTTAATGCAGCGCCAGTAATACCGATACTTTTCAGTTTTTTAAGAAGAAGTTTGTGACTTACAGTGTCAAATGCTTTTTTCAAATCAATGAAGATCCCAAGAGCTATTTGTTTTTTATCGATGTTAGTTTTTAAGGTAGTAATAAGGTCAATAGTTGCAGATAGGGTATTAGATTTTTGTCGGAAGCCATATTGATTTTTGGAAATGAAATTTATTGAATTTAAGTAAGCTTGTAACCTATTATAAACGAGTTTTTCGTATATTTTAGAAATAATCGGTAAGACCGAAATTGGACGATAATTACTCACATCTGCGTTATTTCCGGTTTTATGTATTGGTGTGACTTTGGCGATTTTTAATGTATCAGGAAATATTCCCTTCTCAAGGCTTTTATTAATGCATTTTGTTAAGTCTTCCAAAAGTAAATCTTTAATACATTTAATTATTTTAGTACTAATGCCGTCGATGCCTGTGCTCGTGTTAGTTTTCAATTCGTCAATAATTTTTGAAACCTCTTAAGTAGTAGCTGGTGACAACTCTGTAAGTTCTACACCAGCCTGTGCACCTGTACTCAGTATTGAAAGCGCGTCAGTTGCATTATTTTGATTAAATTTTGGGATTTCATTTGCTAGTACTGTACCAATTGTTGAAAAGTAATTATTAAAACTCTCACATATAAGTTTTGTATCAGTAATCGGACCTTCAAGTTTTGCACGGGCTGAGTTATTTTTTATTTTATTGCATGTTATATTATTAATCAACTTCCACATCTTAAAAGGCTTTCCAATACAATTCTTGAAAGATTTTATATAATAAGAACTCTTTGCCTTCTGAATAACAGCTGTCGCATTATTTCGTTCGGCTATAAAATTGCTCTTTATTTCTGCGTCTTTAGGATTTTCTTTCAATTTCTTACCCAGTTCATTTCTAGTGTTGATGGTTTTAATTATATCTTTGTTTATCCAATCAGTTTTAGGTGGGTTTAGAATCTTTGTCTTTTCAGTTTTATTTTCGTTGATCACAGATTTTAAGTACTCTTCAAGTGCCAAATAGTCATCATTTTCATTTTTGAACTTATTTTCATTTATAGTTTTGTGTAGATTTACATAATCAATTTTTTTGTATTTCATTTTCTGCAGTCGTTCTGGATATAATCTTTTGATTTCAAAGTAAATTTGTTTGTGGTCTGAAAACGACGACTCAATAACTGCCAAATTAAAGTTGTAGTCGGTAATTTGCAGGTTTGTACTAACATGATCTAGGATAGTGTTGGTAGTTGGAGTTTCTCGTGTGCAATGTTTTTTAGCAATCCTATTTAATATTGTGTAGCCATCTTCTTGTAATAAATATTTATAATCTTTCACGTTTCTATCAGGTTTAAGAAGATTAAGGTTAAAATCCCCAAATATAATAGCTCTTTTCATCTTTTGTAAGTAGCATGAATAGGTGTCTAGGAAATTTGTTACATTTGTTCGTTCCGGTTTGTAAACAACTCCAATATCAAGAGCAAATTTTTCTAAGTGGACCCAAAGGTAATGGTTATCATCTTCAGTTTTTTCTTCGATGAAGGTTTGCTTCAGAGAATTGTGTACGTAAATGGAAACTCCTCCTCCTCTGGTATTTGTTCGGAAGTTGTAGTAATGGGTATAGGATGGTACTTTCAGTCGTTGTGCCTCTTCGTCTGATTTGATCCACGTCTCGGTTAGAACTATGACATGTATAGCATCATGGAAGGATTCTACAATACATATAAGTTCATCATATTTACCTGGCTTGACAATGCTTCTAGCATTCGTATATAGGAATTTCAAAGATTTAGTAGTAGTGATAATATTAGTATAGTTGTCTGTTATCTGGTAAGTAATGGTATTTTGCGTTTCCACTTGTGGACTATTTTGTGATGTTGTTACTGTCAGTTTTTTGATTCAGCCTGAGTAATTTTTGGGACGCCTTTCAGGTATTTAATACTTAAGTTTGTCTCACCGTTTTCTGTGCGTTGCTGGAGTTCTTTTCGGATGCTTTCTAAGTAGCTTTGTTGTTGGGGTGTTTGATCGGGATATATTTTGATAGATTTGTCATTAAGTTTTGATTTATTGCGCAATATATTTTTGGGTATGTCTTCCGATGCATAGTATATCTTAATAGGACGACTCTTTTTAATATCATATTTACCAAGGCGATGTAGTTTAAGTGGTTGAGGATAATCTAAGGTAATATTGCCTATTGCTTTAATGACTTCTGCCTTGTCATAGTCATGTCTTGTAGCGGCGTTGACAGAATGAAGTTCAGATATGCCAACAATAACCAAGTTCTTATTTCTTTGACAGCGTTCTTGTATTTCCGACAACACGTCCTCGCAATTAGCCAGATTTGGAGTAATGTTAGCAATCGTAGTCTTCGAGGTAATTTTCAGCTGATCAACGTCAGTCTGAAGAGTATTTATCTTCTGAGCCGTAGTACTGTTGGAAATTTTAAGGTTTGATATTTCAGTTTTTAGGATTTCTTGCTCCTGGACCAATTTATTAGTGGTCGACTTAATGTCTTTTAACTGTTCATTTATGGATGCGACATCATCTCGTATTTTTAAATTCATTTCCATTTGTTCAGTAGTGAAATTAGTCAGTAATGTTGAAATGTGATCTTGAAACTTTTGGAATTGCCCTGATAAATCATCGTGTGGTTGTTTCCGTTTGTAGTTACGATACTTGATACTTAGTTAATTGTAATATCAACCGATTAGGTCTGCTACTAGTGGATTGGATACTACACCTGCAATATCAAATCATGCTTAGGAAACACGGGTCCATATAATAATAAAAAATACGTATCCAATATTTTTCGATAATCTAACAGACGGACAAATTAAAATCATATTTTTTTTAGTGAGTAAACATCCCTGTTGCGCTTGCGACCACAAGCCCAACGAGGCAGTCTTTACTCACTATTAAATATTTATCCCTCGAAAATCTAAAATAAACAGCCCGTTTACCTGCCGCACTAAATAATTGAATCGTCAATATGGAGGAACCAACTTATATGATCAATATCTTTAAAACGATATATGTTTCGGGCAGCACAAATCAACAATATTAAGGTAGACTAAAGGTATTATGACACTAAGTAGGTAGAACATTCCAGAGAGTACTCCATCGGTTTGGTCCCTCCATCTTGACGTCAAGATGGAGGGACCAAGCATTTTGTTACAATATCATGTATTTGATGAGTTAGCTAAAATTATAGTAAAGGTAGGAAATAGTAGATTAATGGTATCATTTTTTTATATAATATGTATGACAGACATTGAAGACTTGGTCCCTTCATCTTGACGCTAACTAAAGTATGTACTGTATTCACTGGTTATAAATAATAGAATGTTTAAGAAAGCACTGCTGATTAGATTCACTCTTATTCGATAGATTGCGCTGTCCTGAAAGCCCTCGGTTGAATCCGTTAGGTATTGGTCTTGTTACACAAAGCAGTAGATAATATAGTCCAAAGGAAAAATTCGTTTAAGGTACTTTTATTATCATCATGGTATTTTTTTGTCAAATTAGTCACATAACATAACATCACGCCTGTAATCCCCGAAGGGTTAGGCAGAGGTGTACCTAATAGTACACCCACATTTCGCCAGTTGTGGTTTGTTATGTTTAAATTAGTGTTATAAGTAAAATTCTGATTTTATAACATTACATTACATTTCGGTTACATACAAAGGTTCATAAATTCACGCCCTTTTCTCATGAGGGTTAGCAGAAATCACAGATAGCCACCTGCCAATACTCCAATGCTCCAAAACTCCTTTTGCCTCGTCTGCATTTATACATTTCGGTTAGTGATGTAATGAGTCGAATGCAATAAATATCAAGCTTATTGCCAGCAACCGGATGCTAATCCAGACTCCGTGGCTGCTACTGCGAAATTCGTGATGGAAAATGGGTATCAAGAATCTGTTGTCTCCTAGAAATAGGAAAATGGTAATAGGGCTTCCCCATCCATAAATCAAACCGTTGTCGGCATGACCTCTGACCCTGTTTACCCTCCCACTACAACGTGGTAAGTCATATGTTTACGTTTAACAGTCAATTAACACCTATACGATTATTTTCCGAATGTTTACTTATTGTCGTTTACTACTATATTTAGAATCTTTAAAAATACGTTTGAATATTATTGAACGACACTTAATTAGAATTGTACATAGTACTTCTCTCGTAGTTGATGTTTCGTGGTCCATTGTTGGGAACTGTCCTTTACCTAGATCAACTTGGACTCACTTAAGGTCCGTTCACATAGACCGGCTTGGAGAGGAGAGCAGACTTCTTTTGTTCTTGAGCGTAATTTGTTCTTTTGTTCTTAAGCGTAGTGACATGTAAAAATAAATCGTATTACAATGATTTAAAACTCTGTTTAAAACGTGATAAAAATCATCAAATAACCCCTCCCACTCTTCGGCAGAGTGGAAGTGGAAGTTCAATACTGGGTCCGTTTTTATTCTTTGTTTATATTAATGACCTACCATATTATTTAAAAGGTTTTTGTGAAATTGTGCTATTTGCAGATGATACCTCTCTTATCTTTAAAGTAGATAGGAATAGACACGATTTTGACGACGTAAACAGCACGCTGTCAATGGTCACGGATTGGTTCACAACAAACAACCTTGTTCTTAATGCTAAGAAAACTAAAATAATTAAGTTCGCTTTACCCAATGTTAGAAATCTAGGTCCCAATATTATCCTCGCCAATCAAGAGCTGGAAACTGCCGACTCTGCTGTATTTCTGGGCATAACAGTAGATTCAAAATTACAATGGGGCTTACACATATCAAGCCTAGCGGGAAGGCTAAGTTCGGCCGCATACGCCGTCAGAAAAGTAAGACAATTCACTGACGTTGATACAGCACGGTTAGTCTACTTTAGTTATTTTCACAGCGTTATGTCCTACGGTATTCTGCTGTGGGGCAAAGCTGCTGATATTCAAAATATATTTGTTCTGCAGAAGCGAGCGGTTCGTACAATTTATCAGCTGGGTGCCCGAGTTTCTCTTAGAGATATTTTTAAGGAGATTGGTATTCTCACGGTTGCTTCTCAGTTCATCTTTGCCAACATTTTATATATTAGACAAAATATTCACCTGTACACTAAAAACAGTGATATTCACAATTTTAACACTAGAAATAAGCATAAACTACGCGCTCCTTTTCACCGGCTTCACAAAGTTCATAATTCATTCGTAGGGCTCGGTATAAAATTTTATAACAAATTGCCATCTTCTTTTCTAGACTTGCCATTTAATGCATTTAAAGCCAAAGTAAAATCTAATCTTTGTTTAAAAGCTTACTATTCCATTAACGACTACTTAAATGATAGGAATAGTTGGTCGCTGAGTTGAACACAAGACAATGTTTGTTTGTTATTTATGTTCTTTCTCCAAAATTAGTTTACTGACATGTTATGTCTTTTTTATGTTTTTATTATTATATACATTTTTATTTTTGACTTGTGTCTGTAATCAATCGTAATATTAAGTTACACCTTTCTATTGTATCGAGTCTGGTTCTTCTAACCAAACAGACAGATGTGTTGCTGGGGAGTTTGTTCCGCCACTTCTTCTTTCCAGCAAAAAACACTACGAAGTGTCGAAGGGTGGGCGTTTTGGGGGACTGTCACTTGTAAATGAGTAAAGTAAAGTAAAGTAAATTTTGACGTTCGAAAAGTGCTGATTATCAGCCTAGTTTGAATAAATGACTTTTGATTTTGATTTTGATTTTGAAGGGAGTGTCAGATTTCTGCTGACTATAAACCACCCATGTTCTTTCTTAGCCCTTGTGCCGAGGCCACGGTATCTCTTTCGAACAACCCGCAGCACCGAAGGGCGGTCCACCTAGTGGGAAGCCTTACAACGCAACGTCTACACTCTTCGATTCAATGGCCCGTGGGACCGAAAAGATCCATTGTACACTTAAAAATGCATCATAAACGCGTTAAAATAGTCAATCTATTAATATATGAATTTGTTACTCTATTGTATCATGCAACGATTCATCATCATCTTCGTCCCGTGTCCCATTTATCTTGGAGTCGATGCAACAAGCATTTTTCTCCCCTGCCAACTTCATGCTCTCAAATGAGAATAAAACACCGACTAACTGCCGCACTCAGAGAGCTTTAATGATTAGTTAGGCCATCACTTAGCCCCGTCGGGGCTGCGGGTTGTTCGCAAGAGATATCGCGGCCTCGACATGAAGGGCTAAGAAGAAACATGGGTGGTTTTTGGTCAGTAGAAGTCTGACACTCCCTTTCGCTCTGCCCAAGAGCGGTAGGGGTTATTTGAAGATATTCCACCCGCCAAAAAAAAAAACAAAAAAAAAAAGGCCATCACTTAGTAAAGGTTTTGACAGTTTTGTCATACAAAAGTATGTCAAATCTTTACTAAGTGACTGCTTAAGTAATCATTAAATATCTCTGAGTACCACAGTAAGTGCGAATCGGCCTCGCCCTGTTTATTTCTTAGTTTGGTGTTATAGCGACAACAGAAATACACAAGTACATATGTAAATTAACTGTCTACATATTACGGATCATGTGATACAGCCCGCTGACAGATGGAGGGACGGACGGACGGACAGTGGAGGCTCAGTTACAGGGTTCCGTTGGTTACACATCGGACCCCTAAAAACAGGCAATACTAAATTATTATCCATACTTCTCTTTGAAAGAACATAGCAATATAATGATGACTGTGTTTCAATATTTAGTTTTAATTCCGTCAAAAACTACTTCCAGGTTTGAACGCAGATCACAGGCCATGTCGATGCGACACGACGAAGACGGCGCGCTCGTATTCCACGCGCGCCTCAAAAGAGATGTCAGCAACATTGCAGGGGCTCTCAAGGGCCGACGCCTGCCGGGGCTGTGGGTTGATCGAAAACAAAAGGCTAAAAAGGAACATGGGAGGTTTTTAGTCAGTAGAAGTCTAACACTCCCTTGCGCTCCGCCCAGAGTGGGAGAAGTCATTTGATGGTTTCCGACAATACAAAAAAAAGACATGAAGGCAGAACGCATCACCGCTCTCTCTAAAAATATGTAGGTGCAGAATGAAAATGGATTTCCGTGAAGAAAATACCAGTTGTGCCAAAAAAAGTCCCAGTACCAGTTTATGTAATAGCATTGAGAGGTTCATGTGTATCTTTTGCAGGCTGATGAATGATTCACACTACCAAGATGATGCGTGTGGGTTACTCAATATGATAATTTACTGTAAATAATGTTTACAATTCAATGGCTGTTAGTTTCGAGAATTGAAATATACAGACATAACCCAGCATTACCTGACCCTTGTTCTCACATCACTTGTCCTCTTCTTCTTTACGAGGGGTCAGGTAATGCTGGACACTGACTGTACCAGTATACGACTCATTAGGAAAAAACCCAATTCCGACAAAAATCGTATCAGCTTTAACACCTTGTCATATAATTACTCGAATAGCACGCAAATAGTATTTTCCGGAGTTTCGCTTAAATCGCGATGTCTTAATAGAAGTACACTACGTTCAAACTATTTGATTTTTTTCGGTGGTAGGGCAGTTAACAAAAAAATCTAATTACTCCGTCAGATAGATTTCCAAAAAATATTGGACACGATTTTTTTCTTTTTTCACGTAAACAATAAATGAAGACGATACAGTGCTTCGAAAAGTCGCGCAACGTCACAGTTTGGTACATTTTTTACCAGAAAGTGACATCACCAGCCCCCATTGACGATCTTTGACACGTTTTATTTTCGACATTTTTTATTAATTTGATAAAACAAAAAACACGTATTCAACATTATTCGATTATCTAACAGACGGACTAAACAGAATCATATTTTTTTTAGTCAGTCAACTACCCTATTTAATTGTGTCAACCTGTTTTAGAACTGAATCATGAATAAACTTGGAAGCGTCGATTACGTTTTTCCTTCTATATTTTTTTCCATTCCCCAATTATGTTAGGATTAGCTTTCAATTCAACTGGACACCATATTCAACATGGAGGCGTGGAGGAGGACCATTTTAAATACCAAAGGGTTTAAAAATGCGGTCATAATAATTATGCTAAGGCCGGACAAAGTCTGGAAGGTGGGACAAAGAGCCAGACATTCCCTGAAGGATGGCACCATAGCTCCACAGGAGTACTTACATTGTGACCACAGCCAGTAGGTATATAGGGTGTAAAAGTACCCTTAATGCAAACGATGTTCACTTGTTCTCCCCATCATTGCGATAATTTTTTTGTTCTAGACCATACCTGGGAACCCCCTAGTTACGGAGATATTGGGGGTCAATTTCCAAATTTTTTACAGCTGTTTTTGTAAATGCTAGTTTTTCCGGTTATAACTTTACTTAAATTACCTCCATGACCCGTTAACTATTCAAAGCATCCACTAACACAATGTTTGTAACAGTGCTACATTGAGTTTTACCGTAAAATGTGATTTTGAACCCAAAAAAAAACCTCGTTTCCAAGCAAAAATTTTTGCGTAGGGGTACTTAGTTTGATGTACACTTGTACAGAATGCTTGGTTGACGGCTGTGTGATGGGTTGATTTACACCCTGTATATTTACTGATCAAAGAATGATGCATCAGACAACTTGAAAAGTGTTTTGCCAAAAGAGTGAAGTGTTTTGTGGATGGGTACTTATGTTTATGGAGAGCTATTAATTTATAAGCTAAAGTAAACATATAAACACGTTCATTTGTTTAGTAGCTTATTTGGGTTGGGTAGGTACATACTACACTTTTTAAATCTGTAATGTAAATATTTATAACAGTGTTAAGCACCCACTCAGTAGCTTTACTTAAGAGGGTATTTTTCCTACTCCTCCGCTATTATTTTCTGATTAATTTCGTTGCGGGATCCAAGACAGTTAAATCGTTTCTCTGGGACTTCGTCGGGCTTCATTGTCTCGGCGCTTTTCTTGTGGTCGCCACTGTTGATTCTGGCTTACAGGAGTTACAGTGGTTTGGGAATAGTGTGGCGGGCTTACCACATACTTTTTTTTTTAAGTTAATAACATAATAAATACCTGCCGCTCCGGTCGATCTTAAGGTAGGTCCGTGGATGGGTGCCCACCCATTACATACCGAGTTTCCTCCGTGTCTCGAGAAGCAATTTAAGCCGCTGGTCCCGGCTGCCATAACTATTATGTGGATCTTTGGCAGTCGACATAGGTAGTCAGTCTAACAACCAGTCTTACCAAAGGGTATCGTGTTAGCTAGTACAAACTGGGTTGTGGAGGTCAGATATTTTTTTTTTTTGGATTCTGACAAAGAATATACACAATCATGCGAAATATATAGTGGAAGAAAAAAGTATTACGTTGGTCTCCTTTAGGTGAAGAAGTAGGTACACCTTCTTCACCTAAAGGAGACCACAGCATGCACAATAACATTTAAATCTAAGCTAACAGAGCTATACAGTACCAATAGGGATGTGTACTGACTAAAAAAAATATGATTCTAATTAGTCCGTCTGTTAGATTATCGAAAAATATTGGATACGTATTTTTTGTTTTATCAAACAATAAAAATTGACGAAGATAAAACGCGTCAAAGATTTGAGTGGGGGGTTGTGACGCCACAACCCCCCACCGGTAGAAAATGTCGCACTAAAGTCTTAGAACATGACGTTACACGAGTTTTCAAAGCACTGTATCGTCTTCATTGTTTGTTAACGTGAAAAAAGAAAAAATACGTGTCCAGTATTTTTTCGAAATCTATCTGACGGGCTAGTTAGTTTTTTTTTAGATAACTACCCTATTATTAATTTTAAAAAAATATGCAGTCACTCTCAATGTCAATCTAAATTAATGGTATTCAGCTACATTCCATTAGATTGGAAAATGATCCCAAAATATTTGGGAAAAGGCTAGGCCGACTACTGTCGTATTACTTACCCCTAACAAGTAAAAGAGGGTAAGTAATTTAACAATTGAATTTAATTTAGAGGTAAGAGGTAAAAAATACAAGTAAATCTATAAAAACACGAACCTTCCTAACTCACGCTTTGCACAGAACAGCTCCAGGGTAGGTAAATCTCGAAGGCTGGCCAGCAGATTACGGGCAAGTCCTTTAGGGAGGCCCGGTGAATACGTTGGAGGTACTTCGCGTCGCGAGGATCACGGGCGACTCCTTTAGGGAGGCCCGGAGGATACGTTGGAGGTACTTCGCGTCGCGAGGATCACGGGCGACTCCTTTAGGGAGGCCCGGAGGATACTTTGGAGGTACTTCGCGATGGTTCTTCTTAACTCAGATAATAACTTGTAGACGTGTTCATTCTTCTTTAAAAACCAGATCTCAACTGGAGGGCATCCTTCAGAAATCCCTTTTTATAAAACCATCTCTCCGTTTTCTTTTAATTCTTTCCAGAATTTCAGTTCTTGAAATCAAAAATTGTGAGTTGCCTGTATTTAAAACGGCCTGTATTATTCAGTCAAAAACTTCCTCAAAGAATTTCTGTGAGCGTGTTAATTAATTTTATAAGCGTGAGATAAGTTACAGTAAATAGAAATTATCAATAAATTACATTATTTGAGCTAATATATTAATAAAAATAAATTAAATTATATAAATCAAATGTAACCTTCATAGTTCTAACCACTAAGAAAAACTATGACACAAATTAAAAGAAAAAGTAAATGACATATTGACAACTGACGTTAAGTCACACGAAAAGTAAACAATGAAAAATTATAAGATTTAATATTTTAAAACAGTAAAAACAACGTTAATGAATCGAATAAGATCGATTATAAGACTGCCAACAAAAATAGTTGTCGCCAAGGCGCGAAATGAGACGTAAAAAGGACATTTTATGAAAGATGAGGATGATTAGTAAAAGTGTAAGTATAAATCTCAATAAATACTATACTACCCACTAAATAGTTATCATCAGGCAACATTTTCAAGCCTTTGAAGCAATGTGTGTTTAGCATAGCATTGATCACAACACTTACAGGAAGGAAAAAACGTTCAAAAATAATTAATAACATAGAATACCAGCCTCACTTCGATACCTACTCAAAACTTTATCAATATTTGAAATGATCTATCTTTAAATGGAAATAAACGTTCTGCCAATTTGCATATATTATGTACGAGTATACGCTAAAATAGCGGTTTTTTTGTTTCATTCATTTAATTGCAACCTCTCAAATAGTCTCATCGTTTCGGTGATTATATTATATGTACCTATAGTCAAAATATTCCAAAAACTACACCATTTTCCTTTTTATATTTATGGTCCACGTGTTTCATAGATATAAGACTATAAGTATTATAAATAGTGAGCCGCCTCTTCTATAGATAGCGCTACCAATGGGATCCAAACCACCACCACCATCATCATCAGCCTAGCTTTTTCCCAACTATGTTGGGGTCAGCCAACAGTCTAACCGGATGCAGCTATTTTAATTAAAAAAAAAAAAAAAAAAAACGTTACCCTACACTAGGAATTTCTCCTGTATCGTGGGTGCGTTCACAGACATTTAAACTCACATACACAAATACCCAGACCCGAAACAACTATCTGTAGGCTATACAAATATTTGTTCCGAGCGGGGATCGAACCCGCGACACGTAGCGCAGCAGTCACTGCGCCAACCATGCCAATTGGAGCGAGACTGTCTATCTGACTTCCACAACCCAGTTAGTACCGGGTAATACGATATTCCTTGGTAAGACTGGTTGTCTGACTTTCGGCTTCCGACTACTCGTGACAACTATCAAGTAATCTGTACCGTTATAACCCTTCCGAAACCAGCCCTCTGAACTATGAACTATTGTTAAAAAACACAAAAAAAAACGTGAAAAATAAACTTCATAAGAAAAATGATCTATTCCCATCCAATACCAAGAGCTAATACCATTTGGTATTAGTTTATTTCCGTATTAATTTTCTATTCCCAACGAGTACCACATTTTTTAAAATAAAAAATCTATTACTAACGAATACCAAAACGTGACTCTTTGTACACTCAGCTACACAAATTACATACTATACTATCGTAATTGAATGCTAAAAGTCTAAAACTTTCCAAACTAACAAAAAAGTAGTTCAAATAAATCATTTCTCTTTACCTGCGAAAAAGGGTCGATTTTTGTCTATTGTTTTGAAATTCGAAGCAACCAATCAGAGTTGAGTGCCAAAATAAGTCTTGCTATCAGACAGACAACTCAGTTCAGTACATTTCCATGCTTGCGGCGGGTAGTGTGCATTCTCAGTGATCAATATGTGATTTATATTCTAACCCTAATCTTGATTAAACATTACTTAAAATCACTCAAAGCATTATAATTTTAGTGAATCTGACTGTACCTAATTTCTTCAAACTTGTTTTGGTATTGGTTTCAAAATGTGGTACTCGTTGGGAATAGAAAATAAATTCGGAAATAAACTAATACCAAATGGTATTAGCTCTTGGTATTGGATGGGAATAGATCAGAAAAATCTGCTTCTGAAGTCGGTGACTTTGTTTGATTTCGTTTTTTTGCCACCGACTTCAGAAGCTGATTTATATTCTGAAGTTTATTTTTCACTTTATTTATTTATGTACACACAAAATACAAAAAAAGAATAAAAACATAAAAATAGAAGAGTACAAAGTTACTGCTGCAGTCAGACAAAAACTGATTTCTTGCCAAAGCTAGCATTAGCTAGCAAAAAACAACACTATTTTTTATAATTTGATATAAGTAATGATAACATTTTGAATGAAGTCCTTGACAGGTCCAATGGATTTAATGCCAATTGTCTGAGCGACGACATCGTGAGAGTCGCGGGCAACCGGTGGATGGACACGGCAGGTTGCCGTTCGTTATGGCGTTATATGGGGGAGGCATTTAGGAGAGCGGGAGAAGTTATTTGATGATAACCCACCATCCAAAAAAAAAGACTGGTTGTCAGACTTTCAGGCCACTGACTACCTGTGACGACTGCCAAAGACCTTCAAATGACACCCGGAACCAACGACTTTACGTGGCATCCGTCGCCTGGAAGAAACTCAATATGTAATGGGTGACACCCATCCACAGAACGACCCTAAGCAAGCGTGGTTTAACTTGAAGATTGATCCGAGTGGCTGTTATTATTTCGCCAAGAGTTCCTACTTAGCCTTAGCGCAGAAAAAAAAGTTGTATAAAAAATGGGTTAAGCCCGCCACATTATTCAAAACACTGCAACTCCTGTAAGTCAGAATCAACAGTGGCGACCCCCAGAAGAGCGCCGAGACAATGAAGCTCGACGAAGTTCCAGAGAAACGATTCAACTGTCTTGGATCCCGCATTGAAATTAATTAGAAAATAATAGTGGAGGAGTCCGGAGGTTCCTTATGGTGTCGGCCGTAAAGAATAGCACCATCCCATATCTTCCCGTGGGTGTCGTAAGAGGCGACTAAGGGACCTTAGAATGGGCAGCAGCGTTCTCTGTGCCTTCGTAACAACCATACTGCGATGGCCAACCCGCCTGCCAAGCGTGGTGATTATGGCAAATCTTCCCCTTCTGGGGGAGGCCTATGTCCAGCAGTGGACGTCTTAAGGCTGAAATGATGATGATGAGTGGAGGAGTAGGAAAAACATAATTTCCAGAACCTTAATTAATGAACTAGGTACCTACGCAGTAAGATCATTGTTTGAACCGTCATAGTTTTGTCACAAAAACCGATGTGACTTTTTGTGATAGGTACTATGACGACATAATATTTCATACATTGTACTCTTGTAGGTACATACCTGACCTTTCTGAACCAGAGCCCATGTTAAACGCATTGCTAACGCAAACATGTTAGCTTAGGTATTGTAATTTATTATGATGTTTTTGTCAAGAGTCTGAGATGTTTCAGTTGGCGACGGAAAATTCTAGTTGTGCGTAATCGCGGTGATAAAATTGTGCCTTTTCTAGAATTTTCGAAAAGTAAAGTTTGATATGTTTCTTCTCCTTCAAGCTTAGGCTACGCAAAGCCAAGTGTAGGTCTCTGCCAAATCTCTTCAATTTTGGCGGTTTTGTGTATTTTCCTTTTTTTTCGAGTGTAATCATTATATGACTCCCTCCCGCTCTGGGCAGAGCGAAAGGGAGTGTCAGACTTCTACTAACTAAAAACCACCCATGTTCCTTCTTAGCCCTTTGTGTCCGGGACCGCGGTTTCTCTTTCGACTTAATTAATTTAATGAGATCGTCTGTCCACCTAGTTGGTTGGTATTCTTATTAGTTTTTCTCAGAATGATACAAGACAGAAATGCAGCAATGAGATGAGAATGATGTGGTTACGTTAAGTTTTAAATGACATGACCAACAATTACACAAAAGGTTAGTTGAGAATGTGTTCAAAGTCAACTTAGTACTTAGTTTCTTCTATCAAATTCAAATTTAAATCGTTTATTGCAATCCTTAATGTACCTACATTTTCAGGTAATAGGTAAAATAATTCTAGACACAATTATGGATCCTGTCGGGCACACAGCAAATGTTTTTATATAAGTAGAGAGAGGAAGAGCGGTTTGTTTCTTTTAATTTATTATTAACTTGGTATTATTTCTAAATCTATCTTATAATTATATCCTATTATTCTATCTTTTTTAATATTTTTTTTATTGTTAAATGGGCCTGCTCTACCGTGTTCATGGAACCATTTAGTGGCAATTACACATACCTATATTAATTTAATGTAGGTATATGTTAATGTTAACAGCCAAAAAAAAATAGATAGTGTTTTTTGATGATAACATTTGAAACATTTTGAAAGCGATTGTCATTTGTTTTGGGATCTAGGACTGTAGATGATGCCCGTCGGGGCTGCGGGTTGTTCGCAATAGATACCGCGGCCTCGACATGAAGGGTTAAGAAGGAACATGGGTGTTTTTTAGTCAGTAGAAGTCTGACACTCCCTCTCGCTCTGTCCAATAGCGGGAGGGGTTATTAGATGATTTCCCACCACCCAAAAAAAAAAAGGACTGTAGATGATGATGATGGCTACCCATCATCATCATCTACAGTCCTTTTTTTTAGAAGCACTACTGCTTCTAGTGATTTCAGGGCATGGAGAAAAGGATTTGGCATGGCTACAACGTTTCAACCAACTGCATCGATTTATTATTTGAAGACTTGTGATATCCACAAACCTACAAGGGGTCCACCCAGTCACAGAAAGGATGATTATGTCTCAGTTAGCAGTATTCTCATTATGTGCTGGTTTTTCCATTAAATCCACTAATTTAATGTAGGGGCCCTCCTTTACTGCGACTTTTGCCGGCCGGTTTTGCTGTCGTTGGCTGTGTACCTTCGCCCAGTACCCATTATTCGATATCATTACACGATGCTGTAAATCTGCAGCACCTACCCTTCGTTCTCTAATCTTCCTCCCTCAGATATCGTCAGAAGCAGACGTGCAATTGTCTCGATATAGTAGCAGTGCTAACGCACATTTGCGCGTAACTAAGGGGGCCCACATACACACACAGACATGCTACTTTTAGCAGCGGCGATCGCCGATTTTTCCGCTTTTTAGAAGCTAAAATTCCGCAAACAGTATACAGTTGTAAAATCGTAGATCGCCGATGCAAAAAGTAGCGTGTGTGTGCTGTGGCACTAATACTAGCGATGCAGAAGCCACTACAAAAAGTCACCGTGGGCAAAGAGCCTTTTTTTTTGGCGGGTGGAAAATCACCAAATAACCCCTCCCGCTCTTGGGTAGAGCGAAAGGGAGTGTCAGACTTCTACTGACTAAAAACCACCCATGTTCCTTCTTAGTCCTTTATGTCAAGGCCGCGGTATCTCTTGCGAACAACCCGCAGCCCCGACGGGCGTCGGCCCTTGCGGGCCTTCCATGTTGCTGACATCTGTTTGAGGCGCGCGTGGAACACGAACGCGCCGTCGACACGGCCTGTCGTCGTCGTCATAAGACGGACGGACGGCGAGCTAGCCCATCACTCACCGTCCATAGGCCCGCGACTACGGTGGCCGGAAGCCGTCACGTGGCCCCCGACGCCCGTAGCGCCTCCCGCGGCGGCTGGGACGAGAGGTTCTCTCCCTCTCACGTTCCGCCACCTCCTTCGCCACCATCACTGCTTCGCAGAAGGTGGTGATGGCGTCCCATTCCATTTCGTCCCCGCCGCCGATCGCCGCTACGAGAACACGGCGGCGCTCCGCCCAAGCGGGACACACCTCCACGGTGTGATCTGTCGTGTCCTCCGGCCGATCCTCAAAGCCTGATTCGGTGCAGGTACCTCCCGAAACAACCGTGTCCGGTGAGAACCTGCGTCAGACGGAAGGTGAGGGCTCCAGCCACTCCTCAAAGAGGGGACTTACCGCCACTATCGTGGCGTGTGGGCAAAGGGCCTAAGGATTGCTTACGATTTACCTACGTGTCTGAGACAGTACGTACAAAGATACACATTATAAGTAAGTACCAAGTTATTACAAGTTCATAAGCTCAATTTACGTACTTTTAACTGTTTTTATTGACGACAAAAAAACTATCACAAGAACTTTTGTGAAAACTGACTTGATGGTAGTGGGAGTGCCAATTAACATCAAAACACATAGTCACAGAGGATGTAAGAAATTTAATTTAACATCAATGTTAGGGATCACGCTATAACTGGTTTATATATTTTTGCTTATGCACGAAAGTTAATGTATTTACCAGTCAAAAAAAATAACAAAATGATAAGATTTCGATCACATTTATACTGGTATTTCTTGTTTTAATTTGTATCAATATTGTTTAAGGAATTTGCATAACTATTAACGATTAACATACCATCACATTTGTAGTCCATAAAGGATTAGACAGGATTATACATTATACATTTTGATAGTCATATTTTGAGTCCATTTTAATAGGAGGCCTATTGCCATCAAACGGGCACACATCCAGCTCTGTGGCGGCTATTGCTCTCCGAGCTCAGTAGAGATGCGTTTCTTTCGAAAATGAACCTTAATTTTATCCTACAAGCGTATCATACGAATATGAACGTCATCCTACTTCCTACTTAATATTATAAATGCGAAAGTTTGTGAAGATGTAGTTTGTGATGATGGATGGATGTTTGTTACCCTTTAACGCAAAAACTACTGAACGGATGTGGATGAAATATAGAACACAGATAGTTTATAACCTGGATTAACACGTAGGATACTTCTTATCCCGGTAGTATGATCCCGTGGGACAATTATCGAACTCCACGCGGGCGAAGCCGCTAGCACAAGCTAGTTTTTTATTATTTCAGGTAATTTTTTGCATGAAACGCTACTGTTCTTACTACCTAGTCAAAGTTGTTTTATACGTTTACGTAGATCTGGGCCTATGTGCCTTAAGATCATGTCATACATAGGATTTGCTCTTGCACGGCGGCTGTGACAACATTTTCCTTCAAGCGTAGGTACAGTCAGCATTACAAGTAAATTAGCACTACTCAACGTTTGAAAACATGTTTTTGAATAAAAACTTGTTAAAGTTATATTTTGAAGAGTAAGGAATATTTAAAAAAAATCTTCTGGAACATTAAAAATAATACCTGGAGTTCTGTACTTCAAATAATTAAAATTCCGAAATGTTAAGCTACTTCTGTTGCTGACCGTACTTTGGTTTTCTATCTTATTTCTTCCTTCTTCGTCTAGTGATTGCAATCGCGACTACTGAGCCTGAGTTCCTGGGTTCGATCCCAGGTCTGGTGAAGTCTTATTTAGTTTTTACACCAGGCATACCTCAGTAGCAGTCACGGAAACCTACCAGGATATCCTTAATAGTAGCCATAGTGCTCCGTTACAGGCAATAGACTAACCCCCATTATATGGAACTTAAAATTTACTGACAAAATGTGGATGTACTTAGGTACACTTCTGCCTAATCCATCGGGGATTATAGGCGTGATGTTATGTTATGTCTTAAAGACGCCAAGACGATAGTAACACCAAACACATACATACCTACGTGTCTGTCGGTATTTAATGTATTATCTTGAAATCATTGAACGGTCGAATTTGCAATGTGCCAACCAACCCATCTAAGGAAACCTTGCTTAACTTCATCGATCGATACCATACTCACTGTCATTTAGCCACAAGTCTCCTAATCATGAAGACATGCCTTATAATGCGGCATTAAGTTTTGTTCGGGTTCCAAATACTTTAATTTGCTAGTTTTATTCGCATATGTATGCATAGTTGTATTCGCCATTGATAACGTATGGATATAAATTAGACGTGAATATGAATTAAGAAGCCGTAAAAGTAAATAAAATTCCAATGATGGGCAAGGTATTAAATAACATAACATAACACCACGGCTGTAATCCCCGAAGGGTTAAGCTGAGGTATTTTTTTTTGGGACAAGCCCGCCACACTATTCCCAAACCACTGTTACTCCTGTTAGCCAGAATCAACAGTGGCGACCACAAGAAAAGCGCCGAGACAATGAAGCTCGACGAAGTCCCAGAGAAACGATTTAACTATCTTGGACCCCGCAACGAAATTAGTCAGAAAAGAATAGCGGAGGAGTAGGAAAAACATAATTTTCACTTCCCACCATATCAGCAGGAGACAGAACAGAACAAGGCCAATAGGCACACAGGGGCGTATACAACTGGGATAAGCCCAGTTGCCTAGCACCACGGATATTATTGTCATTAATATTACTGGGTAAGTTGTGAGCTGTTATATTTCATTCCAATAATAGGTATGACAAAAATGCTTGAACCCACGGAGGTTTATCTAACAGAACAGCCACGTTTCACCAGTAATGTTTAAGTCGCTTGTTATATCGGGCGAACCTACTGCCATCAACTGGGCGCAAATCCAGGCTCCGCGACTGCTACTGAGAAATTCCTGATAGAAAATCCATTAACAACCTATTAAATCTTAAAAAATTATTTTGCTTTTTATAAAAATAATTATGAGAATGTTTTCTTGTTGTTTCACGTCAGTAATAATGTTGATTGAAAGATAAGTAGTTGACTATGGGTATGGCAATACCCATAGTCAACTACTCAGTTTTTACATTGTATTTATTAATTTAAATAAGGCGTTTTTGTTTTGTGCTCACACTATATATAATTTTATTACATATATATACGTGAGGATTTGTAATTGGCTTTCTGATGACTGGTTTCTTTTCTTCTTTTTGTTTGTTTTTATCAGCTGTAAGTCCTCCAAGTACTAAATAAATAAATAAATAATTTAATTTTGTTGTTTTGCATCAGCAGATTTTATTTGAAAGTTTATCTAATTGAGTTAATGGTAAATTAACTACTTATGGTCAATCTTCAGGTTAAGCCGTGCTTACCTAGGTTAGTCCGTGGATGATTAACCACCCATTAAGTACATACCGAGTTTCCTACGTGCCTCGGAAAGCACTCAGTCTTGGTTGTCAATGACTCGAAAATCTGATATCAGTGTTGCCAAGGGATATTGTATTACCCAGTACTAACTGGGTTGTGTAGCTCAGATGGACAGTCCATCCATGCTTCACACACACACAGCACACATACACCCACAAACGCACACAACACGTATACAGGTATTCAGCTACATCCGGTAAGACTGGAAGCTGACCCCAACATAGTTTACAATATTTTATTGAGTTATCGTTAAACTTTTCAACAATAGGTAGACTGTAACATTATAATTAGAACATTGCTAACTTAGTTTATGGCCAGATATTTGTGAGTTGGGAAAAGCCCAGTCAGATGATATTATCGAGATACAACATCATCATAAGCCTATAATGTTCCACTGCAGGGACTCAGGCCTCCTCTCTAGGAGAGGGATGGGCTATAATCCACCACGCGGGCCCAGTGCGGGTTGGTAGATGTCACATGTCTTCGAATTTTTTGGTTCTAAATCCTCAGGATGTTTTCATTCAGATATAAATTGGAAATCCTTTAAAAGGATGTAAAATATTAATAATGGGCAGGTATTAAATTATATAATAATAATTTTATTTAATATTTAAATAAATATTATTGTGTATAGTTTTATAGAAATTATATAAGAATGAAACATTGTTTTTTTGCGTCAGTAGATTTTGTCCGAAAGTTTAGCTAGTAGTATATAGTATGATACTGTGCCATAGATCGCTCAGTCGAAATTATGCGCGCGCGCAGATCGTACTAATCGCATCGTTAACGTGTTATAAATAGTGTATTTTTTCTGTGGATTTTTCTATCGTATGACTGGAAGTGATTGTTTGTGATTGTTTCATTAGGTAGGTTATTTTATTTAATTTTTCAGCATGTTTTAATGATGGATGCGTATTAATTATTCGTATTTTTATAGTTATATTATAGCAATTATTAGTTATAAAAATATGATTTTTAATTAAAAAATTAAATTAAGTACATAAATATTTTTAGCAACAATGTTTAGTAATTGTTTTATTAGGAAGGTTTTTTTTTTAGCATGTTTTATTTGATTTCGTATTAATTCCTAAAATAAACATTCTATCTTTAATTTAAAAAAAGTTAATGTTTCATAAAATTACCCACACTATTTTCAAAAAAAATATTGGGGAATTCTGTCTAAATAATAATGTATAATATGTATATCTCTTATAAGTACTATATTATTTCAATTTTCATCTAGATATTTACTGTATGCAAATTACATTTGAATGAATAAATCATGGTATTGATTAGGTAAAACCACAGAACAATTGCGTGTTTCTAAGTGTTGACACAATACCCTTTCAAAACTTTTTTCTTAAAGTTATGAAAACTCAGAAACCAATGAGCCCTCTCCTAGAGGGGAGGCCTGAGTCCCTGCAGTGGGTACATTATAGGCTGATGATGATATATTATGATTCCTGTAAAAACTTCTCTTTGTTACTGAAAACTCAGAACACCTCGAAAGGATTGTTTTTGAAAGCTCTCTCAATTCATGAAAAATAACTTATTATTACACTTACACTTTGCATGAATACAGGGTGTAAACGAACCCTTCACGCATCCGACAACTAATCGTTCTGTACATCAAACCAAGTACCCCTACGCAAAATTTTTTGCTGGGAAATGACTTTTTTTTTTGGGGTCATAAATCACATTTTACGGTAAAACTCAAAGTAGCACTCTTAAAACATTGTGCTAGTGGATGCTTTGAATAGTAAACGGGTCATGGAGGTAATTTCAGTAAAGTTAAAACCTGAAATACTAGTATTACAAAAACAGCTGTGAAAAATTTGGAACTTTGACCCCCAATATCTCCGCAACTAGGAGGTTCCCAGGTATGGTCTAGAACAAAAAAATGATCGCAGTGGTGGGGAGAACAAATGCCCTTCGTTTGCGTTAAGGGTACTTTTACACCCTAAATGTTAGAGTATTAGTCTCAGTCGGCTGAGAAAAATCAATATAGCTATCACCCCGGATTTGTTGCCGGTTTATTGCATTAGGCTTGCCTTTGTAACATGGTCAATGGTAAAATTCTCGGTGAATATAGAGAGGAATCTGCCTTACTCTCGATCAATTTGTAAATTTATCCTTCAATACCTTTAAAATGCCTTTAAGGTATGTTCACAAAGGCTGCGGGTTGTTCGCAAGGGATACTGCGGCCTTGACATGAAGGGCTAAGAAGGAACATGGGTGGTTTTTAGTCAGTAGAAGTCTGACACTCCCTTTCGCTCTGCCCAAGAGCGGGAGGGGTTATTTGATGATTTCCCACCCCCCAAAAAAAAAAAAAAGGTATGTTCACAACCAAGTTACATTTTGTTGATAATATTAACCAATGAAAATAATAATAATTGAAAGACACATCTTCTCTATTAAAACAGTTTAGGCCTGAAAATCTGATTAATTTAACTCTAACTGTTAAATTAGATTTTTAATTGCGTGTAATTAATAGTTGACTCATTGAGCTGGCAAATTAGTGTCATATTGCTATTGCAATGCTACAAAATCAATGGAAAAACCACATTTTTACAGCTCATAAAAAGTAAGTGTGTCAATAATCAACTTATTTGTAAGTATATGATACTAATAAGTACTTTGTGTTATCCGTTGTTGCCCATTATAGAAATAATTCTTTTAAATTAAATAAATAAAAACAAGTTCGGTGTGAATGCACCTTTCAAGAGATATTAACACAATAACACTGTAACACAATTAAAGAGGAGCTCATGGCCTAATAATAACTGCCACTAGGGTTAATCTTTAGGTTAAGCCGCGTTTCTCCAGGTTGGTCCGTTGTGACCGCCCATAACATGCCGAGTTCCCTCCGTGCCTCAAAAAGCACATAAAGCTGTTGGTCCCGGGTGCCACGTATAGATCCTTGGCAGTCGTTACAGGTAGTCAGTAAACCTGAAAGTCTGACTACCAGTCTTACCAAAGGGTATCATGTTACCCAGTATTAACTGGGCTGTGGAGTACAGATAGGCAGTCACTCCATGTAAAATATTGATATTCAGCTGCATCCGGTTAGACTGGAAGCCGACCCCAACATAGTTGGGAAAAGTCTAGGCATATGATGAACACTGTAAGGCAATTCCTGATTTTCTAGTAAATCCCAATCTTAGTTCTTTAAAAAATACTCCAATTTTTCGTACAATAATGACAAGGATTTGACGGTTATGATAAATGGGAATTTCGACCTTATTGGCTGTACTATAATTTATTCTATCCGTCCAAGTGCAGGTTCTTACAGGTAGGTGCAAATGACACTAATGTTTCATGCACAAATATAGTGCCTAGCCACGAAAAATATTTTTTGTAGACCATAAACCAATATTTAATCCGTACAGGGTTAACCCAGCGGAACTGGCTTAACCGAAATAACGTAATAAGTAAATATACGTTGCTATTTAACTTTTAGCCAAATAACGCACTGTGACAATATTATAATGGCATGTTATTTTATTTTTACATTCCGAGACATAAATTATTATGCAAATTATTATTAGTTATTATCTAAGAACTAATAGTACAAAAGAAACAGCAATAAAACGCAAACTATATAACTGGTATTGCATTTGGATCCGTGGTTTCAATTCACTGTGGGAGGTCAAAGTCCCATTTTGAAAGCATTTACCTACTTGAAAAATCGTTCAGAAAAAACTTAATATGATTTTCACAACATTTTCCTCATTCCTCCGCATCACGTGTCATGTCCATACCACGTTTGCCGATTACCACACAACTTTTCAGTACCGGTGCCGATTTCAGACTTCTTAAATGTTCTTATTTCTTATATTATCCATTCGCATAATACCACACATCCCCCTTAGCATTCTCATCTCAGCCACATACAAATGCCTTTCATTCATGCAGGTGTCGTAGATTGGTTCCGCATATAGTAATATATTTAGCCAAATACACAAATATGGAAGTACACTCGAACAAGATAATAAGTATACAGCCAGTCACTTGTTGTTTTTCCTACTCCTCCGGTATTCTTTTCTGATTAATATCGTTGCGGGATCCAAGACAGTTCAATCGTTTCTCTGGGACATCGTCGGGCTTCATTGTCTCAACGCTTTTCTTGTGGTCGCCGCTGTTGATTCTGGCTAACAGGAGTTACAGTGGTTTGGGAATAGTGTGGCAGGCTTGTCCCAATTATAAAAAGCCAGTAACTTGATTACACAGATACATTTAGAGACTGATTTCAAACGATACAGCGTTCGACATCAGTCGCGAAATTGGTTGATGATTAATGCGAAACACTTTATAAAACAAAATTGCTATCAATATTTTCAATGTACTAGAATTATAAAGATTTCTGCGTGTGTACTTATTAGCTGAATGCGAGACGCACGGGACCGGTCAATATCGCGACACCTGGTGAAGGCCTATGTCCAGCAGTGGACGTCTTTTGGCTGAAATGATGATGATGATGACTTAATAACTAGTTCGACTGTACATACAACACCATTTTTATTAACGCTTGTTTGGACAACGGAACTCTCTTTAAACTATTTGTTTCTCGACTTACTCACAACCTAAGATACTACACTATCTCTAATACATAATTTCTATGTATTCATAACCTCATTCGATGAGTAACACTTGATTAATAAAAAATAGTGTGGACTGTCATATTTGGGCAATGTTTTACCGTTCATTGACCCCACTAGTTTCATAGAAAGCTGCTATCAGTACATAATACATAGATACACAAATAGAATTGTTTACCCACTTATTCTTGCTAATTAAAAACAAGTCATTTATTTTAATTACGCTGAACTTCAGAACTTCGTATTAAATAGGTCTAAACGGTATAAAGTCTGGTTCTTTTAACATAGTAGCTACATGTTGTTGTTGGTGGAGAGTTTGTTTCGTCACTTCTTTTTTCCAGCTAAATCACTTGGAAGGTGCAAATGTAAGTCATTGAAATTGACCAATCTAGCTTTACACAACCAGTTTATGCGGATCGCTCATTGTACGGGAAATGTACACAAAGCGAGTTCATGTTAGACTAGAAATTTATAGCTTGATGTGTCGACGCGTATACAAGATGATCTATTAACCCAAAAGACGGGTCATTGCTCGGGAATACTTCCTAATATTTGAGCTGGGGAGAAGAAGTGATGAAATGCAATGCAGAAACACTTATTTTCTCATAAAGTCCGATACACACATACTCAAATGGGTATGTCGTAGACTACGATAGGCCTACTCAATAAGTATTCCAAATTCCACAAATATTCCATAAGACTTTTTAGATCTCTTAGGCGTGGTTTTGTGGGGTTTTGCACCCACTAAAAAATACCACCGTGAACCTTTTTGGAACGAAGTTCCTTATCGCGCGTTGTGAAAGGGGGCTAGACGGAAAAAATTCTTACGAAAAGTTGTCACGACACTTTTTGCTATAGTAAGCTATTGTAAGCTGTGCGGCGTCGCATGTTTCTCTGTCTGTCTCTCTCTCTCTTATAGAAAGCAAGCCAGATATTTTCATTTCTACATTTCTTTTTTTTTTTTTTTAAATAATAAAAAATAATAACAATAACTTCGTTCCATCCGGGTGTTCCTTGACACCTCTCAAGTTTTTTTTTTTTTGGGGGGTGGGAAATCATCAAATAACCACCGTGAACTTAATGTCGCCTTGTTGGATGGGCCACGAGAACTGCTACGCATGATGTGCGCGACCAATCCAGCGCAGCCCGCCTCTGGGCTCCAAGCTCTCGTGGCGATGTCTGGGCTCACCTGAGACCTCGTCACCACTCATGAGGGCTGTGCTATGCGACGACGATAGCCCGCTGGCACCTCCAATCTCTACCTACCTTAACCCTTTAAAACCCAGCGTGAACCTAATAAATCTGTGTCAAATAACACAACCAATGCCAACACGATCGTTTTTAATTAGCATCTTATCTAAACGAACAACAAATAAGCACTAAGTATATTATTTAACGACCAAATTGTTTACATAGACGTTATTATTGAATAAACATTATAATATACAACAGTTACAAGGCCTCTGTACCTATATAACCAATACTATTTTAATGATAAAACGGTTTATTTTAAGGATTTATTTGATTTGATTTTTTTTTTTTACTTATCTATTTGTAGGTCTGGGTGTCATATTCCGGGTGTTAATGTGTCATCTTGGAAAGTCCTACTTGATATAAATTATGTAGAACTAGCTGATGCCCGCCGCGGCTTCACCCGCGTGGATGTCGATCAAATTATAAACTAAAACCTTCCTCTTGAATCACTCTATCTATTAAAAAAACCGCATCAAAATCCGTTGCGTAGTTTTAAAGATTTAAGCATACATAGGGATATAGGGACAGAGAAAGCGACTTTGTTTTACACTATGTAGTGAAGTGTAATGAGCCCAAATGTCAAACGTTTATTTTACTTAAGGACTGATCAAAGATAAAACATCATCAAACAATAAAACCAATAAAAATCAACAATCATCATCATCAATAAAACTAATTATAAACATCGACGGCACGGTTGGCGCAGTGGCTAAGCGATTGGACTGCTGCGCTGCGTGTCGCGGGTTCGATCCCCGCACGGAACAAATATTTGTATGGCCTGCAGATAGTTGTTTCGGGTCTGGGTATTTGTGTAAGTGACTTTATATGTTTGTGAACGCACCCACGATACAGGAGAAATTCCTAGTGTGGGGCAACGTTTTTTTAAGAAAAAAAAAAAAAAAAAAAAAAAGATAGGATACACTTTTATGTAGGTAGTTGAAAAAACATGATCTGAAATTCACGAGTAAAATTAACACTATAGCAAACTCAAAAAGTTCAAATCTTTTTTTGTTGACTTTTGAACTGGAGAGACACAGGTTATAATGAAAAAATAGTCTGGAGCTACACCACCAATAACAAATCAATTATAATTTTGTGCAGATAAGATTCACTTGTTTTTGTACACAATTGAATCTTGGAACCTGTTCACAGATAATAGAAAGAAAGAAAGAAAGAAAATTGTGTTTATTTGGCAAAAAATCCTTAAAAATTAACAAAACAGATTCAATATATTATTTCAAATTAATAATGCCAAAAGGGCCTCAGCTCAGCCAATAGTTAGTCAACAGGAAAAAAAACTGGCCAAGTGCAAGTCGGACTTGCACATGAAAGGTTCCGTACCATTGAGAGATTTTCCATGTTATTATAGCACCATAGACTTCTAATAGGTTTTCCTGTAATCGTTGAAAGTTGAAAAATGTGAACTAATTTCTGTATTTTCATCAAAATTTTAGGCTCAGTAGTTCCGAAGATAAGGGGGGAATGGCTGGACAGACAGACAGACTCACGAGTGATCTAATAAGGGATTCGTTTTTACCTTTTGAGGTACGGAACCCTAAAAAGCTTGCTCTATTTGTGAAATTTCGATTTTTAGTCGTTGTATGTCGAATTGTATGGATAATCGCAGCCTCTGGTCCCTCTTACAGACGCATTCTCGGGTGGCAGAGCACGGAAAGATTCAATAGATCTCAGTTAAACAATCACCACTGGCAAAAATATCAGTCTACTTTATGACAATTGCGTGCAAAGTAAATAACACCTATTTTAACAGTTCCTCATTACAATTCAGTGGCTGTACTGTTATTTCAAGAGTGCACTCAACCGAGTTTTATGAAACGATTGTCATTTTACTAACGGTTAGTTAATTATTCGTAACCGGAGACTTGTTGACTGACTAAACTTTTCACGCGGTATGAAATCGGGTATTTCCGAACGACAGTTAAGTTTTTGACATTCATAATTTAAGCCCCTCTCCAGCCTGGCTAAACCCGCCACCTTCGATTTGTTTATTCAATCTAAACATAACATAACATCACGCGAGCCATTCAGTTTTTTTTTTTTTGGGTGGGTGGAAAATCATCAAATAACCCCTCCTGCTCTTGGGCAGAGCGAAAGGGAGTGTCAGACTTCTACTGACTAAAAACCACCCATGTTCCTTCTTAGCCCTTGCGCCGAGGCCGCGGTATCTCTTGCGAACAACCCGCAGCCCCGACGGGCGTCGTGCCATCCCTAAAGGGTTAGACACGAATGTATCTATACAATACACACACTGTAATAGAACACCCACATTTCACCAGTTCAGTTGCATTTTTGAGGTGTTTAAAACCCATAAAAATAAGTATCACTTATTATTTCGTCATCTGGACTCATACTAATTTTGAGTTTCACCAACTGGACACAAAAAATCTAGTGTGTCCAGTGTCTTGTGTCCAGTTGGTGAATAACCCACAAATCCTGACTCCATGGTTAAAACGTAGAACCCACCGTCTTTGACCGGGAATCCAAGATGCTCAGTAATGAGTAGTACTTGCCAACAAGATTATTACAAGATCGCGGCGAGATTGGTAGACGTCATTCTTGCCATAACAATGTCGTCTGTCCATCTCGACACCGCCGCCGGAAGACCAAGGCCTCGGACACAAAGGTTTAAGAATAAACATGGGTGGTTTTTAGTCAGTAGAAGTCTGACACTTCCTTCCACTCCGCCCAGAGCGAGAGGAGTCATTTGATGATTTCCCACCGTCCACAAAACGGACTAGGTGTTTGCTTATCCTAATCACGTAGGCCTGGTTTTTTCTGTTGTTTTTTTGACTAATCAAGGTTAACTGTAGGAAACTAACTGCTTGGATCATTTAATTAGCTAAATACTTATTTCATCGTCTAAAACACTTGTACAGATTATTTTTCTAGCTATTACGTTTTTTTTTTTTTTAAATATTTTTAATGATTATGTGTGGCAGTGTACTTAGATATCGTATGATACAGACATGACAGAATAAAATAATATACAGCTGTTGATGCTCACAAATAATGTAAGGGACACCGCGGCATGAAGGGCTAAGAAGGAACATGGGTGGTTTTTAGTCAGTAGAAGTCTGAAAGTCTGACACTCCCTTTCGCTCTGCCCAAGAGCGGGAGGGGTTATTTGATGATTTTCCACCCGCCAAAAAAGAAAAAAACATAACACTCTTTTTTTTGGGGCAGTCGTGTAAAAAAGGGTTACTGCAAGGGGATTTTGATGGGGATATGGTGGTCTTGGAAACGATTCCCTAGTAAGGCAATCCCGGAGATTACGAACGTGATGTTATTTCATGTGATATATTCTGATAAACCAAACACAACATGACGCAAACGTCATGACAGGGACTTGAATTAATAAAACAAGACAATACGACGACACGACACGATACGATACGATACGACACGACTATACGATACGATATGACGACGACGAACGACGACAACGATGACGATATGTATTGTTTAAACAATACTATAAATACTTAGAGGAATGTAGTTGCAGTAAACTTTATTAATTTAAACTTAATAAGATAACGTAACATTGACTGCATTTCAATTAGCAGTTTATTTGTTCGCGTAATAAGCGCAAATAGAGGTAGGTACATAGTAATAATATTATCTTTGTACCAGAGCGGTCGTCAAGTCAATATCTTCTGAGGATGCCCGTGGAAAAAGAGCAAAGAGCAAAGCAGAGCAAAGAGTTTGGGTACATTACATGTTAATTTTTGTCTTTTCCAGCATGTGCATATTTTACTCGGGCATCCATGACTTGAAAATCGCAGAATTATCCCTAAATATTTTGTATGATTAACAATCTTGCATATATTTTAAATTATCTACTATGTAACCGTCTGTACCTAGTGCAACCTATGTATGATTGGGGGTCATTTACCCCCAGTCAGGTGCCTTTTTAGGGTGAAGGTCATTGGCCTTCTCCTCTTTATGTCCATCCCCCTAACCAAGGACTAGGTAATGCGCTATTATGAGGTATAACATGCTGTTATGTCAAATTCGGTGACATCTATGGGTTAGGCTACCTTAGCATTTTTTTCAGATTTTTCCTAATGATATATACAAAGATATTATGACCTGTTTAGATTAGACTAGCTCTCATTAACCTGTTATAGATCTGTACGAAAACCCAATTTATATTTTATTTTGGTAAGTTAAGGTTTCGAATAAAAGCAATTTAATATTAATGGCACAGTTTTCACAGCTTTCATTTAAGCATTTTTTTGCGAAATGTAAAAACTGTTGTCGTTGAAAATAATTGATAAAATCAGTAAATCTTTTCGTATAATATTTTTTTTATCAAGTTTATTTTTCATATTTTAACACGAATAAGCTTTTAGCGTTAGTAGGTAAGTTGTACTTGATTGGCTCTGATTAAACACTCTACAAATAACATTTTTTGTACGTCTGGTATTTAATTGCTTAATTAATAAGTACTGCGACTGACGATGGTCGATGTTTGGCTAACCTATTGGTTCTAAGAGTCTAAGCTAAGCTAAGGCACTGATTACACCTACAGGTTTTTTTAATTTTTATTATTGTAGTGAGCTAGCTGTTATGTGACAATAGTATAATTTAATGTAATGGATTCTTTGTTAAAAATATTTTACCTTTTTTGTGTAGAATCTGGTTCTTCTAACTAACCTAACATACAGATGTGTTGCTGGGGAGTTTTTTGCTCATTGACAGCTGCATTTGAATATATATTTTTTTTTGGTAGCCACTAGGTATGTATGGCTTTGAACCAGTATGGTAGGATTGGCAGTGATAAAAGATTGGGAATCAAACGAGCTTACCTGTTAAGCGAAGTCTTGATTCTAATTTTATGAGTGGTGATCTGAAAAATAATTATTATTGACATAGGTAGTAATTCCCTTACGACGTATTAACACCGCGAATTTTAGATTAAAGAAAATGAATATTTTTTAAAGATTGCAACATTTGCATCGTCCTTTCCCGTTTTGACATAATTATGAAACGTCACTTATTTTAGAGATCATAACATTAGGAACAAACTCTGTTTCCTATACAGAGTAGTTCCAAATGCCTACATTGATTTTGATTTCCTGAAAGGTTAACATTGAATTAGGTAGATTAATTATTGCAGCTTTGGGGTTGTTAGCTAGTGGTGGGTGGGTAATAATTATTTTTCAGATCACCACTCATAAAATTAGAATCAAGACTTCGCTTAACAGGTAAGCTCGTTTGATTCCCAATTTTATTTCGTGGTGATCTTCAAATAATTATTATTGACATAGGTAGATGTTTAGAGTTTGCTGCAATAATTCAATAAGTAATTAAAACACAAATAATTCTGGATGTCAATTTGTGAACATTACCCAAGTAACGAAATTTGGTACTATAAAAGTCCTGATAATGTATTAGAGTGTACTAACTACTACTATGAAAAAAACGTTTACAAAACCCTAAATAAACATTACATAAAGGGTCTCATGGTGACAAATTTGCACTATAAAAGCAACCAAAACATGTTTGTATTTTGCACTGTAAACAATTCCAGTGATGTGTTTTATCACACTTGTCGTGAGTGTTCCCCAAGAAAACAAATAATATCGGTAACATATGCTTTAGTCATTTTCCATTGCTGCTAAACGTAACATTTGTATTGAAAAACCCTTCCCTTGCAGTCGGGTAAAAGGATAGAACACAAAACATTCATGGACCGTTACTCTGCCGTAACTTGCACTTGCGAAAAAAAATTGTATCAATTAAATCATTACGCTGATTTCAAATTTGACAATGCGCCTTCATATATTTTTTTTTTTTTTTTTTTTTTTTTTTTTTTTTTTTTTATGTTTTAATTAAATTTAAATTAATACAATAAGTACTTGTCCCGACTATGCAGGCTGCTATTACACATTGGCTCCTGCCGTGTTGTCAATGTGCTATCATGGCAGAAAATGGCAGCCATATTTTCACCAAAAACGAATTAGATCATCTCTTGGCTCGTAGCAGTAACACAAACTCACGTATAGAGCTATTAAGTTATGTAGCAGCTGCACCAGGGGTCCTATTTAGTACTCTAGAAGAGTTGTTATGACTTTTACAGAACTAGCCCCATAGCAACGTTGAGAGAACTTTTAAGAAGTTAAAAGGTTACGTAGTGGTTGTGTAAGGTACAGTGCAGATTGATCCTTGAATAGTATTTTCGATACTGTTACAGTACTTGAACTGTAAAACTTATTTTTACGCATTATTAGTGCATAATAGATAAATAAAAGTGTTTGTTAGGTCGTCTTTAGTACTAAGTAGCACCAAATGAGCATTTTTTTTTTTTTTTTTTTTTTTTTTTTACTATGCAACACTTTAACGATTCGTATGGTCTAGTAAGCGTTCTAAGAGGTAAACTATAAAAATTAAATTCTATTTAATCTTATAGAACCAAAATGCTCTGTTAAAAACCTTTATAGTACAAGCAGTAACAATGGTTACCATTATAGGCCTACTATATCACTCTTTGGTGATAAAACGCCTAGGTACTTATGACTTCCTTACTTTAGGTACAATAGAGCTTTAGTATTATAACCTTAAGGATATAGTGCATGTTGAATTGATAACTATAATAAAATAATAATTATAGATTGTTATATGTCTGATGTCAGCTCTGATTTGATCTGCTGTTTGTGTTGTACTGTATGAAGTTAGATATGGAGTTCAAAAAACCAGTTTCACTTGAAATATAAGAAACTTTAAAATATTTGTGGTTGATATTCCTAACAACTGTTTTGTTACTCCAATGGGTAAAAATTAGAGCTTGCAGAATAACAAATATCTTTGTTTTAAAATTTGCTCTATATTATCACCCTGAATCTATCGGAATTCAAATTCATTAATTTTGTGATCATAAGTAAATAGTAGGTGGTATAATATATAAAATATATTCCATCGGAATTCAAATTCATTAATTTTGTGATCATAAGTAAATAATATCTATGTTATTGGGCACACATAAAGTTTCTCCAATTAGGTACATAAAATTAAATTGCTTCAAAAAAGTAAAATAAAAACATTACAATAGAATCTGGTTCACTAAAAATTAAAATTACATGCATCAAATGTCAAAGTTTTGACGATGTAAGTAAAAATGTTAATGTAAATAGACACATAAGTATACATAACATCACATTCATCATCATCATGTTTAAGTCCCATGTGACAGGGGCGAGCCTATTGTCATTAACTGAGCACAAATCCATACTCTGTGGCTGCTACTGAGAAATTCCTGATGGAATAACACTTTGCATGATCCACGAATAGAACCCAGAACCTCATTCTCAGCGGTGCTTGCAAACCATAGCTCAACGAGGCAGATGACCAACAACTTGGCAAATTAAATGTCAATACTGTAACAGTTTTCACTTGTCTATCAATAATGGTAAGAATCTGTTTTTTAAATTCATTGAGGCTTTTACTGTCTTTAATTTGCGTATATATTTTAGTGTACAATCTGCACCCAGATTGTCATCATTGCAAAAATATACACTTTTGTGATGCATGCAGCAATGTGTGAAGTTTATCTGAGCAACATAGGCTTTCGACAGATTTATATAAATGCATATTGTTTTTAGCAAAAATACATGATTCATAAATATACAGTGTCTACTGTCGGTATTTTAAAAATTATGCTTGCATGATTTTGTGAATTTTATTTTGAATGAGCTCCAATCAGGCTCATGATTTACTTATCTTAATAATACTTATAAAAGTATTACCCCAAAATATAAGTCTATACTGCAGAGTAAAGACAACCAAACCGTGGTAAGCTACCAGCAGTGCGGTTTTATTTATAATCTTAATCAGCATAATATTATAAAGAATATAGGAAAACTTACTGAGTTTCCCCCACACATTGTCTATTAGAGTTCTCTGACATAATATCCTTATCAATAAAAGCTCCAGCAATTTTGTTACGTAAAACATATGGCACCTGATGTCTTGATGTTCTAACCACAATCCCTCCATGTTAGCACTCCCATGCACCCTCCCCCCCTTGTTTTCAATTATATCACTTTAGTACTTACTTGTACTATCAAGTGTGTACATTTTGTGCCCAGATAAAAAATTAACATTCTTCTTTACTATGCTGTAATTTAGGTCTGCCCATCTCCTCAGGAATTAAATATTATTTAATGCAGGTTACATGCTTACCGCATACAATACTTGAGTGTTATCTATGAATATCTAGCGTATCTATGATAAATTCATCAGACATAACAAGTTATCTGTTATTATTAAGTCTTCGAGCGTCCTTATGATCACCCGGTGGATCATAAGACATTCAAGCAATGTTAGCGGACGTTCAAGAGGTTAAGTATGGTTTAAGTGATTTTCTCTGAAAATACTCTTAGGCAGAAATAAATTACAACATGATTAATTTAATATTGAAGCCATAGATTGCTAGGTATAGCAACGAGTTACTATTAGGGTTGTTATTTTACATTGGGCCTTACAATATAATGGTACTATTATCTTTTCCTAAGAGGGGGTCGGGTCTCGGAGTGGAAATAATTTGATTTGGAACTAAAAAGGGTTTGGTTGATAAGGTCATCTGTACATTGACAGGCTGTTAAGACCTCGAAATTTTGTCAGTCTATAAACCTTTTCCCTCTCAATACTAATAGTTTTTATGTATTGGGACATTACAGTGCATTTACCACCATGTTTTATTTAATTTATTCAGAAAATAAACAGTTATACAAACATTGTTTGCATAACATAACATTACGCCTGTAATCCTCGAACGGTTAGGCAGAGGTGTCAGACACCCACATTTCGCCAGTTTTGCATTTGGTTGGTTACATGCATAATTATGTAACTTTGATTTATAACCAATGATGCTTCCATAATATCATACTCGATGAAGAAGCTATGAAAAGATTTCACTTAATGTGGCCATAACATGCAGAGAATATCTCATACTAAAGCATGTGCAATCATGACAAATGTGTGTCAGCCAGTAGAATACAAATAAGGCAGCCAAGTAACCGCCCCTAAGACGACCCACTGACCTAACTTTTACTTGCTGATAGGAAACCAGGTGGCAAAGTATGGTCCCCATTCACTGCAAGAGTATATGCATTAGCAAGACTATATTGCACATTGGATAAGCAAGGTTGTGTCGCAACCATCATGCTCATAGGTTAAAAAGCATATTTATAAATTTAGCTGACCGAAGTTCATAGTAGAATAGGGTTCCCCTGTGATGTCTATTCTAGGTATTAAGTGTTAGCATTGTCCAATGACTTTGCTAAGGACATCTTGTGTCACGCACTGATAGTTTGCTATGTGGTTAGTAACGTTGGATATATGTTTTCATGCAAAGCATATTTCTGGATGGTAGTTTTTCCGTTGGAATCATTCAAGTAATAGAGAAATATAAAAGATGACATGCTGCGCCAACCTCAAATGAATTGGGATAAGGGCAACAGAATGATGATGACTCAAAACACACAAACATCACATGGAGATGGAACTCCGAAAACCGGCTATGCCGATTGTAGGTATTTTCAGTGTTAGCATTGTCCAATGACTTTGCTAAGGGCATCTCGTGCCACGCACTGATAGTTTGGTAAGCTGCTAATAACTCAGGGTATATGCTTAAAATTTATACGGAAATGTAACTCACCTGATATGCAGAGTATAGGTATTTTCAGTGTTAGCATTGTCCAATGACTTTGCTAAGGACATCTCGTGCCACACACTGATAGTTTGCTATGCAGTTAATAACATAGGGTATATGCTTACATGGAAATGTAGCTCACCTGCTATACCCAGTATAGTTATTTTCAGTGTAAGCATAGTCCAATGACTTTGCTAAGGACATCTCGTGTCACGCACTGATAGTTCAAATTCCAGCTAGTACATAGGAAATATATGTTACTGGGGTGTCGCGCACCCACTGGAAAAAGCTTTAAGAAGCTTACAGCACACATGTGGTTTACAGTGTTAATGACCATCGTATCGCTTGAATAAGCACTGTAGATATCACGTATCCGGTCACGTATAGGTCAGTTATAGCCAGGCATTCTTACGCCTAATGGTTACATCCAAGTTCACCGCTGTGGTCGGCTGCGCGAGCGTTGTCTGTAGGTATTTGCTCAGATTTCTGCGTCTCAGGTTTACGATTTTCACTAATGCTGCACATATTACACTTTTTGTCACTCACTATTTTGTTATTTCGGTAGAATATAACGTAAACTTATTTTTAAGCGAATAATTTGACGAGAAAGAACTTTTTCTTGCGGTGTCGTTAACGCGCGAAAAAGAAAAGTGACGTTTCATAATTATGTCAAAACGGGAAAGGACGATGCAAATGTTGCAATCTTTAAAAAATATTCATTTTCTTTAATCTAAAATTCGCGGTGTTAATACGTCGTAAGGGAATTACTACCTATGTCAATAATAATTATTTGAAGATCACCACGAAATAAAATTAAAAATCATAGTTATTTGTTACTTTTGTAACCAAACTTAGCTTGGAATCAAGGTTTTTAGACAAAAATGTGCGGTTGTGTAAATTAGTGTTACAGCTCGACGGAGATAAATAAATTTAAAAAAAAATCATCGGAATCTTATAGTAGACTAATAACTAGTCTCATTCATGTGTTTGTGACGGTATGCTATAACTTATCAACTGTGACAGCTCATCAGACATTCCTCCACCAACTCTTAAACCTGTCTTGCCAGATCATTAAAACCCAGACAATTCGCAAAAAAACCTCGTCATAAATATTACAAAACACCACGCCGTTAATCCCCCAAGGTTTAGGTATACCTGCCTAGTAATAGTTACCCATATTTTGTCAGTTATGTTTGTCCCATGTTGGGCCGATTGCCATCAGCCGGGCACTATTCCAACCCGGGAATCTAACCCTGGACCCCATGCTCAGTAGTCGCGACGGCGGCCACTAGATGAACGAGGCAGTCAAACAATAAAGTAATAAAAAAATGTAATTCTACAACGTCGTCGTTATGAATTCTATTATATTTTAATTAAAAAATACAAGTCCACTATAAAATTCATAACATGTACAATTTTGCATAAAAATAAATTATGTCAACGAAAATCTTATTTAAATGTACCTTTATCTTAAACTATAAAACAATTTGCTAATCATATTTATTTACTGATTATTGAATAGTTTTGCAAAACAAAGTGCCACTTGGATTTAGTTTTTGGAACAAAGCACTAGTCACTAACGCGTAACTTAATAATTATTTAATAATAGGTATGTCCTTTCTCAGGCTCTAGGTCTCTAGACTATCTGTATACGAAATTTCATTTAAATCAGTTGACTGGTTTTGGCGTGAAAGCGCGACCAACAGACAGACAGACAGAGAACAGTTACTTTCCCATTTTTAACCGACTTCCCAAAAGGAGGAGGTTCTCAATTCGATCAGTATGTTTTTTTTATGTATGTACACCGATTACGTTGAGATTTATGATCCGATTTACGTGATTCTTTTTTCGTTTAATGCGGAATAGTTGCCATTTGGTTCCATAAAAATTTTACATAGTTTGGCCCAGTAATTTTCATTTTATGATCATTTTTTTATTTTTGAACATTTCTTTTAATGTGTGTTCGCGAATAACTTCGTCGTTTAGTAACCGAATTTGATGATTTTTTTTATTAGCAAGGAGATGTTTTAAGGATGGTACCATGATAAGGTAACCAGGACCTGGTTATGGGATCCCAGAGAAATCGAGGGCAACCCTCAAATTTCATAGGCACGTATTACGTGTTTCGTGCTTTTTCTGAAGCTATTCAAGTATTCGCATCTAGAAGTCATCACTTCATGTTGATGAGCTGATGATGGAAAGTATAACTCCTTAACGGTTAGGAATTGAAATAAATAATAAGGGAATCTTGAAGGATAAGGGTTAGGTTTCTTGGTTGAATGTTAAATGCATGGTGAATATTTGTATAGGATATTATAACTAAAAATAAAAATAAACTTTTTTGCAAGTCGGTTGTTTTGTTTTTGCAAAAAACGTTTTTTTTTAGTAAGGATTGGTTGAAGGATTGAACGACATCCAATCAATGAAATGAAAATAGTACAAATTGGTATCTAAAAATACCCAAGAATTATTTTAACCTTGACCTTAAACAGACATTTTCTGTATTTGACCATGAATATCTTTTAATTTAATATTTATTTTCGCAGTCATCCCCGTAATTTGGGAAGATGAGTATATGTTTCAACACTTTGCAGATCGGTACAGAATTAAAGATTAATCTACGATATAGGGTGTAAAAGTACCCTTAACGCAAATTAAGGACACTTGTTCTCTCCACCACTGCGATAATTTTTTTGTTCTAGACCATACCTGGGAATCTCCTAGTTACAGAGATATTAGGGCTAGTTTTTCAGGTTATAACTTTACTTAAATTACCTCCACGACCCGTTTATTATTCAAAGCATCCACTAGCACAATGTTTTAAGAGTGCTACATTGAGTTTTACCGTGAAATGTGATCTTTGACTCCAAAAAAAAAAGTCGTTTCCCAGCAAAAAATTTTGCGTAGGGTTACTTAGTTTGATGTACAGAATGCTTGGTTGACGGCTGTGTGATGGGTTGATTTACACCCTGTATATACCTACCTACTGTGAGTCCGAGCCTCTAATACTTAATATTCACAAAAGGTATACCTTTGGGACGAAATAAAATCTTAAACGACCGTCATAGACTTATTACACACATTTTGTATGAAAATTCGACTTTTTGTATGGGTTTTTGTATTATTCGCGCATAAAATTGTGATAAAATGGTCATTATTTGAATGGATATTGCTAATTAAGTTGTATAATAATAATAATTAATCTCTATTTGAAAACTTGTGAGTTATAAAGTTTGTCATTTTCTTATAGAGTTAAAAAAAATAAGCTGTTTTTTTTAAAATTATTCTGACATTCTTATAGACAAAAATACAAATATTAACTTACAAAATACAACAACTCCACTTCATACACACGACATTTTAAACTTTTCCAAACACGGAAGGAAATAGTTCCGGTGATTTAAAACATATTCAGAATATTATATTTAACACACAAATACCCCTTGACTTTGCTAATATGTATTTAGTAACGGAAATTTCCTTTTATGGATATTTCAAGAATACGAAATATGGATAACTGGTTTATTCAAAGCACCGTGCACCGATTTGAATATTCTGACGTCGGCGTCGTGTAGCCTAAAAATTACTGCAATGACTAGCATGAATACAAAGTCATTGACGTTTAAATCGGCAGACGTGTTTGCGATCACCAGACTGAATTGTTTAATTTACTCACTAAGTTTTACCCGTGTCTTCACTCGTATTTAAATGGTCGGAAGTTATCCCACGAGAATGTCATTATTAAAGCTTTAGACACTCGAGAACCAACCCGCATTGGGCCCGCGTGGTGGATTATAGCCCATCCTCTCATAGACAGGAGCTCGTGTCCCAGCAGTGAAGGTATTATAGGCTGATTATGACTCGGGAATATTGTTGCTTTCCACTGGTGAATTTTTTTTTTTGAAGTGGATCAGTGGTTTCGAAGATTACATCCAAACTTACATACGTACATACAAACGTTACCTCTTTATGAAGTGTAGAGCTAAGAGAATGATGATGATGTTTTATTTTTTATTGGAATTGAACAAATCGTCTCATCGTGATTTTGATTGAAAGAGAACTTAATTTATGAGAGTATTCCCTTGCATAAAATGTCAATCAAATCACCAAAAAGCCAAACTTAAGATAAAAGTTGATGGTCAATACGGGACCCATCGGGGCTGCGGGTTGTTCGCAAGAGATACCACGGCCTCGACATGAAGGGCTAAGAAGGAACATGGGTGGTTTTCAGTCAGTAGAAGTCTGACACTCCCTTTCGCTTTGCTCAAGAGCGGGAGGGGTTATTCGATGATTTTCCAGCCACCAAAAAAAAAAGGTCAATACGGGAGGTATCCCGTTGAGAGGACCAACTTGAATAGCATCCATGCGAGAAGGACCTATAAAATCACACATTGCACAAATCAGCTCTCGGTGGTGCAACGATATTCCAAAAAAATAATACAGCACCATCTATGATACAACATCGAAATTCTTTAGCGCAATTTATTAAAGTTATCTGCGATTAAAGATTTGTAGGAAAACCCGACAACAACTGGCGGGCAGTAGTCGATCAATACATTTTTCTCGCTATTATTTTCTGATTAATTTCGTTGTAGGATCCAAGACAGTTAAATCTTTCTCTGGGACTTCGTCGGGCTTCATTGTCTCGGTGCTTTTCTTGTGATCGCCACTATCGATTCTGGCCTACAAGAGTAACAATGGTTTGGGAATAGTGTGGCGGGCTTGTTCCAATTAAAAACAACCCCTGGTAGTGGGGCAATATTATGACCAATATTAGCGCTAATGTCAAGTTAAATCTCACTAACGGAGAGTCTCTAAGTAGGTACCTTTAACAATACAATAAACAACCCGGATTTACTACAAAATCAAATCTAAAACTTTCCATACCATAGATGTACTAAAAAAATAAATATAATTTTGTATAGGCGTGTCATATCAAGCTAATACAGCGAAAAATTATCGCTGGTCTAATGAAGATGGCCTTAAAATATCACACCACTTCTTAGGTTTTTTTTCCATCCCAAATATAGAAATAAACGACACGGAAACTCCATGAGTGTAACTTACTAAACATAGAAAAAAATCGGAAATATCAAAGATAATACTATAGTTATGAATAATAATATCAACAATGATTTATCTAAATATTAAGTTATGTTAATGTAAGCGTCGGTGTTATGTTTAGTGGTTATAGCGGATGATTAATTTGTTAGTATTCACTCGGACGACGCAAACTTGATACTTTGTTAGTATTCACTCGGACGATGCAAACTTGATACTTTGTTAGTATTCACTCGGACGATGCAAACTTGATACTTTGTTAGTATTCACTCGGACGATGCAAACTTGATACTTTGTTAGTATTCACTCGGACGATGCAAACTTGATGCTTTGTTAGTATTCACTCGGACGATGCAAACTTGATACTTTGTTAGTATTCACTCGGACGGTGCAAACTTGATACTCTGCGTGCGTGTGAGTAGGTAATTGAACAGTTTATTATTTTTCATCTCTGTCAGACGTCACGGCATCATTTCACTCAATCCATCCATCTTTTCTTTGGCCTCTCTCTCCCTCTCCATCCATCATCACCTGCTTAGCCTTTTTCCGACTATTTTGTTCTAACCGGATTCAGCTGAATACCAGTATTTTACATGGAGCGACTGCCTATCTGACCTCCACAACACAGTTAATACTAGGTAATACGATGCCCGATACGATGTCAGACTTTCAGGTCACTGACTTCCTGTAACGACTGCCAAAGATCTATATATGGCAGCCGGGACCAACAGCTTAACGTGCTTTCCGGGGCACGGAGGAAACTCGGTATGTAATGGGCGGTCACCCATCCACAGACCAACCTAGGCAAGCGCAGCTTAACCTAAAGATCGATCCGAGTGGCAGTTCTTATTAAGCCACGAGCTCCTCTCCCTCTCCCTCTCCATCAGTCAACATTAATATCCCTCCTCATTATCAAAATCTGTTCGGCCATTTAGCCTCAGAAACATCCACGTAGTAACATTTATTATGAATGAATTATGTTCTATGTTTCTATATCTCTTCCGTTACTCTAAGATGTAAGTAAATAAAAGATGATTTATTTACACTGTACGGTGTTTGCGAATTAGCAGTGTTAATGTTTTTTCTTCGTTTTTATTTGTGTGTACATAATTTTAGCCGAAGGACTTAAGCGGCATCTATTGGGATCTTTGCTTTGCTATTTACATTATAACAGTATAGTATTATTTTAGTGTTAAGTATGGTTCACAAAAAATACGTCCTCTTTGTCTCTTCCGGTGAATATATTTTATTATTATCTTAGGAGAAGACATAGTAACTTATCCATTTTGAAGTATGAATAATAACGTTACTCTGTGTTCCTAACGAGGTCATATAAAAGCTACACAAAAATTATCAAAAAACTATGATACTGGAAAATAAGGCATCGTCATCCGGGGTTGCGGGTTGTTCGAAAGAGATACTACGGCCCCGGACACAAAGGGCTAAGAAGGAACATGGGTGGTTTTTAGTCAGAAGAAGTCTGACACTCCCTTCCGCCCCGCCCAGAGCGGGAGGAGTCATTTGATGATTTCCCTTCAAAAAAAAGGCACATCGTCAAATCATCATCAGCCACAGCCTGAATTCACCCACTGCTAGGTATGGCTTCTGTTATCTTGTGCCAATCTCCAAGGTCCTGAGAAAAGCCATATAGGTACTCCAAATTATTGGGGCTCAAATCATAGAGTGGAGCAAAGATCTGATGGAGAAGGATTCAAATCTAGGTAGGTAGATCTGGGTACAAAGCTAATAGAATAAGGCATATAAAATGGTTCGCCAAACTGACAAAGTTGACCACGAAATTACGAAACTGTTTAAAAACATAGTTTCCTGTTATTTCAAATACCCAGTAACAGTAAGGACGTAGACGCTGTTTAAACGCAATAAACTTAGTGTTTAAAATTAGTCTTTTCCTATTAACTTAGCCTACAATATTTGCCTATAAAACCACCACGACATAAAATGAAAATTTTTACGAGTATTTATTTGGATGTTAATTTTGCCAGATAGTTTAAATTTTAATAAGTTATTAGGAATCTTTGTATTTGAGGGTTAAAATTTTCGAGTGTTTTGACTAATTAACAATAAACTAGGCTTAAATTAAACTCAAAAGTCTCAGTTACTATTATGAATTGTCACTTCGTGACGTTTTTACGAATTGTAATAATTATAATTATTCTAGTATGATAGGTACTGCCCATTTGAGACCCCATAGGTGGTCATTTTAGACCCCCTGGTCAAATTTTTCTTATAATACTGAAAATGCATTGTTTGATGAAATGTTACGTATCATAAATGACGACCTACCCATCAAATACTGCTAAAAAGCTCTTTTGGAGTATACTTAGGAATAGATTAGTTTCAAGTTTTGTAAGTGATGATTAGACACCATCAACCACAAGTACCTACGTGGCCATCTTTAAAATTATCACACGTGTAACGATGATGATGATTAATCATTTTTTTTGCTGTCAAACTGCAACATTGTATTAAATAATTACCTGTCTCTACAATATATTAATAGTTACAAAAAATCCAAAACTATGATTGAATTTTCAAATAATTATGATCGTGTACTTAGTTTTTGCTTTATAAGTGTGTATGTTAATGTATTTATTTAGTTATTTATCTTTGTTTGATTTTGCTACTAGTATATAATATTTACTAGGTGCCAGTGTGAATTACAATTTGCACGTAAGGATTAAGATTCTCCTGTCGGGGCTGCGGTTCCCGTCGGGGCTGCGGGTTGTTCGCATCAGATACCGCGGCCTCGACATGAAGGACTAAGAAGGAACATGGATGGTTTTTAGTCAGTAGAAGTCTGACACTCCCTTTCGCTCTGCCCAAGAGCGGGAGGGGTTATTTGAGTTGTATTAGTGGTAGACATCTTTATAGCAATATATTCTGATACAATATTCGCATACAATGAGGAATTCGTCTAAATATCTTAATGACCTTTGTTCGTAGTTACTTTGGGGTCAGTGTAACACGTTTTCTACAAAACTGGGGGTTTAAAATTCGTAAAAAATGGTCCATTTTACGAAATTTAACGCAATTCATATTACTTTCGGCTAAAGTGGTCATTTTAAACCCACAGCTTTGTAGAAAACGTGTAACGCTGACCCTATTATGATCTCCTAAAGTAAACCAGCGGCCATTTTAGACCCCCTGCTATTGGGAACAGTATGGCGGAAACAAAAAGAAGCTTTAGACAACTAGCTGTTGCCAGTGGCTTCGCCCGCTACAACGCGATAATTATCCAACGGGTAGATAAAATCGCTATAAAAACTATTCTATGTGTTAGTACAGGTTATAAATTATCTGTGTACCAAATTTTATCCAAATCCGTTCAGTAGTTTTTGCATGAAAGAGTAACAAACATACACACTCACAAACTTTCGCCTTTATAATATTAGTGTGATAGTTAATAAGGATAAAAATATATATAAACACAGATGAATAAAATTATGTTATCTTTCAGTTGCAATACTTGTGTTCAAAACACCTTAAGATCATTGTCAACATATCAACTAACAAATTTCCGCAACGGGAAGTTTATATTTATGACTAAAAGTAATTTTACAGTGACACAACACTTGACATGGGTTAGATGATCATTAATAATCCACACTACTTATGTACTTACTTTTCTCATACAACGACAATGACAAATTATTATATAAGTAATGCTTGTAATTAAAGGTACAAACTTGTTACTATGACCGAAGAAAAACTCTAATCTCTCTTCATCAGGTCTTTCTGATATCAGGTTAGGCATTATAATTACTGCCCTTATGTCAATTTATTTGGGGTTGTCGCAGCATGTCTTCTTCTTCCATACTTCTCTATTACTCGTCGTCTCAGAAGTTACCTCCTTTCAAGTCATATCATTCTTCACAGTCCTAACCATTTACATTCATACATTATTTTATTAACCACACGACAAAGAAAGAAGGAAAAAATAATAAATAATCTACCCCACGGTTGGAAAACAGCCTCTTGTCATACAAAGAAAACCAACTACCGAAGACCGCCAAAGAAAAAAAGCATTTTCATGAAATATTTCACTGACAGTATCATTTCAAAAAATATCACAGGGTTCCCAAATGTGACGACAATGCTTTCATTGACGTCAATGCCTGGTACCTAATTTTTTTTTTTTTATATCATCAAAATCATCGAATAACCCCTCCCGCTCTTGGGCAGAGCGAAAGGGAGCGTCAGACTTCTACTGACTAAAAACCACCCATGTTCCTTCTTAGCCCTTCATGTCGAGGCCGCGGTATCTCTTGCGAACAACCCGCAGCCCCGACGGGCGATGCCTGGTACCCTTAATTCTAAAGCCTGTTTGGATGTTAGCGAATTAATTCGGTTATTCAAACAGGCTTAAAAAAAATCGCTAAATTCAAGTATCAAGTAATCCAATATCGCGCTATCAAAGTTATCCGCGCTATTAGCTCATATAGAAAATCCCGACTCACATATGTTGGGCAGTTAGCCCACCAGACACAACACCCGTCTGGTCGTTGGACCATCCCTTTTCTATGGGGGGTGAGGAACGTTACACCCGGTTCCTCATCCCTCCAAACTGGTGACCACGTGGTAATTTGTGAACCTACATTTTATCATACGATTCAATTTTACGTCAAGTGTTACAATAACCTCTTGGCGCTCTAAAGACATTGACTTGACAGTAAGACGCTATTGGTAACCATAATCAGCTAAAATGCTGAGGAGCTCGTGGCTTAATAAGAACTGCCACTCTGGTCGATCTTTAGGTTAAGCTGTGCTTGCCTAGGTCGGTCTGTGGATGGGTGACCGTCCGACATACCGAGTTTCCTCCGTGCCTCGGAAAGCACGTTAAGCTGTTGGTCCCGGCTGCCATATATAGATCTTTGGCAGTCGTTACAGGTAGTCAATGACCTGAAATTCTGACATCCAGTCTTACCAAAGAGTATCGTATTACCTAGTATTAACTGGGTTGTGGAGGTCAGATAGGCAGTCGCTCCATGTAGAATACTGGTACTCAGCTGCATCCGGTTAGACTGGAAGCCGACCCCAACATAGTTGGGAAAAGGCTAGGCAGATGATGAATCAGCTAAAATGCTTCTGCAGCTAAGATATATGAGATATATATAGTAATAATATAATAATACGAATTCACTTTGCAACGTTTAAAAGCAACCTTTTTGCCTTATCTCATGTTACGTAACGAAACTAATATTTTAGAACCAATATGGGTCATAATGATGATGATGGGTCATAAATCATAATCATAAAGTGGGTATCTCAAGTTACAATAGTTATTTCACGACAAATTCAATTTTGTTAAAACATTTGAAAAAATATTTCCACTTTTGGTAAACAGGCTCAGCAGTTATTTTATTAAGTGTTGAAAATAACAATGGCTGTGTTAGTTCCGGTTTTGGTCACTTCTCAAAATATTCCTTTATAACTTTATTATTTTCACGTTAATTTAAGCAGTTAAAGTTACTGTGATTTGACCAGAATTTTCTGCCATTACCCATTCATCCGTGTTCAAAATACGTCAATACGACAAAAAGTCACGCTTAATGCTTTTAGCACTATAATAATTTAGTCTAAATTAATCGCTAATTTCCTAAACCAACACAAATTATTTGTGCAGGCATATTAGATCTACGTCATTTCTATTCTTAGAATCAAGAAGACAATATAGTTACTGTTGTTTTTCTTAAGTTTTAAGTGCTTGAGGATAATTACGAGCTTGTACAGTCACGAGCATGAGTATGTATGCACTTAGCCGAATTCTCGAGGAATGATGGTGGCCAACTATGATAATTATACATGTGTTACACTTAACCTAGAAGTACTAATATACCCAGAAGTATAATGAACCCATTTGGAGCCCAATGGGTTCATTATACAATGATATTGCAATCGTGGACTGCTCCTCAATTCAGAGTCAAGTGATATATACCCTGTGTTGCCATCTGGCAATACGCTGGGTGTAGGCTCTTTTGGAATTTAAAACTTTGTTAAAAGAAGTTATTTCTGTTGATTTTAAAGTCAATAAACGTACTTTTCATAATATTTGAAGAAAATATATTTTAAAATCGAGCGTTATCACCATGTAATTTTCCCCATATACCTTCTAAAAAAATTGCTAATTAGTGTCTACATTTGAATGTTGTTAACTGTACTATTCCTTATGACCTATCACAATATGTGAGTGATCTTATAACCCTAATTAAAATGTTTTCCACGTGACAAATGGTGATCAATGCTCGTATGTAAATTGGCCTTTGACCCTCAGTGGGACACTATGAGACTAATATAAAGTCTGAGTTTTGACCTAACCTAACTCATACGTAGAAGTGTAATGAATTAGCTCATACAAAGTCTAAATTGTTTATATTTTCGCAAGCGCGACTTTTGTGCATGACGGGCTGATCGTGCAATGTGTTATTGGATTTTTCCGTAAGGAATTTCTCAGTAGATGCCACGGCGTCTGGATCTAAGCTTGGTTGACGGCAATAAGCACGCCCTCTATTACAGGGGACTTAAACATAACGCTCAAAATATCGGTAGGTACTCAGGCTTACGTGGCTTGCGTGGATCAACCCGCTTGGGTCCACGTAGTGGGTAACAGCTCACTCCCTCTTATAGAGAGGAGGATTGTGTCCCAGCAGTGGGAACTGTGGGAACTTTATAGGCTGATTATGCTACACAGGCTCACAAGCGGAATTACATGCGTGATGTTATGTATGTATTTAAATGTTGATTGAATTTTCGATAAAAACTTCGATCAGTAATTATAACAGTTTTTTTTAAACAATGACTTTGAGTTCCATTAGGGATTTCCCAATCGTCTGCTATGCAATAATAAATAAAAAACTTGACATGACATAAAACATGTATGCACAAGCGCGTATACTTTGATTAGTCAATAATAATTTTAAAATATTAAAATTAACCTGTTGGTAACTAATAACTTAGTTGACACGCTCAAACGAACACGTGTTGATTGTTTTAGGAAAACGACACTCATTTGCACTGGGCCGAAATACTCTTGCAATTAAAAAGATATTTTGGCAATAAAATACTCAATTACTATCATTGTCTTTATCTTTTCCTAGACGTGTCTAAAGATATTCAATCATAACTTGTGAGATGTGTCTGTACTATTAATTAATTAATTAATAATAATTTAATTACTGTAAAATATTATATAACAGGTCTTTTTTTTGGAAGGTGGGTAATCATCAAATTACTCCTCCCGCTCTGGGCGGTGTGGAAGGGAGTGTCAGACTTCTACTGACTAAAAACCACGCATGTTCTTTCTTAGCCCTTTGTGTCCGGCCACGGTATCTCTTTCAAACAACCCGTAACCCAAAATATGACAGGCGTTATAATTCCAGTATGGATTTATTTCCAATTACTTGGCTGGTAGATTCACCTCTTTATAAAAAATATTAAAATAGCTGTGGTATGGGTGTAATGAAGTGATCAGGTGTGAGGAGCTCGTGGCTTAATAAGAACTGTCACTCGGCTCGATCTTTAGGGAAAGCTGTGCTTGCCTAGGTCGGTCTGTGGATGGGTGACCGCCCGACATACTGAGTTTCCTCCGTGAATCAGAAAGCACGTTAAGCTGTTGGTCCCGGCTGCCATATATTGAGCTTTGGCAGTCGTTACAGGTAGTCAGTGACCTGAAATTCTGACATCCAGTCTTACCAAAGAGCTTCGTATTACCTAGTATTAACTGGGTTGTGGAGGTCAGATAAGCAGTCGCTCCATGTAAAATACTGGTACTGCATCCGGTCAGACTGGAAGCCGACCCCAACATAGTTGGAAAAAGGCTAGGCAGATGATGATGGTATGGGTGTAGTATCAGGTACACCTCTGGTTAGCCTTTCTGGGATGTTAGACGTGATGATAGATTTTTTCCAATTAAATTCAAAGTTATAATAAATTCAAACATTTATACTTTCTGTACTCACTAAAATACCTCATTACATGTTCTCGTTGATGAGAAATAAGAAAAAAAACCTTTGTGTGGTAATTTTAATGACTTAAGTAAGTCATTATTTTACGGTAATTATAATACGGGATAAAGTCCAAGTCTTATCAACACTTTAAGATTAACAAAAAATAAAGTAAAAATAAATCTTGGATTTTTTTTATTGGTCAACTCAATACATTTTTGTGGAAATTTAATTTAATTTACTTAAAAGAATAAATGGTAACTAAGTGATTAACAAATCTTGTTTTTTCTCACGACTCTTCTATAAAAGTAATTTTCGGCGTTAACTTCGTCCGTGACCATTTTAATAATTTAACTCAACTCTGCTAGAGCGGTCTTTTTAGGCCGTCATCAGTTCCAAAGATTTCCAACTACATCAATCATGCAATCTTAACCTCTATGTATTATTAGTGTACGTATTTACATCCTTTAGAGCTTCTAATTTTATTCTGTAATTGATGTCAATCACAACACACATCTTGACTAAGTTTTTGGATTAGGAACTGGGGGCATAAAACGCTGAAGCGGAGCAGAAACATTATAATAGGATAACAACATGAATCGCACTAGATCGCGAAAAGTGTCTACATAAGCCTATATTGTCACATCTAGCCACTAACAATTTTTTCAAATCTTAAAATTTTAATGGTCACAGATGCACTAAATATAATATTATGAATATTGACTTTGTTGGCGTTTTACAAATTGTAATATACTTAACTTTTGGAACGAAGTTCCTTATCGCGCGTTGTGAAAGGGGGCTAGACGGAAAAAATTCTTACGAAAAGTTGTCACGACACTTTTTGCTATAGTAAGCTATTGTAAGCTGTGCGGCGTCGCATGTTTCTCTGTCTGTCTCTCTCTCTCTTATAGAAAGCAAGCCAGATATTTTCATTTCAACTTTTTTTTTTTACATAATAAAAAATAATAACAATAACTTCGTTCCATCCGGGTGTTCCTTGACACCTCTCAAGTTTTTTTTATGATTCTACTATTAGCCATTTTCGGCCTACTTATCAAGGGTTCAGACAATTTTGGACTGTGAAAAAAGAAGTTTTAACCGGTTTTCTATTTGTTCTAGACGGCTGAAAGATGGTTGTAGGCACCCTACAGCAAGTCCCCAGCAAGGGGCGGATATCCATTATGAAAATACAAAATTTCACAGTGCAGAAAAGACGTAAGTATCATCACAGAAAAATAAGCTTAACTAGGTATTTTTCTATAGGTTATGCTCACGGCTCCTCTCGGTTTGTCGGTCGGACATTATCTCGCGGGCTTTTTTAAATATAGCCTATGATATGCGAGAAGAATAGAGCTTCTTATTATTGAAAGAATTTTCGTAATCGACTCAGGAATTCTGAAGATTATCCGCCACATGCAAACTTATAAACTTTACCTCTTTGTAATTTAACATGTTTTAGATGTGCAGTTGCATACAACACGTGAATTTAAAAATCCACGTGTTTTTATTTACAAAAAAAGATACGTAATAAATTAAAATGATAAATGGAATGGAAGGCCAGTATCCAAATACTATTATCTTGATTTTAGACTATAACGATCTTGGAATAAGACTTAATTCTGTGTTGCTCAAAGTTTCAATCAATAAGTAAGCGATTATCGATCACCTGATCAGAAAAAATAACCGGTGGTCAGTGAACCAAAAATAGTATCACGATTCCTTTATTATTAGACAAATCTATAATTGGGTTTTATGGAAATTCCTTTACAACTAAAATTAATCTCAATCAGTTTTGCATTTTGGATAAAAAAGTGTGTTATTGTTATGACTGAGAAAAAATACTGATTTCAAAAGCTGTTTCTTTTTTATTTATAGATTCTGTGATAAAACTCTCGTATGGGATTCTGCTGATGATCGTCAGTGTAATTATGGCTGCGATCGATCCTGTCGACATAGCTACTAGTTGGGTAAGTGCCCAGTTAAGTTTTTTGTTCGAGAACATTTTTTGTTTATTGTTATTAATATTAAACAATGCACTGATGGCAAAGTTTTAATTTTGTGTCACGTTGTTGAGATACTCGTAGATTCATTTATTGTCCTGAAAATGAAATATGATATTTTACAGATTTCTTAACACATTATACAATAGTTCTTCATATTCCGTCTACTAAATTAGGCATGCTGTGACAATATCAAATTCTAATATACACAAAATAATTAAACTCCAATGTCAAAAAAAAGTACATATCATATTAGAAATGTCAAAAAAAAAAAAATATAGTTTTTTTATTAAAATTTGTGAATGTGTGAACATTGTAGGCCTCATAGATTTCTAGATATCTGTGTTTTTTTTTTTGTTTTTAACCTTCACGATCTCGTTTTTGTGAAGCAAGTCGAGCTATCGCTGTCATCCCATACATACCTACATACTTACGCTGTAACAATAAGGTAGATGTCAAAAAAAAAACCAGTTAGTCCGTCAGATACATCCAAAAAATATTGGACCCATATATTTTTCTTTTTTCACGTAAACAAAAAAATGAAGACGATTGCTTTGAAAACTCGTGTGACGTCACAATTCAGTACATTTTTTATCGGAAAGTGACGTCACAAGCACAATTATTGAATAATGTTGTGCTCTTAGCTAATAAACATGTACTTTTATTTAAAAAAAAAAAACATTAACATTCACTTAATAAGGTAGCTACTAGTAAAATGTTAAGTAAAAAATTCATGATATCTTCAAAAATTAATTTTGGGCAGGAAACGTAAATTAGTTTGAAACAAAAAACTCATCCTATCCTATCATGATTACCAATTTTCTTTTTTGTCTACGAGTAGGTATTAGATTTTATACTTCATTTTATAGTTGCCTTTCAGGCTTTTTAAGTTTTTCGAGATCAAAGACAGTTTTTTTATATCTATATTATTATTATTTATATATGTATAATAATGTAAAAATCAAAGCTGATTGACTAAGGATCAACGCACAGGATACCCTCAGTGCTAGAAACTTAAAATTTCGCACACGTATTTTCTCTTATGACGTAAGCATCCACTAAGGATTTTCAAAATTCGACCCGAAAAGGGGTGAATTAGGGGATGAAACTTTGTATGGAAAATTGTATAAATATAAAAATTGTACTTTTGTATATTTTCGACATTTACCCGGGCGCAGCCGCGGGTAAAAGCTAGTTATATTGAACAATGAATGTTAACTATTGTATTATTGTGAAAATGCTACTAACACAACTTCAATCGATAATTCGATTCAATTAAAAAACATCATTCGACCATTAGATCTTTGGTAACCTAAAATCAAAGATCTTAAGAGGGAAAAGGACCTCCAAGGAATTTCAAAAATAGGTATTTGAAGAAACTATGGCCGTCGCACTACGTCAAATCTGCCCCCGTAAAGTGTGATAGGAACCGGTGCAGCTCAGACTGACCATACGGGAAAAAAATTGACGAGATCGATGTTTCGTATTACCCTTTGGGACCTTCCCTTGGTGGGTGCCGCCGATAAGGCCGCATAGCGGCGTCACGGTTTTTAACCGACTTCCGAAAAGGAGGAGGTTCTTAATTCGTCTGTATATATATATTTTTTTTTTGTATGTTTGTTATCGCATATCTCCGTCATTAATGAACCGATTTTCAAAATTATTTTTGTGTTCGAATAGGTATACTCCCGAGGTGGTCCCATTATCACCAAATCAGCATCTGATGATGGAATCCCAGGGAAATTGAGGGCAACCCTCAAATTTTATAGGCACATATGATGCTCTGATACCCTGAAAGAAAAAGCAGTTTCTGAAGTCGGTGGCAAAAAAAACGAAATCGAACAGACAAAATGTCACCGACTTCAGAAGCTGCTTTTTCTTGGGAGTTTATTTTTCACTTTTTGTGTTTTTCGTTTTCACTTTTTTGTGTTTTTGAAGTCGGTTTTTTTTTTTTTGCAAAAAAGTTTTTTTTAACAACACAGGTTCTGTGTCGCCGAACAACTAAGCTCGTACGCAAGACACCGACAACGACATATCGATCTTTGGTGTGAAGTGCGCATTAAGCCTCTGCAAATCCGCATCCAAAAACCTTGAAATCAAACTAATTCAAATTATCTTTGTATAGCTTAATTTTGCACATTTTTTACCAAACATCATTGGCTACATTCCAGTAATGGATGGCGATCAAGTTTTTCCTCAGACGTCACTCAAAGTTAGAATACCGGTCGCAAACTTGATACCATTATATTCTTGTAAATCGTCTGTACGCTATCCGTTTTATTTTTATAACGTTTCAATTATTAACTAAATCGGATAACTCGTTTTCTTAAATACAACTTTCAAGTATGTTCATATTTTTCACAACAAGAAAAACAAACAAAATTAAATCAACGTTGCATATGTATCGTCATCGATAAAAACTCAGAAGTTATTGAAACGTTTGCCGGTTTTGTCAAACCTAGATTAGATCTTTTCCTAAACATATAGGTATGACGGATAAAGAGAATCCACAAACTTTAGAAAACATAAGTGGTGTGTGCCAGATGTTTATCTCGTAGGTTTACAACTTAGCATAATTATAAAATAACCATATTGGACATTTTTATCCAAATTATTATTAACGTTAAACCGATTTTTCATAACTAATATTATTAATTATTATCTCATGTAAAAATCAACTAAAGCTTTATTGGGAATTAACTTGTTTTACGACAAAACATTATTAACAAATTGCTATTAATAATCTTCAAACCCAAATTACATACGAATCATTTTTATAAATATTTTGTACAGTAAAACTCAAGGGTAACTTTTTTGACACACTGTTATTAAATACTTAGTTACCATACTTCGACATGCTAGCAAAATAATCTGAAATACCCAGACTAAACCAATTATAATCTCATTTGTACACTTTGTAATAAGAATATAAAAAACCAAAACCAAACCAAACCAATATACCTAATCACTGGAGAAGTTAATAAGTGACGGTCGAAGGAAGGACAAAGTATTTTAATAATCCACACATTCCTCTTCATGGATTTTTTTAAGTATCGTCGTCTTTATAAAACACTAGCTGATCCCGCGGCTTCGTCCGCGCGGTTATCGCGACCAAAAGTAATCTTTTCACCCCCCTTTCAACCCCTTTTATGCATTAAAAATTAGCCTATGTTCTTTCTCAGGCTCTAGACTGTAGACTATCTGTGTTCCAAAATTAATTTAAATCGGTTCAGCAGTTTTGGCGTGAAAGCGCGACAGACAGACAGATTTACTTTCGCATTTTTATTATTTGTAAAGAAGCAAGGATAAGGAAGGAAAAAAGGGAAATACGAGACATTGATCTTGTAATTTTTTTTTTGTGATATAATCGGTCTGAGCTGTAACTGTCCCGTCGGGGCTGCGGGTTGTTCGAAAGAGATAAAGCGGCCTCGGGGAACCGCCTTAATCTCTACAATAACAAAATCACCCGACGCACGCGTCCAGACTTCCGGCGTAATTAAAACTGTTATCAGTGTTATGACTACATATTTTTGTAACAGTTACTATTTTGTAACAATATTATTATGACGTGACGACCGTTGACCTCAGAATTTCACAATTACTTATCTACTCTGTGTTACTTTCTTGGAGTTGTGTAAAATTGATAATTGTTATGATAGTTTGTTATCTCATCATCATTTTTTTTTATTTTATTTATTTAGGGACAAAAAACAGTTACACGTTACAATTTGTATATCGGAGCTTATTAGAATAATTTGATAAACGTATAACCCACACTATTGTCCACGGATTCAAATAAAAAATATCTAAAAGAGGAAAGGACGGACGGTCACCTATTAATTAGTGAATTAAAAGAAAAAAGAAAAGCAAGTTATGAAAGGTTGTCGGTAAGCAAAGCTGTAGCCATTTTTTTAAATTTAGCCAGAGAAAATGCAAAAATATCTGAATCGGTAAAGTGTGTGTTATAAGTTACTACAAGGCGACGGAGAGGTGCCCGCTCACCGGCGTTTGTTTTGCACTTCACAGTGTGAAACAGACGAGGAACTCGCACCTCCCGCCGTATAACAGTTCTAGGTACTACGTAACATAATTTATTGGTAAGTTCATTACAATCAAACTTATTATTACAAATGCCATGCAGCATCATGGCCATAAGGAGCGTACGTCTGGACTCTAAACTCAAGAGAGTGTGCTGTTTGAGTAGTTCTAAATAAGAAATTCTCGAATGATAAAATTTATACTGCACGTTACGTAGGAATTTTTTCTGAACCATTTCAAGTCTTTGTGAGTATTTGTCGTAGAAAGGACTCCAAATAGGAACAGCATATTCTAACTGGGAGCGAATCAGGGTCTTGTATAAAAATAAGAAAGTAGATTTTTTTTTAAAGTCCTTGGACGATCTCATGACGAAACCATACATCCGAAAGGCCTTGCCAACAACATTATCAATATGAACATCCAAGTGTAATTTGGAATCCAGCAATATTCCAAGGTCTCGTGTGGACTCAACTTTTTTCAAAGCAATGCCATGCAGGGTGAAATGAATTATATTTGTATTTTTGGTAAATGATATAGAATTACATTTAGGTAAGCTGAGTTGTAACTTGTTATCTAGGCAATATTGAGAGAGTCTATGGAGATCCTCTTGAAGTAGTAGGCAATCATGAATATATTCAAACAATCATCAGCCTATAATGCTCCCAGTTCCCACTGCAGGGTCTCAGGCCTCCTCTCTAGGAGAGGGATGTGCTGTAATCCGCCACTTGGACCCAGTGCGAGTTGGTAGATGTCACATATTTTTTGATTTTTTTAGTTCTAAGACTGTATAAGAAGGTCTATTACTGGCAAATTGAAAGAATTTTGTACATTGTATCAAAGTATGGATTTGTGGCCGGTTGAAAGAAATAAGCTCACCCTCGTTAGGCTGCTGTGGGGTCAGCACAGCAGTTAACCAACTAATCCCTAACGAGGTGCGTGTGAGCGCGTGCATAGCATTAGCAATGACATTTCTGAGCGACATCAGAAAAGTATAAAGGCTTGGAAAATTCTGATTTAGTTCCCTAAACTTTCATTAAACTATCGTTATAATAATAATAATTTATCTTTATTTCAGACATAATGTCCATAAAAAATACAAAGAGAGTTAGTGGGGTTGTTAGTAGTACACAGAAATAATATGAAATACTAAGGTGTTAGTAAGCTGTTAGTAAATAAAACCAGTTACACAAAAACAACAAACCTTATTTCCTATTTTTGTGTAGGTGTACACCTGCCCAGAACACAGTAAAAGGACTGTCTATTTTGTACGCTAACGTACTGAGGACAGTGTTGGTGCTACCACGGACTCTGCTCATCATCGATTTCAATCGAAATCAATATCGCTAAAATCAAAGTCAGTGTGCGCTCTGTAATACTTTTCATGCTCTTGTTGGAATACAAAATGGACCTACAAAATTGTTTTATCGTTTGATCCCAAGTAAACACTGCGCTTTCGTGAAAATCTGTAGATTAAGTACAGTTATCAAGAAAAATCCTATCTATTTAAAGTAGGTAGTACCTTCATTTTAAAGCCATAATTAGCATTATTTTTCTTTTTATTCACACGTGCCAATGTATGATGTTCTACTCACACGTTTTTATATTAATGGAGAAAAAAGAATATAAATTATTTAGTTTTTGTTCATTGCAGCAATTAAGTATGAGAAACCAAAATTTAAATACCTGTTTAAAAAAAATTGGTTGCCTGTAAAGTCGGTATACGGGCGAAAGTTTTACGTGACAACGAAAATAGAAGCGCAAGACATGAACCGGTGTGTATGCCTATCTCTCTCACTCTCTCTCTCTCGCTCTGGACGCGTGCCTCTCACTCGCTCTCATTGTGAGCGCATAACGTGAGCGGAGCGTAACGCAGTTTCTTGAAGTGTCACCCGGCAAACCAATTTATAAGACGTTGTCACGTCAAAAGTTGGTACAATCACGAGTTTTTACCCGTGACTGGTACCTACTTTTATAAACTGAGGGGTTTTAACTTTTTTGTATGGAAGTAGAGGATACCTAGACCATTGAAAGGCGCAGGCTTTTTTAGCACAGCGCTACGCCTGACTTTGTAGACTGCAAACCATAGGTAGATTTCAGGATGATAAATAAAAGACGATTTCTTGATATAAATGCTGCGATGTGGAGTGTAGGTGCGTGTAGAGTGTAGAGGAGAGATGAACGTTTCTTCTGTTGTGTGTTGTCAGCAGCGGTCGAGCGAATAAATGACATAGTACAATCGAACAAGCTAATAAGTAAACAGCCAGCTAACTTGCATTAACTTTTAAGATTATACAGTACATTTAGAGACTGATGCCAAACGATACAGCGTTTGACATCAGTCGCTTAATGCGAAACGCTTTATAAAACAAAATTGCAATCAATATTTTCTGTGTTCTAGAATTATAAATATCTCTACCTGTATGCTTATTAGCTTGTTCGACTGTACCGTAGTACCTAAACAAAGTATCAAGCACTTTGATAGTCCTTATAGAAAACAAACAAAAAAAATATAACAAAATACAGACTTCTGTCGTACGCCTTTTTGGAAGTCGGTTAAAAACGGAAGGCTGTATCAACTGATATCACTTATCTAAGCGCCCTGATTATAAGATTAGTTTTCATTGATCATTTCGTTTTATTTTGTGCCCGTTAGATGGCAATAGGCTCGCCCCGTATTACTATTAGGTACACCTCTTTTTTTTTTTGGCGGGTGAAAAATCATCCTGCTCTTGGGCAGAGCGAAAGGGAGTGTCAGACTTCTACTGACTAAAAACCACCCATGTTCCTTCTTAGCCCTTCATGTCGAGGCCACGGTATCTCTTGCGAACAACCCGCAGCCCCGACGGGACCTCTGTATTAATCCTATGGGAATTGTAGCCGTAATTATAAATGTGTTTATGTGATGTTGATTCAACGGTGATTTTGCACAGAGCAACTGCTAAACTAAAAAATACATTCATAAACCACTCGTTTATTATTCAACGAACATGTATATTACAATAATGGTTTATCATTAACGCAATAAAGCGATAATTTAATTTGGCCGATTGTTGTCAACATTGATATAAAAACTAAAGATACGGTCGTCCGAACATTTGCAATCGGTGTAGTCTGCTCGTTAACGTAACCTTGTATAAGCGGCGTGGTATTTGCGAGGTATAAAGAACATAAATAAAGCTTTTTATTAAATTTACGACCGCACCCGAAGAGAGCCGATCGTGGACTAGTTCACTTCGGCTTAGGAAAGACCGTTTTAGGACCAAGTTCGAGGCGTCATTGTAACATGCGGTCCGCCCAGTCCTTACGCAGTAATATATAAGTCAATGGTTGTTGATGATAATAATACTATTATACAAGATGATTTTTTAGTCACCGTCCAAATTCTGATATAATAATCTTTGGCGAAAATCATTGAATACGTGTTCTTTCTTTTATTATCACTAAATACAAAAATATTAAGATATCACATCACAAAGTTTTAACGTTTCACGGAGAGCGGAAAATTCTTTCGAAAAAATTAATATGAAAATTTTAGGTATCGATTTTTTTTTTCAAAAATGGTGTTAGTGAATGATACCTAATGCCTCGAAAAAATTTGGACGGTGACTAAAAACTCTTCTTGTATAAGGAAGGTCAAAAAACGGGTTTTTGTTATTAAAAAGCAACTGGGCCGAAAAGTAGGCATTTGAAGATACTGTTGCCATGCCTGCCCCATAGAGTAAAAAATGTATACATATGTAAATATATTCCCTCGTTTGTATGAAGAATCACATCACCCATATTCATAAGAGGCTGCACTTGAGATTGAATGAATGGTCTCACTTCAAAGTTATGTCCTCAAATAAACGAACCAAGACAATGCCTGGACTTGAAAGGAGACAATCACCTATGAGTTTCTTCTCAGAGTAGAATGGAATCACCGACCTCATTAACATAAGGCATGTTATCCCCGAAGGGTCCTTACCCTTCGCCTCGCCAGTGGCCTAGCTCGCCGTCCGTCTGTTTAGCACGCCGTCCGCCCGTCTAAGGCCTCATTTACGGACACGCGGCGCGTTGTGCGTTTTTAATTCAAACACATGGCGATGTATGAAAACGTTAACGATTCAAACGTCGATTTTACGAGAAGCGATTTTTCGCTCGTTAGGTTAAAATGCAGCATGAAAAAAAAATAATAATAATAATATAATAATAATAATAATTTATTTCTTTCACAAAAAAAGTACAAGTAAATTACAAATAAAATGCTGTTAATAACTGTAGTTGTAAACAAAAGTTATAGCCTCTATAGCCGAACTAGGAAGAACCTGTATTTCGGCTTACAGCGCCAACCCCCTCAAGTTAAAGAACATAAATATTACGGTTAATGCTTGCATTTAAAAATTATTTTGCAATTACATACTCATAAATTTAATAGTGGTGTGGTGTGTGGTATGATGATCCTCTCTTTGTGTATTATGCTAGGTGAGTGAGTGAGTGAGAGATGGTGTGTCTGTTGTTGAGTGTTAGTGTTTTGTATGGCAATATGTGAATGAGATACGGTTTTGTGAGGAAATATAATAATGTATGTGAATATATAATTGTTTACTATCTTATTACGGTTAGAAGCTGCTCGGTCTCCTCATAAGTGAGACTTTGTAGGTATTCCAATACCTTTCTCCTGCAACAATCCGTATTAAGTGGGTATATGTTAATGATTTTATTAATTTTATTGTAGATATAGGGGCCGAGAGAGGTAATAAATTTTGTTACGAATTTGGTGTTAGTTGATCTTTTTTGATTGAAAACCATGTAATGCCTGCGTTTATTCAGAATACTTGGGTCGTAAATTATTTGTGAATGTTGTATTAAAATTATTTTTGAAATGAATAGTTGTCTCACGGTTAGTACTCCACAGAATTGATAGAGTGCGGCAGTAGAGAAAAGAATTGGCTTGAAGGTGCTAACCTTCAGTATTGCACGTTGGGCAACCTCAACGGATTTGAGCGTCGTCTTTGGAGCACCTCCCCACACAGAAATACAGTATGTTATGAGTGATTGGCAGAGGGCAAAGTAAATTCGTTTCAAGACAGGAGGATCGGCAATGTGTCGTATATTGTTGAAAATGTATATCAGTTTCCGAACCCGTCCCGTTAATATTCGTATATGTTCTTTAAAGTTAAGGTTTTTATCTATCGTAACGCCTAAATATTTAATTGACTCAACCCTCTCTATCCCGACACAAGAGCAATCACCATGCACTGTACATTTGTGTGGAATAATGACATAGGTATGATCAATGTCCAAGTCTGGTCGAATACTGAAACAAATGTATTTGGTTTTATCAGTATTTAGGGTTAATACATTTTCATTTAGCCACCTCCTGACAGTATTAAAACCAGACTGGGCAGCATCAAAAACTTCATTCCAGTTATCGGCTGAGAAAAGGAGAGCAGTATCATCAGCAAAGGAAACGATTTCGCCCTGGGTAAGTTTTAGGTCAGTGAGGTCGTTGATATAAACAAGAAATAAGGTTGGTCCTAGGATGCTGCCCTGAGGAACTCCATGTGTAACTGGGAGGTCAGTGCTAGTAAAGTTTCCCACACGAACACACTGGCAGCGATTAGCCAGGTAACTTTCAAAGAGTTTCAACGGAGTACCTCTGATGCCCAGTCTTTCCAGTTTAGCCAATAGTATTGAAACAGAGATTGTATCAAAGGCCTTTGCCAAATCTAAGAAGATGGTCAGGCATTTCTTTTTCTCATCCAATTTATCTCTGATGTAACTTGTGAGCCTGTTTACTGCTTGTTCAGTAGATTTCCCATTACGGAAACCGTATTGGTTCGGAGAGAGCAATTTTTTACTTTCTAGATACCTTGTTAGTCTAACGTTAATTATTCTCTCAAGGATCTTAGACATGGCAGGAAGAATAGATATGGGCCTATAGTTGGTGATGCAATCTCTGTCTCCACCCTTATATATTGGGCAAACCTCTGACTTTTTTAAAGATTCGGGGAATATCCCATTTTGGAGGCAGGTGTTAAAGATAAAGGTAAGTGGAGCGACTAGAAAGTTTTTGTATTTCCTTAAAAAGTTATTACCAATCCCATCAAAACCAGGTGAGCTATTCGCTTTTAAATTAGTGATGAGACGGTCCACCTCACATTCATCCGTATCCTCTAATACGAAAGAGTTTAGTTGAGGCCCCGGTGCCAGCGAGTTGGTCTCTGCATTTGTGTCTACTATATTAGATTTATTTTGCCTGATATTGTCTGCCAGCGATCTACCCACATCAACAAAGCAGCTATTTACTTTATTCAAAGACTGTTTAGGGTCATCAGCTAGAGATAGTAGTTCGTTTGAGCAGCTAGTGTTTTTGTTTGTATTAGTGACGTCTTTTATCACTTTCCACAGCTTTTTATTATCATTTTGGACTGATTCTACAAGACTTTTTTCATAAGCTCTTTTTACTTTTTTCAAGATAGTGTTGCAGAAGTTTCTATAGCGGGTGTATTTTACTTTTAATATTGGATTATCTGGTGAGAGTTTTAATGTTTTATGTAATTTATCCCTATTCCTCATACAGCGCAGCAAGCCTTGTGTGATCCAGGGTTTAATTATCCTCTTTCGACGCGATAACGAAATGATTTTAGTGTTGTTTTTAATTGCAGCCTGAAGACAGTCAGTAATATACATCAAAGCAATCTTGGGATCATTAGATTCATAAACTCTAGTGAAGTCAATTTTTGATATTTCGCCTTTTAGGCCATCCTCATCAACTTTGTTAATAGTTGTTATCGCAAAATGATGAGTTTTCTTAAAGTTCATGTGTAGTAGGACCGGGTAATGGTCAGTCAATGTTGCTAGTGGTACAATAGTGTTGCAGGCACTTTTTGTCTTGAGGAGAATATGGTCGATACATGTTTTACTATCTGGCCGTGTAATTAGTGTATGTGAGGGAAACAGTCCATGACTAGCAGCCAGATTTAAGTAACGTTCACCTTGATGGTCAATTTTATCTAAGTTTATTGCAATATTTATAATAAAAAAGCTCGAGACGAGCCTTCTGCACGCGCCGCGCGACGCGTCTCCATAAACGAGCCCTTATGACGACGAGAGGGCGTGTCGACGGCGCGTTCGTGTTCCACGCGCGCCTCAAAGAGATGTCAGCAACATGGAAGGGGCCCGCAACGGCCGACGCCCGTCGGGGCTGCGGGTTGTTCGCAAGAGATACCGCGGCCTCGACATAAAACGCTAAGAAGGAACATGGGTGGTTTTCAGTCAGTAGAAATCTGATACTCCCTTTCGCTCTGCCCAAGAGCGTGAGGGGTTATTCGATGATTTTCAACCCACCATAAAAAAGGCAGTGGAGTACTTAGTAGTATACCCATATTTCCCTAGTTCTGCTTTAGTCTTAGAATATGGGTTAAGCCTATTGCCATCAACCGGGCTCCGTGGCTGATAAGTTGAGAAATTCAAGCAAACTCCAATTACAATTTTCCCGACCTGAAAATCAAACCTAGGTCCAGTTACAACCATAGGACCAACAAAGCCATAGGTCTATCTAACGTCTATAAGTTTATATGCACAACAAATCAAGGGGCAAGTTTGCCACTGCGTCATAAGCATATCATTGACATCCTTTAAACTGTTTACTAATGACCTTCACTTTTGATCGCTCGGGCGTGCTAGCGTGCACATGACATAAACTGGAGTTTAGACCCGAAAACACGTGCGTGTTCACACTTTGGCGTGTTTGCGCATTCGTTTATAGTAAAGGTTACCGGCCGTTTATGTTTCAGTAAGTACCTAGCACTGGTGGCCCAGTGGTGGCGGCCCCGACTTATGAACAGTCAGTCGTGGGTTAGAACCCAGGCAGGCGCATTACTTTGTGTAATTTATTTCATCACCACTGCTCTCAAAACGGTGAAGGAAAACATTGTGAGGAAACCGGCATGTCTTAGAACCAAAAAATTAAAGTCATGGGACATCTGCCTGACTGGGCCCGCGTGGTGGATTAATAGGCCATCCCTCTCCTAGAGAGGAGGCTTGAGTCCCTGAACCTCCGGGAACATTATAGGCTGATGATGACTATGAAAGGTACGCTTTCGAAGGTGACGACAAACAGCAGTAGCGTTGCGGTTGATAAAAGCAAGCGACAATGTCGCTGCGGTTTTAAATCTGATTGTGATGGCAGGGTCACAAAATTAAAGAAAAAATCTCCAATTTTGCGACTTGTTGCTAAAAACCGAAACTTATAGTTATGTGCGTCACTCTAAAAATTAAAGCCGCTTTTTAACCGACTTCCCAAAAAGGAGGAGGTTCTCAATTCGATCGGTATGTTTTTTTATTTTTATTTTTGAGTGTGATCAATGCCATAGACAGAAGAGTAGAGTGATGTAATGACTGGTACCTAAGACCTACCTGATAATTGAACCATGAAATTATTTAGCTTTGTTTTTTTGTTTTTGTTAAAAAACGTTGCCCCACACTAGGAATTTCTCCTGTATCGTGGGTGCGTTCACAAACATTTAAAGTCACATACACAAATACCCCCTAAGCCCCCTATACCCTTTAAGTACATTATCTAATATTTACATCATTATTATTCGTCTTTAAACAAAAAGAAACCGTGACAATAGTATATTATGCAACTAGTGAATAAAGGACGGATTTAAAGCGAGGGCCGTAGATGAGTCACGAGCAAGTGAAGGATTCTAATGATTGAATCACGAACGCAGCGAGTGATTCAACTGTTAGAATCCTGAACGACGGGAGTGATTCATGGCCCTCGATATAAATTCTTACTTTATTCAGGAGTTGCATACTATACTTTATATCATGACTACGAGAAAAGACATAATTTAAGCGAAAATAGAAATTTAATCAAGAAATAAGAATTGTTACATTAATTGAAATGGACATTAAATTTAGAGCAATGACTGAAATTAAGCGTAATTTTCTTATTATTATCATTAGGGTGGTCAACTTGTGAAACAATATTTATTTTTCTATAAAGGCAGCAAAGAACACAAAACAGTTTTTAATCTAATGCCAAACTCCTTGTCGCAAATATCGACCAATCAAATCTCGAGAATTTATTTGCACCAAAGAGTTTTGAATTTCGAATCTTAGCGCAAGGAGTTTGTGTAAGCATTGAAATAGAGACCGGATATATTTTTGTGTTCCAAATTCAAACACCAAAATAGTGAATAAAAACAAAACAGTGAATAAAAGGCCTTTTTATTCACTGTTTTGCGTGATTAAAAAAGCTTTTTAGAGTAGGTATGGTATAATAGTATATTATGCAACTAGTGAATAAAGGACGGATTTAAAGCGAGGGCCGTAGATGAGTCACGAGCAAGTGAAGGATTCTAATGATTGAATCACGAACGCAGCGAGTGATTCAACTGTTAGAATCCTGAACGACGCGAGTGATTCATGGCCCTCGATATAAATTCGTACTTTATTCAAGAGTTGCATACTATACTTTATATCATGACTACGAAAAAAGACATAATTTAAGCGAAAATAGAAATTTAATCAAGAAATAAGAATTGTTACATTAATTGAAATGGACATTAAAATTAGAGCAATGACTGAAATTAAGCGTAATTTTCTTATTATTATCATTAGGGTGGTCAACTTGTGAAACAATATTTATTAATCTAATGCCAAACTCCTTGTCGCAAATATCGACCAATCAAATCTCGAGAATTTATTTGCACCAAAGAGTTTTGAATTTCGAATCTTAGCGCAAGGAGTTTGTGTAAGCATTGAAATAGAGACCGGATATATTTTTGTGTTCCAAATTCAAACACCAAAATAGTGAATAAAAACAAAACAGTGAATAAAAGGCCTTTTTATTCACTGTTTTGCGTGAATAAAATAAGCTTTTTAGAGTAGGTATGGTATAAAACCTATTTTAAGTTTGGCCACACTTGCAACTAAGTAAAAATATTTTCATTAATCAATATTCTTAACACTATTACATGCAGCAGACATAACATGTAGGTACAACAGCATTCCTTGATTTTTTGCCACTTTAAATATTATTTTCTTGTTTAATAAAGTTTCAAACAAAAACTTGACACGTCGTGTCAATTTATGGCGTGTATTATGAGCAAAAAAAGCTTACTTAAAATTATTAGCTATTCATCTTAGGTCTAAAGTTAAGCCTCAGATTATGGACGAGTACCGAGTATCTATTTATCAGAATAAGGCATTATGCTATTCAATAGATTCGATAAATCATAATCCTAGGTTTTATATTACCGGCATCTTTATTATATTAATTAATCATTTACAGCATAAAAAAGACCGGTCTCACGCGTATTCTGTTTTATTTTTAAGTGTTTCTCTTGTTACCTTTTTGTAATTTTTTTATTATTAATTTCTTGTCCTGTGTGAGACCAATAAATACTTTTTTTTTTTCTTTCATTTAAATCTCCAAAAAGCTCAAAGACATAAGGAAGCAAGAAAAAAATAAACCATACATAGGTAGGAAAGTCAAAATACAGGGTGTAAAAAAAACCTTGCATGAAGCCAACCAAGAATTTAACGCATTTTTTTTCGGAGTTCGCATACCTGAATTATGAGGCAAATATATATAAGTTATCTTAATCAAGGATCGAATAACTTAACTGCGTTCCTGTAAGTAAACGAAAAGTCATCGACACGCTAAGAAGAATGCTTGATTGGCTACAATAATAATATTTTCATTTATTTCGGGCTACGCCCATAGTGTTAGTAACAATGATTTTAAAATACTAGTGTTAGTTTGAAGTTTCATCCAATGACACAGTATTGGAGACTCCCATCTATTTGCAAATATAGTAATGAGTAATTTAAATATTTATAAAAAAATACCGTGTACTATCCGTGGTCCACTCAACTAGTCCACTGGGTGTATTACGGGCAAAAATAATTTTCCGTAGTACCTACACCCACCCGGACTATCCTACTATCCTTCCTACTAATATTATAAATGCGAAAGTTTGTTTGTATGTTTGATACTCTTTCACGCAGAAACTACTAAACGGATTTGGATAAAATTTGGTACATGGATAGTTTATAATCTGGATTAACACATATTTATTTATTTATTTACTATTTATGTACACACAGTAAATAGCACAGGAAAAATACAAATGAAACCGATACACGGATAACCGATATATAATTATGATAGTTTTTATTCCGATTTTATCTTCCCGCGGGATAATTTCGAGTTGTAGCGGGCGAAGCCGCTGGCATTACCTAGTATGGCAATAAACGAAAAATACCTTGCGTTTTTTGGACTGATTTTTAGGGTTCCGTAGTCAACTAGGAACCCTTATAGTTTCGCCATGTCTGTCTGTCTGTCCGTCCTCGCTTAATCTCTGTGACCGTTAGCACTAGAAAGCTGAAATTTGGGACCAATATGTGTATCAATCACGCCGACAAAGTGCTAAAATAAAAATTGGAAAAAAATGTTTTATTAGGGTAGCCCCCCTATATGTAAAGTGGGAAGTGTTTTTTTTTTTAATTTTAACCCTAATGTGTGATATATTGTTGGAAAGGTATTTAAAAATGAATAGGGGTTTACTAAAATCATTTTTTGATAATGTCAATAATTTCGGAAATAATCGCTCCAAAAGTAAAAAACAAAGCGTCCCCCCCCTCTAACTTTTGAACCATAAGTTTAGAAAATACGAAAAAAATCTGAAAAGTAGAACTTTATAAGGACTTTCTAGGAAAATTATTTTGAACTTGGATGGAAACAACAGATGGAAACTGCATATAACCAATATAATTTGGTCCCTGAATCGTATGAGCGCCTATACAATCCAGAGGTCAAGTTTCATTTGCCCGTATTTTTTTTTTAACTTCGTTTACATAATATTTTATTATCTACGGAACCCTACACTGAGCGTGGCCCGACACGCTCTTGGCCGGTTTTTATTAATTATTTTAGCCGCTAATGTATTTTAATGTGGTACGATTATTTAACATCAAGGTTAGCCAAGTATCTTACGAAGCTAGATATAAATGTAGAGCCTAAATCTGTAAACACAAACAGGATTTCTCTAAGTAATTTATTTTAGAATTTTGAGTGATTTTTAAGTTGGTTTTATATGCAAAAAGTGGTTGTAAACCTGCTGTTAGTGAAACTATATATTAAAGTTCCCAAAATCATTACTTATAGTAGACTAACAATTTCACAGTCTAGCAAACATTTAACATAATAGTATTGTTTTTGCACCTCCTAAAGTTCACTCCGTCAAATACTTGGAATTTCCGAGTTGCGAGCTAAGAATGAACGAACAAAATGAAGGTCTTAGTTTAGGGTCAAGTGGCATCGTGGTATCTGTATAAAAACGAATGGCAGGCTAACAAAAAGATTCACATAGTATTGACAAATGAATTGAACAGTGTGTGGGTGTGTTATGTTTAAGTGGCAAGTTCCGCATCTATATCTGTTTCCTTGCGTCAGGTTTTCAGCTTCTGCGGGTTGTTCGAAAGAGATACCACGGCCCCGGACACAAAGGGCTAATAAGGAACATGGGTGGATTTTAGGCAGCGGAAGGAAGGAGTCATTTGATGGTTACCCATCCTCACTTTATTTGCAAGAAAATAATAATATTTACAAGTACTCGTATACATAACATGATGCTCGTAATCCTGACTTACTGCCGCACTCTGAGAGCTTTAATGATTACTTAGGCCATCACTAAGTAAAGGTTTTGACAGTTTTGTCATACAAAAGTATGTCAAATCTTTACTAAATGACGGCTTAAGTAATCATTAAATATCTCTGAGTACCGCAGTTAGACTTCCAGCCTTGCAGGATGCAGCTGAATACTATAATACTTTAAGGGGCATCCATAAATTACGTGAGGTGTTTTTTAAATTTTCTGTCCCCCTGGTGAGATGTCGCGAAATTTTATTCAACCCCCTCCCCCATCCCCCAATCTCACGTGTGATTTTTCAAAATGTGGGTTTCTTACGTAAACGCGTTGGATTGTTATTGTAAAAAGAAAAAAATTTGCTTCGTACTTTTATTTACGACTAGTTAAGACTAGTAATCAATATTGCTGAGAGTTTAATTATAAGTGTAATAAAAATTTAATCGTATTACGATTACGTTTAAGATTTAACTGACTTGTTAAATTATGTCGTACTTTATTTCACTGTGATGAAAAAAAAAAGTAATTTCTTACGTTGTTTTTGTGTTACCCATGGAATTAGAATTCAAGACAAAATAACGTTTAACTTTTTATTAGACTTAAACATATAATGAGAGTATTTATCAAGTTTACTATTTCCGGTGTATAACCCCAAATATAACAAACAGTTTATAGTAAGTACATCATAAGAAGATGAACAAAAAATAAATCATACTTGAATGACAGCATGAATAGAAATATATACATGAAAAGGTTATGTTTCTATTGTTAATTTTAGATAATAATATCAATGATATGCCTTTATTTGGTTATGAATGGAATATAAAATCGGAAGTAGTAAAAAATACGGAAGTATGTTACTGATATTTTTATACTCGATTATTCTTTAATCAAGTAGTTATTTTTTGTTCTCCCTCGGATAATTTAATTGCTATTTTAAAAATTTAATCCAAGAAAAGTGAACATTTTCCTTTACCCAACAATTTTGGAGTCGTCTTCCAGTCTTGGCTGAATACCATGAAGCGACTGCGTATTTGTCCTCCACAACCTAGTTAGTAGGTACTGATACGCCTTTGTATTATAGTTCACGTCAAATAACTTTGCCCCTCTGAAGTTAGCCATTTGCAAAGATCGCCCAAGTGCAGTCACGTAGAAAATTATTTGAACAAAATAAATACATATTTTTAAAAGAAAACATAGTTTTATAATGCCATAATGCCCGCCCCCATGACTCGCGCATGCGCAGTTGCAGTTTTGTTCGTAATTTTGAGCCACTCGTAGCCAACTTCAGAGGGGCACAGTTATTTGACGCGAACAGTAAAACTGGTTACCAGATTTTAAAACTATTGACTATCTGTCTGTAACAACTGTCATAGATCTACAAATGTGCTTTGCGATGCATGCAGGAAACTCGGTATGTAATGGGTGGTCATCTATACACGGGTTAACGGTAGGCAAGCGCTCCTGAAGATCGACTGGCATTGCGCCACCAGAACTTCACAGAACGGTGGGAAGCTTTAGCAAAAGGGGTGAAATGGCTTCACACGACTGTCTTATGTAAAGTTAATATGTATTTGTATCGAAAAGGTCCTTTTACATGATGACGTCCATATGGGGATATTTTTGTTTTGTTATGAAAAGAAGGGGTTCTTTTCGGTATTTACATAACAAAGCAATAGCACTTTCTAAGACAGAAATTGGGCAAAACAGATTAATCTGTTTTCTTTAATATTCAAATTGATGTAATAAGAAAGACAACAATATTTGACGTCAGACACATCCGTTATGACACCTATTCATTCACACCGAAACGCTAATAAACAAGCATAACTATAGCAGTCAATTAAATCTACAACTTTAGGTAAAATCGGTGAAAAATAGAAAAAAGTGTAAGAAAAACATCTACCAATTAATTTGTTTAGATAACTATTCGCAATTAGCAGGTAATTTGACAGGCTTGACGTGACGTGTTAAAACAGAAATAAATCTAGATGTGTTAAATCTGCACAAATAATTTGAGGCATATAACGTCAGGTATATTTTTCTGACGTGTGAAGATAATTTATTGTACATTGTTTCTGTCAGCCCCTACAAAAAAAAAATGAGCAAGTGTGAGTTGGAGTCCCGCACCGAGGGCTCCGTATACAGGGTGTAAATCAACCCATCACACAGCCGTTAACCAAGCATTCTGTACATCAAACTAAGTACCCCTACGCGAAAATTTTTGCTGGGAAACGATTTTTTTTTTGAGGCCAAAAATCACATTTTACGGTAAAACTCAATGTAGCACTCTTAAAACATTGTGCTATTGGATGCTTTGAATAGTGAACGGGTCATGGAGGTAATTTAAGTAAAATTATAACCTGAAAACCTAGTCTTTACAAAAACAGCTGTGAAAAATTTAGAACTTTGACCCCCAATATCTCCGTAACTAGGGGGTTTCCAGGTATGGTCTAGAACAAAAAAAATATCGCAATGGTGGGGAGAACAAGTGCCCTTAGTTTGCGTTAAGGGTACTTTTACACCCTATATACTTGCGGGTATTTTGTTATCATAGTTTTCAGATTGTTTCCTTTATCGGGTCTTGCCTTTCATAATTCTAGGTCAACGGGAAGTAACCTATAATCTTTAATTCCTTTTTGTTGACTTACAATTTTAATTTTTTTTCATTGCTTCAAGGGGTAGCAAAGATTAGTATTTGATATTATTTTCAGCTTGATACACCCACGCCTTCAAAGGTCTTGAAAGACAGACAACAAGGTAATCCTACATTTTTTACCGACTGAGGTAAGGATCTCTCCCGTCGGGGCTGCGGGTTGTTCGCAAGAGATACCGCGGCCTTGACATGAAGGGCTAAGAAGGAACATGGGTGGTTTTTAGTCAGTAGAAGTCTGACACTCCCTTTCGCTCTGCCCAAGAGCGGGAGGGGTTATTTGATGATTCTCCACACGCCAAAAAAAAAAAGGTATGGAACTCTACAAGTACCTTATACGAGAGTTCTATGAGATGAGATCTCTACTCGCTAGCAAATTGACAGTGTGGCAGGCGTTGCGCTGGACCTACAAGATTTGACTATTCATTTTTTAGGACAAAATTAAAAGTAATGGTAGAAAAAAAAATACAATCTCCACGATATGGCACTTAAATTCGCCATTTTTCTTTGTTTTTTAATTTCTCCTATCCGTTTAAATTATGAGTGTACAAAGAAATGGACATACATATGTGCAATTGTGCATACAGGTTAAACACATACGCCTTTTGGGCTTAGCCGCAGTCGGGTAGCATAGCTTAAATTGTAGCAAGATTATTGATCTATATTATGATGAATAGTCTTGCTACAATTTTGTTATGGTGGAGACTGGTTCTGAAATCTGGTCATCTACAGTTAAGAAGTTTTCAACAGAAATTTTTAATAAAGAAGATGGCAAAATTTACTCAAAAACTCACTGGGCCCGCGTGGTAGATTATAACTCACTCCCTCTCAAAGAGAGGAGGCCTGTGTCCCAGCAGTGGGAACATTAATAGACTGATGATGACGAAAGCACCAAATTTTCAAGCTTACCAGTTTATAATACTCGTAAAACTCAGATTATAAGTACGAAAAGTACTCTGATTTATTTGCTAAAAGATATGTGTACCGACAGGATCGATTGATTGATTTATAATGTAATGTTTGTATTAGTATAATAAAATTAATGACATTCTATATAACCCAATTAAAAATAATAGAAACAGGACTTTTATTCAAATATGTATTTTATACATAAACTTGTCAGTGACGTTCACTATTCAAATCATAAATATGTGCGAATTCATTAAAGTTATTTTTTACGACATTTCGAACATTAATAGCACAGCTTTTCGTGATATTAAATGGACATATTAAAAACACGTATACAGGATACGTTTTCTTGTCGTATGACTCATAATTTTTTGTTTTGTCACTCATAGAATTCTAGACAGTTTTTCCATTAACCAAAAAATCCTTCTAAAAACTGTTCATACTTATTGCATTGACTGTTTTTACGTAAGTACACTTGACCGTACGTTGTTGTTGGTTGTTACATTTTGGCTTTGAGTTAGCTTTGCGTAGTACGGAGTTTCAATATCAAGAAGAAAGAAGGGGGTATAGAATGCCCGTCGGGGCTGCGGGTTGTTCGAAAGAGATACCGCGACCTCGGCGCAAGGGCTAAGAAGGAACATGGGTAGATTTTAGTCAGTAGAAGTCTGACACTCCCTTTTGCTCTGCCCAAGAGTGGGAGGGGTTATTTGATGATTTTCCACCCGCCAAAACAAAAATAAGTGGGGTATAGAATAGAACCTGATTGTACGGGAACACTACGTAGAGCGAGGCCATGTTATACTGGAAATGTATGGCTTGATGTTGCGCCGAGGGTTCTAACCGGTTTTTGGAAGTCAGATAGGCAGTGGCTCCATGACTATTATAATATAGTTGCTATTAATCCGGTTAGACTGAAAGCCGAGCCCAACAAATTTGAGAAAAGAGTAGATTGATGACGCGGAATTACAGTACACACCTTCTCCATTTATACCTAGATTTAGCTTGCTAATGACTTGAAGAAGGAAATACTTTCTTGTCATTCAATACAAAAGAGAAAACAGTTAACCAACGGTAATTGTCAACTAAAAAGATAACAATAACTTCTATGGAAGTGTAAATTAATTTATTTATGTCAGTCTAACGATAATTTGTTGAGAAAATAGTGTTAACGCTCCGAAAACTTAAAGAAAAAATCAGATCACAGAACTAAATATTGTTACCAAATCTGGTAAATAATAATAAATTATTTTATTTCAGACAATTAAAAGATCCATAAATTGTTAGTAACAGGTTTGCACTTAAACACTATTGTTAGTAACTTTACTAAAGACGAGTTAATGAGAAGACCACCCACAGTGACAATGAAATTAATACTAAGGTAATAATCTTCTCACAAATTGCCCTGGGACTGGGCGGACGGCATGTTAAAATGACGCCTCGAACGTGGTCCCAAAATGGTATTTCCTAAGCCGAAGTGAACTAGTCCACGATCGGCTCTTTTCGGGTGCGGTCGTAAATTTTATTAAAAGCTTTATTTATGTTCTTTATACTTCGAAAATACCACGCCGCTTATACAAGGTTACATTAACGAGCAGACTACACCGATTCTCTGTATGGCGAACGCGTCGAGCAAATGTTCGGACGACCGTATCTTTAGTTTTTATATCAATGTTTGTTATATAAATCTTTTAGTATTTAAATAGTAAAATTAATGGAAGGTGTGGGGGAAATATTAGAGGTAAAAAAAGGTAAAATTTAATTAATTCTTCGCAAATGCCTTCAATAAACTAAAGGAAAATATACGAGGAAACCGCATCAGCATACCTTAGAACTTGTTTGAACTGGTTTTTCTATTCCTCCGCTATTCTTCTCTGATTAATTTCGTTGCAGAATTCAAGGCCGTTAAATTGTTTTTCTGGGACTTCGTCGAGCTTCATTGTCTACGGGCGGTGACCACTATTGATTATGGCTTTCAGGAGTTACATGATTTTGGGAATTGTCCCAAAACAATAAAATTCAATAGTCCTTCTGAATTTCATCAAGGGTCTCGTAGGAAGGAAACCTGTGTGCCACCTTCATTATTCTCTTGCCCTTATCCCAATTCATTCAGCACAGCATATCGTCTTCTTTTACTTTCTCTATTACTCTTCATAATCTGCGTATGAACAGTGGGAACGTTGATTACTCTCATACTAATCCCAATCTTCTCTTGTCCACAGTACACGGACATGCGAGAAGGTTCATTCCTCTACAACATGTGGGAGAACCCCACGTATGAGATGCTGTCGGAGATGTGGGTGTACAACTATACCAACGTGCAGGAGTACCTCTCTGATGCTGAGAAGGCCCTCAAGGTCAAGGAGGTCGGGCCGTTTATGTTTCAGTAAGTATCTAGAAGTTTGAATATGAACTCGGGAAAATCGACGCAGGCAGGGAGTTCCACTCTTTGCCTGTGCGCATAATAAAAGACGTAGCAAAGCGCTTCGTGCGAATGTGTGGAATATCGACAAGGTGTGGGTAACCCTACAGTACGTCTAGTCTCCCAATGGAAGAAGGGTGATGGTGCAATCAGCCTGTGGAGCTTTTGCGCACACTCCCCGAAGTTCAGTCTCTAGCAATCTAGTTCTTTTGGCTTCTTAAAGTTACGTTAGGTATCATGTACCGAGATAAACCGTTTTCCTCGCTTAAAAGCCCCCCCGCCCCCCACTTCCCGACCTCAGATCGACCGTATTATATTTTTCCTTTAATTTTTGTTATATTCTCTTCATTTTCCAATGGGTTTCATCCTACTATAATTTTGTTTGGTTTCAAAACTTATCTACCCTGATCTATATTGTCAATAAGTAAATAAAAACACGCCAATTAAAATAAAGATGTGTCGATATTATCTTCAATCAAAATATAATCTTGACTCCCGAATATCAAAGCACGTGCCCTTTGCCTTGACATAATTATTCCTATTCACATAGATACATAGTTATAAATTGTTTGACTGATTACACCGCCACTTCCCTGTTGATTTTATCCATTAATTATTAGTTAAATATTAACGCATAGTTTATTTATTCAGTTTGTTGATTGACTCACCACATTTTCCTCGTAAGCTTGTGGTTTTATGTTACAGCTTCATCAAAGTAAACAAAGAAATTATTTTTGGACCTCGACCGCACGGGCGATTTCCCAATGTGATGGGCCAAGCATTTGATTCCGTTGAAACTTCAGTGTGCGACAAAAAGTGCCAGAGGGCTTACTCAACTACCACCTCAATCACCAAAATAATTCGTCTATCGAAACTAGTTACGTACAAGGACAAATCATTCCTTCATCGAAACCTTAACAGTAAATTCTTTGTACGTAACCATGGTATATAACCGTGGTTTCGTACAAAGACAAATAATTCCTCCATCGAAACTAGTTACGTACAAGGACAAATCATTCCTTCATCGAAATCAGTTACGAAACTAAGGTTTCGTAGACGGCCGAAGCCGTATTTTTTCTTTTTGTCTGAATTTATACCCTGGCTATAGACTCGCCCCCTAGTACATAGCAAATCATCATCTGCCTAGCCTTTTCCCAACTATGTTGGGGTCGGCTTCCAGTCTAACCGGATGCAGCTGAATACCAGTATTTTACATGGAGCGACTGCCTATCTGACCTCCACAACCCAGTTAATACTAGGTAATACGATACCCTTTGGTAAGACTGGTTGTCAGACTTTCAGGTCACTGACTACCTGTAACAACTGCCAAAGATCTATATAGGGCAGCCGGGACCAACAGCTTAACGTGCTTTCCGAGGCACGGAGGAAACTCGGTATGTCGGGCGGTCACCCATCTACAGACCGACCTAGGCAAGCACAGCTTTAACTAAAGATCGACCCGAGTGGCAGTTCTTATTAAGCCACGAGCTCCTCCATAGTACATAGCAAATGTTTATTTATAAAAAAAAAGTTTCACGCTCAAAAGTGCCTTTCAAAGACCTAATTAAAGTAAATTCTTGGACTTACTTAAAATTTTATTCTGCTTCACTCTGCGGGGTAAACTGGCAAAATATTCATCTGCTTCTAGTTTTTTTCCATCTTTATTTGGGGTCGGCCCCTCTAACCATTCTTAGAGAATCTCAAAGAGATCTTTTCTGGGTCACCAGTAGGTTAATATCGCTATCTTCCAAGTCTTTATTACAGCCAAGCTAAGCTTTAATAGCCGCCGAAGTAGACCTCCCTGTTTGAATTTGTATTCTAGAATAAACAGTTACCTCGGTAGCATTGTTTGCTGTCAATTCAAGTAGTATAATTGTTGACGGACTTAGGGAATACCCGTCAACATACAACCTTTAACATTGCCGCAAAATATTTACCCGGCAAGGCCGTGATTCAAATTGTGTCACAAGTTCCACATCCTTTTTATGTCTTTTGCGGTAAGCAGCATTGTCAACATTAGCTCATCACACTTTTTTATTAACGGAACGTGTCTCAAACATCACGATTTTTGCACAAACTTTGCTACTTTGCTTAGGTTAAGTCATTATCCTTGTTATGCTGAAACTTGGGCAGAATTACAAGCAGTTGTTACGTTAGGAGTAAGGTGTTAGCAATCGTGACTGTGTGTGTTGTTAGGTCAATGTTTGGTCACCTCAAGGCAGTCCCGTTTCTGGGCATTCTACAGTAGATTCTTATCTTCACAAAGGTCCTTTGTGAACATAGCAGATTTGGAGAAAGTACCCAGAACTAATGTTACAAGTACCATACCCAAACTACATAGTTACTGGAATATCACTACTTAGTATAAAACAAAGTCGCTGTCGCTGTCTGTACGGACAACGGAAAGATTTAAGCATACATAGGGACGGCCCTATGTATGCTTAAATCTTTAAAACTACGCAACGGATTTTGAAGCGGTTTTTAATAGATAGAGTGATTCAAGAAGAAGGTTTTAGTATATAATTTGACCGACATCCACGTGGGCGAAGCCGCGGGCATCAGCTAGTAACTAATAGAGCCCAATGCTTTGTTCAGTAGATCGGCAAGTTTTGTTTAAGTCCCATGCATTTGGGATCTAGATCCTCAGACTTAAACTGATTTGTAGAAAGATCTTATGGGCAAAATGGCTAGTACACGCAGCGTAAAACTCAGCCACTGCACCACGCGAGCCGTCAAAATCATCGTTTATTTTTCAAATAGGTACATTATTGATTAACACAAATAACCCTTATGTTTCCAGAGAAATGCGAACGAACGAGAACATACGGATAGACAAGGAGCGAGGGGTGATGACGATGAACCCTAAGCTGAACCTCAAGTTCCTGCCTGAAAAGTCCTTAGCTGATCTCCAGAATGTTACTATCAAGATACCGAATATAGCACTCATTGTAAGTACCACCATAATCTTAGCAAGACGATTCTGTAGAAGTTTATATCTTTGATGTCGGTCATTTGGACGATTTTAATATCACATTACATCACACCTAATTTCCCAATGGTTAGGCAGAAGTGTACTTAATAGTACACCCACATTTCGCCAGTTTTGTTTAAGTCTCATGTAATAGAGGGCCAGCCTATTGCCATCAACCGGGCACAAATCCAGGCTCAGTTCGTGGTACTGAATGATTTATGATGGGAAACCCAATTACAATTAACCCGACGGGAATTAAACTCAGGACCTCATGCATAGCATTCGCGTTTGTAACCAACGAGGCAGTCGCCCCTAAAACTTTGGACTAAAATATGTCTAACGAAGTCATCATAATTCTCGTGCCCTTATCCCAATTCATTTGGGGTCGGCGTAACAACATGTCTTTTGTCTTCTTCTTTGTATGGTGTTATTACTCGTAGCTACCGCCGTATCTGCCGTATCAATTATACGGGGCCCACAACGTGCGTCAGCAAAGATTAACAAAAACTTCCCAATATTTTTTATTTCATAAATGACAAAAGTCAGAAAAAGCTATTTCTTTTTTTCCCGCGTAACGCGTGCGTTCTAAAGTCATCATCAGCTATGATTTCAGAAATGAGTTTTCCGAAAAAAAGGAAAGGAGAGTGTATAATTATATTTTATTTGAATTGTTTGTTAAAATATTGGAAATAGTGACAGATAGATAATTATTATTATGATGAATAAATATTTCTTTTAATTTTATGCAAACATTTTTTTTTTGTGAGAAATCTTTACCCTTCCTAAGGGCCCTGTAGTAAGGGCACGCCACGATAGTGGCGGTAAGTCCCCTCTTTGAGGAGAGGCTGGAGAGGCGCCACGGCGCCCTCACCTTCCGTCTGACGCAGGTACTCACCGGACACGGTTGTTTCGGGAGGTACCTGCACCGAATCAGGCGGGAGGAAACGCCCGGATGCCACCATTGCGAGGATCGGCCGGAGGACACGGTGGAGCACTCTGTGGAGGTGTGTCCCGCTTGGGCGGAGCCCCGCCGTGTTCTCGTAGCGGCGATCGGCGGCGGCGACCTCTCGCGTCCGGCCCTGGTGCAAGCCATGGTCCGGGGCGAGGAGGAATGGGACGCCGTCGCCTCCTTCTGCGAAGCAGTGATGCTAGTGAAGGAGGTGGCGGAACATGAGAGGGAGAGAACCTCTCGTCCCAGCCGCCGCGGGACGCTCCGGGCGTCGGGGGCCACGTGATGGCTTCCGGCCACCGTAGACGCGGGCCTGTGGACGGTGAGTGATGGGTAAGCTCGCCGTCCGTCCGTCTTATGACGACGACAGGCCGTGTCGACGGCGCGTTCGTGTTCCACGCGCGCCTCAAAGAGATGTCATCAACATGGAAGGGGCCCGCAAGGGCCGACGCCTGTCGAGGCTGCGGGTTGTCCGCAAGGGATACCGCGGCCTCGACATGAAGGGCGAAGAAGGAACATGGGTGGTTTTTAGTCAGTAAAAGTCTGACACTCCCTTTCGCTCTGCCCAAGAGCGGGAGGGGTTATTTGATGATTTCCCACCGCCCAAAAAAAAAAAAAAAAAAAGGGCCCTGTAGTATATTTCTATTTAATAGATATGTAAACACTGTCTCACAGCGACAAGTAGTCAGGTGAGCTGTCACTAATGACATCTGTCAGTTACATGATGGCGGGAAATTGGAAGTGAAGTGATCCTGGACTAAGGCTTAGTGGTCTGGTGTGAGCCTGTGATACTTAGTTAATTGTATTATCAACCGATTAGGTCTGCTACTAGTGAATACTACAGGCCCCCAACAAATTTGATACTTTTATGTGAGAATCTTCATTTTACTTGTCCAGATAAATCGTGAAGCCACCAAAAAGCCCTTTTACGTATTGCTTATGAATTTATTACTTCCGCGTTCTATTATTCTCGTTTCATATCAATTATTAATAGTTACAGTTTAGTCTATTTGACCATTCTTTTTAAAACAATAGATAAGATATACATTGGACTGTGTAATTTATTTTGTTGGATTGCTTTTGTTTGGTTGAGAGGATGAGCGGAAGGCGACATAGATAAAGAGATGCGTATTTCCCTTTCCGTGTTCAACTGGCGACACCGGTCTCGCGAAATCCACACGCTTTTGTTTTACTACGGAATCCTACGATCCCGTGTTCAATTCGCGTCAACTGAGCACGCTTTTGCGATCAAGCAACGTTAAAAGAAGTTTTACAAAACAGTGTGTAATTGAATTGAACACGGTTTTTTAACCTGTCTATTCGAAACAAATCCGTACTGATTTAGTGCGTTCGTAAATGTTCGGGATAAATCGTGCGGGCCGAAGCAGGCGAGACCGCCCGAAGTTGGATTCGCGCGCTTCTCATTGGAATTTGTTATTTGTTTGTTACTGTGCCTTCAAGGTTATGTTTTGTTTACATAGTGCATAATGGAAGAGTTTATTAATTACCACATAATGAGATCAGCAAAAAAAAATGAAGTGACGCGCGCTCGCTTCGCTCGCATATTAAATAACACTAATATCTTCTGTCCCCGAAGTGCAGCCGGGCCTCCGCCGGCCTCCTTCGTCGGCCTACGGCCCGGTGCCCATGCCACCATGAATTACCCAGCAGTGGTAAAATTCAGTCCGGCCGTCCTGTTAAAAAGAAACGTGCACACAATATCGCTGTGAACATAGACCAAAACGAACATTCCGCAAAATAGTTGTTTTGTCGGTGTTTTTTTTGTTATTTTTGTGCTGATAATAAATGTTTCATTAATTGTATTGTATGTAATATTTAATTGAAATCATATTGAGTTAATAATACAACCTACTGTCTACTATAGAATAATACCGTCGCTGATTCAACACGCTTTTGAGGACTCAAACAGTCTAAGAGTCAAGTCAAAAAAGTGTTCAGTTCAACTGCACACGATTTTGTTAAACCTTACCCAGCGCCACTTGATCACAAAGACGTGCTCAGTTGACGCGAATTGAACACGGGATCGTAGGATTCCGTAGTAAAACAAAAGCGTGTGGATTTCGCGAGACCGGTGTCGCCAGTTGAACACGGAAAGGGAAATACGCTATAGAGATATAACAAGGTGAAGATGTAAGTATAAACGCCCGGAGGGAACGCCCTAGAAGAACACTCATTGAACTCATTGATGTTCTTCGGGAAGTTCAAGTCGGTGCGTGTAGAGTACACGTATATGTAGGTATATGATCGTGGAACGGGCTATGAAAGTGGATGAAGCAGATAAAGCTTTAAATTGTGTAAGGATCGTAGCACGTGGCATTTCATCTTTTCGTAATCTTATTTAGCTACTTTTGTAAAAGTTATCTTGGTTTTGGTACGAAAATACAAGTACCAGCTACCTGGCTGTATAGATCTGAAAGATTTCTGTTTAAGGAACCAAACACCTATTTGGATGTATAAAGAGAACATTTTTAGGAAACCGCAGTTTGTTTTTGTCATATAAGTGTTACAAATTACATTACAAAGAAAAAAAAAACCCTGAAATATTCTCATCTAGGTATATACTTAGGTTGGAGATTCTAAAAACTTGGGTTTTTTTATCCCAAATTTATACTAATTTTAGATTCACGTGTTAGTCATTGTGTCATGTACAGTCGAACAAAGTATTTAGTGTACAGCCAGCTAACTAGCTTGCGTTTACATACTAGAATTATTATAAATATATCTGCGTGTATACCAAATAGCTTTTCAAAACTTTTTAACAAAAAATAAAAGCGACTTCAACAAAAAATAAAACACAAAAAAGGGAAAAAAAGTCACCGACTTCAGAAACTGATTTTTCTTCTAAAGTTTATTTTTCCCTTTTTTGTGTTTTATTTTTTATTGAAGTCGGTTTTATATTTTTGTTAAAAAGTTTTTATTTTTCACTTTTTAGTGATGTACATGTGTTTGCTGTGAAGGGGTCACAGCGTACCGGCGTGATGTTATGTTATGAACTGGTGTAAACAATAGACAGATTCAGTCAGATTTCAGCAATCCCAGTCCATTTGCTATCATTTATTGAGGAGTTCCGTTGCCTATCTCTGAAGTTCTTCATCAGATCTTCACCATAATTGACATGGGATCACTCCGAAAAGGTATTCTTCCAAAAACTACTCAAATCACTTCAAGTGTGCCTATAAAATTTGAAGAGTTCTCCCTATTTCTCCAGGATCCCATCATCAGATCCTGTCTTGATGATCATGGGACCACCTGGGAAGTATACCCTTTCAAACAAAACAAAAAAAAATCGAAATCGGTTTAGCCATCTTCGAGTTATAAAAAAAAAAGATCCGACGACTTGAGAACCTCCTCATTTTTGAAGTCGGTTAAAAAGTGGTCGTCCGTTAGTGAACACGGTAATAAAAGTACATAATGACTTACACGTGTATCTAAAATTAGTATTTTGGGACAAGAAACTACGTCATTTTACGAGTAGTATCTCTTGGGTTAATAAAACTTTATTGCATTACCTTAATTTTTAGACCAAGTTATAAGTAACTTGTTATTTTGTTACACGGGACAACTTCAAGTTGTTCAAGGTCGAAATAGTAAATTAAATTGCCTAAACTATAAATGTAGAAAAAGAATCACAATCATGTTAATAAATACTCACAAAACGAACCAAACAATAATTCTACAAGACATTAAATATGGAGGCCATTTTATGACCAGAGCTTATTAAGCTCTTAGGTTGCTTATAAGTCAGTCCAATTAATATACAAAGTTTACCTGGTGTGACGTGTCAAAAGAGATGTCAGCAACATTGCAGAGGCGTAAGGGCCGACACTTGTCGGGGCTACGGGTTTTTCAAAAGAGATACCGGACACAAAGGGCTAAGAAGGAACATGGCTGGTTTTTAGTCAGTAGAAGTCTGACACTCCCTTCCACCCCGAGCGGGAGGAGTTATTTGAAGATTACCCACGCTCCAAAAAAAAAGTTGGACGGCTACTGGGCTATGAATGGAATGCAACTGTTATAAGTTATAACTAACTTGCGATTGCGCTGCTTTCATAGTAACTTAAAATGTACAAATGTGTGTCTTAAAATGTGCATCATCTGCCTAGCCTTTTCAAACTATGTTGGGGTCGGCTTCCAGTCTAACCGGATGCAGCTGAATACCAGTATTTTACATGGAGCGACTGCCTATCTGACCTCCACAACCCAGTTAATCTAGGTAATGCCATACTCTTTGGTAAGACTGGATGTCAGAATTTCAGGTCACTGACTACCTGTAACGACTGCCAAAGATCTATATATGGCAGCCGGGACCAACAGCTTAACGTGCTGTCCGAGGTACGGAGGAAACTCGGTATGTCGGGGGGTCACCCATCCACAGACCGACCTAGGCAAGCACAGCTTTACCTAAAGATTGACCCGAGTGGCAATATTAATGTAGATATAAGAAGAATGAGAAGGAATTTCAATGTAGATAGATTTTCCGGCATCTTTCTTTATCTTATTAATTTCTAAACAATGATGTACGATGGTGCTGCATCAAAATATATTCGAAAATTTAAAAGAAATAGGTGGGCAGACGGACAGACACAAAAAGCGAAGATATAACACGTTTTGATACCCTACAGTGACACAAATAGGTATATTTAAATAATGTGATTAGATTATCAAGGTTAACTGGTAATGGTTTATTGATAATTGAGTATGGTGTTTCCAAAATAACTGGGTTTTCTGACGTTAAAGGGTATAACCATTTCATAATGAGCTTGAATTATTAGCTATCGACATGCCATCAAAAAATATGGGTTTTTCATTAGAAAGCTCTTATTAGGCGAAATCTGAACTTCTTCATCTTTTTTTGCTTTTGTTTTTTTTTGGCGGGTGGAACATCATCAAATAACCCCTCCCGCTCTTGGGCAGAGCGAAAGGGAGTGTAAGACTTCTACTGACTAAAAACCACCCATGTTCCTTCTTAGCCCTTCATGTCGAGGCCGCGGTATCTCTTGCGAACAACCCGCAAACCCGACGGGAGCTGTATGGTCTATCTGAATGTGTAATACAGGATATTTTCTATGATCTACCGACTTACGAACAGTATAGGTGTACGAAAACATCGTGAGGAAACCGGCATGTCCTAGAACCAAAAATTCGATGACTAGTGACATCCGCCAATCCGCACTGAGCCCGTATGGTAGATCATAGCCCATTCCCTCTCTAAGAAAGGAAGCCTGTGTCCCATCAGTGGTAACATTGATAGGCTGATGATGATGGTGATCTACTATACGAAAAAAAAGTTCTTTTACATGTTTCTAAACACTTCAAATATTCTCTTCCAGGCTATGAGTACCTTAGCAGCGGACAAGTTGGGATACTTCGCAAACGCAGGAGCGTACTACTCCATGTCAGCCCTGGGGTCCAAACTCTTCAAGGACATGACTGTGCATGAGATGTTCTGGGGTTACGACGACCCCATCGTGTCGATCGCGAACACCTTGTTACCAGGCTGGATTGACTTCAAGAAGATTGGACTGCTTGATCGGGTTAGTTTCATTGGATTAAGAGGGCCTTAGCAAAGCTTGCCATCATATTCAAATAATTTCGTATTACTATAACAACTTTAAACGGGATTTTTGCAAGCCTTCCTGCAGCTTATATGTTAAACTCATACAATTTTTACTTGTCCATCTCTGTTACCGCTGCTATTATTGGCATTTTGTGTAGGCCTTGAAGTCGGGATGTGACAGCCTCAGGTCTCTACGTAGATCCTATTAATGATTTAGAAGTATTTGGAGATCATTCAAGTCTCAAGCAAAATCTAGTACACGCAATACTGGAACAATTTAAAATAGAAAAATATTCACTTAGAATATCGATATTTGCGGCTACAATGACCTTATCCTTGTATATTTTTTAAATCAAAACTGCCTATGTCAACGGTACCATAAGTGTCAACTAGTTATTTCTGACCACATTTTTTTGTTAAAAAGTCATTACCTTTTGCTGTCTTGTTATTTAAGATAATGTCAAACATTAGCAGGAAATTCCCAAATTTAATTTACATAAATACGGTAATATTTTGCTAGAGTCTTCTCAAGTCTAACCATGGCGTGGTTTTTACAGTTCTATCAGCAAAAAAACGAGTCATCTGAGGTGGAACTCAGGGACCGCAGCAGAAGGTACTCCTTGAACTCTTGGGACAACGTCACCGGTCTTCTGGAGCAAGGGTTTACAGATTTGGAATCCAGGTAAGCAAGAATTTTCTTACCAAAAGTCAGATATCAAAACGACTTTTTGAAACTGTATTTAAGAATACGCATGTCGTAATGTACCTGTTTTGAATTACTTTCTGATGACGGTTGGCAGAAGGTGAATTCCTCAAAAGGCACTAAAACCTATTGATACAGGTTTTACTTACAAAACCAATGTATTTTTTCCTACTAGAACAAATTCTGCATTTAATTTCTGTTTTAAGCAGTTAGCAGACGGGACCCTTATGCATTTGATTTTTTCTCTTCTCTATCTTATTTAATTATTATATTCATCTTTTCCAGCACACCATGCAACAGAATCAAGGGATCCTTCGAAGGCCTCATGCTGCCCCCCCACTACGAGAAAGGTCGCAACATCACGATCTTCAGGAAGCAGGCCTGCAGGAATTACCCCTTCATTTATGTCAGGGAGGCAAAAAGTGACCAAGGACTTAATTCTTATATGTAAGTCTTACCTTGTTAAATCATTTGTCTGCCTGTCATTTGTAAATCTTTGACAGTCGTTACTGGTAGTCAGAGGCCTGAAAGTCTGACAACCAGTCTTACCAAGGGTCTTACTGTGTTGCGGAGGTCACAATTAGGCAGTCGCTACATGTAATATTCAGCTGCATCCGGTATACTGGAATCCAAATCCAATTGTTGGGAATTTCTTTGCCAATTTCTTCTGAGCAACCGAAAATCACCCTGGATAAACTTAGTAACTTTTTTGTATTTCCCCTTTTAATAATTTTGTATGCACCAGAGTTTTGGTTTTATTCATACTCTTCATTCTTAACTTAATTGATATTAACGTAGTATTACAAAGGCGGGTTTCCCTTTAGGTATTTAAAGCAATTTTGAAGATTTCTGTGTACGAATTCTCAGTAGAAGGCATGACTAGCGTGAATAGCGTATTATACCTAGTTTGGTTTGGTGCATATTAACAAGATCACCTCTTGTAATAACGAAATCATTAACAATCATCCAGTGATTCATTCTATGAACCTCTCTCATCTGTGTCTTCTCAATCTGCTTCAGGTTCTCAATGGACAGCACAGCGTTCAGTAGCACCTCACCTTTCGCCTGCAATTGTAGCAATGAATGTCCTCCCGAAGGATTCGTTGATGTCAGCAAGTGTTACTATGGTCAGTACTATACAGGGTGTAAATCAACCCATCACACAGCCGTCAACCAAGCATTCTGTACATCAAACTAAGTACCCCTACGAAAAATTTTTGTTGGGAAACGATTTTTTTTTTGGGGTCAAAATTCACATTTCACGGTAAAACTCAATGTAGCACTCTTAAAACATTGTGCTAGTGGATGCTTTGAATAGTAAACGGAACATGGAGGTAATTTAAGTAAAGTTATAACCTGAAAATCTAGTGTTTACAAAAACAGCTGTGAAAAATTTGGAACTTTGACCCCCAATATCTCCGTAACTAGGGGGTTCCCAGGTATGGTCTAGAACAAAAAAATTATCGCAGTGGTGGGGAGAACAAGTGGCCTTCGTTTGCGTTAAGGGTACTTTTACACCCTATATAATCTTCTTCTATTTTATCATCTATCTGTTGAATTGATAAAGTCAACTACAAATGGTACTTGACTACTTTGTTTGGTTCAGTGGACGTATGTGCTACTGCTGTGCATCAGGTTCTGGGTTCGATTTTCTGTTCGGGCAAAATGTTATTTGGATTTTCCATCAGTAATTTCTCAGTAGCAGCACGGAGTCAGCTCGCCATCTATAACATAGGATTTACTCGTAAAAATAACTACGAAAATGTTACTGTACTAGGGTTATCTACATCTTTTCCGACAAATCTGTCATGTTATGTTATGATTATCTAAAATTAAACTCCTGAAATAATTTCGATCATCATCATCATCATCCGCCTTATAACATCGATACTTTTATCTTATTTTCTAGTAACCAAGCCATAACTGTTCAAATATTTTCCAGGTTTTCCAATTTACCTATCAAAACCACATTTTATGGACACGGATCCCGTTCAACAGGGACACTTTGAGGGGATGGTACCTGATCGTGTGAGGCATACGTCACATTTTGAATTAGAACCTGTAAGTAATATTTTTTATGGCAATAAAATAAAAATTATGGATAGCCTGTATGAGGGATGATTCCGGATGATATTATGGCAAGAATGGAGGTTATTGATTAGATGAAGAATAATACAGAAGTATGGAAAAGGAAGACCCCAAATTAATTGAGATAAAGGGTGAATAGTTCAAAATTGAGTCCAGTGGGTTAAGCTATACATAGACTGAAATGCGATAAATGCGATGAGCTTGTGGCTTAATGAGAACTGCCACTCGGGTGATTTTTAGGTAAAGCTGTGCTTGCCTAGGTTGGTCTGTCGATGGGTGACCGCTCCACATACAGAGTTTCCTCCGTGCCTCGGAAAGCACGTTAAGCTGTTGGTCCCGGCTGCCATATATAGCTCTTGGCAGTCGTTACAGGTAGTCAGTGACCTGAAATTCTGACATCCATTGTGGAGGTCAGATAGGCAGTCGCTCCATGTAAAATACTGGTACTCAGCTGCATCCGGTAAGACTGGAAGCCGACCCTAACATAGTTGGGAAAAGAAAAATTAAAAAAAAATAAAATTATTAACAGATTATCATTTTCCCTTAAAGGTGGATCAATCTCCGTTTGAGTGACGCTAACTTTACTATTTGATATTTTTCACAGGTTGTCGGAGCCCCACTAAGTTTTTCAATTAAGATCCAGATAAATCTTGCAGTGAGGATGTCATCAGGAAACCCTATCACTGAACCACTAAAGGACAAGGTCTTGCCGCTCATGTGGTTTTCAATGGTGAGTGATTTGAAGGTCATTTTGCAGATAAGGGTCATTTTACCCACCACTCTTCTATTGACATTATTTTTAACCAGTGATTCATGAGACACTAAGATTTAAGCTTGCATTATTCAGGACGTTTAAGACACAGTAATTTCTTAGAAATCTGTTTGTCAAGTTTTATAGAATATGGTTGTTTCTCCCGTACTTTTCGGTTTTAACAGAATCAAGTAATAGCTTTCAATATAAAAAATGCAATAACGCGATAAATCAAACTATAATTTACGACATTTTCCCACTGCTAAGCCTGCCTTATTCTCATGACTGCTAGCTTTCTTCCCTTAAGGGTTGGTTTAGTATAGCTGGTCTCGCTAACTTCTACGACGAGTTAAAAAAACACTAATCAATGCTTTCTCTTCCAGTACTGCCCATCACCGCCCTCAGACGTAGTTACCATGTTGCGTCTCCGCCTGATATACGCTCCTCCATTGGTCATCACCCTAGAAGTCCTACTCTTCGTCATAGGCCTAGTGCTCTCAGCCCAAGGCCTTCACAGGATCTGGAAGCCAAAGTACAAGATCCTCCCACCAAAGGGTATCCCCGCACCCATTATCAGGAGGAAAAGTGCAGAAAGGAGGAGAAGCAGTGTGATTCTGAATATGGCAGAGAATATAGCATTCAGTTTTAAAGATGATGAGGATCTGGCTAAGGAAGCAGTTTCTCTCTTGGCTATTAATGAAGAGGACAGCGATTTTGTAGACTTACTGGTCAGTTCCGATAATGAATGAGAAGACAATGCCGCTGAAGAAGAAGATTTTGCTCAATTTAATTTAGCTGGAGTGAAAAGTGAGTTATTTTGATGTGTCTTGCTTTTATGTGAAGGTATAAAGTAAGGAACAGTGAACTATTGGATTTAATAAGTTTTAAGGAAGCTCAAGATAATAATTTATGTACTCTTTTAATTGACGACAAACTATTCCTAGTTTTCCACCTTTTGTTTAATTGACCGAGTTTTACAAGGTGTTTTAACATTCCAACTAAAAATTGCCAGCCTTTCCGAATCTTTTGTCGAGTTATGTCTACAAAAATGTCGAAATTTCGAATGTTTCAGTGACGTATGTACACTTTTTTGTGAAAATCAGTAGATGTTGCACATTTTTTTGTCAGAAATCACAATTTGTTACGGGTAACATCTACAAGCGCTTTCAGCATTGGCGGCTATAATTATAATGTATTCTTGTTAATTAATGACCGGGTAATGTGACAATATTTATATTTTGCCATTATTTTAAGTAATGTGGACTCCGCAGGCGGTTTCACTGTTAAGATAGATTATAATCAATCAATTGCTCAATTGGTCATGAAATCAGGTGACGATCCATGACAATAAAATGCAATAATATAAGGTTTTACTACCCATCAAAGAAACAGGTAACATGTACCTAGAACAGACGGTGTCACATCAAGCTATACATTTCCGGTATAACATGGCTTCGCTTGTTGTAGATTTTTCGTACAATGAGATATCTGCTTAAACTGGTTTTCTAAAGCTTGATTGGTCGCGTTTTGGTCGAATGTTGCATGAAAATAATCGCACACATATTTAGTTTACGGATGGGATTCTGGTGCATCTTGCATCCGGATGTAGTTTAATTGAAATTAAACCCAATTATTGTTATTTAGAATTGCTCAATATTAATTAGTTTAGGAGTTAGTAAGGTGTGAGGTTATCTTATTATTATACATATATAATAGTTGTCTACTGCGACAACTTTTGCCTTCTAGACGTAATTAGCATAATAAATTAATTTACGTTCCTCGTAATGGCGATTGGAGCTACCATTATTATTATTTATGAGTCCAATTATTATTAACGAATGCTTATATAACTTTGACATTATGTGGATTAGAAAATTTAATGTCAATTTTGATATTTTTTGGCCGACAAACTGTCCTGCAGTTTGGCAGAAAAATTTGTATAATACCCACTCATGTAACTTTGGTTGAAATAAATAAAAAAAAAAAAAAAAAAAAATATGAAGACAACCCATTGGCAACATACCTCCCTTGTAATCCGGCTCGAAGGACCAATAACTTCCTTAGGGTATAAATGTTGAAAATGTCCTTCATTTGGTACAAAAGGATTAGAAATGTGAAAACATAATTAAAACATCGTGCTTTTAGACCCTATAGTTAAGGTAGGGTGTCTCGCAGTGCATGAAAGAATTGAAGGTGCCTATTTAAACAGTAGATTCTTTGTCTAAAATCTATTGTCAAACTTACTGTTGTGTTGTGTGTGTGTGTTCATGTGAATCATGTATGTATTATGACAATAATGTAACTAGATATTTGAACACAGTAATCCACTCTTCAGGATCCCAGTATTAATTATTTCTCTGAAAATTCCACCCTTTTCTCAGTTTATTATCCAATTTTTGTATTGTACCAGTTGTAAGGGAACCAGATATTTTTAGTAATTGTGATATTAATTTTACTTCTAATTTTAAGTTATTTGTAAATAAATTGTAAATAGTAATTTAATAGACTGATGGTGAATTGTTTTGATAATTAAATAAAGCCTTTTCAATAATTTTACATCGTTTCTTTATTTTTTAGTTTAACCTTTTTACAATAAAATATTAAAAAATATAATTAAACATTGTACGGAAACTGGTATTGCAGTTAATATATATATTAATATTACCAGAGTAATATGAATACTTCTTACAACACTAAAAATAGGTATTCTATAAATAAGATTTAAAGTTTTTACGAAGACAATGGAAAATGTAATAAGATTGGCTTAAGAGTCGCCTAAAGAAATACCTGAATAAATGCACAATATTAAGTTTTCAACTTCATGTGCTTATCCAAGCAATAGCGTACTTTTAGCTTTTAGCTTTATTTACGGGTTACTTAGTGCGCGTGAAATTTAGCATAACCAAGTAATGCACAAACTAATTATATACCTATACAAATATGTAAAAACACTAAATAAATATTTTATTTATTGAATTTTGTTAAGAATATAATTTTATACTAATTAAATCACAGTTATTTTGAGTGGTAATGGGATGAAATACTTAACTACCTACATCACTAGTTCTAAATAATAATTTAATACTTAAAGTTAAGTAACAAAGGCAGTCATAGGTCGCGTTCTAAACAAAGCGATCATCGCATGAGCATGCGACCTGTCACGTTCATTTTGCAGACTTCACGACTCTGCGAACGACACGATGATCGCATTTTCGCGCGATTGATTGTTTTGATTAGAGCACGTGTGATCAGAAGGAGAATTCTAAATATTTCGACTGGAACAACTTGTGAGTATTATTAAAATTTGTCAATATATCGGTAACTACAAACGAAATACTGGAACTTATCAATACTTATTATTAATATATTCATCTTAAATATTTTTAACAAACAATAAATAATTATTTAAATTATAACTCTATTAAAATCGGAGACTAGATGGTATATTTACAAATTGGTAATCGTAATTTAATAATAATACAAATTAGCTTGATCCTTGATAATAATAGTTAATCCACACATAAATAAGAATATTCTCAATCAGTGGAATACATTCGGGATAAACCAATGACCTCTGGTATAACCTAGGAATATGTAGGTACTTCATCAATTTAAACCAATTTTCCATTAACATACTTACTGCGGTACTCAGATATATTTAATGATTGGTTAAGCCGTCACTTAGTAAGATTTGACATGCTTTTGTATGATAAAACTGTCAAAACCTTTACTAAGTGATGGCCTAAGTAATCATTAAAGCTCTCTGAGTGCGGCAGAATACTAAAGATGCAATAGTAAATAGTTAGAAGTTAAATGGGTCCCAAACAGCAGTAAACGGCAACGCGGCAGGCCCAGAAGAAGATGGCGGGACGAACTACACTCTTTTCGCAGGGATTGGCAATTAACAGCATTGGATAAGGATAAGTGGAAAGAGGGAAGGGAGGTCTTTGGCCTGCAGTGGGACATAAATGGCTAGTATTAGTAATAATACGCCATAAATTGCAAATTCTATTGGTAGTGACGACTTTGTGACGACTTTATAAATGGTCCAGTTAAGCCAATGTAGTTATGAGAAGACTAATTTAAACTTTCGTCAGTAGCCACACGGTAATATTTTGAAATGCTCACTAGAACAATTTCTAGGACCTTGAGGTGTATGACTGTATGACTGACCTCTTAGAACTTATTCGGTCACGAATTATGTTCAGCCAGAACAATTTATACTTATCGTCCATTCACATCACCGTGGTCAGAACAGTTAATTTTCATTGACTTCGATAACGAATCTTCCCCGATCATACATCATCTGCCTAGCCTTTTCCCAACTATGTTAGGGTCGGCTTCCAGTCCAACCAGATGCAGCTGAATACCAGTATTTTTTCTTATCTTATTATCTTCCACGATCATACAAATACGAAAAATAGTCCACGGTAGACGTAACCCTTAAGTTTGCTCACAAAGCATTTGTTTTGCTGCGCTACTGTCAACAGAATAGGGTAGTTAACAAAAAAATCTAATTAGTCCGTCGGATAGATTTTCAAAAAATATTGGACACGTATTTTTTATTTATTCACGTAAACAAACAATGAAGACGATACAGTGCTTTGAAAACTTGTGTGACGTCATATTCTAAGACATTAGTATGACATTTTTTACCGGTGAGTGACGTCAAAACCCACCACTCGAATCTTTGACGCGTTTTATCTTCGTCATTTTTTATTGATTTGATATAAAAAAAAATACGTATCCAATATTTTTCGATAATCTAACAGACGGACTAATTAGAATCATATTTTTTTGGTCAGTAAACATCCCTATTGTTCTGACGTTTAGGTAGATTCTTCTTCTACCTTTTGACAATTCATTACATATTTGACATTGCCATCACCTTTTCCATCACTTATAAAGGCCCAGTTTTACCACAGTTCTTATCAAGCAGGCTGGTACTTAATTTCCTCCATACCCTCAATACTAGCTAGCATAAACATGTGCGTATATCCAGGACACGTAGTGGGCCACATTCGTATACACGTCGGGGACACCGCGTCGTGCACAGCCGGAGCCGAAAGACGTCAGGCCTCGGAGCTCCCAGCGGCCACCTGAACGGCACTGAAGCGGTCCTCCGCTGTCACCCTGGAAGAGAAGGAAGATCTGTTATTGACAGAGTAAAAATGGATAAAGGTGGCAATTGTCTGAAAGATTTAAAGTCATCATCATTATCAAAGCCGCAGGGCTTTCACAATCACCTTCTATGTTTGTGACAACAACTACGCTTTTTTTTTTGGAGTTTTGGAAATCATCAAATGACGACAGAGCGGTAGGGAGCGTCAGACTTCTACTGACTAAAAACCACCCATGTTCCTTCTTAGCCCTTTGTGTCGAGGCCACGGTATCTCTTTCAAACAACCCGCAACCCCGATGGACGGGAGCCTATTCATGCCTTGAATCGTCATCTATCGTGATCTTCAACACTTTTTCTAATGAAAAACGATACTGATTCTGATGTCAATGTTATGGTGAAAAATTATATAAGTACATTTTATGATAAATTCGAAGTCTAATAATAGCCAAAAATGGTAATGGGTTCTCTTATTATAAGGAAGGTTTATCAAAGAAGTGTTAATGGCATGACCTTTAGCATTAATGGTCATGCCATTTTCAGTTCAGAGCGAGAGGTGTTATTTGATGATTTCCCAACTGGCAAAAAAAGGGCATAAATAGGCTTATTATTGGATTTCAAAGTTAAGAACTTTAATAAATATAGGTGGGTAATGATGACCGATATTGACATCTTAACTGGGAGCAACTTTAGTATCGAACTCACGAGCTAGCAATCAGTCACAACTGAACTATAATTGCCTGCCAATATTGCCTGACATAATATTCTCTGATGAGTGAAAGTCAAGAATGAACTTTCCAATGTGAAGCCGATGTCACGAAAATTAATAAGAACAGTATTAAATTGTAACAAGTCAACATCAGCCTTATCGGTCTAACGATCAGTTGTTACTGACAGTTTGGTATGGCTTGTCGAAGTTGGTGTACCGGTTAAAAGATGCCTGTGAATAATAGTCTCTGCATTGAAAAGTTATTTCCTTTTTTGTCTAATCAAAATGTTTAAATCTCCGCTAAAGCCGCTATCTTCATTCATCATCATGTTCCTGCCCTTATCTTAATTTATTTGGGGTCAGTGCAACATCTATTCTTCTTCCATACTTTTTTTTTTTGGCGTGTGGAAAATCATCTAATAACCCCTTCCGCTCTTGGGCAGAGCGAAAAGGAGTGTCAGACTTCTACTAATTAAAAACCAGCCATGTTCCTTCTTAGCCCTTGCGCCGAGACCGCGGTATCTCTTTTGATTTTGATTTGGAACAACCCGCAGCCCAGACTGGCGTCGGCCCTTGCGGGCTCCTTCCATGTTGCTGACATCTCTTTGAGGCGCGTGTGGGACACGAACGCGCCGTCAACACGGCCTGTCGTCGTCATAAGACGGACGGACGGCGAGCTAGCCCATCACTCACCGTCCACAGGCCCGCGTCTACGGTGACCGGAAGCCATCACGTGGCCCCCGACGCCCGGAGCGTCTCCCGCGGCGCGGCGGCTGGGACGAGAGGTTCTCTCTCTCTCACATTCCGCCGCCTCCTTCGCTAGCATCACTGCTTCGCAGAAGGAGGCGACGGCGTCCCATTCCTCTTCTTCCATACTTAGCTCTATTACTCGATATCTAGACACCTCGTTAAAGTTAAGACATCATGACATTTCCATCCGGTATATTATGGTTGGCTTCCACTATAAACGGAAGCCAGTGATGTGATCTCTGGATAGACAAAGTTACAGTAAACTTTTGTAAATTCAGATTCCTCATGATTCTGGCCCCAAGAAATCACGTCTTCAATCATTCAGACAAGATCTGATACGAGATTCGATGTAGCAATTTATTGAAATTATTCAACTTTAATGGCTGATAAAAACAGTAGATAACAGCGACTTAAGATGGAAAACAAAAAGTTTTATAAGCAGCAAGGATTGTACCAGTCACAAGTCTTTTATAGACGTTATAAAAAAATACTCTTGGGCGTCATTTCTCGATTTTACGTAAATGAGGGATTATTCTATTGCTGTGTGGGGTTAGACTGCAAGCTCAGCCCAAAATAGTCAGGACAAGCCTAGACAGATGTTGTTAATTCTTCTTTTCAACGTGTTGATGGTTATTTAAATTAATTCGAACTAGAACTTGGCTACGATTTTGGCGCAATCAGACATCCAGTTAGACTAATTTATTGGCGGCCTCTTAGAATTTCCAACTAACCTTAGTTGGAATTTTGGAAATATTTCTTTAATGATCCACAACAAAACTATGTCAGCCCGATATTTCAAAAACTTGAGATCAAAATCAAAAATGCTTCATTTAGATAACAATAAGACATAATTGGCTCAATTTAAATTCCTGATACACTAACAAACCCAGAATTCACTCTTAAGGTCATGTCAGCTTTTACTCGCTCTTGGGTGGGCAGTATTTTAAACAAGCGCTATTTAAAATTACAAACTATCAAGGGACGGTTAGGGACTTCAAAAAGTTTGCTGTCAAAAGTCTAAACTGTTCTTTCTCCTGCACGTTTAAAGATGTAAAGAACGCTACTGAAGTCGCGATCAATGTTGCCACCAAATGGGATAACAATCTAATTAATTATTCGAATAAATCATCTAATCGAAACACAAACTAAAAATGCTCTAAGTTTTTATAAAATAATTTGTTTGTCAGTAATTTGGACAGGAATCAATAGAAATAAAAGAAGGTTTACACTCACGACACAAGCTCCTGTACTGCCATCCGTGCTCCCTGCACACAGATGTCCATCGTTCAACGGAAGAGTCAGTGCGTACCTCTCCCTGCACACGTTCAGCGGTAGTACAGGCACTTCAGCTTCCAACAACACATCCGTCAAAGTCCCATTTGTCTGTTCTCTACCCCATCCAGTAGTATAACATTCATCTTTGAAGTCTAATCTGTTGTTATCATCAATGAAAGGATCTATTTCTTCACCAAACATAAGTTTTTTGTCACTTCTATTTATGTTTACTTTGTAATCATCTTTTAGAAGACTGTTCCTTATAAGTTTGACTACACTATCTAGAGTAGCACTGTCATAGATCAGATCACTGTGACCTCTTTCGCTGTCAGATTTCCTCAGTTCTTCTCCATTCTTCCTTTCTGGTTGTCTGTTTGATTCGTTGGATACTCTTACGTTGTATCTCATGTTTTTGTGTTTTTTGTTCACTAGCCCCGAGAAGATATTCTTCGTTAGATTGTTCAGTTTTTCAAGATATTTTACTGCGGTATCTGGTTTTGGTTTAGGTGGTTTCGGCTTTCGTCTTGGTGGTTCAGTGTTCAATTCTGGGCGGAGGTAGAATGATGATGAGCTCTTGTCAGCTTCGAAGGGATCTATAGGTGGTGGTTCAAATGGAGGGAGGCAGATTGTTCGGATTCGACTGCCTGTGCTGACGTCTGCTGGTCTTGTGAGTTTCATTAGGGCTGAAAAGAGTAAATTTGAGTTGATTAAAATGTTTTTACATACCCCAGCAAAATACTTAACTGAAGTAGTAACATATTGGACACAGTACTGTAGCAGTAGCACTTTTCATTTTACAAATTACATTAAATATAATTGACTCATTAAAAATAATATTACATTACGCCTGTAATATCCGAAGGGTAAGGCAGATATGTACCTCATAGTACACCCACATTTTGCCAGGGGGCGAGCATTTTGTCATCAACCGGGCACTAATATTTTTTATCGCAAACACCCGTTAAAAAGTCATGTCCTTTGTATTTCTTTATCTGTGATCCAAAGAGGCTGTAGGACATGGTTTAATTTGTGCAAACCCTATATTCAGTGGTGGACGTCTTTAGAATGGAAGAAAAAGACGTGTAGTGCTGATCCCAAGTAACATGGTACACCGTCAGGGCTGCGGGTTGTTCGCAAGAGATACCGCGGCCTCGACATAAAGGGCTAAGAAGGAACATGGGTGGTTTTTAGCCAGTAGAAGTCTGACACTCCCTTTCGCTCTGCCCAAGAGCGGGAGGGATTATTTGATGATTTTCCACCCCCCAAAAAAAAAAGGGTACGATGATGATGATTTCAGTCCTTCTCACCTATATCATGCTGGTAGTTATGAAACCGGTGATGAAGCACAATCTTCTCAATGGGCACGTAGGCACCCTTCTGCTCTGCCCGGTCCCATTCGCCCAGCACTGCTGTCCAGAGAGCTGGCACCGGCAGGTTGAAGAGTTCACTGAAACATTTTGTTGTACACTGTTACTTTTGTTGTAGATTTCGTCTCATAAGTAAGGTTAGTACTCTAATGATTCAGTTACGACTTAAACTGTATAAGGTTATGGTAGATCAATCACTTGCTTTGGTGAAGGACAACATCGTGAAGAAACCAGTATGCCAGAGAGATATTTTTCGACGGCATGTAAAGCCAAGTCTGAGGTCCATGAGCGGCATATAAAAGTCTGACACCAGCTTATGCACTAACCACACGTAAAATAAAAGAAAGATGTCTAAAGAACGCCTTAGAGTTGTGAATGCAATGCCAAATAGTGCTTGATGTATCATCTCAAACTTCTTGAATTCCTTCCCTGTCAAGGTAGGCTCCACTGCGAGAACGTGCAAGGTTCAATGTAAAGAATTTCAAACGTAACGCATGTATTTTAAAGTTAAAGCTTCAACAATAGATACTTCCGGCCTTGCATCGCTCCATTCATGGCTGACTAAAGTAGGTAGCCCAAACGATTATGTTCGAGTTTGAAGTCAAACAGATATACTTATGGATGCAGTGTGCGGTGGTGAGAAGCCACATGGGATGCACCAGCACTCCGCCGCACCAGTGACCGATCAGACCGTAGTTTGGGTGCAGCAGCTGGAGAGAAACCTGGAAATTAAACGATAACGAGGTGTAAATAGAGTAGAAATCACGATATAATTTTAGCAGATTACTGTGTGACATCCACAACTTGTTTTGAAACTGAAATAGAAAACTTTTTGTCACAAGGAGTGGACGTTGGTAGCACTAAAAAAGATGGATAACTAATATCATAGTTAGACTTTTGGGTTGGTTCAGGTATGGTAACTATTCTGCAAGAACTAAAGGAACTGTTCATGCAAAAACCGTAGTTGTAAGTTGAATAAGTACGAAAGTTGATTTTGAAGCTCGATAGATGGCGTTGCTTAAAATAAAAGCAGGCTATACCAAATCGATGTAACATAATGTTACATCGATTTGGTTGGGTTCGAGTGATTTTAGAAAATATATATACCAGCTTAGATCAGGACACAATTTGGTTTCATTTTATTATCAACCCTATTAGTGTTCACAACAAGTGTGCTAGTACAACATTACCAGCTCGGTAATAAACAGGAACCCATAAGTAAAATCATCCAAAATTGAATTATTATTTAACTTCGTATCTATCTGTACTTTTTTTTCGGGTGGTATTTCAAACTAAAACTCACTCATGTTCCTTCTTAGCCCTTTGTGTTCCAGGGTCGCGATATCTCTTTCTAACAATCTGTCTGTATCTACTGGACGCATCTTAATCTCTTGTGATTTTAATATGCGTTAGGTAATGTAGAGCACTGAATGTACACGGTCATTCTGTTTACTTCTAAATACAAAATAATCCTAAACAGCTTCCAGCTTCTATACAGGGTGTAAATCAACCCATCACACAGCCGTCAACCAAGCATTCTGTACATCAAACTAAGTACCCCTGCGCAAAAACGACTTTTTTTTTTGGCGTCAAAAATCACGTTTTACGGTAAAACTCAAAGTAGCACTCTTAAAACAATGTGCTAGTGAATGCTTTGAATAGTAAATGGGTCCTGGAGCTAATTTAAGTAAAGTTATAAAATGAAAAACTAGTATTTACAAAAACAGCTGTGAAAAATTTGGAACTTTGACCCCCAATATCTCCGTAACTAGGGGGTTCCCAGGTATGGTCTAGAACAAAAAAATGATCGCAGTGATGGGGAGAACAAGTGCCCTTCGTTTGCGTTAAGGGTACTTTTATACCCTATATACTGACCTGCCATGGCCAAGCTCCTCGTTTTGACTCTCTGCCTTTGATGATGCGCAGTTGTCCGTGCGTTCTATCTCGAGGTTGACGCGTGTGCCGACGTAATGGAACCCCACATTCTGAGGAAAAAGATATGATGGAATTACTATGGCCTTCCAAAGGATAGATGAAAGTCTCCTGAAGAGAAGAGTGAGTCACGGGTTAAGAAACAATAAAAACTGTACGAGTATTTTCGTTCAGAACTTCACGGTGTCTGAAACCACATAATATATTATTCACCTACATTTTACCAGTTATGTTTTATTTACAGCCGAGCATCAAACCAAACATTTCATTTTTAGGAATACAATCTCTCAAGATAAATAATAAATGATACACTTCAGTCAACTTATTTGTGCAGGCAGGAAAACTCAGAACTGCATTAAAGGGACCACTTTTCACATTATCGTTGCATAGTGTTGACAATCAGTGCCACCTCGAACTGCACACTTAAAGTGGCCAAACTGTAATTGGTACAAATTGGCTACTAACAAAAAACAATTACTTTACAATGAATTATACTGCTGAATTGAGTTATATATATAGAAATGTCGGCTTAGATAATAATCACAGCGTTTTATAAACTATTATGAGAATATTATAGCGCGATGAGTATGAGGAACGAATTATGGGACACGCTATTTGTTCACGGTCTGACAATGAGCTAGGTTGCGTAGTAAGCGATAAGCGGAAGCGATCAAAACTGACCATTAAACTGATCTATTTGTGTAAAGTGAGCAGTGATAATAATTGACTTGTAACGGCTCTGGCATCCTAGATGTTGCAACCCATTCACGCACTTTACATTGTGCAATTTATTAACTACTGCTCTAAAACATAAACAACACAAACACAAACATAAACTAACATAAACTAAACAACAACAACACACACACAACACATAACACAAACATACACATAAACACAACACACACACAACACATACATATAACATAAACTTTAAGTCATTTGTGGTACGTGTTCCAACCCAACATCTCCCGACCTTTTTGAAGGAGGACTTTTGGCCGAAAGGTGTCGTTTTCCGGCATTTCCGAGGACGATTACGCGACACCTCGCAGCGAAACACGACGCCGACGTACGTTACGTGTTTAGTTTAAGTTTTATTTTCTGTTTAATATGTATTAGTTTGTTATTATAGTATTATCTAATTGTATGTATTTTACTTATGGGCCTTAGTTGCCTGAAATAAAATGATTATTATTATTATTAAAAGCGACGAATATACACATCGTGAGGAAACTTACATGTCCTAAAATCAAGAACCGAAAATATTACCTGTGTAGGGGTTGCGATCGGGTTGTTTTTTAGGATTGATGGTAAAACTCCAGTGTAAGCGTTGCATGTTCAACGATTACAGGACCCGCGTGGTGGATTATGTTATTATGACCCATGAATTCAGCTGAGTTTTTTAAGCGTTCTGATGAGAAAATAAACATAATATTTCACGCTTGTTTTTTCTAAATCGCTACCCGCTTTCAATACGACCACTGACTAGTACTGACTACATTTTGCTATAAATTAAATTAACTTTTTTTGCGTTACTAATGTTCGTATCCTGACTGAATCAGTTGCGTGTATCAAAATGTGTGTAAGTAATATGATAACAGGCCATGAATTATGCATTTATTTAAATTGTAGTTTTATAAATTAGGCATTATCCCTATCATTAAGACCCTAGTCATTAAGTTATTTTGTTGTTACGAGTACTAACACTATGGACACTTGTCTGGAATAAAGAGTTTGAATTTGAATTATGGTGAGATGAGTTTATAGAAACAAGAAATAACCCTATTATGCATTATTTTAGAGCAAAACCACTTTTGGCATAGAGATTTTCCCATGGGGCAGGTACAATACTCAGACGCCGCGCCGTCTATAATAGCCTTTTGAGGGTGGGAAGTCATCAAATGACTGCGGAGTGGAAAGGAGTGTCAGACTTCTACTGACTAAAAAGCACCCATGTTCCTTCTTAGCCCTTTGTGTCGAGGCCGCGATATCTCACGGAAGGACAGTCCTCAATACGGAACTAAGCCACATGTCATGTCCACACCCGCGATTACCCAACCGCGCGGTAAAAAGGTGTAATGTTGTTACACATACATTATTGATGAGCTCACAGCTACTCATTATACTTTATTATTTACATGCGAGCACGTAACGATTGTGTATTCAGGAGGTGTGACTTTTTGTCGCGTTGTCGCACGATTTGGAGTTTAATATTTGGGTTAGGCTGTTGCATAATTTGTTTGAGCATCGTAATAATGTTTTGAATGATTAAGAGCTCCTCATTACCTCGACTGTGTCTGCATCGTTGGTCTTGTAGTCGCAAGCGTGACTGCTGTGCTTGAGGTTCTAGGTTCGATTCCCACGCCAGGCAAAGTATTAAAGTTAAACTTGTTCTGTGCCCGGTTAAACTTAAACAAAACTGGCGAAATGTGGGTGTACCTACACCTCTGTCTCATTTTGGGAATTACAGACGTGATGTTATGTTTTCATGTGATTAAGATTGCTGCTTAGTATCACAATGCCAAAGCGCAATAATATCTTTGAAGTTACACTACGTAAGTTTTGGTGGTTTTGACATTTTTAATTTTTATGTTGAATAAATGATGAAATAAAATATTATATTTTTATTTCATCATTTTAGCCAAAAGACGTTCACTGCTGGACATAGGCCACTGCTGGACATAGGCCATTGCTGGACATAGGCCTTTATAGCCATATTTTTATTTATAATTTTTATTTAAATAAAATATTATATTTTTATTTCATCATTTCAGCCAAAAGACGCCCACTGCTGGACATAGGCCTTTATAGCTATAATTTTTATATTTGTAATAAATTATTTCTTAGTGACTGTATAGGTAGTGTGTTAAAGATGGATTGGATGCTAATTTAGGAAGACTCGCTAGGTTATTTATTTATTTTCAAATAAATTACTCTCACTGCTTTCTTTAAACGTTTTGCGGTTTTATGAATCAGCTGATTGAACGCCATCGCTTACCATCACTGTGCCAAATATTTAATTGGTAAACAGTCGCGTGTCTTGGTACCCTTCTTTCTTTAACCATTTAATTTAATTATAATCAAATCGAATTCGACACACACAGTTATAACGGTAACCAAACCACGACCACCCAAACTAGAAGGTTAGACTATTGACCTAGTAAACCATTTAATTTATTTGAGGAATATTTTTAACTTGATAGAGACGATGTTTATTTTGTCTCTGACCCTAAGATTGATTGATTGATTTCAAAGTTGGGCAGTGGACGAGCGAAGCGAGCGAGCGATTCGATCCCCGCACGGAACAAATATTTGTATGGCCTACAGATAGTTGTTTCGGGTCTGGGTGTGTCTGTGTATGTGAGTTTAAATGTTTGTAAACGCACCCACGATACAGGAGAAATTTCTAGTGTGGGGCGTTTGAAAACAAAAATGTTGCTTATAATTTTACTGGATCTATTGTAATTCTTTTATTTATTTTTATTATACAGTGTAAAATTTCGATACGATATAATTTTTTTTACAAAAAAATGAAATGAAATCACCTGGACGAGAACAGCGGATCATCACAACTAGAAGTCAGAGGCCTTTGCGCAGCTGCGGGATGATGCAGACGGGTATCAGTTTAATTTTACTGGGTAAAATATCACGAACAGAGCAGAAACTTCCTCTAGACGCGGCTGTGATCGATGGGCCACGTGGTTGAATTTTTGACACTCAACTCAGTACACACAGCGTTTTTGTTTAGTCGTTAATTCAGGAGATTCGTCTAAACGTAATGTAACGTAAAAACGAAGTATAATTCAACTTTGTAAGTTTGTTTAAAGCTAGATTTGCAGTGCCTGATAGTTACACGTTTATTTCTGTGAAGGAATGAGTGAGAGACTGTCGGTAACTTGTCATAGTTAGCAGGCAACGACTTTGATACGAAACGATAAACATTTCACACCTATATAACCGTTAGTGACTGTCCGGTAATTTACAAGCTTTCTTACAGAATACCAACTATAGTAATTAATTCATTAACTAAACAAGATATACATAATTACTTTAAACCAGTCCAGGTTCAACATATCAAAAAGCTTTTGATTTAGATCTCCCATGCGATTAACCCCTTTTTCTCGCGAAAAGATAAACTAAGTATTAAACTGGTATCAGCTTCTTCTTCTTAGCGTGTCGATGGCAATCTAAATTGTGTTGGCCCAGAATTGAGCTACTAGTTTGGCGCTTTCGGCAGCGTCCATCAGTTCCTGTAGTGAACAACTAGCAGGACAGGCAGGGCACGATATTAAGTGCCCCATTGTTTGAGGAATAGCACCACATTTACACTCCAGTGCAGAGTCATTTATGTGTCCCCACCTCAGCAAGTTTTCTTTGCTGCGACCAACCTGGGTCCGGAGCCTGTTTAAAGACTTCCAGGTCAGCCACGGCCACTCTTGTCCAGGTGGGAGATGTTCAGCAGGTGGAACAAATGGGTAAGGTAAGGATGCACTACCTTGCCACAGCTTCAATCTTTCCGTAGACCGCTCGCCAGTGAGTGGGGCGACACACTTCAGAAAGCTGTTTCGGCTTTTCAGCCGAAACAGCTTTCTGAAGTGTGTCAATACAAGGCTGTTTAGGTGTAATGGGTGTCGTGGGTCTGAAGCCATTTTGGCTCTTTCGCCAGAACTTGCCACCGTTCTGCGAACTTCAGGCGGCGCTATCCCTGCCAGTGGGTACAGCATCTGTACCGGGGTCGGTTTAAGGCAACCAGTGATGATCTATCACGTTTCGTTTAGAGCTGTATCCACCGACTTTGCATGGGCTGAGCGGCTCCACACGGGGCACGCAAATTCACCAGCTGAAAAAGATAGCGCCAGCGCTGTAGTCCGCAAAACATGAGGCGAAGCACCCCACCCTGAAGAGACTAGTCGCCGTAAGAGATTGTTGCGGGTGTTCACCTTCTGCTTGATGTTATAGCAGTTTTTGCTGAAGGTCAATGATCTGTCCAGAGAAACCCCAAGATATTTTGGAAAATCACTGTGCTCAATAGACACTCCACCCCAGACGATGTTAAGTCTGCGCCCAGCCTCTCTGTTTCGCAGGTGAAAAATGCAAGACTGTGTTTTGCTCGGATTTGGTTTGAGTGAATTAGCGATGTAGTATGCACCTAATTCATCAAGAGCACCTGATAAGTGGACCTCTAACTCCTCAAAGGTGGTGGTTTGGGATGTGAGGGCAAGGTCGTCTGCATAGAGGAAGCGGGACGTGTTCGGGCTGGACGGTTGGTCGTTGGTATATATATTAAATAGGAGCGGTGCCAAGACACTACCTTGGGGCAGGCCGTTCTTTTGTGCCCTCCAACGACTTTTATCTGAAAGAAGATGGACCTGGAAACGGCGGTTGTGGAGAAGTTCCCGGAGTATTCGGACAAACCTCTGATCGCTTATTAAGGTCTCCACCTTCCACAGCAGCCGTTTGAGGTTGACTGTATCGTAAGCCGCTGAAAGGTCCACAAACACAGCTCCTGTGACCTTTCCCGCCTCGAAACCATCTTCAAGGTGTTGAACGAGCTTAAGGGTCTGGTTACTGCAAGACTTGACGGGTCTGAAACCAGCTTGCTCTGGGATTAATTTTGGGTCAATAACGACCGTGAGGCGGTTCAGCAGCAGTCTCTCAAAAAGCTTGTATGTATGGCACAGTAGAGAGATTGGACGGAAGCAATCCAAAGGTATCAGCTGATAGGGTATTTAAGACTGGCTAAGCATCGCTTATGAAGACAGCTTTATTAATGACTAGCTTTTGCCCGGGGGTTGGCCCACGTGAAAGGACAAGGAACTTTCATCCTTATAATATAAGGATGAAAGTTCCTTGTCCTTTTAACTTACATAATGTATATTATACATTATGTAAGTTAGTATACTTTATGAAGAGAACCTATAATAAATTTTATATTTCTATGGTTTGGGCTGAGCGTTGATGAGTCTGTCTCGCTCCTGGGCAAAGGCTTTATTTCACAATCCTGTGAATGGCTAAAATGAAAAATCACCAGGCAGGGCGTAGTAAAACTTATTGATTAAGTGACGCTGAGGGGCACGGACCCACCGTCGACTCCTTCTGCGAAGCAGTGATGCTAGCGAAGGAGGTGGCGGAACGTCAGAGGGAGAGAACCTCTCGTCCCAGCCGCCACGGGAGGCGCTCGGGGGGCCACGTCATGGCTTTCGGCCACCGTAGACGTGGGACTGTGGACGGTGAGTGATGGGCTAGCTCGCCGTCCGTCCGTCTTATGACGATGACAGGCTGTGTCGACGGCGCGTTCGTGTTCCACGTCTCAAAGAGATGTCAGCAACACGGAAGGGGCGCACAAGGGCCGACGCCCGTCGGGGCTGCGGGTTGTTCGCAAGAGATACGGCGGCCTCGACATGAAGGGCTAAGAAGGTGTGATGATTTTCCAACCGCCAAAAAAAAAAAAGGTTACGGACTTCGGCTGGGTGGCTAGGACTGTTCATTGGAACTAGTGGGAATGATCCAACGGTAGTGGGGGGACCTGGGCGAAAGCTTTCGATTTCGGTTACTTGTTACTTATATGTAGCTTATAGCAGTTTCAAAAGAGTAGGGTACACCGCCAACCAGGGCCCATCCTCTTGCATAAAAATGAACCATTTACATAATGAAACTCAATTGGGGTGCAGAAAATAAGCAACCAACATCTTTAAGGTTTTTAAAGACACGAAAGCAAAGATTCTTTAAAAAGATAACTTGTTACGATTGCTACACATAATTTTAACTCAATTATGGAAAGTAAATGTCCAAATCGTTATGGAAATGCTTTGTCACTACACAAACAAGTTTTGAAAGTGAAATTATGACAGTTAGTAATGTATTAATTCGGATTTGTTTGTTGAACACTCGAAGATGTTTTAATTTTGCATATCTTGTGGGCGGTACCGACTTACATGTCATAGCGAAACTGCGGAACGAGCGCTTTTCGCACATTATGTAAATAAATGTTACCTTTTAAACTTGATAATTCATATTTGGTTTAGTGTTAGGATTTTTAACGGCTTTTCCTTAAGGCTGGGTGGACCCGAATTTAAGTTTTTTAAAACAATCTGAGACAAAAAATACAGTGTTCTAAATGTAATAAAAAATATATGTATTAGTTAAGGATCTTATCTAGTCAAAATCGCATTCAGTTGCAAGACCTGATGAACTTCACTCGATAGAAAAAAATCGCAAAGTTACCCCTTTTTAGATCGTTTTTTCAATATTATGACTATATTACTGATTTTTTACATTTAATTTTTGTACTATAATTAAGAAACTAATTAGTTTAAGACAAATTCGCAGAGTTTGAATTGATAAAATGATTTTCTCAATTACTATGTTTAAATAAGAATTAAAAGCGATCGCGGCGGCTCGGACAGGTCCGTTCAGTCGCGTGTTGGCGCTTATGGACGACGGACCTGTGTCAGTTTGACAACTACGCGCACCATACTATCTCTTTTTGAGAATTTGTTGCTTGTTAGTTATAAATTATAATGGGCAATAAACAACGCAGGCGAAAAAAGTCGTGTAAAGCAATAAAAGACACAAATAGAAAGAATGCACTCCAAAGATATGTGAAGAAGTAAGTACCTACGTAAATGTTTTATTTGTATTGTAATTTGTAATGTAATTTGGTCTCAAAATTAATTTTTATTTTACATCAGTCTCTGATTGGTAAATGTCTAAAACTTACGATCATCGTACTATAGTTTATGAATATTAGTACCGAGGATCGCTACGATTTTTGATAATTCATATTTTGTCTTTTCGTTCGGTATCCTGCTTGGCGAGTGGCGAGCCACAATATAAAAATATCAGTACTACTAGAGAACGCTAAGATTTTTGATAAAATTAAATCATATTTTGTCTATTTCGATATCTCAACCTGGCGTTTGCTAACGAACAGTAAATTACTATGTGAAATAGGTACTCCATTTACTTTTTGTTATAGGTTAGTTGGGCAGCCTGAAGAAACTAACATGAACACTGCCGCAGCAACAAATCTGATACCTGAGGATTCAAACGAACGAAACGAACGAATTATCTTTTTTTTTATCGTGTGGTAAAATCATCAAATGAGTCCTGCCGCTCTGAGTGGAGCGGAAGGGACTGTCAGACTTGTACTAATTAAAATCCACCCTGTTCCTTCGGTTGCCCTTTGCGTTCCAGGGCCACGGTATCCTGGTAAGACATATTCGTGGCCCCGGCAGGCATCCCTACTTGGGCCCCGTCAGTTTGCTGACAGCTCTTTGAGGCGCGCGTGGAACACGACGCGCCGCGGACCCGGGCTTGGTCCTTGATCGGACGGCGAGTTACCCTTACTCGCAGTCCGCTAGCCCGCGTCATGTAATTACCATAGATCAAGATTAGGGTTCCGTACCTCAAACGGAAAAAGGAGTCTGTCATTCGGTTGAACGACGTTCGGATAATCGATGCTTTACTGTATTAAAGTCCTGGATACTCATAATGTACATTAACTAACATAATGTGGGTGGGTTTTCAGGTACTACATGGATAATGCATCATGTAGAAATACGGCTGATGTATCCAAAACCTCTTTTATTGGATTGGATCCTGTTGATACACAAAAAACTGTAACATTAACGTAAGTACCACATTTTATGTTATTACCGCATTTTACATACAATGCTTTTACTCGGATGTGTAAGACAAACTTGTAAGACTTACCATATTTCTCTTTTTTAGAGAAACTGAAGACACAGAAGACTACTTCATCGTAGAAAAAGTACTCAAAGATGAATTCCAACCACGGCTTCAAAGGGTATCCTGACCACCAGCATGCAGCAGAAGCGCATACCTGGTCATCACCCTCAGCCTCATCAGCGACCTTGGCACAGCACACTGCACTTCGGCCGGTCAGCAAGCAGAGACGCACTTCTCTCCTGGTCGACACAGCAGCCAGCCACTACACAGCACAGCATCACTCCGACTCACTGGAGCATAATGTAGCATCACCCCGACTCACTGGGGCATCACCGCAGACAGTTCCGACTCACCGAGAACTACGCGGCATCCGGTTCCGACTCACTGGAACCTTCCACTGGCCTGGCAAGCATCAAGACTCAGTCTGCTATCGACCTCCGGTCTCGGAGGGGAGTGATGTGGCGACAGCGACATCTATCGCAACACATGCGAACTAAATTGGCAATTCCTACATCGCGCTATCAACATTATCCGCGACATTGGCCTATATAGAAAATCCCGACTTACATTATGTCGGACACAACACCCGTCTGGTCGGAGGATCCTCCCTTTTCTATGGGGGATGAGGAACTTTACACCCTGTTCCTCATACCCCCCCGAATACATGAATAATAATTTTGACACATTTGGTGATTATCATATGCGTGAGATACAGAGTTGATAATATTATCGTTGTTGTATTAAAAAATATACGATTTTCCATTCAAATATCGAGTTCTTTTTTAATATATTTTTTTTAATTTTTCGTATTTGTTCTTTTAGAGGCAACAGAGATACACATTCTGTGAAAAATTCAGTCGTCTACTTATTATAGATCATGAGATACAGACCGCTGACAGACGGACGGACGGACAACGAAGGCTTATTAATAGGGTACCCCCCCGGTTCCCGTTGGTTACCCTTCGGGTACGGAACCCTAAACAAGGTCGACTAAAAAGCTACGATGATCACCCTAATCTGTTCCGTAAATGATAATAATGACGCGATCTTTGCGGCATTGTCGTCCTTGCGTTACCTATTGCATTTGGAACACCCGACCTAGAAACTAAAACATCAATTAATGTAATAAGTATAGTTCAGAGTTTATTCCATTTAAAATATCTACTCAAATTAATTTATTACAAAAAAACGAAAGACTTCGCTATTACTACAAATTATAATAAAACGAGTTTTTAATTAATCAAATCTCTTATTTTAATTTAAAAATAAATCAATAAGACAAGTTGACCTACTGCCTGCTTATCTGTAATGTGACACAGGTGACACTCCTCGCGACGTAAGCGCACGGCTCGCTTTGCGGCAATCGCGGGCAACTCTTGGTAGCGTTAAATGCCTATTTCGCTTGGTCTACCTGCCCTTAAATGGACAGTGAAGATATTATGGCGACTATTCAAATGGTAACTAATTGTTGCAAAATTTGCCAGGCCAAGCCATGGCAAGAGAAACTGTTACCGAAATTCTTTGATAGCACTATTAAGCGAAATAAAAGTTTCTACAATATTAAATAACATAACACCACGCCTGTAATCCCCGAAAGGTTCCCCGTAAGGTTGAGGTTTCCAACCTAATGGTACACCCACATTTCGCCAGCTATGTTTAACTCTCATATGTAATAAGGGGCGAGCCGATTGCCTTCAACTGGGCACAAATCGAGACGTTGTGTCTGCTACTGAGAATTTCCTGATGGGAAAACTCAATAACACTTTGCCCGACCCGGAAATCAAACCAAGGACCTCATGCTCAGCAGTCGTGCTTGCGACCACTAGGCCAACGAAGCCGTCAAATATAAAGATTTCTCCAGTATAAAATTCAGATGTTAACCAGCATAAAAGATAACCAGGGTATTAAAATGCTTAATAGACTCTCTAGAATAGACATCTATGCCTTTTGTTTTTTTTTTGGGCAGTTGGAAATAACCTCATCAAATAACCTCTCCCGCTGGGCAGAGCGGAGTGTCAAACTTCTACTGACTAGAAACCACCCATGTTCCTTCTTAGCCCTTGTGCCGAGGTCGCGGTATCTCTTGCGAACAACCCGCAGCCCCGACGGGGGACATCTATCCCTTATTATAAATCGAAGTACGGGCGGACAACATTTTGGCAAAATTCCACCTCGAAAAACGTATGATTGAACTGAAGTCAACTGTGACTGTTACTTTAATCTAAGTTTATTTAATTCAGGGTTAAAAATAATCGACGCCTGTCGAGGGTGCGGGTTGTCCGCAAGGGATACCGAGGCCTCGACATGAAGGGCGAAGAAGGAACATGGGTGGTTTTTAGTCAGTAGAAGTCTGACACTCCCTTTCGCTCTGCCCAAGAGCGGGAGGGGTTATTTAATGATTTCCCACCCCCCAAAAAAAAAAAAAAAAGGTTAAAAATAATAAATATATTTTGACAGACAATAATGTTCAGGGTAGTTGTTACCTGCTAAGAATTTTAACGCGTTTGTAAGATCTTGACAAAATATTCTCAATACCGATGCAAGTTCCCACGTTGCATCTATGCAACATCCATCTCTATTCGTGTCCCTAGTCATGCGGTTACTGTCAGTGACCTCATCAACAAGCCATCAGCGTAATGATAGCACTTTCACTGACAACCAATCTCCGGATTACCGATAACGTATTATAATATCGAATGGATTGTGTGTACTGTACAGAAGGTGCAGTGCAAACGGGACAGTACCATACACCAAAGCTTATAGAATTACCACCGTTTTCGGTTATTCTGCTAAAAACTCATAGTTTGCACAATTTGCGTCAGAATTTAACTAATATCATCTGCGTTCATAGAGATAAAATTGCGTTCAAAAGAGCAGATTTTTTTTTAAAGATAAGTGCAAATTAAATGTGAATTTAGAAGCAGTAATAACCATCGACATTTTCCTAGGTATGACCGTTTGACTGCAAAGTTACTATCTGATTAAGATTATCATACTGTTATTTATCACTATTGTATCTAGCTGTAAGTCTTCCAAAGCCTTTAAATAAAAAAAATAAAAAAAAATCACTGGTCTTGAGTTCAAACCTAAAAACAGACACTTAGCACTTGCTTTGGTAAAGGAAAATACCGTGAGGAAATCAGCATGCCTGATCGATATTTAACGTGACATAAAAAGGTATCGTTTCCGAGGAAAACAACAATAATGATCATACGATAATAGACTCTTCAGACGAATCAGGATTAAATTATGGTATCATAGAAACTTATTTTACGGAGTATTTTCATAATAATTTAACCTGAACAAAGATTGCGGGACTCAGCTAGTTCTACAATAATATACAATAATTCATAGGTTCCTTAACTTCAATCTTTTTCTGAGCATGCAATTGCATAACCTCTGGTTTTTATATGAAATTCATTGGTTAGAGTATTAAGGGCTTTAGCGTTGTTATGTCATTTGTCAAGGGACCGATTATTTTGTGGTGATTTGTGACTGTGACGCAATTGATGATGAATTGATTGTAGCATTCAAAAGATAATTTGTGATGCAACTTGGTTGTACCTGCCGTGTGTTATGGTGATAACTTTCTGAGGTTTTCTACGGGTTTTCACGGAGTCTGAATTTGTGCCCAGTTTATGGCAATTAGGGTTGCCATCCGTCAAGGTTTCCCCAGATTTGTCCTTGTTTAGTGGGCATCCGAGGTGCGTCCGGGCAGGGCTTCAGTTGAAGTCGGGGTTTAAAAATGTAACAACTAACTTTCCTTGGGAGAGCCAACACTGCTGACTGTGTAATGGCTAGTCAGCTAAGAGCGTTTTTCACCCCTTTTATAAGTAAGTAAGTGTTTATTTTGCAAATATGGGTACAGTACATGGCGATATAAACAAATAAGAGGCAGGTTCAGCCATATTTTACCAAAAGGCATGCAAAAATTATAATTTTTACGGAAACACAATAAAAGCAATATCTATTTATATCACTGTTCTATTATTATTTCTATACACACTACCTGTACGTATTTCCTAAAGATATATCATGACTTGGCTAATGTTAGTGATCAGCGCTAAACGAGGAGCGATTACATCGTGTTATAGTGTAAGATCCGTAGTAAGATCCCACTGTGAGATATCACCGCTCTTGTCTTAATTGCTACTGCGCCCGAGCCGACTGATCAATCAGCTACATTTTACGAATTTCACATCTTTGCAGCGGTCAAGTTTTATATCTCTAGATTTGAGAGATCATGCTGATGCATCCTTCTACAATTCCTTACTGAAATTGATGTCTTTCATTTTTCGAAGTTCGTGATAATAGTTTTTATTTTCATTTTCATGAAGAGCTTCGTAACGAGTCGGCGAAAATGTCCGATGCGCTCCAAATCGGGGAAGCCTCATCAGTACCCAAAATGCATTATTATATTGCACACGCAGGGCGTAAAGCCTTAAGGCTTTCAAAACAGTATATAAGAGGTTAAACAGGTCACAGGGAAAAATAAAATTAATCCTCTTTTATTAGTAGCTGAAAATTCGTGGCCAGAATTAGCAGTCGATGCGATAGATACAGCTGAGTAGGGTACAGAACTTTAACAATTGACAATGAACAGGGAACCCTAAAACTTATAAATATGAGACGACGACACAGTGAGGTCAGTAAATTAAATAAAAACGTCACCTGTCAAGATGATCAGAGCAGTAAGAGTAGCGTTATCAAAAACATCTGAGCTATTAGTCGGGCCGTCGCCGTTGCAATCCGTACTGATGACCCGGTTGATTTCAAGAATATTTAAGTCAAAACCAGGTCGATTCGTAGGATCCCTAGTGACTTTTGAATGAATAGGAATGTGTTTTTACAAGATGATTTTTTTTTTATTTTTTTATTAGCCTATTGTGTCCCACTGCTGGGCAAAGGCCTCCCCCATTTCTTTCCAGCTCTCCTGGTGTTGTGCCTTCTCTGGCCAATCAGTCACGAACGAGTCCAAATCGTCACGCCAACGTTTCTTGGGTCTGCCTCAGTGAAGATTACGAGTTATTAAAAATCTCGACTGCTTGTTTGGTCTAGATAGTGGTCGCAAGTGACAGCTGATTATGGGGTCTAACTGGGTTCGATTCTCGGGTCAAGACGCGTGTTTTTATATTTACGCCACGTAGTCTGGTTGTGTGTTCGTTTGATTACAATAGACTCGCCCCCTATTACAATAGGACTTTAAAACATAATTGGTGAAATGTGGGTGGTACAGGTACACCTTCTGTTTAACCTACCTGAACACATTTGAACAAATAGGATACATTTTTATTCCGGTGGTAGGATGGGTCAGGATGGATGGGCCAGAATCGTCACACAGTGAGTGCCTGAAGATGGACGTCGTCACCGAGGCAGGCCAAAGAAACGCTGGTGTGACGTTTTGGACTCATTCCTTTCTGATTTGCCAGAGAAGGCAAACCTTCGGAAGAGTTGGGAAGGGATGGATGAGGCCTTCGCCCAGCAGTGGGACAAATCAGGCTATTAAAAAATAGTACGATATCGTAGGGCAATCACCAAACTCCACGCCGCGAGCATCATACAGTCAAACATAATTATTCATATAGCTTCAGTGCACCTGACTAAACCACATTGCAATTCACTTGAAAACGTTCCACCTCCATTGTCACAACACTACTCATCAACTTCTCCATTAATCTCATTCATTCAGCCGTTAAACGGTTTCAAGCTTCAATGATTCTCAATACAAAACCTATTCGCTTTTCAAACTGTAGTTAGGAGACGGAAGTTCAAGATGTCAGGGGACAGATCATTAGTCATGACAGGTCACTGGATGGTAGATCATCAGCACTTTCACTGTCCTGACGTACCTAAATATATTGATAAACGGTATGTAAAGCTCCCAATATTTCGACGCTGTCATAACCCGAGATCAGATCACGGCGCTTGTAACAGCGTAAATAAAAACTTCTCTTGGCAAAGGCCTCCCTCCATGTCTCAAATTGAATAGAAAATCATCAAATAACCCCTCCAAAAGGAGAGCGAAAGGGAGTGTCAGACTCCTATTAAGTAGAAGTCTGACACTCCCTTTCGCTCTTTGATGATTTCCCACCGCCCAAAAAAAAAAGGTAGTTACTGCAATTAATTAAAGCCGGAAGGATCTTCCTGGCTTCAATCAGCTGGCTGACAATGACGGATTAGTTTACCGATAACGCAACAAAATCAATGGCTTCTTCCTAATGTCTCAATGGAAACCACACAAACCACACACATCAACACATACACTTTCATAAACCACATCCCAGACTCCACCATTCTTGAACAAAGACATCAGTCACTGACAAATTACTCCCAGAACTGGACAAAAGACGATCTAGACAATATTTAACCAAAACTACTTCAAAAGAATACAATTAGCCATGAAGACTTGAGCAGTCGGTGAAATCGGACAAAAAGAGAAATGAACAAATGCTTGAATGGACAAAAAAGTGTGCAATGTTTTGTAAAAAGTAATTACCAGGATTACTGGGCAATGTCGTAACGTTCACAAAGTTGCGTTACGTGATGGTTTGAGCCGGATGTCCATTGATAAGCTATGGCTTGATTTGAACTTGATTAAGTTATTAGGAATTGATTGCCATAACGATCAAGAATGTCTCGTTGCTCAATCGCAAGCGCGACTGCTTCCAGTCGAACGCGATGCAACTGAATACTAGTATTTTACATGGAGCGACTGCCTATCTGACCTCCATAACTGAATTAGTATTGGCTAATTTATGATACTCCTTGGTGATACTCCTGGTTGTCAGACTTTCAGGGTACTGACAACCTGTAACGACTCTCAATGTTCTGTAAAAGACAGCCGGGACCAAAGCTTTATCGTGCATTCCGAGCCACGAAGGAAACTCGGTATGTAATGTGTGGTAACCCACGGACTAACCTAGACAAGAGCGGCTTAACCTGAAGATCGACCCGAGTGGTAGTTAAGCCACGAGCTCCTCGCTTTATTTAAAGAAACATCTAGTGCTTTATTATGGGTATAATTTAGACGGCCACCAAAAATACTTTTAAGACTCTAAGCCTAGGCACCAAATAAAATTTTTGGTTCCTAAAATGGATCAACGGTCACCAAATTCTATCTAACTCAAAGATTAATATTACTACCAATTTTTAGGGGCGGCATGGGCACCGGGCCGTAGGCCGACGAAGGAGGCCGGCGGAGGCCCGGCACTTCGGGGACAGAAGATATTAGTGTTATTTAATATGCGAGAAAAGCGAGCGCGCGTTGAAAAAGCTTTTGCTTTAGGCGACGTACGTTCGACGTATTTGGTGACCATTAATCCATTTTGGTAACCGTTTTTTGGTTGCGAAATAGGTACTTTTTTGGGCGGTGTTTAAACACAAGCCCTTTATTATTCGTAAATAGGAAGCCAACATAACAGATAACACTATTAAAATATGGCAGACGTAAACTTACCTATAATAAATCTATCAAGCAATTTTGGACAATCATCGAGGCCAAATAAAAATAATTGAACAGAAAAAAAATAACAAAGAAAGTGTCCAATTTGTCAAAAGTCCGAGCAAGATTATTCAACCAGCGATAGAACAATAATTTGTAGTAATCACACGTCACATTACGCAATACTAAACGCAAACGTAACGTAAACGTAAATGACAACGTAACCGCATAGTTCAGAGTTACGTTACAAGTGATTTACTAGTATCCGGTTACGTTTGTTTGGTTATTTATTTTTGTTTTATATATTGTTGTGGGCGTGTCTTTTTATTTAATTTGGTGTTATGTCATCATAATACGGATGTAATGATGAATTTTTGTGCATTATTACAAAGCAAAAAATTCATATTCAGTAAGAAAATGTAGTTATGCTTTGTAAAATTATGTGGACTATGGTATTATTGGTTATTAATAGAAACTTAACTATTTTAGCGCCTCTATTATTTTAACGAAACATCCCATCATAATTTCCTTTTAAATCAGTCCATAGTACATATTTTATGGAATCTAATAAAGAATAGATCAGTCTTACCTAGGGGTACCGTATGACGAGGTACTAGGCGTACTAGCTAACTGGTTTGTGGAGGTCCGAGGCAGTCGCTCTATATTACATACTGGTATTCAGCTCCATCCGGTAAGACTGGTGGAAAAACTTGGGAAAAGGCTAAACTGATGGTGATTAAAGAATAGATTCCAAAAAGTATCTAGTTATTCCCTCCTTTGATTCTCGGTGTCCACCAAATCTACAGCAAAAGGGTAACTGTACCAAGGTAGGTTCATTTGTAATTCACGTTGGAGCCTAAAACTAAACTAGGAAGTTCATTAAATATCGTAGGTACGATACTACAGGTGAGCCCGGCGGTACATCAAAGTCGAAGGTATGTAATACGTGACAGGGGTACGACTCTCTACGGAAGTGCGCAGGAAACAAGGATGCTATTAGAATACAATTAAGGTGCACATGTGCATGACAAGCAAAGGACGATGATTGACATAGCAGAAAGAGAAAGTGAATCATCACTACATCACTTCACTATCACTACATAGTATAAAACAAAGTCGCTGTCGCTGTCTGTCCGTCCCTATGTATGCTTAAATCTTTAAAACTGCGCAACGGATTTAGAAGCGGTTTTTTTATAGATAGAGTGATTTAAGAGAAAGGTTTTAGTATATAATTTGACATCCACGCGAGTGAAGCCGCGGGCATCAGCTAGTATTAAATAAATCATTTATTTAAGACCAAACATTTGCCGCGTCGACAGCGCATTCGTGTTCCACGCGCGCCTCAAAGAGATGTCAGCAAATAGAAGGGATACGCAAGTACCGACGCCTGCCCGGGCTACAGGACTGTTCGAAAGACATACTGCGGCCCCAGAACACAAAGGGCTAAGCAGGAACACGGGTGGGTTTAAGTCAGTAGAAGTCTGACACTCCCTTCCGCTCTGCCCAAGAGTAGGAGGGGTTATTTGATGATTTTCCACCCACCATAAAAAAGGGTCATATAGTCTCTTTTATGGCACAGACATAATCTTGGTGTACACACATGAAGACTATGCAGATTATTAGTGTCTGACACAAAGCGGACATGTCAGAACATTATTGACGACATTGTAAGGTATAGCTGTAGATCGACGAGGCATTCAGTGTAGCTAAAGGTAACAGTAAAACAGTGATAGTGAGAGTTCTAGCAGTTTCCGTTTTGCATAATGTTATTAAATACTCATTACGTGTATTTATTAATCCCGGTGTAAGAGTTTTAATTGGCCATCTGAGGGTACTTTAATGCTTTTACTTAGAACGTATCCTGTGTCTTTGACCCGTTGGTCTCGTGGTCTGCTGAACCTGTCCTGGCTTTGATTTCCAGGCAAAAGAGGTTTGTGAGTTTTTTCATTAGTTTGTCTGTTGTAGCCCGGAGTTCAGAAATGCGCGGTACCCATGTGCTTTGGGAGCCACAGCAACCCGTTGGTACTGCGCCTGATCTCTCTCCGGTCGAGTCGAATTGCCGTCCCATCGGACTTTGAGAGAAAAGGAACAGAGAGTCCACCTATCTTGGGCACCATAATATGCTCACGCCGATGGCTAACCTCCGCTTTGATTGACCGCTGTGACCAAAAGAAACCTTTGGTCGGCATCAAAGCTCTGACACCAGCACGCGTAGTATGGCGATTCTATCTCTATTCTACCAAGAATAGACAAAGCTTTTTCCATACAATTTGACATAAAATTTTGCGACAATCTGTCATTTTGTCTATTCTTCCGTCGACAAAACCCGTTTCTTCGGTGGTCATGCTAAGCCGGCTGGTTTATCACTAAACACACGATAAAGAAAAAAAGCAGTTATTTTTATGCGGCATAGGTGTTTAAGGAACCTTTTCAGAAACTGCTCTATTACCAACCGAGTATTTAAATATTCAATTTCGAATCTAAGCAAAATTACAAATCACAACAAACAAAACAAAGTTTTCTCAGAAAATCACAGCAATTAAACTCTTCACAAATAAAACAACTAGCTTAAACATCAAACAAACCTATTCCCTGAAAAACTATCACCGAATTCAGTGAATAACACAAGAAGTTTATACGCACGAGCCGACAATGGCGCGTGATCGGAAAATATCGTTTCTACACGCTTTCCACGGCTTGCTTCCGTACTTACACTTTATTGGTAGACTAGCTGTGCCTCGCGACTGTGATTTTATTATAAAAATATTACTTTCCCATTTTAATCATATTTTGTTACCAATTTCAAGGGTGTTTTACGGAACCCTAATTTTCCTAAAATAAAATTGTCTATTTCCTATGTTAGACCTTATAAGTTATAAGGCAGATAGCTGATATTATTATAAGTTATAACATCAGCTATCTGCCAGTAAAACTCCCGTCGAAATCGGTTCAACCGTTTTGGAGATAAGCCGGAACAAACAGGTAGACAGACAACAAAAAAGTAGCTTTGTTATAAATACCGTATTTACTTTCATATGCATTCAGTAATAAGCTGTTATTTTGATATCACACACAGACAGTTCAATTTTATTTATTTGTATGTATGGATAGATACCTTTTACTTTCCTTCGTGTGTTGTGGAAATGGAATCGCCAAGATCAGATTACAAGGTTGTTGGTCTAGAGTTATTGCTGAGTCGATGACCGACGACGCGACGTGGGAACAGGTAAGGACATTTAAGGTGGTTCTAAACCGGGAGGCGCTCCGGGCGTCAGGGGCCATGCGATGGCTTCCGGCCACCGTAGACGCGGGCCTGTGGACGGTGAGTGATGGGCTAGCTCGCCGTCCGTCCGTCTTATGACGACGACAGGCCGTATCGACGGCGCGTTCGTGTTCCACGCGCGCCTCAAAGAGATGTCAGCAACATTTAAGAGGCACGCAAGGGCCGACGCCCGTCGGGGCTGCGGGTTGTTCGCAAGAGATACCGCGGCCTCGACATGAAGGGCTTAGAAGTAACATGGGTGGTTTTTAGTCAGTAGAAGTCTGAGACTCCCTTTCGCTCCGCCCAAGAGCGGGAGGGGTTATTCGATGATTTTCCACCAAAAAAAAAAAAAGGTGGTTGTGAACAGCCGGGGAGTGGTAAAGGGCTGTTGAGACACCATTTCTTACGGCTTTCCGTTCTATTTATGGTAATTACGATGTATTAGTGTTAATTATTCTGTGGCATTGAATACAACCACTAAACGGAAACATACTTTAAGCTTTAACCGCCAATCTGACTCTTCTTCGTGTCAAAGATTCCCATTGTTTAGTAAATTTAATTTAATTCGAAAAACACAGCCACATAGCAGGCGTTGGTAGTGGCTTTGGACAGGTCCCTTACAGTGGGAGTTGCACAAAAACCAGATCAGGAGGGCTATTGCGTATCTTTTTAAATGCCAGTGGCTATCACAGTGTCCATCGATTAACTGTCAAATACTTTCATTTTGTACAAAGCCATAACCATTTGACAGTTAATCGATGGACACTGGCTATGGTTTGGAAAGATACTCCGCAGTTGCACTCAGTTTTATTAGAAAACCGTCACAGAAACAAGTTGTCAATTGGACTGATAATGTGTTCACTTATTTGCTAACCTATAAAACGAAGCAAGATATTTCATCAAAAACCAAAATGTTTATGCTACAAATAAAATAATATTAGTAATAGTTAGAGTTTTCGAAAAATAAAAAAACACCAAGAAAGTTAGGTAAGTAATCACATTAGAACCCACATCGATCATGAAGCCATAAATCAAAACACACCATAATCATAGACCGAACGTCGTGTTAATAAAGGTCATCAAACTCTAAGTTATGATGGTGAGCATAAAGTGACGTAACATCGTATACTGCACCATGGATCATGACTGTCCCATGACCGCGTGTGCTTGTGACGTAATTGTGTGGTGTGAGTGAAGAGCGGAGCGGAATCAGACATGTTTTAAATGGCATTTTAGAAGAATCTTTGCAACAAAACTGAAGACATTTAATTTAATTTTATTGATAAATATGGCCCATCGGTATCAGGAACAAGGTCCAAGCTGCCGGTGGTCAAGGCTCCAGAGAGAATAACCTCCTCACTATGCGTCCCGTGACTAGGGCCAAACGTCACTTTAGCAGATCATAAAATGGATCTTTTAGGAACTGCGTCTGTGACCATTTTATGCTTTTTAACGCAATTCATTTTATAATGTGCTAAAGTGGCCATTTTAGATCCCCATGAGTGACCAGCCGCGCAATATGAACCTTCGAAACCTAAAGTGTTAGTTGCTCATCTGCTATTAGTACATTAATCGAAACGACTATCAGAACAATGATTGCAGACTTTACGTCTCACATGTCGACTACCTCGTATGCTAAATCTTTAGCCTACTTGATTTTTTCATTACGAATTATAATGCTTTTCATGCTCTATGATTCTAACTTATAAATCAAATCTATCCAATCGATTTTATTATGCTTTTTCAAGTTATTGCAAACAAATACCAACGACGCCTCCTCTTATCCCTTGAACCGTAAACAACTAACCTCGCAAGTCACGTCTCAAAAGAAAATGAAAACTCATTCCATTGCGTATTCCCTGCACACCACACATAACATTACTGCTATTAACTCGGTAATGGTTACGTAACCTCAGGAAATACAACGTATGGATACTTGAATGAACATTAAGTTGTTACGACATGCTTTGACAAGTTGTAATTATTTGGTTTTAGTATCTATTTGTGTATAGTTTGTTTATATTGAAGTACACGTCAAACATTTTGTTAAATTATATTGGAGGCTTTATAATGCCGGCGCCGTATATCTTCTTTACATAGTTATCTTTACATTGTCGCTTCCACTGTTTATACGCTTAGATCTTTTAAACTACGCAACAGATTTTATTGCAGTTTTTAGCAATAGATAGAGTGATTCAAGAAGAAGGTTTATACATTGCACCCTTGCAAAGCTGAGGTGGGTTGCTAGTACCATATAATATACCACTTTTACCTTTTGTGTATTATCTGTGCTATTACTATTTTAACCAAATTCACACGAACACTAATTCCGTCAACAAACTCTTACGCAGTTTGGTGGGTGCATAAAATGTTTGGTCCAGAATATTTTTTAATTTTAATTTGTACACAAAGCACGAATCGGCCAACCCTCCAGAATTGACCACTGAAGCGTGTCGGTTACCTGTGGTAGTATATAATAAGCTAGACATTACAATTTGAAAGTGAAACGAATCAACAAATTAAAGGTACTGAACCTGAATGAATTAGACTGTCCTTGTTTACACACGGAACGGCTAACAATATAAAACAACTTTCGATTCTGCCACCCATCCAAAACAAAACCAAATCAGAGTTACAAAAGTACATACATACATAAACTCATGCCTTTTCTCATAGCTACTCCTATGGGTAAAGGAGGGACCACAGAACCACTAACTCCCTCTAACTGGTGACCAGTTTGGGGGTATGAGGAACAGCTGGGTGTAAAGTTCCTCATCCCCTATAGAAAAGGGAGGATCCTCCGACCAGACGGGTGTTGTGTCTGGTGGGCTAACTGCCCGACATAAGTAAGTCGGGATTTTCTATATAGGCTAATGTCGCGGATAAAGTTGATAGCGCGATGTACGATTAGCCAATTTAGTATTGCGATAGATGTCACTATCGCCACACTCCGTTTGCCTCGTCCACATTCACTCACCCGGTTTACAAACTTTCATTTGTAATATAATGTCCTTACCTTAAATGAACAAACCTATGATAATACTTATAGAAGATGAGTAAATCAAGAGAAATTCTCACCAAAAACCACTAGAACCACTAGAAGAAGCGACAACAGAGTAAAGGCTAGGCGTCGTCGTTGACAGGTCATCATGGGGTCGTGACTCACGGGTTCAAATCGTGCCCTGAACTAATGAGGTGAACTTAGTACTAGTACTTACATTTACTATAGTATGGCGGTGGTGGAAGGGTAAACATGAGAATTAGATATTTTGTGATAATATTGATGTTAGATGATGTTGTTCTGTTGTACATGGCTAATATAGCACTACCTATATCTTAAGAAATTTACTGTTGGACAGTTCGAAAGAAACAATGAGCGGTCCTGCCATCAATCTGTCGTCTAGGCTTTATCCGTCTATGTTGTGGTCGGCTAGGATTTTACATGGAGCGTCTGGCTCTGAAACCCTCCAGAACCCAATTACTGCGTATCCGGCTTTTAACTACCCTAAATTGTTTCGGTATTTTAATGATAGTCATCCGTTCATAGACCGTCCTTGGTTGTTTATCACAAAAAAAACAAAAAACTTGAGAGGTGTCAAGGAACACCCGGATGGAACGAAGTTATTGTTATTATTTTTTATTATGTAAAAAAAAAAAAAAAAGAAATGTAGAAATTAAAATATCTGCCTTACTTTCTATAAGAGAGAGAGAGACAGACAGAGAAACATGCGACGCCGCACAGTTTACAATAGCTTACTATAGCAAAAAGTGTCGTGACAACTTTTCGTAAGAATTTTTTCCGTCTAGTCCCCTTTCACAACGCGCGATAAGGAACTTCGTTCCAATAATAAATCATGGACAGAACTGTCGGAAAATCTAACTTTTATACATACTCGTATTTAATTACTATAATGGATCTCTATTTCTATAAGTTGTGGTTTGTAAATAAAGTTAATACTATATTAAATGCAATACTTACCGTATTATTATATAATTAGACTGAAAAGGCCACTAAAGCCTGGGAAATAGTGTAAGAAGATAGTAAAAGTGATGAATGGCTTATTCTTGTTGACTACACCTACGTCCATAATGTGTTTCACAAATGCCCATAAAACCATGTCATAATTTGTTCTCATATTACGGTCAACCACCTATTACTTCACAAGTCATTAACACTTCATAAACATTAACTTCTCTATTATTTGAACCATAGATAATGTATAATTTGTTCTCAGAAATGAGTGGCGTCGTGTCATCGGGGCAGGCATCGAACCCGCGACCTTCGCAGGAGAAAGTTAAGAAACTGACATCTAGAGTTACTGAGGGCTGATTGCTAGGATTATGTTATTAGTTTAGTTTAAGTAGACTATTTGTAAGTTGATAGTTTTACGTAAGTAGATTTGATATCTCGTCTTATGAATGATTATAGCTTTATGATTCTCATAGTATTTTATAAATAAATACATGCACACCATTGTATGGATAGACAGAACGTATAAATATTGCTCAGCCAAATTGTAATTTTCCAGAACGCCTCTGAGTTAGCATTCAAAAAAGAAATCTCAGTAAAAGTCATGAAAACTTTTAGAATAAGAATGCAAAAGAAAATCTTATTTTTTAGTGTCATCGATAGATTCGAACAAGACTGTATAAAGTAATTATTTTTCTTTGTTAGTTCACGATTGGTGCTCTAATAAAAGTTTTTCGTATTTATTATGTAGATTGTAAACTCTCTTTAACTAAAAGCAAATGTGAACTGAAAATAAACTATCTAGAAATTCTAGAATATCCTAAATATGGATCCATTGTTCCATCACACACAAATCTGTTTAAAATAGAGAGTTCCAAGTGAGAGTAATAAAGTTTATGCGAACCATTAAGTTGGGAGCTCAATGGGCGCTAAATTGCACCCACAACAAGTAAGAGTTACACTTTACGAGTCACTAATTGTGGGGTATCAAAACACCCCCATGAGCAATAATATTAATAATGTTCTTGAACATACGAATCCACTTGTATTACTAATTTTTTAAATGTGTTATCATCAGGTCAAGCTTCATTATAGTTTAACTTTTTACAGTCACAGATGAATAGCCTTACAATGCAATGTTCTAAAATCAATCCAAAGGTAACTAGACAAAATGTGGGTTTACTATATTATACATTAGGTATTACCCTGACTAGCCCTTGAAGAAAAAGCGGCAAGAAGTCATATTGTAACGTTTTGTTTAAAACCATACCGGACGATAGCCGTCCGGACGATGAAGCTCTTGCGTGCTTGAGTACGTTTACTGCCGTAATTCTGATAGATAACAAAATTACTATTAACTGAACGGATCTAGGAAGTAATAAGGAAGACAAAACTGCTCATCTAGATAGAAACGCAGATAATAATAAAACGGAGCTACAACAGTAACACATCGTGTAGAAGCCAACGTGCGTGCAAAAGTAAAAGTATTGCATGGAAGTAGGAAGTAACCTTGACCGCAGGCGTATACGCGGTTATATCGACACACGATATGGATAGTACCGCCTGTGTTATGGTTATGATAATATTGTACGCAAAGATGGACGTTTCACAATTTTGAATTTGAATTTATGAAATGGAGATAACGATGGTCATGCGGGACAGGTTAGTGAACAGGAAACGAAATTTGCAAAGAACGTTACAGTTTTAAATGATCCACATTTTTCTCAGTATCCAAGACTTGATTATCATTACACAAGAGTTTTATCAAATGATATCACAGTCCCTAATCCATCAAGCCTTGCGAAATCCCAGTATTCAAAACGCAAAGCTGCGATAGACCACACAGTTCAACTGAAGTTGCTAACGTCTAAACAAAATTTATTTTGACAGGAGAAATTATCATAATATATTCTGAACTGGAAGCTAATGTAGCCGCCTACTGAATTGAAAAAGAATGACATTCAATATAACTCGAACTAGGAAAACCAACAACAATAATTATTACAAATACTCGTACAATAGTATTTCACATCCAATCTCTCATGTTTTGCAAACGCATCTGTCATTACCGTGCAAGAAATACCGGGGGAAAAGTCTAGTCTTTTTCTAAAGACGGATTGTCTCGATTGATATCTAATCAATATTCTAAGTATCGATTGTCATACGCTTTTTTTTAATCGGACCGAAGTGTGAAAGGACTTGCGTGAGATTTTTGAGGGCATGTGAAAATGAAACCTCTTTTATGTTTATGGTTTATTGTACGCAGTAGCCATCTTCGACCATTAATATGTATGAGGTGTTCACACAATGGCCTGTGTTTAGTGTTGATGGGCTGCTATTAATATGTTTATTATATTTTAACATGTAACAGTTACTGTTATGTGTGGCTATCAAAATTACATTGAATTTGCTCTTGCTACTGGTGAATTACGTTGTTTCTAAATTGGCACCTTTTAACTGAGGATTGGACGAATAGAGGAAACCCAAAATTACGATGGGTAAGTGCAACTACTGGATGAAGATGCATTCTGCAATGACGACAAGTAAATTGATATAAGAGCTAAAGAATGATAATGATGAAGTGAAGACTACAGAAGAAGAAAGAATAGCCACATTGACCGGTTCAAGGTCCCGTTGAAGGACTTTTACTTATCTGCTGGATAATCTTATGGGTATATCCGTGGATATCTTTCAATTAAAATGGTGACAATATTTGGGATATATAGAAAAACGTCGATCGTCTCTTCAGCCAGTAGAACTCTTGCAAAAAAGTTGCAAACGTAGTTTTATACTTAGTTTTTAGCAATTGCAAAAATTACGTAACCAACGTAATAGTTTCCGTTCCAAATCGAATGGAAAGAAATAAACCTATATTTCTTTCCAATGACTACTTACGGCTATTATACTTTCCATCGCAGTTTCGACTAATTTTCTACTAACTTTTGTTTTCATCTTACCTAATAGCTTAGGTAAACTTTTATACCATTCTTTTTTTATAATTTTAGCGAAAAACTCTTTTGTTTTGCACTAATCAATTGTGATTTCTATTTTGTGAAGTCTCTTGTTTTTCTTGTTACACTTTGAATCGATTTCAACAATGCTATGTTGTTTACTATATTCAACTTCTTTGTGTTTTGTAAGTTGAAACATTATGTTGATAGATCCTTTCTTTTGCCAAGTCCATAGTTTAGATGAAGTCTTGGCTACCCGGAGCCCAACAAGGCTGTTCGCTAGCCAACTTATTTGTCACTGTCACTTGCACTGTGTTTTCCGCGTACAACGCCAACATTACAGCGTGAAAGTGAATCTAATTCTACAGAGAATTCAAGTATTTCAGTGCTGACATCATCGACTCTGTTCCGATTGTTTTCTATTTGATTTTATGTATTGATTGATTTGTTATTTGGTACTTCACGAGTAACATACTAGACTAGACTGGATGCAGAAACAAGAGAACCGGGGTTTTGGCGTTCCTTGGGAGATTCCTAAGTCCAGCACTTGCGTTAAAAGCGTTTGAAGGTACTCCATTAACCGCTACACAAATCAGTTTATTTGTACTTTCTATGTGTCGTAAGCAGTGACTAAGGAGTTATATGAGTGCTAACTTTGACTAGAATATTAAGTAAGTTACGAAGCATATGTTGATGGTAGTGTTATGGTAATGCCTATGGGACTACTTTGGCTGATCGGTTCGTTATGATATTATTCATTAAAGGCATACAATAGCGGAAGTGTATAAATAATACGTAACGATTTTCTTTGATTCGTATGCAAAATAATAGCATAATGTAGGAAAAAGACAACTGAAACTTACGTAGGTATCACAGCAGTATTGAAACGCTTAATCAAAGAAACTGTTTACGGAACAGGAGTAATTGAAATAAATGGCATTTATGATAAAGGTACTGCTCACACCGCAAGCAAGAAGGAGCATAAACATAAAAATAGTCAAGACCCAAATAGCGAAGGCGGTAAAAATTTTAATTGCAGCAACCGCGCATTTCCGTAATGTCAGTAGTTTCTAAAATCAAATCAAAACTATAAAATAATTTGTATGGAACACGAAACGGCTCGAGTCAATTGGTTCAAAGTGGAACGATACTAATCGAGAAATTGATCAGTCGTGACGTCACAGAACCGCGGGCACAGGTCCGATGTTTTTGCTCCACCGCTTTCCTCGCAAACATTTGATGTTTCGTAATAAATGTAACAGTGACAATGAATTTGGTAATTCCGCTACAACAATGACTATCACAATAATCTTTTTTGACACATTTTTTGTTGATATTTTCATCGATACTTTTTTTTATTGATCGTTGATCTTTTGTGAGCTGAGAATGAATTGTCAATAGCTGACAGGTATTGCACGTTTTTAAATTAAATTTTATTGGTATCAATAATGCTGTTATTGTTGGGTTTAAGTTTATAACTTTACGATTGGCTTCAATAAATGACGTAACTACTGTTATGATCTGATCATGGTTCAACTCGTTCAGTTAAAGTTAATGTATATTTTATACTGCTTTAAGTGTTAACAAAAATATCTCTAACAGTCATTCTTGAAGATGAAAGGCGTCAAGTAGGTTTTTTTACAAATACAATTTGAAGTTTTACTACAATGGCTGCCTCAATTGGCAACAATAAATTGATGTACAACAAAGGAAACACATGATGAAAGTCTAAAATAGAACCTTATTGGAAATTGATGTCTTTCAATCAGTCGGAAATTGGTTTCGTGTAAGTGAAGTTAGTTTTCTCTACCAGTTTGAACTAACTGCTATAAAATATAGCTCCTATTTGAAGTATTTTGGAAATGAATTATTAGAGTCAGACCGAGAAGAAGTATTAGCAGATTCCTTGACAATGTTTCATATTGATGCTATTGATGATGTTTTATGAAATGTTTAGTAGTTAACTGTCACTTTAGTAACTTACCTTTACTTTTCTCCACACTTCTTTAACCGCTGCTATAGTTTGAGTTCCACTGACATTAGGTCCCGTTTCATTATTAGTTTCGTGTTGAACGTTTACATCAAGTTTATGTTTTCTAGTTAGTCTACATTAAATGTCTTAATCGTATGCAGTCGTGGGTAGCATTGTAATTATCAACTTAACAGACTCATTTCAAATTCTATGCATTTAAATTAAAAAAAAAATATTTTATTCACGCTACACTAACTTAAACTTAGCTAACAAATAAAGCCGTTTATTATAAGAAAAGACAAGTTATTGTCTGCTAGCATTAAAGGGAAACCCGGTCGTTTGCAATGGAAACTACCCGATCTAAATATTAAGACGGAAAGTGAAATCTAAAGATTTTGTGTAATAAAATAGTTTCCTATTGCGGTGTAAGATTGATTATATGAATTTTATTATAGATGTAGGTATATGTTGGTGTAATTGTGCCGTAACTTCTGACAATGGTGTTGTTGAGGATTGGGGGCTAAATTCCGATGTTTGAAGCGGTTTTTAATATATATTTTATAGATTCTCTTCATGTAATCGTATGTTTTGAAGTCAATCATTATTTATTTATTTAGGGTCAGTGTATAGTATCTTGTATCTTCTCTGTTAGTTATCATTTCAGTAACTGTAGTCATCCCCTGTCCAGCCACATTATCTTGCTCAATCCATACATCGTTCGCCTAGTCTACGCTATTATTTAATTTGACTAGGAGGTCCAGCACTTCCCTGTCATCAATTTTTAAACATAAATTGTTTTTGAAACAAACGTCAAGTGTCTGATAAATTAATACGAATATTCTTAACATCTTCATAACTTACCTAAAGGCTAGAGACACAAGTAGGTATGTTGACGTGTTTAAGGTTAAATATAAAAGAAGTGCTCTCGGAGCAATAAAACATGGACAACTTATTATTATCGATTTTTGATTATTATTATCTTCGTATTTATTATTTCTAAAAAATTAGTGACTGACTAATAAGACACAGAACCCATAACAAGCAGAGATAATCAACTAAAGGAAGCAACTTGTAATTAAATACAAACAATATACGACAATCAGCCTTCATTTCTGGTTTCTGTTAACAAGCTAAAAATTACAATAATTCTTCTGTAAAACAAGCCATATTCTGAATTATGTCTAACCTAACTAGCAACGCTAATCAGATTTATCTCCTAGTTGGTCGTTAACTAATTGTAGTTTCTTGTAGGTTGGCAGTAAAGCATTGTTACACCCAGACTTACAACCTTTCATTGCCTAGGCTGTCGTGTACCTTAGTCGACTAAAGTCGGCTTTAGCTGTAAAGCAACCACTTTGAGTTGTGGTAACGGCAAGCGGCAGGGAAAATGAGAGTGAATATGTAAATTGGTTGATATTTAAATCTTCAATTATTCCTAGGTTATATTTTAGACGTTTAGAGAGTTCTGTAAATTCAGAGCTTATGAAGAATGGTTTAGTAGTAATTCAGTTGGTATTAATAACCACGTACATTAATTAGCCCTTCGCCATGTACTTTTACTTATAAATCATAGGAAATGAAATAACAAGAAGGATTTGGATGTAAGAAGAATATTTTGTGTAATAATTATATACTTATGCACGAAATTTTATAATTTTTTGGAGTATAATTTTTGCATGCCAAATGGTAGAATGTACTTACCAGGAGCAATTAATACTACTGAAACGCCTTTTAAATTAATAAATAAATTCTATTTTATTCTATTCGACAGTTAAAGTAAGAAGGTTTCCCGTCGGGGCTACGGGTTGTTCGAAAGAGATACCGCGGCCTCGGCACAAGGGCTAAGAAGGAACATGGGTGGTTTTTAGTCAGTAGAAGTCTGACTCTAGTTTTTATGTGTAAGAAGGCCACAATTTATCATGTTTAATTCATCTTGAATCTTGAAAGTGAAATCACTTAGCCAATTTCAGGGCTGAACAAACGAACGAAGAAAAATGATGACGATTTATATCTCATCGAATTATCGATAAGTAATTAATTGCTACTGAATAGTTCAATTATTGATCGATAGAGATAAGATTCACTTCAAGTCAGAGATCATTTAATTTTATCATCAATTACTCTAAGTGCTGTGATGGCAGTTAAGTTGTTACAAAATCTGAAACGTTTATTTCCTTTCACGACAAATCGTCGAGTCATGACAATTAATTGAATTGCATTAGTATTTCAGTCAACTGATTAATTGGAAGAATTTGTTTTGTTTTATTTTTGTGAAAGAGCGCGACTGAGCTTTCGGTTTGTTAAATGATGAGGAAAACTTTAGCTATTGTTTCGCTTAAAAATAAAACGTGAAAATTCATGCTAAATTTTGATCATCAGGGATTGATCGAAGGGTGGGCGTTTTGGGAGGGACTGTCTCTTGTAAATAAATACATTTCGACGTTCGAAAAGTGCTGATTATCAGCCAGTTTGAATAAATGACTTTAGATTTTGATTCAGAAAGCAGTACTTCTGGACACGGCGCGTGTTGTTAAGAGGTTCTTCTCTCAAGAGCCCTGATCACCGTTAGCTCGGACCCTGTTCCCGATACCGGTGGGGTACTATTTTTTAAAGATATAGAAATATAGACAAAAGAATATGTGTAAAAATGAATTAAACGCGGTATTCACGACTACTGAACGAGCTAAAGATTTCAGGTATATGTATGGCTGAGTAAACCTATGAGGATGTAATGTACATAAAAATCCTGTAAATTGTCACATAAAAATAATATTAAGTATATTTTGTTTCTTACCTCTAGGGCTGTAACTATCACAGCTGTCCAAAAAAACTGCCAATAAAACTACAATTAAAACACAACAGTTAACACGCGTCATAATCATTAATTTACACGACAACAATCAATTCATTCTTCCACCACGCACAATTTACGCTAATATTACGCGCAAATTACGCGACGATACGTATCGATATTTAACGATTCATAAACATCACTATTAATCATTGTAACTGCCAATAAAAACGCGGTAAAAGTCAGTCCGTTCGATTTTCAAAAAAAGATTATTTTTGACACGTGCGCTTCTGACGGTGTCGAAATTAGAAATGGTTGGAAAAAAGTGCGCGCTGCGCTTGCGACTATATTAATGACTAACGATAGTGTTTTTACTTTTTTCCGCGGTCTTTGCTGGCGCCTAAACCCCCACCGGCCATGAGGGGGAGTTGACAACATTTGGTAAAGGGGTAATTGTGTAGGAAGGAAATGAAAAGTGTACACTTATACTTTTCTTTCCTTTGACATTATCTGATTTATTGGCTGTTTGGAAAGGATGTAAATAGCACATTTGCGTGGAAAGTATGGAAATTGTGTTTTCTTTGTGAAAGGCGGTAAACATTTATCATAAGTAGGTATCGTTGGTATTTAATTATGAATTGTCGTTCGAAATTATAGAAAAACGTTTGTAGAGCTGAAGTGACTGCCTCGTTGTTCGAATGGTCGCAAGCGGGACTGCTGAGCATGACAAAAATCGAGGTCAACAAAGGTGTTGTTGGATTTTTCCAGTATGGATTTTTCAGTAGCAACCACGGAATCTGGATTTGTGCCCGGCTTATAGCAATAGGCTCGCTTATTATAACATAGGATTGAAACATAACCATAATAGGACGACATTAGGACACTGAGGTGTAAAGCACTCCTCCGCATCACTGTCAACAGAGGACGTACCCTGAAAACTGGCAGCATTGCCACGTAGAAAGACAATGCTGCCTGTCACTTTAATAAACAAGAGTTCAATTGCTTAGTTTAAATAAAAAACAATACGAGAGGTATTATTTTGAGATGTGACATACCTAGGTCATTCATAATATTAAAATTAGTTACCACTTATTTTTCCCAAAGAAGATTCACGCCTTCCTAACATTAAAGTTACAATACAGAACAATGTTGTCGATCTCTGTCTATAGAGAGTGAAATGATTTGCGCGTGCGGCGCGAACGGTTGCAGTCGATAGATATTACTGCACTGTCATTTTGATAAGTCTGTTTTATACGTTTGTTAGTTCCTTAATGTCTACAGAAGATATCGGTGCCAGGGAAATGAGATGAATACTTCTCTCTAAGTTTGTGTCTTAAAATCTTTAGACATTTGAATATCCCAAGGAAGTTTAAGTGGAAGCTCGTGGTTTAATAAGAACTGCCACTCGGGTCGATCTTTAGGTAAAGCTGTGCTTGTCTAGGTCGGTCTGTGGATGGGTGACCACCCGACATTCCGAGTTTCCTCCGTGCCTCGGAAAGCACGTTAAGCTGTTGGTCCCGGCTGCCATATATAGAGCTTTGGCAGTCGTTACAGGTAACCAGTGACCTGAAATTCTGACATCCAGTCTTACCAAAAGAGTTTCGTATTACCTACCTAGTATTAACTGGGTTGTGGAGGTCAGATAGGCAGTCGCTCCATGTAAAATACTGGTACTCAGCTGCATCCGGTTAGACTGGAAGCCGACCCCAACATAGTTGGGAAAAGGCTAGGCAGATGATGATGATGAATATTCTAAGGAAGTTTTGAGTATGAATATTGTTTATGTAAGGGTAGAGAAAGGCCAAAGGGTAGATGGACTGTGTAAAGAAGGATATGGCCAGAAAAGAGGTGGCTGATGAGATGACAAATAATAGAGAAGTATGGGAGAAGAAGACATGCTGCAATTCCAAATAAATTGGGATTCGGGCAGGAAAATGATGATGATGATGGTTTGAAAGTCGTCTTAAAACTAGCTTTAGTTAAGACATTGGAAATATTTCTATTGCTGGCTTTTAAGCATGAGCTTCCGACATGCCTTTTCAGTGCATGCTCGATGAGTGTTTTTCAACCATGACCCGCAGTAGTTTTTAAGTCGTCTTCCCATCTTGGAAGTGCTTTTCTACACGTCTTCCCTTCTATATTCGTCATGGGCCAAATGTATAGGGAAGAGTAGAGATTTATCAAAGGGTGTCAAACCGGGTAGGAAATTTTTGAGAGCTGAGTCATCGTCCAACCAGACCCAAGAAGGTGGGCAGTGCTTCCTGCGCGCACTAATGATGGAGAATATGCGATGTTTAGTGCAAACAGACGTGGCCCAGACACAAAGACAAACTGTCTCACGTTCGGCGGTGAATCGGTGATTCCTCCTCAAACCGTCAACGAACCGCCACCATAGCTGACCTTTCTTCAATGCAGCATTGTGCAAAGCGTTTTCCATCTCTTCTGTAGACCATGTTCCTTCCGTCGTTACCATACAGCATAATTTTACACTTGTCAGAAAAGAGGACTTTGTTCCACTGGAGGTATAACCAATTTAGGTACTCACATGCAAAGTTAAGGCGCGCTCTTCGATGGTTTGCAGTTGCCAGTTAATTTCGGCCCATTTGCTGGCTTGTCAGCAAATGCAAAAGCATTTATAGGATAAACAAATGAAATATTAATTTTGAATTTTCGCTTATCACTGTAATGGCCAAACTGCCAGCTATACAATCATGTGATTTTTTCACGGAATGAAAACTCTTTTGTGTTAAATCATAAAAACGGAAGTGTTTCGATTTTTCTGGCGAGAAGTGTAGTTTGAAGCAGTAGTGATGCGCTCGCTCGTACATCATACTGAAGACTATTAGTGCCAGTAGGTGTCACTGGCTGGCAAATTAATTGGGACGCTTTGTCACGCAACACTACACATGAAGACATTACTGAAATCCAGAATAAACGACATTATGGGAAGTATCAAAGCTGAAGAGATTTAATTATTTTAATAATTGAATTAGTCAGCCATCAATCAGCTATATGTTGGGGTTTCAAACCGAGGTAGGCACTTTACTCTAATATCAATTCCATGACCTGTACCCAAATAAAGAAGGAAAATAGCCTGTGGAAACCGGCCTGGTGAAAAAGTCTAGAATTAAACAAATTCAAGAAATCGAGAGTAATTCTTTCCAGTTTCTCTCACGGGAAGGAGCCTGCGTCTCAGAAGTGGGAGCACTATTGGCTGGTTAGGTGTGCGATGGCTCCAGGGTTAGGAAGACATCGATTGATCCTGGCATTTTCAGTCTAAATCTACATGGTGTTCCTCTCAGATCCTCGACTGAAGGAGTCACTCTTGCATTTGTTACATCGCGGTCACTTAGTATTGGCACACCAGATCTTCAGATCAAACCAGATCAGATGAGCTGAGGCCCTTTTGGCATTATTAGTTTTAACTATATTATTATTGAATTTGTTTTGTTAATTTTTAAGGATTTTTTGCCAAATAAACACAATTTTCTTTCTTTCAGATATTTTTTTTGGATGTCAACTTTTACGGGCGTTGCATATCCAAGGCTACATACCATCATAACGTACTATCACACCAGTAATCCTCGAGGGGTATGTGTAACTAATAGTACACTCACATCTCCGCCAGTTATGTTGAGTTCCATGTAATAGGGGACGAGCCTATTGCCATCAATCGGACAGAAATCCAGACTTCGTGACTGTAACTGCGTAATAACTGAGGGAAAAGCCAAATAACGATTTCCCCGACCCGGGAATCGAACACAATTATTGTAAATTAATAGGACAGGATTCACTGGTTACAGCATGGCGTGATACATTAATTTCCATTGGTGTTTTTTAAACATTAGCTCCTTACCGCCATCTGCAATCAAGACAACGCAACTAAACTGTCAATTAACAACGCTATCTATCGGATTCTCAAGGTATCAACAAGAAGATCAATAAAGTCGAAGCCCACGCACTTACTAGTACCCTTTCTTACCACCAGAGGCGTTGCGCTCTCGTAAAATAATTGCATTACGGTTAACATCGTTCATCTCTTTCACTCAGTCAATGACGTTTTACGGCAGAAAGGGATAGCTAGAATCGTGTCAATGGAACGTAACGTAAACACAAGTTGTCAGTTGTTGAGCTAAATTCCACGGTGGCGGGTTACAGAAGTAAATTAATATTAGTTTTATTTGTTACTTCGCGTGTATAATACAATATTACTTAAAGAGTGAATATGTAGGTCCGTGTTACGAACAAAAGTGTTGTTTTGTGTGTTGCTGTGCTACCTTTAACCGTTTTATGTGATGTCAAGCTGTTGAAATAACGGTATTATTGTGCTGTGAACCACTGGTTTTGTATCAAATCGAACACACCTAGTGCGAGCCCGTTTTTGTGAACAAAAAAGTACAGGATGCAACGCGTGTGATTTTTTGACTGACCTTATTTACGGTAAGCAAAATACTTGAACTTTTGTACTAGTAAAATAACACGAGACAACACAAATTGTTATTGCAAAACGTTCCTTCGTCACTATTACGACATTATTTCTTGATCTTATAATCATATTGCTCTGTTTTATTTATGCGGTAATAGCAACTTTATCCAATTTCGAAATTCAAATTTCGAACCACCGACTTGTGATTTTTTTTTACTCTTCTATTTTAGGCACAGGCAACTGTTTATTCTTCTTCGTTTCACCAAACAGTAAGTATTGACCAGGATATTAAGGTCAATATTTCGCACCTATGATTCATAAACACAAATAGCAGACTTCGAGAGTTAAGCAAGCCACGACCTTGTTGCAAAGGTCCCCATTTGCCATTCTCCACCCGGTTTGTCACGCACGTTTATCCGTTTGTGAGAGAAAACACCTAAAATATTACTTAAATTATTCATGTCAGTAAGGTGAAGTGCTGTTCAGGTTTTTGAAGTAATTATCGAGTCTATTATTATGTTAATTAGTTTACCAAAGCTTACGGCTAACAGGTTTTTCTAAAGGTAGAGCAAAGGTTCCAAAAAGCATCCCGTTTTAGCTCTTTGCATTTTTTTCTGCTAAGAAATGAACTGGGAAAGTGATCATGGAAGTCAATAAGTCTTTCCTTGGCGTGGGAATCGAACCCGACGTGCATGAACAACGTGGGTTGAGGCAGTTAAACATCGCCAACAAACATCACTTCTAAAAGTTACCTACAGAAAAAAATATTTCGTAAAAAACCACCGGCTTTTTGATTTTTCTCGAATCTGAAAACCCATCCAATTTATTGAATTTAAAGACAACGAACAAAAAGAAACATAACGCTACGTAAGCGATTCTCTCTAATAAACCCAGGTCCTCTTTTTACCCGACTGCAAAGAAAGGGTTATGTTTTTCTAAAAAGTTTAGACCCAGAAGGTCGACCAACGCTTACCTACTTATCCTCCACATACCAAGATGCAAAGTGCAAGAACAGGTTTAAAATTATACTCATTGGTTAAAATGTTAATCCATGCACTAACCAACCTACTAAGTAAGGGCTTGCAGCTTAGTTGTCGATGTTAAAACATCGTTAAACACATCTGGGCCTGTGGTTTGGTCTAAATATATGCAATACTAGCTTCTCCCGCGGCTTCGTTTGCGAGGACGTCGTAAATCGTCCCACAGGAACGTAAGTACTAAGATAAAAGTTCCTATAAGATCCTATTGCAAGTCTACCTCATCATTATCCTCTTGCGTTTATCCCAATTCATTTGGTGTCGACGCGGCATGTCTTCTTCTTCCATACTTCTCTATCACACACCTCCTTTCTTGTCATATCATCCTTTTACAGTCCATTCATCGTAAAATATTCGACGTCTACCTGTGTGCCAAATTCAGAATCGAAGCCCTTTTAACCACACGTGGAATGGTTACAGACAGAGTATCACTATTTTTGTACTCCGTTTGTGGTTTTCCACTGGTACTTCTAAGTATGGCTCAAATATAAATATCTATGTATTTTAAATGACGTAATAAAAATGTTAGTCATGCGGGCGCCGAGTATTGCAAGATCCGAGAATGCGGGTCTTAATGCACAGTAGGTAGTAATACGAAAATCTGACAAAAAAAGTTCCTTTTAGATTCTGCAGCAGCTGAGTGATTACTGATTACACTCTACAGGAAAAACTTGATAAAAAGATAAAAAAATATCTAGGAATAGTACCTATTTGACAAATTGGAAGTCCACTTCAATCGGATCTTAGTAATCGTCAATTGACCTTCTGACATGCCACAGGTACGAGTAAGAACAATACAAATAATTTCACTGTACCTCAAAGCAAACCAAATAAACAGCGTTACAGAAACCGTAACTTCTGCCAAAACTCGTCCACATAAGACGCTGACCCCAACCTCTCAAAGGTACTTGTAATTCAGCTCACTAAAATAAGTGAAAACATAAATAAAGTACTTTCTTCAGTAAAGACTTGGAGACCCAGTACTGGTCGCACGTGTTCCTATTGGAAAGCCGGTAACAATGGCGATTTGACGTGCCCGATACCGATAAACGGGTTCTGAGCAGATATAGCCAGAGAGTGTACAGTATTGTCAGCGAATATGATGGGAACTAACAAGATAAGTATATGGAGGAATCTTATAACGCCACAGATGTATGGGATGACATGACCATCATACAAAAGAAGTATCTGTTTGTAAATAAGAACGAATTCATTTTATGCATTCACGAGGATAAAAGAAATAGAAGAAGAGGCGAGAAGAGGAGCAAAGATAAAAGGAGAAGTAGTTTGAAGTATTGACGATAGGACACCAAAACCAAGAAAGGGTTTGTTGATGTATTCCCAAACAAAGAGACAAAGGCTTGATGAATGTGTGATCAAAACAACTTTACAGATAGACAAACGTGAAGTGTCTCATTAAATCATCATACGAGTATTAACATCATGCGCTTTGCTATGTCCCAACTGTCCAACTGGATATAGTTTAATACTAGTAATAGTACATAGAACAGTAAGTCGTAGGTTCGAACCCAGACAGGCGCATTACTTTGTGTAATTTATTTCATCACCGCTGCTCTCAAAACGGTGAAGGAAATCATCGTGAGAAAACGGTCTGAGAGCCAAAAAACTACCAACCCGCACTGGTCTAGCGTGGTCGATTATAGCCCATCCCCTCTCCAAGAGATGAGGCCTGAGTCCCTGCAGTGAGAACATTATCGGCTGATGATGATGAATAGTATGTATGTATTAGAGCGCCTACCTCTAAGGACCTCCAAAAACAAAAGTCCCATAATAAAAGGTACCAACGAATTCTTTGACGTCCTTACCTTTCGATAAAGCAAGCAAGATATAATACTTCATAAACCCTTTCAGAAAGAAACTTGGCTTTACCACAAACAGTGGTTCAAATGTTTCTATACCAATTCCAAAGGTTTTCTAAATACTTTAAGTTAAAGATACTATACGAATACATACAATACAATTGTACATACCCTTCTAACTTTCTTCATTTGACGGGTTTTAGTTCCACGTGGTCATTCGAAAGCTTGGAGATAGGTAACAAAAAGCCGATTTGATGTGCTGGAGACAGAACTAATCGAAGTTACTACGGTGACATGGTCATTTATGGAGTACAAAGCGGCAAAACACTCAATACATGTTTGACAATAAAGAAAAAACTGTTCATGTGCATTTGCATTTCCTAAGATTTTCCTAATCCGGAGAGTTCCGGACTTGTGGCAAACTTATATGGATAAAACTAGTCTAGGATTTTTTCTGCCGCTTCCTATTATATCTCTTCCGGTGCTGTTGAATAATGAATCTACATGAATTAAATGAGATGTTTTTAAGAGCCTGCGTTTTTAGCGAAAAAGCGACACATTTAATAGATCAAACAAACAAGAGACTTCTAACTTCCACTGCCTCCTACAAAAAATGCAAACAATTGTTTTCGATCAACCGCATGGTATTTATTTTGAAGTTAGCAAAAACGCTCTCAACACTGGGCCCGCATGACGAATTATGGTCCTCTCCCTATATGACAGGAAGCCTGCGTCCCAGCTAGCCGTGGGAACATTATTAGTAGGTTGATCACGCTTCAGCTCATTTATTTCACGATCAGCGAAAAGTCTGAATATCAAACGAATCAAAGAGCGATAGGTTGATGACGATAATGATGAAACCCGTGTAGATTTTATCCTTCTTTTGCTTAGCGCTTCGATAGCAAAATAAATTGTGTCCAGAACTGAGCTGTGTATTTGGGCCCAGAACTGAACCCTGAGTTCGGTGCCTTCAGTAGTGTCCATCAGTTCATGAAACGAGCAAACAATAGGACACGCAGGACACTATTTATGAAGTCCCCCATCCTTTCTGGAACAGGACCACAAGCACCGCACCACTGATTCTATCCTTATTATTTTTTTGGGAGGGTGAGAAATAATCATTGACTTCTCCCGCTCTCGGTGGAGCGGAAGGGAGTGTCTGACTTCCACTGACTAAAAACCACCCATGTTCCTTCTTAGCCCTATGTGTCCGGAGCCGCGGTGTCTCTGTTGAACAACCCGCAGCCCTGCCAAATTCTGTCGTTAATGCCTTTAACAGCTGCACAAGCTCTTTCACTATCGACATTCTTGAAATTCAGCCAACACTAAGCCGTGAACTAGGTGCACTTTCTAGCTGACCTGCCGACTAGCCACATGGCAATTTGGCCTCTATTCGAGAGCCGTTTAGTGGCCACAAAGAGGCGCTGTCCGCACACAAAAGACTCCTAAACGAGTTCCGAACAAATAAATCTGGCGAGTGTGAAGTGAATTCAATGTTGTTTTATTCCGTTTCTATGCGACTGTCTGTAGGCAGGTAGCAAGTAAGCGATGTGTCAGTTAGATGTGAATCTAGGCTTAAACTCTTGCGTTCTGAATGACGAATTTGAAGTGTGCTTCTCAAAACTAATCTAAATAGCTGTGCCAAGATAAAACCCACGCTCCAGCGAAGATGACATAAACCTTCGAGGCCCTTGAGAAAGTGACAATATTAGGACGAAGAGGACTGTTCTATTACATTTTAGAGAATGAATTCCGAAATAAATCCTTCTAAAGCACACATTTCTATAGCTCGTACCCAGCGGTTTAATTACCTCTCAATTTTCTCAAAATTAGTTCGGGGCCGTATACGTTATGAAGCTTTGAAAACTGTAAATGGCGTTGTGCAACCCTCATTTAAATTGGCCTGTAAAGCTTTAGGGCTTTTTGAAGATGATCAAAATTCTATTGAATGGCGTTGTAGAAATACCAAACGATTGTTCTTAGGAACTTCTTGCATGAACTAAAAATAACTATTCAGACAACCAATATTAATTACATCACTTAAGCACTTGTACCAGTCAAACCTCAAAACAGAGCTTACAAAAAGTAACAATGTTAAAGGTCGTTATTAATAAGACCATATCTATATTTCTAACTAGCTGATACCCGCGACTTCGCCCGCGTGGATCTCATTGGTTGGTGAAAACAGCATGAAAATCGCCGCAGTAGTTTTTGAGTTTATCGCGAACAGACAGACAGACACGGCGGCGGACTTTGTTTTAAAATATATTAGTGATAAGTGTTCCTATATTTCACGTGCATTGATCCCTCTAAGAAGTCTGTAGAAACATTAAGCCTTACTCTAGCAATTACTTGCCATAATTAACGGCTTCCTGTAACACCACTTAGGTCTCAGTAATTAGCAGAAAGTTATTGTTTCTGTTTATTGCTCGGAAATAGTTACACTAGTTGTGGTAAGACTTTAAAGCAGTTAAATGAGATAATTTAAATGCCTATTACCTCAACTCCAATTAACGTAACAGACCGGTGATTTAATGCGAATAGGGTAGTTAACTAAAAAAATCGAATTAGTCCGTCAGATAGATTTCTAAAAAAAAAAAAAACAGACTAATTGAGAACCTCCTCCTTTTTGGAAGTCGGTTAAAAAATATTGGCCACGTATGTTTTTTTTTGTCAAGTAAACAAATAATGAAGACGATACAGTGCTTTGAAAATTCGTGTGACGTCATATTCTAAGACATTAGTATGACATTTTTTACCGGTGAGTGACGTCGCAACCCCCCACTCAAATCTTTGACGCGTTCTATCTTCACCAATTTTTATTGATTTGATAAAACAAAAAATACGTATCCAATATTTTTCGATAATCTAACAGACGGACTAATTAGAATCATATTTTTTTTAGTCAGGAAACATCCTTATTATCTGTATTGGTGTACAAATTCAGTACTAGAGTGTCTGGTGACCCTTTTTTTATGGTGGGTGGAAAATCATCAAATAACCCCTCCTGCTCTTGGGCAGAGCGAAAGGGAGTGTCAGACTTCTACTGACTAAAAACCACCCATGTTCCTTCTTAGCCCTTCATGTCGAGGCCGCGGTATCTCTTGCGAACCTTTGATCTTCAACCTGTTATATTACTTCACTCATTCTGGTAACAACTTTCAAGTTGAAGATATATTTCCACTTCCTAACTGCTGATAGGGAGCGAAATGGAAATTATGTTTGTCCTACTCCTCCGCTATTCTTTTCTGATTAATTTCGTTGCGGGATCCAAGGCAGTTAAATCGCTTCTCTGGGACTTCGTCGAGCTTTATCGTCTCGGTGCTTTTCTTGTGGTCGCCACTGTTGATTCTGGCTAACAGAAGTTACAGTGGTTTGGGAAAAGTGTGGTGGGCTTGTAAAAAATATCTGTCCTAATACTGATCAAAGATTTCATGTCGCCTCTCAATAGAAAAGAATATGGTTAAACACGATTGCTATGATTTAAAGACTTTTTGGCGAACTTCACCAAATGCAGTATAGGGTGTAAAAGTACCCTTAACGCAAACGAAGGGCACTTGTTCTCTCCACCACTGCGATCATTTTTTTTGTTCTAGACCATACCTGGGAACCTCCTAGTTACGGAGATATCAGGGGTCAAAGTTCCAAATATTTCACAGCTGTTTTTGTAAATACTAGTTTTTTAGGTTATAACTTTACTTAAATTACCTCCATGACCCGTTTACTATTCAAAGCATCCACTAGCACAATGTTTTAACAGTGCTACATTGAGGTTTACCGTAAAATGTGATTTTTGACCCAAAAAAAAAGTCGTTTCCCAGTAAACATTTTTGCGCAGGGTTACTTAGTTTGATGTACAGAATGCTTGGTTGACGGCTGTGTGATGGGTTGATTTACACCCTGTATACTATAGCGATTATGGGATACTCCAAAACTTGGCTACGACTTTGGTGGCTTCAATAGTGGTAGTTCCTGTTATGAGCCAACAACAGGATACGAGTGCCCCCATCTATCCAACAATGGTTTGTAAACATAACATCACGCCTTTAATTCCCAAAGGGTTAGGCATAGGTGTACCTAATAGTACACCCATATTTCAGTCCCATGTAACGCGAGCGAGCCTATTGCCGTCAGCCGCTCAAAACTCCTGACTCCATGACTGCTACTGAGAAATTCCTGATGGAAAAACCCAATAACACTTTGCCCGACCCGGGAATGGAACCCAGGAACCTCATGCTCTCGTCGGGGCTGCGGGTTGTTCGCAAGAGATACCGCGGCCTGGGCGCAAGGGCTAAGAAGGAACATGGGTGGTTTTTAGCCAGTAGAAGTCTGACACTCCCTTTCGCTCTGCCCAAGAGTGGGAGTGGGGGAGTGGGTATTTGATGATTTTCCACCCGCAAAAAAAAAGAACCTCATGCTCCGTTGTAAAATAAATAATCAATTGAAAAGGAAGCTTAAAACACTTAAAATACCAGCCACATTTTGAATACAACAAAAAGTAATATTTGCCAAATCACTACCGTGGAGAATTCGTGACACAAACATAACGGTGTTTAGGGTACAGGCAGAGACAGTAGTGTGAACGATATCGCAATGACCGAGTTTTGAGAGCGAGTAGATGCCTGCATAATTAGCGGGGTATGGAAACCGGTTCATATTAGAACCATACTTTATGAGAGGTGGAAGAGCGACAAATCAAAATTACTGCCAAGAATTTGCAAAAAATATTGGGTGTGTTGATATTATAGCGTTTTAGGATTATGAAGGATTCACGGTTGGCGCAGTGGCTGAGCGATTGGACTGCTGCGCTGCGTGTTGCGGGTTCGATCCGCGCACGAAACAAATATTTGTATGGCCTACAGGTAGTTGTTCCGGGTCTGGGTATTTGTGTATGTGAGTTTAAATGTTTGTAAACGCAGCTACGATACAGGAGAAATTCCTAGTGTGGAGCAACGTTTTTTATAAAAAGAAAAATAAACAAAAAGGATAAGTATTATGAGCTTTGAATGTTCTCACTACTTGGACACAGGCCTCCTCTCTGAGGGAGTGGGTTGGAATCCATCACGCGGAACAAATGAGAGTTGGTCTTGTATTTGTTTTGTCATGTCTTCTATTTTTTCGTTTTAGGACATGCGATCATCGTCACGATGTTTTCCTTCACCGTTTTGAGAGGAATTTAAAGGAGGAAAGGGACGATTTTAGGAACTACCGGACCAGTAGCGGATTTAAATTTAAATAATTAACCCTCTTCTTCTTAGCGTGTCGATGGCAATCTAAATTATGTCGACCCCGAATAGGGTAGTTAACTAAAAAAAAAATTAGTCCGTCAGATAGATGTCCAAAAAATATTGTATACGTTTTTTTTCCTTTTTTCACGTAAACAAACAATGAAGACGATACAGTGCTTTGAAAACTCGTGTGACGTCATATTCTAAGACATTAGTATGACATTCTTTACCGGTGAGTGACGTCACGACCCCCCACTCAAATCATTGACGCGTTTTATCTTCGTCACTTTTGAATGATTTGATAAAACAAAAAACCGGCCAAGAGCGTGTCGGGCCACGCTCAGTGTAGGGTTCCGTAGATAATAAAATATTATGTAAACGAAGTTAAAAAAAAAATACGGGCAAATGAAACTTGACCTCTGGATTGTATAGGCGCTCATACGATTCAGGGACCAAATTATATTGGTTAACTGCAGTTTCCATCTGTTGTTTCCATCCAAGTTCAAAATAATTTTCCTAGAAAGTCCTTATAAAGTTCTACTTTTCAGATTTTTTTCGTATTTTCTAAACTTATGGTTCAAAAGTTAGAGGGGGGGGGACGCTTTGTTTTTTACTTTTGGAGCGATTATTTCCGAAATTATTGACATTATCAAAAAATGATTTTAGTAAACCCCTATTCATTTTTAAATACCTTTCCAACAATATATCACACATTAGGGTTAAAATTAAAAAAAAAACACTTCCCACTTTACATATAGGGGGGCTACCCTAATAAAACATTTTTTTCCAATTTTTATTTTAGCACTTTGTCGGCGTGATTGATACACATATTGGTCCCAAATTTCAGCTTTCTAGTGCTAACGGTCACAGAGATTAAGCGAGGACGGACAGACAGACAGACATGGCGAAACTATAAGGGTTCCTAGTTGACTACGGAACCCTAAAAAAAACGTATCCTTTATTTTTCGATAATCTAACAGATGAACTAATTAGAATCATATTTTTTTTAGTCGGTAAACATCCCTATTGGGCCTCTATAGTTAATACTTCTAAATCAATTAATAAGGCTATTATTATTACAACTTCGAATCGACTTGAATAGGTAGTACCTACCCAGTAAAAAATCTCATCCATTTGGAATTTAAAGAATATCATGCTCATTCAGCTTATAATAACGTGCCGTATTCGAAAGTGTCATTAGTAATAAAACCAGACATTAGATCATCAATGATGATCACCGCTTCCTCTATTATACATTTAATACCACATTCTAGCAATAAAATTTTAATACTCGACTTCAAAAAACGAGAATTAAAACGTACATCAGTATTAGTTAAGGTGACTAGTCAAATGATTCTTAAATATTTTTCTGTGCATAAATTAAATAACACCACGCCTGTAATTTCAGAAGAGTTAGGCAGTGGTGCTATTTCGCTAGTAATGTTAACGTCCCATGTATAAATGCATAAATGGTTCAGATTTTTTAAAACACGAATCGTCAGAATTTTTATATTTTTACCCTTTTTTGAGGGGGTGGGAAATCATTGAATAACCCTTCCCGCTCTCGGGCAGAACGGAAGGGAGTGTCAGACTTCTACTGACTAAAAACCACTCATGTTTTTTCTTAGCCCTTGTGCCGAGGCCGCGGTATCTCTTTCGAACAACCCGCAGCCCCGACGGAACCCGCAGCCCCACCGGGGCCCGCAGCCCCGATGGAACCCGCAGCCCCACCGGGGCCCGCAGCCCCGACGCGACCCGCGGCCCCGACGGGTATATTTATAAAATTCAAACGATTCGAATGTTTTACTATTCGAGCTCGTAAATTTTATAAAAACAAATTATAAAATCCTATCGATTCGTTTTCTAAAACATTCAATCATTATTAATGCAACCGTGGGTCAGCTAATTGCTATGATTGACCGTACCATGTAGGTACTTTGTTCAACCTGCGAATCAAACCAAGGACCACAAACTCAGCAGTCAAATGCTTGTCTGTGTCAGTAACATGTATGTCATAATAAACCAGTTACTTGTACCCTGTACAATTTGATATGATATGCCAATTTTGCAAATATTCTCGATAAAGATATTTATAACCTCAGTATGCCAAGGTTTGAGTACCGCTTGGTTAGCAAAAATCGTAAAATACCAATATTTTAATAAATCCAACATAACCAGTTTTCAAACACTTTACCTGACGCTAAAATATTCAAAATGTCTGCCGATGCTGATATGTTAGAATGACTCAGAAATAATACAGACGTGTCAATTTGCTGTTTTCTTTGTTTTTCGATAAATTTGGTACTTATTTTTAATTTGAATAACTTAAAGTATGTTATTATAGAATAATATGATATTTAAATAAATACTTAACTAACTAATATAGTTATTTCCCTGATTCTGGTTAAAACCAGTGCGTATATGTGCACATCAAAATCAATTTGATATTTAATTTTATTTTTTTTTTCCCTAAAAGACCACAAATATTATTGGTAATTATTTTCTCGCAATTATCAGAATTAAAAAAACAATACGAAAAATATTTCATTTTCGTATTATTCGGTAACGTCAATATTCAATTTGGGTTTTATCATTTTCCTGCCGTTGTACCTTCCTACTTGTGGTCGGAACAACATTTTTTCTACTTCCATTCTTCCCTGTCAGACGTCACAGCAACATTTACAGACTCCTTTCTCTTTCATTATCATTCCTCACGCAATCCAGCCATCTTTTCTTTGGCCTTCCTCTCCCTCTCCATCCATCAATATTAATTTCCATCACTATTTTTGTACTTTTACTCATTACATGAGCACGTTAAGCTGTTGGTCCTGGCTGCCATATATAGATCTTTGGCCGTTGTTACAGGTAGTAAGTGACCTGAAATTCTGACATCCAGTCTTACCAAAGAGTATCGTATTACCTAGTATTAACTGGGTTGTGGAGGTCAGATAGCAGTCGGTCCATGTAAAATACTGGTACTCAGCTGCATCTGGTTAGACTGGAAGCCGACCCTAACATAGTTGGGAAAAGGCGAGGCAGATGTTGACTCATTACATGATTATTATTTATACTGAAAACGGGATATTTACCATGTTTAGTGATTGTGCGTTATTGTGCATACCAAGATACTGTCATTTTCAAACTTCCTCTAACATGCTCATTCCTTACTCTATCCATTCGTTTGCGGAAATACTTATTGATTATAGCCTAATTCGGTATCATGGACCCAGGAAACGAACCCAAGATCTCATGTTCATCCTTCGCAATTACGACCACTAGACCAACTAGACACTATTTTTTTTCTTTTTTTTGTTTAGCCACATTTATAATCGCAATGCGTATGTCAGTCCCAAAATATACACGTTTTATATCTTTTTTTTTTTTTTTGGGTGGTGGGAAATCATCAAATAACCCCTCCCGCTCTTGGGCAGAGCGAAAGGGAGTGTCAGACTTCTACTGACTAAAAACAACCCATGTTCCTTCTTCGCCCTTCATGTCGAGGCCGCGGTATCCCTTGCGAACAACCCGCAGCCTCGACAGGCGTCGGCCCTTGCGGGCCCCTTCCATGTTGCTGACATCTCTTTGAGGCGCGCGTGGAACACGAACGCGCCGTCGACACGGCTTTATATCTGGGCCATGAACCTTAACAGATGCTTCGCATCGTCGCCATTTGGTTGAGCCAGAATTTTATTTAATTGGGCTTCTTCAAGTCTGCACAACCTCAATGTTACTCTAAAGAGCTCATTTCTGCCAGACTCATACGGAACACACTCCATAAATAAAAAGTGTAAGTCTTCAACAACTCAATACTCACTAATACTCATCATCATCATCATCATCAGCCTATAATGTTCCCACTGCAGGGACTCAGGCCTCCTCTCTAGGAAAGGGATGGGCTATAATACACCACGCGGGCCCAGTGCGGGTTGGTAGATCAGATGTCACATGTCTCCCGTCGGGGCTGCGGGTTATTCGAAAGAGATACCGCGATTTCGGCACAAGGGCTAAAAAGGAAGCCCGTCGGGGCTGCGGGTTGTTCGCAAGAGATACCGCGGCCTCGACATGAAGGGCTAAAAAGGAACATTTGTGTTTTTTGGTCAGTAGAGTCCGACACTCCCTTTCGCTCTACCCAAAAAAAAAAAGAAGATGTCACACGTCTTCGAATTTTTTGGTACTAAGACATGCCGGTTTCGTCACGATGTTTTCCTTCACCGTTTTGAGAGCAGCTCACTAAATCTACTAGTAACTAATTGGCAGGTGTAAATACCGTTTAGAAAACAAGTTAGTTACCTTTACGTAAACCTTACCTAATAGGTTTCCGCAGTTCATAAGAAGTGTCAAGTGTCTTGAAGTAATAATTTCACTTCTATTGAAATACTAACTAATTTCACTTCTAATGCTACATTTTAGAGAAGCTCGTGCCTAAATAAAAGCAGCTGCTCGGGTAGATCTTTAGGTTAAGCCGTGCTTGCCTAGGTTGGTTCTTGGATGGGTGACCACCCATTACATACCGAGTTTCCACCTGCTGGCATATGTATTTAGATCCTTGGCAGTCGTTATAGGTAGTCAGGCCTAATAGTCGGAAAACCAGTCTTATCAAAGGGTATCGTATTACCCAGTATCTACTAACTGGGTTATGGAGGTCAGATAGGCAGTCGCTTCATGTAAAATTCAGCTACATCCGGTTAGACTGGAAGCTGACGACAACAGTTGGGAAAAGGCTAGACAGAATATGATGAAATACTAAGTAACAGTGAACGCTGAATGTCACACTGATTTTATTTCATTTTGACATTTTTACGCAATAGAGCGGGGTTAATTTAAGAGCATTTTATAGTCTACATTCTAAATTAATTTTGCAAAAATATGCATGATATTTGATTGTGATGAAAGATTATTTTAACAATTTTATTATCCTTTAAAAAAATTAACATTTTAACAGTCATCTTTCTAAGACACGATTTTTGCAGAAACAACGTGAGGTAGGTAAATTCCCGTCGGCGCTGCGGGTTGTTCGCAATAGATACCGCGGCCTCGACATAAAGGGCTAAGAAGGAACATGGGTGGTTTTTAGTCATTAGAAGTCTGACACTCCCTTTCGCTATCCCCAAGAGCGGGAGGGGTTATTTGATGATTTCCGATCCCCCCAAAAAAAAAAAAGTTAGGGTAAATTCAAATCTTCCATAAGATGAAGTCAGAACCAGAAAGATAGACTTACCTAGTCTATCTAACAAACTAGATGATGTAAATGGGTCGTATAAAAATATTATTGACTCGAACGATGTTCGGCTGAACATTGAATGTTCAGATGCCGTAGGCTGATGATGATGATGAGGTTCCAAAGATTACCTCTATGTTTAAACTTGCAAAGCATCTTTGTAATTTATTTATTTATTTAAGGATCTCCAACAAAAGAATGCACAAAGTACTTTTAGATAATGTAAAACACAAAGTATTAGGTAGGTGTACTCCTTCACTTATAGGAGACCACAGCATTCACTATAATGTTAACAAATTGATTAATGATGAATTTAATTGTAATATTGTAGATCATCCACATTTTTCGTAAAATCATGAATTTCTTTAACAGAAGGTCTATCAACAAATTGACAATACTACTCAGCTAATTCGATGCGTTTCTTGATGTTATTGAAATTACTCCTAACTTTCGTTATTTACCGAATACTCGACATTGTTGGAATTTAAGTTTGGGGGGGATTGAGGAACAGGGTGTAAAGTTCCTCATCCCCCATAGAAAAGGGAGGATCCTCCGACCAGATAGATGTCGTTGTCGCCACATCACTCCCCTCCTCCGAGACCGGAGGTCGATAGCAGCAAGAGTCGTAGTTTATATATTATTATATAAATTGATTCGGAAGTCAATTAAAAGCTATAAAAACGTGAAATTACAAGTTTTTTCGGTCCATTTCCGACTGCTTAACCTTTTCTCCACATTTTTGCAAGTTTGCTTTACACAATGTCCACAGACAAATTGAATTTGCAATTTAATGAAATGCATATCTTGAAAATCTTGCATTTTAATGAATATGCATATTGTGTTAAATTACTGGATCAGCAACACTCGCAAGGTTGCAGACGTGTTGGTATTTTAAAGCAAAGTGGGAAACTAAGCGCCCATTATAAAGCATCCCACCGCAATCCAGATATCCAACACACAAACCCACGTATGGTTTTCCCAAATCTGCTTTATCCATCATCATCATTGGCACCATTTTTCAGCCACTAATATAATATGGGTCCTCTTCCATATCTGCCATGCTACCCGGGTCTGTCCGAGTCTCATCCAGGTCTTTCGGCTGTATCCAATAAAATCCATAACAAGACGTTCTTGTAAGACAAAAAATAATAGGTCTGCAATATTATCATAAACACTGAAAACATTACGAACAAGAAAGAGGGTAGACTGCTTTGGCTGCTCATAATCCGTGGTGCCCTGCAATTACTTCAGTTTATCTAGGACATTTTTCTCAGGTTTATAAAAATTCAGGCAAATCAATTTTATTAGCATAGACAACTTGAGCCAGTTCAGGGTTTAAAACCATTTCTTTCGACTATCAAAGAATGACAGTAATACGTAAGCAATTAAAGTTATTAATCAGTTCGCATAGCAAATAATTTACCGGGCTTAACTTACTTTGCAATATTGTGTGACATCTAAATCCCAGTCTGATTGCTCATTTCAAAACAATAGAATTCTCACACCATTCCCAGATCGAATGAAATCACTGAGTAAAGAAATTAAAAGTGACATAGTTACGTACTGTATGCCTTTCTCTATTGATTTATTACTATTGCAATCACTTTGGTTTGTTGTCGAAAGCTATGGCATGTCTAGATTGTGGCCTTGGTTTTGATGGCTGAGTTAGGCCATGTTTTATTTTGATTTAGCAATCGTTTCATTCATACTTAGCCACTCTGCGTTTGAATAGAAAGAACACTTTACGTCGGCGTAAAATATGACCACCATATTCTGATGGTTTCCCATCTACACGTAGATTATAGGCAAGTGGTCCACCCTTTTTTTTTGGAGGGAGGGAAATCATCAAATGACTCCTCCCGCTCTGGGCAGAGCGATAGGGAGTGTCAGACTTCTACTGATCAAAAACCACCATGTTCCTTCTTAGCCCTTTTTGTCCGAGGTCGCGGTATCTCTTTCGGACAACCCGCAGGAGCGTGGTCGTGGCACTACGGACCGCGTTATCGCGTCAATCAGACAAGTTGTGGTCAAACACAACCCAGTTTTTTTTAATTCTACTCAAAAAATATAACCGATTTCAGAACCTCCTGCTTTCTTTGAAGTCGATTAACAAATAAAAAAGAAACATAAGCCTCTATTCTTAGTTCAATATTGTGGACCGCTGTATTTTCGGTAAAAATTAAAAAAAAAAATAGAATTTGTACGACCTAACAATCGTAAGCAAATGAAAATCTAAAAGCTTCTTAATATCCGGTGAAACTTAACACTAGACAATAAACTAAATACTCCTTTCTATTTACATATTTGTGCAATACTATACGGTCTGACTGCCTCAACATTCACGTCCGATCACCACTCATAGATGTAAAATAGCTGTTCTCGTCAAGGTCGACGAGATCACCGCGAAGGCATGGAGGAATATTGATAGGATATAATGCATTTAGATTGGATTGGACGATGTCTGGTTAAATCTAAAGTGTATTTGTTTAGATAGATAGATGGCATAATACACAGTTTTAAATAACAACGAATCTCTTTTGTCTGTAATGTTCATTTTTCTCTTTGGAAAATTGTTTTTGTGAGCCTAAAATGTGTTTTTCTTTTTTCTGAAAATAAAAATTATTATTATTAAATTCAAAGTGATAAGCCTCATTTTTTTTTTTTGGCGTGTTGAAAATCATCAAATAGTCCCCGCTCTTGGGCAGAGCGGAAGGGAGTGTCAGACTTCTAGTGACTAAAAACCACCCATGTTCCTTCTTAGCCCTTGCTCCGAGGCCGCGGTATCTCTTTTGAACAACCCGCAGCCCCAACGGGAAGTGATAAGCCTCATTGGTGTAGTGATCGCAAGCGCAGCTGCTGAGCGTGAGGTTGTGGCTTCTATTACCGGGTCGGGCAAAGTGTTATTCAGTTTTTTCATCAGGAATTTCTCAGTAGCAGCCACGGAGTCTAGATGTGTGCTCGCCTCCGATTACACAGTAGGACTATATATTATAACTGGCGAAATGTGGGTTTTCTATTTGGTACATTGTATATCTGCTTAACCGTTCGGAGAATACAGGCGTGATGTAATGTGAGCATAAAGTTAATGACTTCATTCACTTCATTTGGTATAGATCTACTAAACAGCCCCCTTTTTTTGGGGTGTGGTAAATCATCAAATGATTCCTCCCGCTCTGGGCAGAGCGGTAGCCAGTGTCAGACTTCTACTGACTAAAAATCACCTATGTTCCTTCTTAGCCCTTTGGGCGAGGCCGCGGTATCTCTTTTGAATAACCCGCAGCCCCAACGGGTTTCGAACAACCCGCAGCCCCGACGGGAACCCGCCTCCCCTTGCTTAGAAACAGTCTCTATAACACGAGAATTATACCAGAACTAGCTATGACAGAACGAATGAGTCACTATAAAGTGTTTATACAATTTTATTTCCTGCCGTCTACGATAAAATTCGTAACAGCAAACTGTCCCCGTTACCCATGGGAAATTGCGTAACGCCCTCTTTATCGCCCCCACGCGATTTAACGATATAATAAATGAATGCAATGCTAATTAGCGATCAATATCGTATCCGTTGAACTGATTAAGAAACTAATATTTTACATTAAACAATGGTATTGTTGTAATAAGTTCAAAAAACTTTCTTACAAGACAACAATCCGATGATTGTTGTCTTGTAGCACGGTTATTTTTTTTGGAAATGCTAAAGGAATGAACTGATTCTACACTGGGGCCTTGGGGTCCGATCCGAGTGCTCACCTAATATTTAAGGAAATTGCCAAGCGGTTGGTTGCCTCTTCACGTGACCAGCTCTCGTAGTATGGCGATTCTATCTCTATTCTACCAAGAATAGACAAGACTTTTTCCATACAATTTGACATTAAATTTTGCTACAATCTGTCATTTTATCGATTCTTCCGTCGACAAAACCCGTTTCACGGTGGCACGCTACGCGTGCAGAGGGCTGGCATATTCTTTGGCCAAAGAATCAGCATTGCCATCCACCGTGGGAATGCTGCCAGCCTTCTGGACACTTTTCCTGTTGACAGAGCGGTGTGGACGAATTTTTTGACGCCCTGTAATTCTTCTCTTTTTGATACTTGTATATATTTTATTATAATTTTAGTGTAAATTTATTGTAGTTTGTAAATATTGTAAATAAAGTTAGATACTTACTCAAAAAAAAGGAATGAGATGAAATTGAAGACTGATTCTTATTGTTCCGTTTTTTATATATACTTAAAAAAATGCATATAGATCTGCTCTTCTGTAAATCTAGATCAAACTCAGTACACCTAAGTGGTCCTAAGTTCTGAGGAATGTTAAGACAAGACAGCCCAGTATAATAGTTATGCTCAGCTGGACATAGTTACATGGCCACGGATTCAGATTTCAGGATCATCATCTTCCTACCCTTACTCGAGGGTGACACTACTGGTTTTTTACTTCCAGTCTCTTATCAACCGTCACGCTATCATTTTACTTGTTTTACTTTCATATCATTCCTCATACAATCCATCCAACGTTTCCTTGAAAAAAAATAATAAGGGAAAATAAGATTTGCCGATCTAATAATCGTACCTTCTCGCTTTTACGACTAATTACAAACAACATTGATTGTTTTACTTTATTAATTATTGTTTTAATTCCTTTCGATACATTCTCCTCTAAATATAGCATAATACCAGGAAGACATTACGACACACATCTTTAAGCGACTTTTTCTTAATATTTGCGTATTGCAGTATACATAAATATCACGTTTATAATTCCAAATCAGTTAATCTGAATTACAAATACTCTTCATTAGTAAACGATAGATTTAAATTAAAAAAACTGCACGAGCAAAAAATATGGAAACTAACTTTAAAATATGATAACTTTCGAGCGAGAAGAGAGCAATTCCCCAGCAGTGGGAATCAAGTGTAAACAAAAATCCTTCACGATACTGCCAACAAATCATTATTACATCAAACTGTTTGCGTAGTGTTACTTAACACTGCCCAAATATAATTGATGGGAAACGACTTATAATAAGGTCACGGCTGACAATAAAAGTAAGTCTCTACCTATACTTTGTGTTAATGGGTGCATTTAATAGTCCTGTACATGGTCATGGTCAACTTCAAAATGTCCGTAAGAAGAAGATAATATGGTACACAAAAAAAAAATGCAAAGACGGGGAGAACCTTTCGCTTCGTGAACTTCGTTTTCACCCATCAAAGTGATTATGCATAATTATCGCTATGAGAGTATGAGTAACATACTTCCACATGGTCAAGCCTTAACAAGGCTAATTGTTTCAAACACCCGGGCATTGTTCGAACACTTTCTTTTTCTTCCTTCGCCTATTATGTATGAACCGAACAATCACCTCGTGACTTCCTAAATCGAAGCGTAAACTTTAGTTGCACAACTTTAAAGAAATGGCTACCTGTGAGTAATTCTTGTACAAAAACTGCACATTACAAATGAAATAGAAAGTGAGGAAGATTGTGTTTAAAATAAAAGACTGTTTAGAGGAAAATTTAACAAAGATGAAATACAAACTGAAAGAGAGGTGACTGACGTTGATTTGGCAGTAATAGTTGACAGTGTAACACCAAGTAAATTAAAAGGAAAACTTTGTATTAGTTTATGCAATAGTTTTGGAAATAATTTTATTGTTGGGAGGTATTTTATAGTCACACATAACACCAGGTCTGTAATCCCCGAAAGTTTATGTAGAGGTGTACCTTATTATACACATTTGCCAGTTGTCTCTAAGTCGTAAGATTCGTCAATCTTGCTGAAAAAATTCTGAATCCTGCCTCATAAAACCCAAACCTGGCTCCCAATCCAAATGCCTGACCTAGGAATCGAAGCAAGGAGCTCACGATAAACGAGGTAACCTTGGCTGTCGGACTAATCTGTTATCAAATCTAAAAAGCACATCACTACAATACTTAGCCATTATGCTCCATTAGAATAGGAAGCGTGTTAGAATTGTAAGCTAAAACTGGCAGGGTATGGAATACTATGCATATTATATTACTCAATATTGTATTCTGGTGCCAAAGGTGCCGTAAACGACCTGATTAAAGTCGTACAGTAGCACAAAGCAACAAGCCGAATTGGTAATAGAAAACTTAAATTGGAAGTCTACCAGTCTGTAGTATTCATTCTTATCAAATTCAAACCAATAAATGAAACTAGAATAACATTCATAGATGAAGAAGAAACAACAAACAAAATGAGGATAGCGACAATACAACCAAGAGAATAAAAATGAATAAGATAACCACAATTATTTCAAGAAGTGTTATAAAAATCATTGTGTTTTTTTGTGACGAACGGCGGGCTGACAAAAGAACATCTACCAGTTGACTAGAGAAACACACACGACGCGACGTAACACAGTAGCAATTTGTCCAACGATTCTGCAATCTACCAAATGTCGTGACCATCGATCGGTCGCCCACTGTGGAGCTTTACGTGCATTTATCTTCACCAAGCCATCAAACATCGTGAGCCGATGAAAACGTGAGGAAATCCACTCATTGTCATGCATAATAAAATCTAACATACCTTTGTAATGTCCTGAGAATTCAAGACAGCTGCGATTACCGCAGAGGTGGACAGTGTAGCGGTCCTATGGGCCGGTGAAGAAAGAATATGAAGTAATAATGATGGTTTCTCAAGAATGGGCCACCCTTTTCTCACTCATGGTTGTTGCAAGGTAAAGTTAACAATTAGTGTTATATCATGACTGTAATGTCATACATATAATCAGCAGTGTAGTAATCACTCTGTGAATCCATAACGCCGTCCCAGCGCGGGTTGGTAGATGTAACATGTCTTCCAATTTTTTATTCTAATTCATTTAGAAAGTGGGACAAAACAAGTGAAAAAACCGCTCCCGATTTTTATTTCGCTGTTATTACAGCAAGTACACATTCTGTGAAAATTTCAACTGTCTCTCTGTTTCCAATCATGTCTAATTATGAGATACAGCTCGCTGACAAACAGGTGGAAGGACGGACAGATGGACTGACAGCCAGGAGGCTTGCCAGCAGGCTTAGTAAAAGAGTCACGTTGGTTACCCTTCGGGGGCGGAACCCTAAAAAAGATAATTCATTCATGTCATGTTATTGGACGTTTGTCAGCATCTTCTTTCTCTTGTTCAAAAGACAAACTTGTACAAATTCGTCAGTTAAACTCTTTTTCCAGCTACTCGTTTCACACAGATTCATTACCAATTATTATTTATGGGCTGACGTTACGATGTTGAGGAAGAGCGGTTTATTGATCCATTTACAGAAGGCTACGTCTTGAATTGCATCCGGTTTAATCAGCCCCGTTATGGCCGATTCCATCTTGCTGGCAGGATATTATTATGACGATACAAGCTAAAATGTTTACTAAACGTTGAAGGAAAATTTTGAGAGGGAACCGGCGTATCCTCGAAAACAAGACATAAACACACCACCTGAATTTGGCCCGAGTGGTGAATGTAAGTCTATTTACCTGCTCTCTCACATAGAGAAGCTGTGTCCCATCTGTGGGATTAGGCATGGAGTATGTATAGCATACACTGAATGGTTACCAAGAGATGGAAGAATATGTGTTGGCCAACCAACAGCCAAATGGGTAAGTGGCATTAGTTAAGAAGATTTTGTAACAATATTTTGATTTAAAAGAGTGTTTATGGAATTTTTTGCCCATTGTTCTCCATAGGGATCTGTGTTACGGAATGGGCAACTACAGTACTTTCACAAGTTATTATGCCTTGTAACTGTAACTACGCTTATGTATTTTTTTTTTTGACATTCAGAAGTGTTTGAGTTTGTGTTTGAAGATCACGGGACTCGCGAAAAATGTCCAAAAGGGTCTATGCCTACTCTGTGATGAAAATAAAGTCTTGTCCCATCGTTATTTGGGGTCGGCACAACAGATTTTTTTTCCATTCTCTTCTCTCAGTCGTCACGCTATCATTCATATCATTCCTCACTCAATCCATCCATCTTTTTTTGTTGGTCTTCCTCTCCCTCTTCATCCATCAACATTTATATTTATCACTCTTTTAGTCACAGGCGATTCATCCCTTCTTAAGCTGCTCTGAGGTTTAAAAAAGTTGCGATTGAATTCAACACTTTACTACTTGAAGAAGCCATTTTTATCCACATTGTTAACAGCCTATGTTAAAACAAATAATGTTTTATTTGAAATTCTCACGATGTTCACATACGGGTCACCTGATTCTCATCATTGTGGTGGTGTACTTTGTTGGATATGTTGATCGATAATGTTATATGGTTGAACATGGTATGTTTGGCTTTGTTTTCATAATATTGTGTGATATCCTTAACTTGGTGGGTTATTGAGGTAGCCTGGGAAGTAAACATGTCTTGTTGTCGATCATGATCATCTACCTTGCGTTTTCCCAATTATAGGGTAGTTGACTGACTAAAAAAAAATCATTAAATGACTCCTCCCGCTCTGGGCGGAGCGGAATGGAGTGTCAGACTTCTACTGACTAAATACCACCCATGTTCCTTCTTAGCCCTTTGCGTCCGGGGCCGTGTCAACTCTTTCGAACAACCCGCAGCTTCATGTAGGTACACCTCTGCATAACTCATCGGGGATTACAGAAGTGATGATGTCATGTTATGTTAAACTTGTTCCATTGTGTTGTTCTCCTCTTAGTACCTACCTCCTGGCCGTTTTCTAGAGGTATGATAATTTTGCGTTACTCAACATTTCCAGCACAACTGATTTTCAAATAATCTTTGGCACAGGGACACCTAAGTGTGCAATAGAAAATTATTACTACAATGTACCAGGCAATTTCTGCTGACAGCAATATCCATCTAAACGACCGACTTAGGTATTCACAAAACTTGTACAGGTTTCACCACTTTACAGGTTTTCCTGTGTCATGGGCTGGCAGGTCCAAACAGGATATTAAAAGTGACTAAGTAAGGTCGTACCGGTTTTGGTTAGAGCTTGGTTTGGTTCTGAGTAATACTCTTCGGAATTTTTAATGATTAGTTATATGACTTTATGAGCACTCTCCCTTTGTCCCTGTTTGAATGGTGTCGACGCAACAAGTCTGCCTTCCATAGCTTCATATGAGTGTCCACCATTGACTTATATATTACTGCGTAAGGACTGGGCGGACCGCATGTTACAATGACACCTCGAACTTGGTCCTAAAACGGTCTTTCCTAAGCCGAAGTGAACTAGTCCACGATCGGCTCTCTTCGGGTGCGGTCGTAAATTGTATTAAAAGCTTTATTTATGTTCTTTATACCTCGAAAATACCACGCCGCTTATACAAGGTTACGTTAACGAGCAGACTACACCGATTCTCTGTATGGCGAACGCGTCTAGCAAATGTTTGGACGACCGTATCTTTAGTTTTTATATCAATGGTATCCACCTTATTTTCTTACCATCCAGGCATCTATACAGTCCATCCATAGTATCTTTGATAATATTATGACATGTTCACGCGAGTTCAAATGCCGATATATTTTGAAAAGTTTGTTTTTCAGTGTCGTGTTGATGTAATGTGAAGTTGACTCGATGTGGTGTTGATGCCGATGAGCAGCGAATAATGGGTCAAACAAAATTAACAAAATAACCCTATTTTGTTAATTTTTAGTTGACTGACTAAAAAAATATGATTCTGTTTAGTCCGTCTGTTAGATTATCGAAAAAATTTCATACGTGTTTTATATTTTATCAAATTAATGAAAATTTATGAAAATAAAACGTGTCAATACATCGTGAGGGGGGCTGGTGACCCTGTCGAGGCTGCGGGTTGTTCGCAAGAGATACCGCGGCCTCGATATAAAGGGCTAAGATGGAACATGGGTGGTTTTTAGTCAGTAGAAGTCTGACACTCCCTTTCGCTCTGCCCAAGAGCGGGAGGGGTTATTTGATGATTTCCTACCCCATAAAAAAAAAACTTGAGAGGTGTCAAGGAACACCCGGATGGAACGAAGTTATTGTTATTATTTTTTATTATGTAAAAAAAAAAAAAATGTAGAAATGAAAATATCTGGCTTGCTTTCTATAAGAGAGAGAGAGACAGACAGAGAAACATGCGACGCCGCACAGCTTACAATAGCTTACTATAGCAAAAAGTGTCGTGACAACTTTTCGTAAGAATTTTTTCCGTCTAGCCCCCTTTCACAACGCGCGATAAGGAACTTCGTTCCAAAAAAAAAAAACCGGCCAAGAGCGTGTCGGGCCACGCTCAGTGTAGGGTTCCGTAGATAATAAAATATTATGTAAACGAAGTTAAAAAAAAAATACGGGCAAATGAAACTTGACCTCTGGATTGTATAGGCGCTCATACGATTCAGGGACCAAATTATATTGGTTAACTGCAGTTTCCATCTGTTGTTTCCATCCAAGTTCAAAATAATTTTCCTAGAAAGTCCTTATAAAGTTCTACTTTTCAGATTTTTTTCGTATTTTCTAAACTTATGGTTCAAAAGTTAGAGGGGGGGGGACGCTTTGTTTTTTACTTTTGGAGCGATTATTTCCGAAATTATTGACATTATCAAAAAATGATTTTAGTAAACCCCTATTCATTTTTAAATACCTTTCCAACAATATATCACACATTAGGGTTAAAATTAAAAAAAAAAACACTTCCCACTTTACATAATAGGGGGGCTACCCTAATAAAACATTTTTTTCCAATTTTTATTGCAGCACTTTGTCGGCGTGATTGATACACATATTGGTCCCAAATTTCAGCTTTCTAGTGCTAACGGTCACAGAGATTAAGCGAGGACGGACAGACAGACAGACATGGCGAAACTATAAGGGTTCCTAGTTGACTACGGAACCCTAAAAAGGGGGGCTGGTGACGTCACTTTCTGGTAAAAAATGTACCAAACTGTGACGTCGCGCGACTTTTCGAAGCACTGTATCGTCTTCATTTATTGTTTACGTGAAAAAAGGAAAAAAAAATACCTGTCCAATATTTTTTGGAAATCTATCTGACGGACTAATTAGATTTTTTTATAGGCTGGTGATGATAGTTATTTGAACGTTGTTGATAGTTTTCTTTCCTATTCTAGTTAAAATAAACAGTACAAGATCGATGCGGAAGCTCATATCACATTTACAGTAAATACCTGCGAATCTCATTTCCTACTACTACCTAGTCAAGGAGCTAGTAATGTTAGTTTATGAGCTAGTAATATTAGCACGTTTCCTACTGGTAACACTATATTACGCAAGTGTACATACCGCACTAGATGAGGTTTTTGTGTTCGATAGAGGAATGATGTTTGAGCTACTTTTACTTAGGGACGAAAAATGAGTCAATTGACCCTTTTAAAGTTTGTATTTTGATACTATGGCATTTTTGCAGTGTATTTGTGGCGATAAGTTTAGTAATTAATTGTATATTTGCACAATGGGCAGTCAGAACCATTGAAATCTTGCCGGCCTAGGTAGGTCCGTGGATGGGTGACCACATATTAGTGACATTGTATTTCTGATTTTTTGACATTTTATTTCTGTTTTTTTTTTACATTGTTTTTATCATCATTTTATTTTGCTTTTGTTTTTATTTTGAAATGGTTGTGTATTGAATTTTTATCTAGCCCGTGTCTCGTAATTTGACATTTTAATATGGAGGAACCTGAAATAAATGGATTTCATTATATTTATTTATTTATTACATATACCGAGTTGCCTACGTGCTCCGGAAAGCATGTTAAGTTATTGGTACCGGCTGTCATATCATATGACATAAAATAATAGATCTTTGGCAGTGGTTACTGGTAGTCAGAGGCCTGAAGTCTGACAACCAGTCTTACTAAGGAATATCATATATTATCCGGTACTAACTGGAGTTCGGTAACTACTAACTACTAATCCGGTACTAGGAGCTCGTGGCTTAATAAGAACTACTACTCGGGTCGATCTTCAGGTAAAGCTGTGCTTGCCTAGGTCGGTCTGTGGATGGGTGACTGCCCGACATACCGAGTTTCCTCCGTGCCTCGGAAAGCACGTTAAGCTGTTGGTCCCGGCTGCTATATATAGATCTTTGGCAGTCGTTAGAGGTAGTCAGTGACCTGAAATTCTGACATCCAGTCTTACCAAAGAGTATCGTATTACCTAGTATTAACTGGGTTGTGGAGGTCAGACAGGCAGTCGCTCTAGGTAAAATACTGGTATTCAGCTGCATCCGGTTAGACTGGAAGCCGACCCCAACATAGTTGGGAAAAGGCTAGGCAGATGATGATGATGATCCGGTACTAACTGGGCTGTGGAGGTCAGAAAAGGCAGTCGCTCCATGTAAAATGCTGGTACCTACCTATTCAACTGCATCCCGTATAGACTGGAAGCCGACCCCAACATAGTTGGGAAAAGGCTTAGCAGATGATGATAGCTATTTGTAGACGATTTTCGTAACCAGCCTACACAATAATAATTGAATAACATGAACACTTCGTATTGTTTATAAAGCACGTCTAGACGCTATGACGACTCGTATTAATTATTATTATTCAAAGTAATGTAATCATTACTTATGTTATTGTTAGAATCGTCACGTTTTATTGTGAAACAAATCCTTACCTTCCATGTATTACATCGACAATCATTAATAATAGCATAGAACGCGCGTCAAATTATATATATACTCAAACCATCCTCGGGAACCACTCTATCCATTGGTGAAAACAGCATGAAAATCGGTCTAGCAATTTTTGGGTATATCGTGAACAGACAGACAGACGGCAGAGGACTTTGTTTTATATGTAGTGAAGAGACTTTTAAAACATAACTGGAAGAATATGGGTGTACTATTAGCCACTTGGAATTTAGATTCAAAGGCAGGCAAAGCTTCTAACATATCTAGTCTGAAAAGACGAACATGCACCAACAGTCTGGCTGGATTTTGTGAGGTCAGACAGACCTGAAGGTAGACAATGATTTGTTATTTGACTGTCAGTCAAATAACAAATCGTTTGACTAATCTCGTAATAATAACTGCTACTCGGGTCGATCTGTGAAAGCACGTTATGCTGTTGGTTCCGACTGCCATATATAGATCTTTGGCAGTCGTTACAGGTAGTCAGTGACCTGAAAGTCTGACAACCAGTCTTACCAACAGGGTGTCGTGTTACCTAGTATTAACTGGGTTGTGGAGGTCAGATAGGCAGTCCCTCCATGTAAAATACTGGTATTCAGCTGCATTCAGTTAGACTTTGAGCCGACCCCAACATAGTTGGGAAAAGGCTAAACAGATGATGATACGACTACAAGATTTTACAATTTAAACAAAAAAAACAAATTCAACCAGACTTCAAACCATAAAACATTAAGGTGTAAGCAGTCCAGCAGAACCGAAACCCGTGCATTATTGCGGTTGACCCAGCCACCGTTACACCATCGGTCTATTATCTTACAGTTATATCTCCAGTACAAATGTACAGTATGGCTGGTTCAACACTGAGACACAGAAATAATTCGCTTGTTCGTTATTCAGGTTTATTGTTCATCGAATTTTGTGTGGGTTTTTGCTGTTATTACCTTGTACTTCGGAATTTGGAGCTTCATCGCAAAGGCCTCCCTTCTCTCTTTCCATTTTTCGCGATCAAGTGCTATAGTAGGCCAATCCTTTAAGAAACAGCCGTCAGCTTTGAATTTGTACAATGTTTTTGGGTCTATATTGTGGTCTTTATCAATTAATTATAGCTGCAATGACGAGTTGAAAATCGCCAAGAACCAAGATGGTAGCAGGCATCGCCTACTGCCGGAAATTATTTTAAATTATCTATGTGTCCTTTTTTAAAAAAGAACATGAAAGGAAGAAAAATATTGGCATTCAAAGAGTTATCTCGTTGAAATTGTCTCGTTGAATAATAACATCGCTTTTATGATGAACGTTCACAGAAGAGAAACGAATCATCATTTCAGCGATTGTACTAAAAGTTCTTTCATCCATGGTAGGTTGAATTTCTAGTTTTGGCGAAACAAATGACTGCCGATTGACCTACGCAACCCTGAGGAAATCTAGATTTATGATATTTCTATTTAGGCTGAATGTTAGGACATTCACGGAAGAGGCTATGAAAGGGACATTAAGATGTAATCTTGAAGATTTGTAATACAAATAAGCGTAAATTATTGTTTTCCACAAGCTGCTTTGAAAATTCCATAACTGTGGTTATAGTGTTATGCTCTTTACATAAATAAATTAGGTGTCTGTTTGTAAAATCCAATTCAAACGTCTAATCTGTAAAACGGCGGTACTGATATTGAGTCTCGACTTTTACTGGCAGATAGCTAATGTTATAAGGAGAAGCTACTTTTATTTTAAAATAAGAATTAAGGTTCTGTGCCAAAAGAGTAAAACCCTTGAAATGAGTTACAAAATCCGATAAATCTGTAAAAGTAGCTCTGTCTGTCTGTTGCGCTTTCACGCAAAAACTACAGAATCGGTTTGAAAATTGGTACACAGATAGTCTAGAGCCTGAGAAACGACATAGGCTACTTTTTAATGCGAAAGGGGGTGGAAACGGGGGGATGAAAAGATTACTTTGGTCACGATAACCGACATCGGTCGCCATAACCGACATACACGCGGGCGAAGCCGCGGGCATCAGCTAGTAATGTTATTTATAAACGAGCTATTCCAAAAGAAACCCATTAAATGGCAGCTTAAAAATATTGGGGTCGTATGTACTTGGAAACATCGACACAGGCAGGGAATTCCACTCCCAGGCTGCGGGCAAAATCAAAAATATAGCACAGCACTCACAGGACGGAAAAATTACGACTTGCCTTACTGGACTTTTTTTTTGGACGGTGGAAAATGATCAAATGACTCCTCCCGCTCTAGGCAGAGCAGTAGAGAGTGTCCTTCTACTGACTAAAAACCACCTATGTTCCTTCTTAGCCCATTGTGTCCGAGGTCGCGGTATCTCTTTCGAACAACCCGCAGCTGTACGTAGGTACCCTTCTAGCTATATATGTGAACTGACATATTGCGGAGTCAGCCAGCCTACATACAAACTTGTTCTCCTATTTCGTGTCAGGTTATGCGATGCAGTTTACATCTGTAACAGGTTGCTGTCATCGCCTACCATGTGATGTAACCCGTTTACTTTATCTTGGTTCGAATTGACTGGATATATGCAGCATTTTAAATTAACTTGTAGATTATAAAACATACAAACACGGAGTTTAAAAGTATAGTTGTTAATTACTATGAACATTGCTAGTCAATTTATGATTTCCTCAAACGATTATCTGGGAGATGTTGCTATTAGAGACATGTCTGTCGTTGTATCTTAAAAATAATGGGTTTCTAAAGAGCTTTGTTAAAACTGTGGCATAATAAAATATATTCTCATTCACTCACGTCATGTTTTATTCGGTACTGTCATATTTCTAGAAGTTTCTGAAACCAGAATAATAACTTTCACACATAATCGTCATCATAATCATCCACTGCTGGCCTAGCCATAGGCCTCCCATTTGTTCTGCCACACTTCCTGGTCCTGTGAGTCCCTTATCCAGGTGTTTTCCGTGTCTTTCACGAAATCGTCGACCCAAAGAGCTATAACATGGCCCTGGTTTCTTTGACTTCACCTTGGCCACCACTCGGCTAAAGCCTTGCTCCAGTCTTGGTTCACTTGACGCGCACATCATACTCCTCCGATGTATATTTTGGACTGACCTGAAAACACTCATTAGTAAACCAACAAGGTAGTAATTAACAACTCCACTGAACAATATAAACTACGTTCCAAAGCTTAGATAATAATCCTTGTCCCAAACAATTACTTAATAAGTCACACAAAAAGACTTACCCTTGAAAACCAAAACAATACGCTAATTACTTTGTTTAAAACGAGAACTGCGTACCTGCATTGGAGTATGTCTACATTCTCACACGAGATCGTACGGAATCGCGAGTTATCGCAACAACGAACTGTGTCGTTTGACGTGACGTAATTGTGCGAAACATAGTGTTGTGCAAGGCATTGTTCTTAAGATCTGGTTCGGTTTTTGTCAGTTACTGTGTGCTTGTTATTAAGTAAAGTATTTTTTTTAAATGGAGCTGTTTAATCGCTGGTTTTTGGTGTTAGTTATTGGGTAACTGTTAGATTCATTGCAGTATTTGTGGGGCGACTTCCCAGTGATAGCTTGGGAGTATTTTGCAACGACATCAGTTTACATAAATGTTCTTTAATTTGCAAATAGGTTTTAACACACAGTTTCACATGTCTTTTTTGTTAAACTAGACGGGATTGGTGTTTCGTACCTGAATACTATAAAAAGAAACAGCCGAAACTAACGCAGAATCATAGTTTCTTTTAAAATCACAAGTCATAATTCCTGAGGTGGTCTTTTTAAGAAAGGGCCACACAGATTTGAGTGGACCTGTCTAGTGAGCGCAAGTATTGCCAGTTATCGTCTTATATGTCGTATTCCTAGTGCATAAGGACTATATGTTTCTGAGTTTGCTTGGAGTATCTGCTAGGTGTCTGACCTAAGTAACCCTTAGGGAAATCAGGCTTTCACAGTAGGTAGGCCTACCGGTAACGTTACATAAGATAATAATCTGTCTTTCGTCGTTGTCGATTTGTCGGTCATGACATGAATGATGCAATGCAGCAATTTTATCAGCAATTTCTGACTACTAGCACTTGAGGGCCAGATTTTGCCGTAGATCGGTTATATCTACATAGTTGCTAAATCTCACGTTACTACCTTTGTAGTATAATAACATCATCTTCCACTCGGATAAGAACTGCAGTGACTAATTTGGAAATCTAGTTATCGTTTGCAAGCCCAGGTTTGCCGGTGTGGAAATAATCTGGCCAAAGGGAATCACCTACCCGTCCCAAATATAATGGCAGTGTGCAGCTCGTGGCTTAATAAGAACTGCCACTCGGGTTGATCTTTAGGTAAAGCTGTGCTTGCCTAGGTCGGTCTGTGGATGGGTGACCGCCCGATATACCGAGTTTCCTCCGTGCCTCGGAAAGCACGTTAAGCTGTTGGTCCCGGCTGCCATATATAGATCTTTGGCAGTCGTGACAGGTAGTCAGTGACCTAAAATTCTGACATCCAGTCTTACCAAAGCGTATCGTATTACCTAGTATTAACTGGGTTGTGGAGGTCAGATAGGCAGTCGCTCCATGTAAAATACTGGTATTCAGCTGCATCCGGTTAGACTGGAAGCCGATCCGAACATAGTTGGGAAAAGGCTAGGCAGATGGTGTCCAGCCCTTATGCAAGATATGCCCGAACGGATCTCCTTTTTTGCCCATCCCGCATAATTAACTGCACGTTCTAGGATTTAAACGAAGCCAACCAAAGATCTGTGTAGGTGGTTGTAAAATGGTTGGGTATATTTTGAGCCCATCCATACGCAATCAAGAAGAAGAATAATTACAATAATTGCTTTCATTTAAAGCAAGACTTTTAACTGGATTTTATTTATGTTTATGATTGAAAAGCCTGGTAAGATATTATACAATAGATTTCAAAAAAACAATTAATAAAATCTAGTCTACATACTACGCGTTTTGCTAAGACTTAAAATACCATTCACCTTTTGTAACTGTAGCATTGACATTAGAAACCTAAATGGTTTTTATTACTTCAGTCAATTGAGTTACAACACTGCTCTGATTGGCGCTAACTGTATAAAACCATTCAATAGCAATAGCCAAACATAATAAATTCAATTGTACCGTATTGTTGAATAGTAGAGGAATAGTTTAGACATGATTTCTTTTTAACCGACTTCCCAAAAAGGAGGAGGTTCTCAATTCGATCGGTATGTTTTTTTGTTTTTTTTTTCTATGTATGTACACCGATTACACCGAGATTTATAATCCGATTTACGTGATTCTTTTTTAGTTTGATAGTTGCCACTTGGTTCCATAAAATTTGACGTTGTTTGACGCAGTACTTTTCATTTTATGACTTTTTTTTTTAAATTTATGAACATTTTTTATGAATGTGTGTCCGCTAATAACTTCGTCGTTTATGAACCAATTTTGATGATTCTGGGAGAGGAGATATTTTAAGGGTGGTACCATGATATAGAAACCGGGACCTGGTAATGGGATCATAGTAAATATTTGTATAGGACTACAACTAAAAATGAAAAAAAGCAGATAATGATGACACGGTCAAAAAAATAAATCGTTGTTTTTTTTTGCAAAAAAGTTTTTTATTTTTTTTACCGTGTCATCATTATCTGCTTAGCTTGTCTAGACTTCCAGTTTGACACATAGAGTAGGTATCAGCATTTTACACGGTACGACTGGCCACACTACAGGTCTCCGTTTGGTAACAAGACAACCCTTGGTAAGACTGGTTGTCAAATATTAGGGGTCATGTTTAGGTACTCGAAACAACTGACTGATGTACAGCTGGGACTATCGGTGGACTAACGTTTTCCAAGCTAGGCAAGAACTCTGTATCCAGCATGGACCTATCTCGCCAAGAGAAGCTTTTCTTTCGATCGACCCGGCTGGTTTGGTCAGCCAAAAACCCTTTTGTTTAACGCAATATCATCATCATAAGCATCTGCCTGGCCTTTTTCTAACTATCCATCCAGTCTAGGCTGGAAACCGATCCCAACATAGTTAGAACTCATTTACGGACACGAGTGGCGTCGCGCGTCGCGTTGTGCGTTTTTAATTCAAACACAATATGGCGATGTACAAAAACGTTAACGATTTCAAACGTCGATTTTACGAGAAGCGATTTTTCGCGCGTTAGTTTAAAATGCAGCGTTCGTTGCGGTGGACGCGCTTCCCAGTAAATGAATAAAAAAGCTCGAGACGAGCCTTCTGCACGCGCCGCGCGACGCCCCGCGTCTCCGTAAACGAGTCCTAACCAAACGCAGCTGTATACTAGTATTTTACATGGGTCGACTGCCTATCTGACCTCCACAATCCATTTAGAACTGTGTCATACGAAACCCCTTGATAAGACTGGTTGTCTATTTAACTCAATTTATCACCATAAAATCAACCTAGTAAGATCCTTGATAAGCCGAAATCGATTAATTAAATCTTTGACTTAGTAATCAACAAATAATTAAGAACAGATGAATGACCTACAAGTTTAAAATTAACTTGTAAAATAAAATAATGAAACTGATAAGAATAGATTACGAAATAACGAGATCTTTCTCACGGCACACTTAACTAATTGCTGTGAACATACCTAGTCGCATTTGTTTTAAAGTAAGTATGGTAATGTACAATTATTTCAATGACACGCCGGAGTTTTATGAAGATTACTACATTCCAAGAGCAGCTATGGCCCAGTGGTGGCGGCTACGAGTTACGACTTTACGGGCAGTAAGTCGTGGATTCGATCCCAGGCAGGCGCACTTCTTGCGCGCGCTACTTCGTGTAGTTTATTTCATCACCACTGTTTCTCAAAACGGTAAAGGAAAACATGATGAGGACACGACAATGACACACACATGTCCTAGAATTAAAAAATCGAAGACATGTGTGTTATTTCATTTATTTTTCACATCTACCAACCCGCACTGGCCCCCCTTTGTGAAAAATAACCCATTACACATATGTCCCACCCAGCTGTGGGCACATTATAGGCTGATTATGCAACAAAAATATGAGAAGTATGCTAATTCCTCACCGTCCGTATATTTCAGTCAGTCTTAAAGTTCAAGCATACTCACATTCGAAGGTAACTCATTTGAGCTAATTTGTTCTTACAATAGGGATGTTTCCTGACTAAAAAAAATATGATTCTAATTAGTTCGTCTGTTAGATTATCGAAAAATATTGGATACGTATTTTTTGTTTTATCAAATCAATAAAAATTGACGAAGATAAAACGCATCAAAGATTTGAGTGGGGGCTGTGACGTCACTCACCGGTAAAAAATGCCATACTAATGTCTTAGAATATGACGTCACACGAGTTTTCAAAGCACTGTATCGTCTTCATTGTTTGCTTACGTGAAAAAAGAAAAAATATGTGTCCAATATTTTTTGAAAATCTATCTGACGGACTAATTAGATTTTTTTTCTTAACTACCCTATTAAAACTTATAGCAAAAAGAAGCTCATTGCATGTACCCAGAGTTTTGGACCAGGCCTTTGACAAGCTAATTAAGTAAAAACTAAGTGATTGAAATCAATTCATTTCAACCAAGGATCAATTTAAAGATAAAATCAAATACCTAGAGTTTAATCTCACAATATTTAGCAATCATAACACAAGTATACTTAATTAAAAAAATTAAAAACCCCCGACTTCCCATCCCATCCCATCTTGGATTTGAAATTTGTCATTGTGTATAGTATTCTACTAATCAAGCCCTCTCATTTAATACCCATATTGATAAAGTTGTGAAAAAATATGTAATCCGCCATTTTGTGGCGGCGGCCATCTTGGACCGATTTTCATCAAACATAGCTAAGAACACTCTCGACTAATTTACCTTTCAAACAAAAAAAAACAGAATCAAGATCGGTTCATGCGTTCGGGAGCTACGATGCCAGAGACAGACACACACACACACAGACACGTCAAACTTATAACACCCCGTCGTTTTTGCGACGGGGGTTTATAAAATCAACACAATCATAAACCATGAAACAGATATACAAGTAAAATGAAATAACAGATGGTTGCAACATATTATCCAATAACAATCGACTCTATTAATTAGCTAATTAGAGCGATTTTAACGCTGTCCTACTGACGTGGATGGTCCGTGGTCATGGCTACTGACCTGACAATTAACCTCGTAGGTAGCAAGGGTGAGGAGGTGCACCTACCTAGGTATGCACGATGACCAATCGAGCTAAAAAATTGCTGATCTCTCATTGTACTGGAAGGTCATGCAAAGCGAGGTCAGGTTATACTGGATAGTAATGGTATGCACGAGGTTCAATCAAGCTTCAAAATTGCTGATCTCTCATTGTACGAGAAGGTCGTGCAAAGCGAGGTCAGGTTATACTGGATGAATAGTTTGATGTGTGTCACCGTGTACGTTTTGAAGAATTATGATTGTTTTTGATGCCGTTGGTTTGGTATGCAAATTGATGCCCAGTGGCTTTGGGCTTCTCAGATGAACTATAATGTCAATTACTACAGATTGAATAAAGTAAAGGTTACTATAATAATTATTCCAGTTTAAAAAAAAGGATATCAAACCAAATAATATGATAATTGATTGATGATTTTAGAATTTTTAAAATATTTCAGAATCCCCGCTAGCTGGTCTTATAATCATAATCTTCTAGTTTGTTATTAATCCAAACTCAATTCTGGTTTCACGTATTCTACTGGTTTTTTTTCTGAAAATTACAAGGGTTACTGAAAAATACGTGGTTTACTGAAAAGACGTAAACGAACTGTAGGATCACATCTACTAAAGCGATAGACTACTAGAAGCTTTTTAAAAAAAAAATACACACGGGCAGAAAAAAAAATGTAAAATTGCAATAAATTCTGACATAGGTACGGCAAATTAAAATAATCTCCCTTAATTAACAATGCTAAGTTAAACCAAAATAGATATCGTATTTATTTAAAATATATCATTGTATTACTTACATAATTATCCATTGTTAAACCTTACTTGACACTTACAATATTGAAATGAAAAAACAATGAAAGTAATACATCATTGTTAACCCAAGTGAAGAGTACTGGAATAAAAAGCGAAGTACTCCATAACAAGGTATGCAAATTACACAAACTTGTGTATACACATATATGATACATATACATATATGATACCGCGGCCCCAGAACACAAAGAGCCAAGAAGGAACATGGGTGGGTTTTAGTCAGTAGAAGTCTGACACCCAGCTCCACCCAGAGCGGGAGGAGTCATTTGATCATTTCCCATTCGCAAAAAAAAGTACTTGAATCGATATCGCTCCCTAGGCACTTGATTGAAAGAGGTCTCGGTAACTGGCAAGGTCTGAACCTGCCCGTTAATTGAAACAAGGTCAATCGTGTAGTAGAAAACCAAGCTGATATATATAGACGCTTGTCATCATCATCATCATCAGCCTAAAATGTACCACTGCAGGGACTCAGGGTCTCTTCTCTAGGAGAGGGTTGAACTATAATTAATCCACCACGCGGGCGCAGTGTGGTATGGTAAATGTCATATTTCTTCGAATATTTTGGTTCTTAAACATTTAAGGGTTTCCTTCGCTGTTTTGAGAGCAACGGTGATGAAATAAATAACACAAGGTAATGCGCCTGTCTGGGTTCGACTTCGAACCCACGACTTAATGTTCGTAAGTCGGCTGACTGCGGACTGCCACCACTGGGCCACTACTGCTCCTTAGACGCTTGGCTTTGGGTAAACAGAAAATTCCGAACAAGCGATAGCGGAAGACACTTCATTGACTACCTCGATGGTCTAGTGGTTGCAAGCACGACTGCTGAGCATGAGGTCCTGCGTTCGATCCCCGGATCGGGCAAATTGTTATTGGGTTTTGTCATCAGGAGTTTCTTAGAAGCAGCCACGAATACTGGATTTGTGCCCGGTTGGCTGTAGGTTTTCCCTTTATTACGTGGGTCTTAAAAAAACCACCAGAAATCGGCCTTCGGTTAGCCACTGCGTATTTGTGAGTTATGTGCTAATTATCAGTATTAACCATTGAAGAGAAACCTGAGAATATTTCTGCGGACACAATAGGTTTGAACCTTGAAACTTTATCTAAACAATGCACAAACATTTGGACAAAAACCCTCTCAATTATTGTAACATTTTACTAACTGTGAAGTGTGGTTAAGCTTTAAGTGTTGAAATAATGAACTAGCTTTGGAAACCCACACACATAAATCTTCCTCATGTATGTGCTTAACTTCACCCAGTGCAGGGTATAGGCCTTTCTTTGCTTGTGCCAAGCTCGTCAAACTTGTGGGAGCCTCATCCATGATATTCCCGCGATGGCAACAATGTCGACCTTGGTGACTCCTAAATGATGGTAAACTAGTTGTAATGTATAATACATTCCTATGATATGAGTATAAAATCACAGGGTTTCATCATCTTCCTGCCCTTATCACATTCTATTTGGGGTCGTGCGCCGATCCCAAATAGAATGTTTTTCTTCCATTCTTCCCTGTTAGACGTCACGGTGGCATTTACTCCTTTCTCTTTTATGTCATACCATTCTTCAATCAATAACAGGGTTTGCAGAGAGGAATACGAGAAAGCATGTTTTTTTGAATTTCATTGTTTTCATGGAATTATTAGTATTACTGTTACATTGTGTAGCATAGTAAATGTGACTGACTGTACTTTGTGTACCTGATTGATACGATTTCTTGAATATAAGTGAATGCTGTCTACTTATTAACTTGCCCTTTCTTGAACATTATCGTATGTCTCAAAACGAGACGTTTATCATCTTAATTATGATTTGTGTGTTGCACATTTGCGCCAATGAGTCAACTACTTAAATGCATCTCATTCATAACTTCACATCGTCCTTTATGACATTCGTTATCTAATTAATATAAAGTACTTGTGTTACGTGCAAAGTTGTATTGACTTTCAATCTTAAAGTTTTAAATCGTTTAAGTAATTATTAAATGGTACAGATTAGTTAATAACTGATGTAATTTGTGAAATGGCTCATTATCCTACAGGGTTCATATAAAATCACATTGAAGACTCTTGAGGATATTAGTATAAGGTGTAGAGTTAACACAGAAGGTAATCGTTGAGAGTGTTTATAAATAAAAGCTTTAAACATTGATCAATGATACAGTAATAGAAAATAGTGTAGAAATTGACCAGGATATGTTATACAGTAAGCCAGGTCACAAGTTAAACGAGAAAAGATAACGTGAGAAGTTTGTTTTTGGCGTATCTTTATGGACCTACAAGCTCTAGAGTTTCAGTGCCAACTCTGTCGTTTATCATTCTCCTTGGTTTCCCAATGCGTTAGCATATCTCCTTGTTACATACATATCGTTATACTTTCTTCTTTAGAAGTGTGCCCTCCTTCTGGTACTCCATATAGACTTGCATATTGTTTAGACTAGACCCATCCGCCAATAGATGAGGTAATCCTATATTCTTTAATATTTAAAAATATACTTATAAAACAATATCATTGTTTCAGACAACCAAAGATGGAGACACGATGGACCTATCTCATCATTTGGGCGGCGCTATGTTTTGCTTCAGGTAAGTGCTTATATTTAGTTATAATAGTGACGTCAGCTTCCGGTCAAGAAGATGTAACTCTTGGCTGTGTTATTGCACGTGCACTGGAACAATGATTAGTAAGAATAAGTGCAGTGGTTTGAGCGCTACTGGTAGTAGCTATATTTATGGGATACAGTAACTCCTTCAATGCACTATACTGCTTTTCCTACTACTCCGCTATTCTTTTCTGATTAATTTCGTTGCGGGATCCAAGACAGATAAATTGTTTATTTCGGACTTCGTCGAACTTCATTGTCTCGTCGCTTTTCTGGTGGTCGCCACTGTTGATTCTGGCTTTCAGGAGTTCGTGGTTTAGGAATAGTATGGCGGGCTTGTACCAATTTAAAAATACGCCCTCAATACAAGATGTCTGAAAATATACACATTTAGACATGTTGCAGAAATCGATCACCGCTAAAGTATTCTCTTACGTTATTTTCAACCACATTTTGGTGTAGTTTGAAAGACAGTACCATGAGCAGATTTCCTTAAACTCGACCGGACTAAATTATTTTGCACAGTAATAAGCTATTCTTCCTCGTTGGTCAACAAGCACGATTGGTGAGCATAGGGGCCTCGGGTCCCGGTCGATAAACTGATCTTGGGTTTTCAGAAATTTCTCAGTAGCGTCGTAGTCTTTGATTTGTGCTCGGTTGATGCCGATGGTAATAAGCTAGCTATTAAATAGGGGTATTTCATGGGAAAAGCTTAGCTCGCAAAATTCGGGTGTACTTTTAGGTACTACTTCATGTACGCATGTATGCATAAACAACTATCACAAAATATGTCTCTTAGCCCCTTCTATTTAACTCAAGTCCAAATCTGCGGCTAGACTTCCACTTCCTTTTACACAGTAACAACCATTGTTTTAACTAGTGACAGTTTACAACTAAAAAAGATAACTGCGAACAGTGAACAGTATTCTGTTAACAATAACACTGTTCCAACAACCGTAACAGTGATTAACACAATTATTGTCCATAGCATCGGCTCTTTCTCGCCGTGTATAGATTTAGACTGCTAATGTGTGTAATTGAACGTTGGGTAATATGGGTTTTTGGGGCGAAAGTTTACTTTTTCTTTTTGGTTGTCTTGGTTTTGGAGTTATAGATACGGCATTTTTAACTGCTGTTATTGAAAATAGTTATGTGGCAGCATCGACATAGGTACACATGAACCACGCATACCTGAAATCACGCAGATTTCTGCATCGCAAGATTCTGTCGTCTGCATCATCAAGTTTATTTTCTACTTTTTAGTGGGTGTGCTCTGGACCTCAATCTTATCCTGAGGGCAAAGATGAGGTCGATGAAGGAACGAGTTAACTCAAAAGAAGACTTTTAACTATTGGTGTCATATGAACCTTGGAACACCGACGCAGGCAGCAAAGGGCTAAGAAGTAACATGGGTGGTTTTTAGCGAGTAGAAATCTGAAACTCCCTACCGCTCTGTCCAGAGTAGGAGGAGTCATTTGATGATTTCCCACCTTTCAAAAAAAAAAAAAGGCAGGGAATTCCGCTTACACAGAGTGCGTATAAGAAAAGAGTTGTCCATGGCCAACGGATTGTTGTAGCCCACTGAACCACTATACACCACCCGTCTAAGATGTTCCCTTTTCAATGGAAGATAAGGAGCTTTTCACTTGTGCTCGCGATACATTTATAGTTCTTTTTTCAACCATTTTTCTTATGATTTTTCTACGTCTCATTAATTTATATTAGCCTTATGACGTCATCGTCAGATGGTGTTTTAATTCTATGGTTATTTTATTCTTGTACAAAGTTCAGGGTCACCACACAACTGTTTGTATGTGTGTTGAATGATAAGATAGTTAATGCTTACCGGGCAACCTTGCTGCTGGATACTGTACCTAATTCCTAAAGGGTTAGGCAGAGGTGTATGTAATAGTACGTACCTACACCCACATTTCACCAGTCATGTTTTAAGTCCCATGTAATAGGGTGCGAGCCTATTGCCATCAACCAGTTATGAATACAGGTTGCTACTGAAAAAACATCTAAATATAAAGTTTGGGTCAGATTGGAAGTGGAAGGAGGACTAGGTTTTGTGTAACAGCTTGGGAAAGGAAAAAACTAAACGACTGTGGTATTCACTAGAATCACTTGTAACCATTCATTAACAGTAAGTAGTGTGCAATAGGGTAGTTAACAAAAAAAATTTAATTAGTCCGTCAGATAGATTACCTACCAAAAAATATTGAATACGTATTTTTTCACGTAAACAAACAATGAAGACGATACAGTGCTTTGAAAACTCGTGTGACGTCATATTCTAAGACATTAGTATGGCATTCTTTACCGGTGAGTGACGTCACAAACCCCACTCAAATCTTTGACGCGTTTTATTTTCGTCAATTTTTATTGATTTGATACAACAAAAAATACGTATCCAATATTTTTCGAAAATCTAACGGACTAATTAGAATCATATTTTTTTAGTCAGGAAACATCCCTATTCTGCCTGGATTGCCTTACGACGTAACCGTCAAGCTGCTGGCTACGTTTATTAATTGTATTATCACGGCTGTGTTGATTCACAAAGACTGATTTATAATAATTATTTGTTTCCAGGGTCGACAAACATGTTACCAGTGTTCACACTAGACATGAACAACCACGCGTTATCGGAGAGCACGCCAGTTGGTACCATCGTGTACAGGCTGCAAGGATCAGACCCTGAAGGATTACCGGTAATACTCTTTGTGAACATTATGTTCTCTCACGACTTTTCTCACTGTTTTTTCTGATAGAAGAAGATAATGGTTGCGGGCCAAATTAGCCGTAGAACCGTTTACCGGTGGGGTAGACCCGGCCACGACCACGACCACGTCTAAGACGTGGTCTGGAGTGGAGACCGCGAACCGGTAAAGGTAACGTAGGACGCCCTCAGTCTCGGTGGAGCGACGGTCTTCGCAAGGTGGCTGGTAGCAACTGGATGAGATATGCCGAAAATCAAGTTGGGTGGCGTGCGATGGGAGAGGTCTATGTCCAGCCGTGGGTTGGTGTACGCTGATGATGAATGGTGATAAGATGAGAATTCAAAGAGCCCATATTCATTACTGATGATTGATAGTTACCATCTATTATTTAATCCGTTGGTCGTCGACTGTGTGGACGATCACGGAATAGTTAAATTAACTATTCCGTGTGGACGATATTGGCAGAGTGGCTCGATACCCACTCTCACTTTAAAAAAAAAACGTTGTCCCACACTAGGAATTTCTCCTGTATCGTGGGTGCGTTCACAAACATTTAAACTCACATACACAAATACCCAGACCCGGAACAACTATCTGTAGGTCATAGAAATATTTGTTCCTTGCGGGGATCGAACCCGCGACACGCAGCGCAGCAGTCCATTGCTTCAGCCACTGCGCCAACCGTGCCGTCAAATATTGATTATCTTGTGAAGGATGGGAGAATGTATGATGTATAATGTAACTGACTGGGTACACAGATCATTGCGCCGGGCCGGGTAAAGTGGGACCCGGTAGATAGAAAATAGACAGTTTTACAACAGAATAGTTTTGAAGATAGCGGTATGATATACACGTGCACTGCCGATGGTCATGCGCCTCGGCTCTCGGTTCGTGTCGTTTTGCCGTCCTATCGGACTATGAGAGTCAAAGAACAGAGTAGGTACTATAGGGTGTAAAAGTACCCTTAACGCAAACGAAGGGCACTTGTTCTCCTCACCACTGCGATATTTTTTTTTGTTCTAGACCATGGGAACCCCCTAGTTACGGAATATTGGGTGTCAAAGTTCCAAATTTTTCACAGCTGTTTTTGTAAATACTAGTCTTTCAGGTTATAACTTTACATAAATTACCTCCATAACCCGTTTACTATTCAAAGCATCCACTAGCACAATGTTTTAACAGTGCTACATTGAGTTTTACCGTAAAATTGAATTTTGACCCCAAAAAATAATCGTTTCCCAGCAAAAATTTTTACGTAGGGGTACTTAGTTTGATGTACAGAATGATTGGTTAACGGCTGTGTGATGGGTTGATTTACACCCTGTATATATAAAATATTCAGTATTCATTAAGTTAATAATAAACGATAACAATCATTTGTTTTTTTTACAGATAAAATACAGTTTAGCGGGCACCAACAAGTTTTCAGTGAACCCAGATACTGGGGATGTGACGTTAGACCGACCACTGGATAGAGAGGTACAAACTTTATTGTAATTCAATATGATGTTAATACTATGTTAAACCATATTCTTTGAACTGCTGAGCTTGAAGCCCTGGATCCGATTCCCAGCCTAGGTCGGGCGAAATATGATTAAGAATTTCGCGTTATCAGCCACGGAGTCTGGGTGATGGCAATAGGCTTGCCCTGTTTTACATGGGGTTTAAGCCCAACATTACTGGCGAAATATATTATGGTTGTACTTTTAGGTACACCTCGGTCGAACCTTTTGAGATAACAGTCGTGATGTTATGTTATGAGGTGATTTTAAGAAACTATGTCCATTCCGTTTTAAGAATTCAGTCCGTCCATAATACTTTTTATTTATTTACATTATTACTGCCGGTACGAATAAAATTAAAACGAAAAAGCAACTACAGTAAGTGTTACCTACTCACGTTTTTTACTGTCTGGCGCATTAAAACTTTATTTAATTCTTAATTGCGACAAAGACCCCAAAACTCCAAGGCAGATGGCTAATGTTCTCAGACTTCAATTTTACATAATAACAAAGCAATTACTATAAAATTATTTAATAATTATGAGCATTGTCAGAATGATAATTGTTATTATAAAATATGCAAAATGTTTCATAAAGTTATGCTAAAACTGAAGTATGTGGCGTATGGCGGTATTCAATTCCGCTTCTAATTCTCAGGGTCGCAGGTTCAATTCCTGTTGAATGAGTTGATAAAGACATAAGTCTTATATTATTTACTAGCTGATGCCCGCGGCTTCGCCCGCGTGAATGTCGGTCAAATTATATACTAAAACCTTCCTCTTTAATCACTCTATCTATTAAAAAAACCGCTTCAAAATCCGTTGCGTAGTTTTAAAGATTTAAGCATACATAGGGACGGTCGGACGGACAGACAGCGACAGCGACTTTGTTTTATACTATGTAGTGATAGGAGATACTCATCAATATTATCGACTCCATTATTGAAACCGATGGGGTCAAAACGTTCTGGAGTAGCGACTGTGAACTGGAAGACATGTGAAGGCCTCCCACTAGGTGAACCGATAACCTGGTGAAGGTTGCGGGGATCCGCTGGACGAAACCTTAGGAGTAGCCTATGTCCAGCAGTGGATGTCTTTCGGCTAAAATGATGGTGATTATTGACTCGCGGCGTCCAGGCCTTCAGGTTTTCTGGCAAACCTTATCCTCCTTTATTGATTTCAGGTGGAAGACACGATAAAGTTCCTTGTTTCCATAGAAGACCAGGACCCAGCTGGTCTGCAGAACCTGTCTCAGTCGCAGGCAGTCACCGTCATCGTGGTGGATGAGAACGATAACCCACCGATGTTTAAAAATGTAAGAATACAATATTTTTACTCGTCATGAAACAGGAATTGAGTGATATATGGAAGTTGTCTGTTAGTCATAAAGGCTGTTTGTTGTGTGAAGGAACCTTTTAATCAAAATATACTTACAAGAATCAGCAGTTCAACGCATTTGAAGAGAGATGAAGGTCGCAGTTAGATTTAAAACATGATGACCTTGAAGCAACACCTGCAGCTATACCCTTATTTATATTCTGGGGTTTGAGAAATCATCAAATGACTCTCCCCGCTCTGGGCGGAGCCGAAGGGAGTGTCAGACTTCTACTGACTAAAAACCACCTATGTTCTTTCTTAGCCCTTTGTGTCGGGGCCGCGGTATCTCTTTCGAACAACCCACAGCCCCGGCACGGCTATAGTTTACAATGCCGTCGAGAAATATTCCTCACGTATATGCTGGTATTCACACGATTTCCTTCACCGAAACAAGACCTCCTAAAAATAGGAGGTGTGTGTCTTGGGTTCGCATTCTTGACCAAGACAACCAGTAGCAGCCGTGGCCGAGCGGTTAAGGCGTCTGACTAGAAATCAGATTCCCTCTGGGAGCGTAGGTTCGAATCCTACCGGCTGCGAATACTTTTTTAATTTTATTTATTATTGCGAATAATTTTTGTAACATGAATTAATTCTTTATCACGATTATTGAGGTAATTTATTCTTTATCAGTCCGTTATTGCGATTTTTGATGAAATTATAGTTTTATTCCATGCACTGGGAATATTTTGGTATTTCATTATCTGACGGCTGCCAGTGTTCCCATAATGTGACCGATGACCGAAGCAATCTCTTGGCAGACCAACCGTCAGACCACTAGACTATAACTGCTACTGCTACCACTAACCATTTGAGAGCACATGAAAGCAGCACACCAAAGCCCTCGAAAATCACTCTAGAAAGCCATCGAACGCATATAGGGTGTAAAAGTACCCTTAACGCAAACGAAGGGTACTTGTTCTCCCCACCACGGCGATCATTTTTTTGTTCTAGACCATACCTGGGAACCCCCTAGTTACGGAGATATTGGGGGTCAAAGTTCCAAATTTTTCACAGCTCTTTTTGTAAATACTAGTTTTTCAGTTTATAACTTTACTTAAATTAGCTCCATGACCCATTTACTTTTCAAAGCATCCACTAGCACAATGTTTTAAGAGTGCTACTTTGAGTTTTACCGTAAAATGTGATTTTTGACCCCAAAAATAAAAGTCGTTTCCAAGCAAAAATTTTTGCGCAGGGGTACTTAGTTTGATGTACACAATGCTTGGTTGACGGCTGTGTGATGGGTTGATTTACACCCTGTATACTGTGACCCAAATCGGCTAGATGGCATCATCACCAAAATTCGGCATCATATAACCAAATTGGCACTTTTGGAGTTATGGCAGAGTTTCTGGACAGAAAAAGGGAAGGAACTGCAATTCACCACACGAAACCATAGCCGCTCCCTTTTTATGGAATCTATTCCTTTACCGACCGCTCCTGTTTTCATGACGTCATGTGAAGAATAAACTAAATTGTCTTTGTTTTTTCTAGAGTCCTTACGAAGTAGACGTGCCAGAGGATGAAGTAGTTGGTAAAACTCTTCTAGAGAATATTCTGGTGGAAGACAGGGATTCTGTGGGGGACGGCTTGGAAGTTGGATGCGTGCCCAATGAACAGGTAGGTTGCTTTTCAAGTCTATCAAACTGGTAGACTCAATTATTTTTGGGCTTAGTCTTTACTCCAATAAAACGAAATAGGTTTTTTTCTGTTTTACTTAGTAAAGGTAAACATGGTGACACACCAAGTTATACATATCTAGTATATCCTGATCTCGTTTTGTATGAGCTTCCTGTAGAATGAGAGATCAGGTTACTTTGGTTTTTTTTAAAGTTTAAATTGGTCGTCATGCATTTAGCCTGACGGCACGGTTGGCGCAGTGGCTAAGCGATTGGACTGCTGCGCTGCGTGTCGCGGGTTCGATCCCCGCACGGAACAAATATTTGTATGGCCTGCAGATAGTTGTTTCGGGTCTGAGTATTTGTGTATGTGACTTTACATGTTTGTGAACGCACCCACGATACAGGAGAAATTCCTAGTGTGGGGCAACGTTTTTAAAAAAAACAAAACAAAAAAAAAAAAGCTTCAATTCAGTAGGTTAAATTGGCTACCTTCAACTGTGTTGTTCATCAACACATTATTTTATGTCCTTTTAAATTGTATTAGTTAGATTTGGTAGGACGTTTGCAGCAATAACCAGTCTGATTTGCTTCTCCTACAACATCCTGTTTTGCAAATTTTTAGTATGTCGACCCCAAACTAATAGGGACTAGGGTTTATAAGGGCAGGACAATGAAGATGATGACATTGCAGTTATCCTGTTTTTTTTACTTACAAATTGTCTATATTTCAGTGGCCTGAAGCCTGCGAGACCTTCGAAGTGGTAGCGCTAAGCTCGTCAGCTCATCAGTACACCGGTGCCCTGGTGCTGCGGAAACCGCTCAACTACAACGAGAGACAGTTCTTCCAATACCAGCTGTATGCTACCGTGAGTATATCCACCAACGTGATGCTATTTTTGTAAACATTGCCCTGGCCATATCAAATCAATTGCGTGAATCAATTTTTTTTTGCTAAGCTTTTTAATAAACCCTTTTATAGAGACATTTTGGCATTGATGATAACATAACATTTATTTATTTTCAGGATACTTTGGCCCATAGATAAATACCTTACAGACTAACATATATATGATATAATATAGCTTATGTTAGTAACTAGAACTTAATAATGTAACCCGTATTAACGTAACTATGCTCTGTCTTATTGTTTACACGATACAAGAACTGATGTACACTGTTGAAGTCGCTAAACTCGTACCCTTATTCTGGCTTAACTTAATTTAGATTGCGATCAACATCAATAGAATAATGAAACAATGAGTGAAAAGTTACTCACCACTGATATCAAGCGACTTTAAATTAATCAAACACTTCTCCATTTCCCAGGACGGTACCCTGAACTCGACGGCCCACGTGGAGATCAAAGTGGTGGACGTTCAGAACTCTCCGCCCGTATTTAGTGGAGCTCTCAGCGGTGCCCTGGCGGAAGATGCGCCCGTGGGGACGCTGGCACTCACTGTGAAGGCCAGGGATGCAGATAGGGCACAGCCTAGGAGAGTTGTGTTGGAGCTTGTTACTAGTAAGTGTTTAAATTGGTTATTATTTATAAACGTAGATCTTAGGTACTCCAAATTTAATATTGGCAAGTTTATGCTATCGTCAATGCCAAGATTATTGAAAAGAAAAAACTATTTAGACAAACTTCAGTCATCATCTGCCGAGCCTTTTTCTAACCATGCTGGTCCATGCTTCCAATCTTACACGGTCGGCGCAGTGGCTGAGCTATTGGCTTCTAAGTGCTACGTTGCGTGTTACGGGTTCAATTCTCGCACGTAACATTTTTTTTGTACGGCCTACATGTAATTGTTTCTGGTATAACTGATATTCCTAGTGTGGGACAAACTAAAAAAAAAGGTTGACAGACTGTTGTTACTAAAATGAATGAAAAAAATGAATGAATGATGAATTTTTACAGATCCCTTGGATTTCTTCTTGTTGGACAGTCAAACAGGCGAACTAAGAACCGCAAAACCTTTAGACAGGGAAGCGTTAGCTGACCCATCATCACCGCTGAACCTCACTGTTCGGGTAAGTAGCTAGTTTATTTTAATATCTATCTGTTTCTGATAGAACGAAAATTTTGTTGTTACAACTATCTGGTAGTAGAAAGATATCAGTGAATGTTCTAGCTGTTTAAAGTTACCGCTTGGTTTTAAGTGCCGCTCGCATGAGATTCTAATTAGCATCATTACTTATTTTTATTCCTTTGCTACCGTTGTTTTTCGTGTGTTTGACTTTTCTGCATTCCTCGCATATTGTATTTTTTTTTTGTAAACGGTGTAGGTCATCATTTGTACAGACCTAGCCTTTTCCCAATTACATATGTTAGAACCGGCTTCCAGTCTAACCGCATGCACCTGAATACCAGTATTTAACAAGGAGCGACTGCCTATCTGACCTCAACCTAGTTAATACCGGGTAATACGATACCTACCCCTGAGTCAGACTGGTTGGAATTTCGGGTCACTACCTGTAATTTTGGGACGTCATTATTTGCACCTAGCCTTTTCTCAACTAAGACTGGTTATTAGGCTTTCGGGCAACGATCTACAAATAAAAACCCGGGACCAACGGGTTGACGTGCTTTCCGAGGCATGGAGGAAACTCGGTACGTCATGGGTGGTTACCCATCCACGCAGCAACCTAGGCACCTGCAGCTTCACCGTAAAATCGTCCCAATCGTCTGTTCATTATTTAGGCACGTGCAGCTTCACCTGAAAACCGTCCCAATCGTCTGAAATTGAGGTAAAGTAACATACATTATATCTTCTTTATCCACAGGCAACAGAAGTGGTAAACGGCGCCCCCCTAATCTCCGAGCTGACGTCCACCCTGGCGACGGTGACCATCACTATAAAGGACGTGAACGACGAGCCGCCGCGGTTCAACCGACGCGAGTACAGCGTGGAGATACCCGAGAGTCTGCCCATCGGGACTCCGCTGCCGAACTTGGATATGGTCGTCACTGATACTGATGTGGTAAGGGACTTACATAATTATATAAGTACATAAACTCACGCTTTTTCCCATGGGGGTAGGCAGAAATCACAGATTGCCACGATTTGTGCATACTCCTCTTGGTTAGGAACTTAAAGAATTGTAGGGTACTTATTAGTTTGATTGATTTTCCTTGACTCTTTGTATTGACTGGTTCGTCAAGTGGTCGCAAAGCGATTGTTGAACGTGAGGTCCTGGGTTCAATTCTCGGGCAAAGTTTTATTAGGTTTTTCCAATCGGTATTCCTCAGTGGCAGCCACAGAGTCTGGATTCGTGCCCAGTTGATGGCTAGCTTCTTATTTCATGGGACTTAACATAACTGTATGGAGGGTACTATTAAGTCCTCTACCTAACTTTTCGGGGATTACAGGCGTGATGTTACGTAGTTTTATTAATTTTCATGTGTGATAGACATTTTAGGCTGATATATTGACTGCACAGAATTATGATATGTAATTATAATTGATATCAACGACTGACGGCCTTTTACGCTATGAAATATCTATGTGTAAATTAAATGAATTAATATCTAATACCTATATGTAAATTAAAGGCAACGCACCACAAAAATCATACAAAACCCAACTACAAACTTCTTCTCACCTTTTGCAGGGTCTGAACTCCGTGTTCACTCTACGTCTATCAGACGAGATGGGTGCATTCATCGTGGAGCCTTCAACAGCAACTGGAACAGCCTCTGTGACGTTAAGACTTAATTCCAGCCTGGATTATGAGGACCCCAACCAGAGGAAGTTTATTTTGGAGGTTTGTTTTACGTGCTCTCGATTATGAGAAGGATTTAACGAATTTCTGGACTGTGATAATATTAAGACAAGTATAAAATGGTATAATTAGTGCTTAAGTATTATAACTAAAATATATTTAACAGCTGCAAGTTATGATAATTTTAAATTCAAATGTTTGGTAGCCTAGGTTTATATCCTGTGTTTCAGACCACCACTTGACATATTTGACTGTGTTTTGTTGACGTGGCTATATCAGTCCAGGAAATGACATGCATATTCCTCTTCCTCTTTTGGAGTTACTAACTTACCCATTGAGTTATAGGTTAGCATATTAGCATGTTAACCTTAACCTTTTCAACCTTTGCTTGAGAAAAAGAAATAATTTTCCATGATTTAATTTCTTATCTATCATTGCTCTACAGCTTCAGTCCATATTTTTATATTTGATTGTAAACTTACGTTCCAGGTGATAGCCGAAGAGCTCCACACATCTCCGCGCCTCTCGTCCAAGGCCAGCGTCACGATATCGCTGACAGACGTCAACGACAACGCGCCGCAGTTCGCAGACGAGCCCTACTCCGCCACCGTCGCTGAGAGCGCCTCTGCCGGCACCAGGGTCGCTAGCGTGAGGGCTACGGATAGGGATACTGGCAGGTAACATATTGGGATAGTAGTTGTACTCAGTAAACTATAAAATAAGAGTAACCGGGAACTGATCTAGATTGCTTTAGCACCATTATTTTTTCCATTTGCGTTTCACCAGATAAAGGGTGTAAAAGTACGTACCGGTAACGAAGCCTTGAAAGGCACTTCTCTTCGTTCTCCCACCTGGAATCATCGCATTTTTGTATAACTTACCAGTTTTGTTATAACTTAACTTTAAATATCTACAGCCCCCCCCCCCTGTTCTATTCAATAAATCCATCAGTACAATTTTTTCAGTCGTACCGTAAAGCGGGATACTTCACCTCAAAAAAAGTCGTTTCCCTGCAATAGTTTTGATGTACCTAAAGCGGGAGCCCACCAAACTACGAACGGAATACCGTTAACCTTCAAATAAAATCATTGATGACATAGTTATTCGTTTAGAAACCCAATAAGCACTACATATCCTTCCACCTTCCAGATTTGGCACAGAAGGCATAGTGTACCACCTCTCAGGCAACGGCGCAGAGCTGTTCAGGGTGGACAACCGCAGTGGAGTGATCACCGTGGCACCGTGTCCCACGCCTGGGCAGGCGCCCTGCCTGGACTATGAGACGAGGAAGGACTACTTCTTGCAGTACAAGGTATGACCTATCACACCAAGAAGTTATACTGTCCATGGCTGTAACACGAAATACCACATGGTTTTGGTGTTTTTTTTTCGTACTCTAAATACGTGCTTTGGACGTTGAGTTGCGGACACCTGCCTGTGTACAATACCACATATCACATGGTTTTTAACACGTTCATTCCCGGCAGAACTCACGGAGGTGGCTAAAATTAAAAAAAATGTCTTAATTTACTTCAAAACAACATTTTTAAACTGTTATAGACTTGCGAGTTTATAATATTGCTAGCTTGTCTTTCTATCTGTAATACCTACCTTCAGGTTCTGATGGAACTCATAGAACTCGTGTTCTAAAAAATATGCAGGTGTAACACAAAAGCACATTTTTGTCCTAATTATCTTCCACCATTCTCAGGCAACCGACGACGATGGTGCAGGTCAGATGACAGTGGTCTCCCTCCAGATATCTCTGACAGACTCCAACGACAACCCGCCAGTGTTCAACACTGCTGTCTACAAAGCTTCCATCGATGAAGATGCTGTGAAGTTTGAACCAGAGCTACAGGTGTGTACAAAACAAAAATTAATTTGTTATTTTATTAAAAGTATAAAAACTGAGCACATAGAACACAGAACAGAACTGTTATACAAATTCTACTAATACGCTTGCTATACTTGTAATCTGGAACCAGTTTCATACACCAGTTATGATGGTTTTTATTAATTTTTAATGTTATCAACGTAACACTTAATTAAACCAAAATGACATCTCAACTTATGTCTGTTATATCAACCCGCAAAGAATCTGTGTCTCAGCAGTGGGAACGCTTATACGCGTGTTACAATGCTTAAGCTTCTGCTCTACATCTGGATTAAAGGTGGAAGCTTCAGAGAAACCTGCGAAATTCAAATTGTCTTATGATTTTCGGAATTTACAACGTATCAGAACGTATTTTAACAACATTTTTAATCAACCTACAGCCTGACACTGACCTGCTAATTGTAAAAAAAAACAAGAATTTTCAAATACTAATACAAATATAATATTCGCAGGTCCAAGCTCGTGACGTGGACGCCACATCCGACATCCGCTACTCGATCATCGCGCCCGTAACGCACCCGTTCTGGATAGACCCTATCAACGGCAAGATATCCGTGCGCACTGATACCGGCGGAGTTACTCCTCCTGAAGAAGGGAACAAGATCTACTTGACTGTGCTGGTAAGATCGAATTGGATGAACTAATAATATGCTAGCTTTTTCATTGGCTTTTTGTAGGCATGTCTAATGTATATAGACGAAGTGAGGGTACTAATGGCGCCCGGATGCCACCATTGCTCATATCGGCCGGAGGACACGGTGGAGCACACCGCGGAGGTGTGTCCCGCTAGCGTCGTGTTCTTGTAGCGCCCATCGGCGGCCGCGACCTCTCGCGTGCGGCCCGCCCGCAAGCTGTAGTCTGGGGCTGCGGGTTGTTCGCAAGAGATACCGCGGCCTCGACATGAAGGGCTAAGAAGGAACATGGGTGGTTTTTAGTCAGTAGAAGTCTGACACTCCCTTTCGCTCTGCCCAAGAGCGGGAGGGGTTATTTGATGATTTTCCACCCGCCCAAAAAAAAAGGGTGCCATGTCTTAATTGTATTCTAGCAAATTATTAATCTGTATATAGTCTTAAAACTAATCATTATGATCACTTAATCCAGGCAACAGATGGCGTCCACAACGCAACCTGTAGAGTGGAGATCGCAGTCCGTGACGTGAACAACCACGCGCCCGTGTTTGATACTGACAAGTATGATGCTGATATCTCTGAAGATGCACCTATTGGTAAGTCTACGTCCAAGGGTGGATCTAGGGGGGGGGGCACGGTGGCACGTGCCCCCCCCCCCCAGACTGTTATGGAGTTTCCATCACAGCACATACTTTATAACCAAATCGAGTTATCAAAGCAAATAGGATATTTCTGGGGGAAGGGGGGGCGGGGGCACATGTAGTCTTATCAACAAGTACTTATTGATAAAAAAAAAATAACCAAAAAGCTCGTGTTGACTAGCTAGACTACATGTGTGCCCCCCCCCAGAAAGAAATCCTGGATCCGCCCCTGTCTACGTCTGAAACTTGTATTTAGCTACGTTCTGGAAATAAGTATACCAACGCATCAATCAAGATAATGACTAGAAACAATCAACTTGGTAAGCAAAAGAATAGACTAGTGTGGTCTAGCTAGATTAAAGCGCGTCGCTGAAATGTAGGAAAATAGTGTAATATTGTTAAGGAAAATAGGCACAAAATCAACTAAACAACTTAACGTTTTTAAGCAGACATAGTCACTAACAAACAAACAAAAACAACAAACAAACAAAAACAACAAACAAACAACAAACAAACAAAAACAACAAACAAACATGGTAAATATCCCGTTTTCAGTATTAATAATAGTATACACCAGTCAGAGTTTTTTGTGCCGCGCTTGGACCTCTGACTTGCTTTTCTATGCCGTCGAGAAATATGGTTTCCTCACGATGTTTTCCTTCACCGAAGCAACTGATAATAATACAATACTGACAGACTGCTGAGCATGACCTCCTGGGTTCGATTCCCGGGTCGGGCAAAGTGTTATTGACTTTTTCCATCAGGAATTTATCAGTAACAGCTACGGAGTCTGGATTTGTGCCCGGTTGATGGCAATAGGCTCGCTCCCTATTACATAACTGGCAAAACGTGGGTGTACTATTAGGTACACCTCTGCCTCTCTGGATTACACGCGTGATGTTATGTGTTATGATTTGATTAGTATGATTAAATGGCGTGATTCGAAGTCGGGACCACCACCACCACTACCACTGCTTAAATGACAAAGCCATAACAGTTTTCCACTCAATTCTTCCCAGGCACGGAAGTAGCAGCCGTCCGCGCAACAGACCTGGACAGCGGCATCAACTCGGAGCTCAAGTACTGGATACAGAAGGGAGCGCTGGACTCGTTCGCGATACACAACGACACCGGAGTGGTCACTGTGTCCTCTAACCTGGACTATGATAAGAGGAACACGTATAGGATACAGATTGTGGCTACTGATTTGGGTAAGTAGCATACACTTGGAGAAGAGACGAGACAGGGAGAGGTTGATTTCCCGATTTCATCATCATCATCAGCCTATAGAACGCCATAACAAGCGGCAACCTGCCACTTGCACCCACAAGTTGCCCGCGACTTTGACGATGTCGTCGATCCACCTGTTAATTGCCAGATGGCACACCATAATAAATGTGATGTTTAAAAAAAAGTTAAATTAAATTAAATTGTTTATTCAATAACCACAAAGAAACAACAAGTTGATGATTAGAGCTCTTTTTTAAAAAAACCTGTGTTAGGAGACTCCGGTGTTTCACAGCTAGTTAAAGGGGTTTGAACTTCTTGAAGCTAGCAGATACAGGGTGTAAACGAACCCTTCACGCATCCGTCAACCAAGCATTCTGGACATCAAACTAAGTACCCCCACGCAAAAATTTTGCTGGGAAATGACTTTTTTTTTTGGGGTCAAAAATCACATTTTACGGTAAAACTCAAAGTAGCACTCTTAAAACATTGTGCTAGTGGATGCTTTGAATAGTAAACGGGTCATGGAGGTAATTTAAGTAAAGTTAAAACCTGAAATACTAGTATTTACAAAAACAGCTGTGAAAAATTTGGAACTTTGACCCCCTATATCTCCGTAACTAGGAGGTTCCCAGGTATGGTCTAGAACAAAAAAATGATCGCAGTGGTAGGGAGAACAAATGCCCTTCATTTGCGTTAAGGGTACCTTTACACCCTATAGACCCACCGCCATCCCGACTTATTTTTAGAAATCACGGCGCACGGTGAAATTGCTTTGTGAGGACACCCAGTCGAACAAAAATAAGATGGTAAATCTGTTAATATCAAATACAAAACTTTCTTGCTGATATCTGTCTATAATAAATAACACCACGCCTGTAATCCCTGAAGGTTCAGGCAGATGTGTACCTAATCTAATAGCAGTAATAGTGTGCCACAAATCGCCACTTATTTTGAAGTCCAACGTAATAAGGAGCGAGCCTATTGCTAACAACCGGGCTACTGAGAAATTCTTCATGAAAAAACCAAACTATAACGATTTGCCCGACCTAGGATTCAAATCTATCACGCAGTCGCAGACCAACGAGGCAATCAAATAAAGCACCAAGTGTTAAACACATTTTCTTCTTCAGGTATACCCAGTCTCACGGGCACAACCGAACTGACAGTCCACGTTATAAACGTGAACGATAAGAAGCCATACTTCACGCCGTCCATTCAACGCGCAGAGGTGTCAGCAGACGCCGAGCTCGGCTCCGTGGTACACAACCTGATAGCCGTGGACCCGGATATCACGGATAACGGGTCGCTGGTGTATGAGATGGGTGATAGAGTGATAAGGGCGGTTGATAAGAATGGGAAAGAGGTGAGAATTATTTTTTAGGATTATATAGGTTATTTCTAAGTTATTAAGGGTGAATTTCACCAATGACAGAATTTGAACATGTCTGTGTGTTAGCTCTTGAATGCTGACAAATCTAAAATCGCATTCAATTACATCTGTGGTCTCAGCTCATAGAACCTCTTTATTTTTAACTGTCTTCTTAAAAAGAAGGAGGTTATCAATTCAGTTGCATTTTTACCCGACTGCAAGGAAAGGGTAATGTGTTTATTAATGTTTGTTGCCTCAGAACTCTGTCATTTATGAACTGATTTGAAAAAATCTTATATCATATGAATAGATAATTATGCTTTCCTATTGGCCCCATAAAAATTTAATAAAATGGATTCAATATTTTGGTTTTTTAACACGTTCATTGCCACATCACAGGACGTCGCGTGATGGTGACTTTTTTTTTTGGGGGGTGGGAAATCATCAAATAACCCCTTCCGCTCTTGGCCAGAGCGGAAGGGAGTGTCAGACTTCTACTGACTAAAACCACCCATGTTCCTTCTTAGCCCTTGTGCCGAGGCCGCGGTATCTCTTGCGAACAACCCGCAGCTCCGACGGGGCGTGATGGTGCCGTGATGCTTTATTCTTTTTTGTGATCTACAGGTGTCAGACGAAGGTATCTTCGGCTCCTGGTTTTCAGTGCAACCTAATGGTACGATAATAGTAACTCAAAAGTTGGACAGAAGTCGGGCAGCGGTGTTAACCTTACCTGTTAGAGTAACTGATGCTTCTGCACCTACGCTGCAGCAGGCTGATGGTAAGTTGATATCTTGAATTTGGGTGGTTGTATATGGCTTGGAAGTTACTGTAGCATTTGACGGAATTTATGAAGTCTGTTTTGTTCTCTTGGTTTATAACTAGACCCGGGGTCGATAATTTTTGAAACCTAAAAAAATAATAGTAGGTTGATGAAACCCATTGGAGAAGGAAGACAATATATAACAAAAATGAAAAGAGAAATAATTTAGGACCGATCTAAGGTCGGGAAGTGGGGGTGTAGGGGTTTTCAAGGTTAAAAAACGGTTTATCTGGATTTCCGGCAAAACTACAAGTCCTATGGAAAAACGATACATTGCTAAGTTGTAGGTAATAAATAACACCCGCACTTCCCGACCTCAGATCGCCCATAAATTAAATTTCTTTTCGTTTTAGTTATATTCTCTTCCTTTTCCAATGGGTTTTATCCTACTATGTTTTTTGTGACTTTTTACCATTTCTAAAGGCGCTTCAGGATTGGTCTAAACGTGTCAGATTGTATTAAGGGATCTGTCTCTTTGTACCTTTATCTTATAACATACACACAGTTAATAGAAAACTTTTCAGTTTCATCCGATAATTGTGAAAAAACATGCATAATAGGTACTTTTTGTGATCAATATACCCAGAACCACTCAACACCTCATTTTTCTCTTCCAGGAGAGCTAATAATCACCATAGTAGACGTGAACCGCCACGCCCCCGTGTTCTCCCAACCCTCATACCTGGAGAGCTTGGTGGAGGAGCAGCCCATAGGCACCGTGCTCAACACTTACGTGGCCACGGACAGGGAGACGCCCGTGCAGGCCATCGTGATACACCCACCCAGCCCGTACTTTACTATTGATAATGTTACTGGTGAGTTTAACTACATATTTATATAAGGCTTTTTGAGCTTTCTGTGTTAACTTCACCTGACTTTGCGAAGAAAAGCAATTTTTCTTCTTCTTTTCGAGTCGATGACTAAATTTTGTCCGATTAATACGTAGCATCCTAGACAGCTCTGTCGTTTGCTTCATACAAGTCCTTGAGCGTGCAGTTAGTTGTGCACGACGGGCACCAGAGGTGTGGCATATTATCCTGTGTTGAGGCTCCACACTCGCATTCTGTCTGAGATGGGTCTCTATGGGGCCATCTCGCCAAGTTCGTGACCAGAGGGTAGTATCCCTGCTGGCGCAATGAAGTGAGAATAGAAAAGCAATAAAAAAAAAATCTTTATTTCAGACCTTAGTCCATACGTAGTTAGTGGTTAGTGGTTATAAACAGACTTTACTTACATGCTATGTTAGTGTTGTTAGTACTTAATTCTATTTAACATAAACCTATTCCTAATTTTACCCAGTGCCTTTGGATGGGGCAGTCCACTCGGCCAACAATCATTTTCAGGATGCTGTTCCGAGTGCTACGCAAACGTTGCAGTAGGGAACTGGGCGTCGTGCAATTTAAATTTAATTTTGTTTTAATATTTGTACGCTCTTGACGGCAAAACATAGAGATCTCAGAATTCTTATTTTCACCTTTTACACCTATGTTTAGCAAATAAAGAACTTAGACTGCGGCCAAACAGTTACCAACAAGATCAAAGGTGGATCGAGTTGAAATTGGCTGCAATTATTCAATCAATCAATTTTAGACTGACAAGCATAACGTTGTCTATGTTTCACCGACATGAATTTCATTATAATAAATCGACCGCGTTGTGATTCAAAAAGAATTAAACTATATTTCATATCATAGACACGGATACAGATAATCTACAAAAGAGAGTTTATAAACTATGACAACAGCAGAGTAATAACAAATAGAGACACCACTTAGAATATGAATGATTATTATAGATACATTTTAACATTCATAACCGTCAAAGTGAATTATAATATTATTATCTTGTTATACAGATAAATAAGTGTGAAATAAATATGTATTTTACATCTGACAAACTATCAAGCATTTCCTCATAATTCTTCGTAAGAGCTTTTTCAGAATCCATACAGCATTTTATATATTACTATAACATCCCCATTCTACCCCCAGGTGTAGTAAAAACCGCCGCCCGCATAGACTACGAGAAGATCCACAGCATCAACTTCACACTGGTCGCGGTGGACTCCGGCGTGCCCGCGCTGAGCACGGCAGCCGGCGTCACGGTGACGTTACGTAACGCTAACGACGAGGAGCCCGTGTTCGCTGCCGCAGCTTATGACGCAGCTGTGCCTGAACATTCGCCAGCGGGGACCAGTGTCATTACTGTGTCTGCTGTGGATAAGGATGAAGGTATGCGCGTGATACAGTTTATTTTTTTACGTCAGTATTTGAATTGATATGGTCACTAACTTCATCATTAAAATATGGTGATTGCGACAGCGCCGAAGTAAAAAGAACTCAAACCAAATTAGTAAACATGTTAAATATCCCGTTTTCAGTGTTAATGATAATCTGATATCATGCCTGTAATGATATTTTAAATTATCATAGGCATTTGTTAGCCTACAGTTATCGGCTCCACAACACCTTTGCCTGCAGCTTGGAAGTAAATTACGGATTGAATGCAGTGACAAAGTTTCCCCATTTGTACGAAAATGTACTATATTTTTCAAACTAACGTCTTTCGGCTTCGTTCCTAAAGATGTTTCGTAAACCATAAAACTTTTGAACATATAATGGACCGAAAAATAGCTAATTTAGTGCGGGAGACAATTGACGTATCCTTACTCTCTTGGTACTAATTTATTTATTTGAACTCTTTCCAATCAGCTCTTTTCTTTCCCAGATGAATTCGGCGAAGTAACCTACAGTCTGTCAGGAGAGTCATCACAGCAGTTCACCATCGACCCTAAGACCGGAGTGATAACAGTAGCGGAGGGCGCTGAGCTCGATAGGGAGGTAGCTGCGGATGTGAGGTTGAGGGCCATCGCTAGTGATAATGCGCCTGCACATCTTAGGAGGACTACCAGTGTACCTGTAAGTAGTTCTATAAAGTTTTTTTTCTGATATTATAGTACTTACTCGTATGAGACAAGAGATGAAGCTTGATTAGTCGCGTTGAAAGTTTCAGTCAAGGATATTTTAGGCCACCATAGACAACTAGATGGGCTCGGCATGGGATGGCATGGCTTTCTCAAAAAATGTCTCAAAAAATGGATCTGTGTCTAGAAGTGAGACAGTACAGGAAAATAACAATGTTTTCGTAAAACAATATTGGTCTCGATGGTGTAATTTCGATCGTAGATGGTAATTATGTACAGTTGAAAGCTGTTGGTGATCAATCTTTCGCTTCAGAAAAAATAACTGGCAGTAGCCCGTTGCGATGATACTCCGTCTTCGTCACAGTTCAGGAAGAGGAGAGGAGTTTTTAAGATGTTTGTAGCGTTTGATATCATATTTTATTCATGACATGGTCATATCCGCTATTATTTAATTAATTATGCCCTCAGGTCCACATAAAAATCCTAGACATAAACGACCACCCGCCGATCTTCAGCCAGAAGGTGTACAAGAGCACGATAGCAGAGAACTTGCAGCTGAACCCGCCGGCTGCCATCCTGCAGGTGTTAGCTGATGATAAGGATGAGGGGATCAATGGGAAGATCGAGTATAGGATTGTGGAACAGAGTGAGCCGGGTAAGGATGCTTTTAGACATTTAAAATAACAAAAAAAAGTTATAATTTTTCTCACAATCTTGAAAACATGTTATAGAAAAATACCACTTTACGATGCATTTAATTCTCTCTAATCGTATAGATGAGAACATTTTTTTAATTTTTTCTAACTTACTATTGAAAAACCATAATTATTTGATAACTATTTCAGAAAATCAAAGTGATTTTATGACATAGTTATTTATTTTATTTCAGAAAATCACTGTAGTCACATTCTCTATAAGTATAGTTTTATTTTAATATTTTGGACTAAATATGTCCTCTATTAGAAGTTTATCAGGTACGGTCTAAATAAAAAAAATATTGTAATGACAGGAAGAACAAGCGCTTTTCGACTTCGTTTAGTATAATTTTACACCCTGTATGTAGCTGGTATTCCAAAAGACAGCTTTTCTAACCACCCAAATCCCTTCCAGGCGTCTTCACAGTAGACCCTACAAACGGCATCATCTACCCAGCCAAGCCAGTCACGGGCAACACATCGTACCACCTCACGGTGACGGCACGCGACGAGGCAGGTGCGGGCGCGCACACGGACACCGCGCGAGTGGACATCTCCGTGCTCAGCGTCAACAGGCACAGCCCGGTGTTCACGCAGCCGCCGCATGAACAGCGGCAGCTGGAGATACCTGAGGTTAGTAGCGCGAGTGGACATCTCCGTGCTCAGCGTCAACAGGCACAGCCCGGTGTTCACGCAGCCGCCGCATGAACAGCGGCAGCTGGAGATACCTGAGGTTAGTAGCGCGAGTGGACATCTCCGTGCTCAGCGTCAACAGGCACAGCCCGGTGTTCACGCAGCCGCCGCATGAACAGCGGCAGCTGGAGATACCTGAGGTTAGTAGCGCGAGTGGACATCTCCGTGCTCAGCGTCAACAGGCACAGCCCGGTGTTCACGCAGCCGCCGCATGAACAGCGGCAGCTGGAGATACCTGAGGTTAGTAGCGCGAGTGGACATCTCCGTGCTCAGCGTCAACAGGCACAGCCCGGTGTTCACGCAGCCGCCGCATGAACAGCGGCAGCTGGAGATACCTGAGGTTAGTAGCGCGAGTGGACATCTCCGTGCTCAGCGTCAACAGGCACAGCCCGGTGTTCACGCAGCCGCCGCATGAACAGCGGCAGCTGGAGATACCTGAGGTTAGTAGCGCGAGTGGACATCTCCGTGCTCAGCGTCAACAGGCACAGCCCGGTGTTCACGCAGCCGCCGCATGAACAGCGGCAGCTGGAGATACCTGAGGTTAGTAGCGCGAGTGGACATCTCCGTGCTCAGCGTCAACAGGCACAGCCCGGTGTTCACGCAGCCGCCGCATGAACAGCGGCAGCTGGAGATACCTGAGGTTAGTAGCGCGAGTGGACATCTCCGTGCTCAGCGTCAACAGGCACAGCCCGGTGTTCACGCAGCCGCCGCATGAACAGCGGCAGCTGGAGATACCTGAGGTTAGTAGCGCGAGTGGACATCTCCGTGCTCAGCGTCAACAGGCACAGCCCGGTGTTCACGCAGCCGCCGCATGAACAGCGGCAGCTGGAGATACCTGAGGTTAGTAGCGCGAGTGGACATCTCCGTGCTCAGCGTCAACAGGCACAGCCCGGTGTTCACGCAGCCGCCGCATGAACAGCGGCAGCTGGAGATACCTGAGGTGACGAAGCTTATTTTGTGGAATGGGAATCTTTAAAGACCCTTCCCACTCTGGGTGGAGCGGAAGGGAGTGTCAGACTTGTACTGACTAAAACTCATGCTTCTTCTTAGCCCTTTGTATTCTGGGGCTGCGTGTATCTCTTTCGAACAGCCCCGCAGCCTGAGGTGAATAACTGACTATCCTCTCTTCTTCTTCTGCTTTTTATTGTATCTCATGTTTCTACGACAAATAAATATTTTCTTTCTATAAACATGGCCGTCTCAAAAGTGCATCGTCAAGGATCGAATAATGATATAACCGACACGTTTGAGAAACGAATAGGTTAGTGGCCATCTATCTCTACATAAAAAATACAGTTCTTTCCTATTCACTATCTGCCTAGGCTAATTCAAACTACGTTCAGGTCGGCTTCCAGTCTCTTTTTATTTTTTTGCTAGCCCTTCACTCTATTCCCAAACCACAGTAGCTACTTATAGTGCGATTATTTCTCTGGGACCTCACCGAGCTTCATTTTCCCGGCGGTTTTCTGGTGGACCGGTGGACAACCGGGACCAACAGCTTACCCTGCTTTCCGAGTCACGGAAGAAACTGGTCACCCATTTACGAAATATTCTCAAATCTTTATCACACCCACAGAACGCAGCCCAATCGGACTACCTCATCACCACAATAAAGGCCACAGATGAAGACAGCGGAGACAATGGCCGCGTGTCTTACTTCCTCAAGGTGGACAATCAGAACGTGGGGGAGACTCAGGAGTTCAGCCTGGACAAGGATACTGGGGAACTGAGGACTAAGACCTTCTTGGATAGGGAGCATAAGGCTGAGTATCAGGTTAGCTTGAAAATCAATTTATTATCAAAGCAAAATAGTTTCTTTAGAATACTTTAGATAAACAGCATAACAACCTTCTGTTCATTGAAATACACGAGACCACTTCAGCAGTAGGTTCGAAAGGCCCGCTGTTGACAATTATGACAGCAGTCAGTGTCTACTCGATCGGTCCGTTAAAGTTGATAACGCAAATTCGGAGACGTGTTTCTTACATCGTGCATCGGTGCGTTTATGAGAACTTCACACAAGCTGCACACTGCAAGAAATGGTTCTCCGAATTTTTGGGCCTAAATGTAACAGCTGCTCGTGTGGATATTGCATCGAAAACCCCTTTTTATCTCTGGATGACGTAGGTAACGCAATGACGATGACTGCAGTAGTAGATTACATCCAAAATTTACAAATTACTGCTGTGTTTAGGCACACATCTTATCAACATGATTTTTTAAGCCTGACTGTTTTTAACATCCCATCACTTCAAACCGATTTTGTTTGATTCTCCCAGCTGGTAATAGCAGCAGTAGACAACGGCACTCCAGCCAAGTTCGAAAGCCTCCGTCTTCTGACTGTGGTACTAGTGGACGACAACGACAACGCGCCGCGCTTCTCGTCACCTCTCCATCAGTTCAGCATCAAGGAGAACTTGCTGCCAGGAGTTATTATTGGTAAGTATAGCCCATTCCCTCTTATAGAGGGGAGGCCTTTTTTTTGGTGGATGGAAAATCATCAAATAACCCCTCCCGCTCTTGGGCAGAGCGAAAGGGAGTGTCAAACTTCTACTGACTAAAAACCACCCATGTTCCTTCTTAGCAATTCATGTCGAGGCCGCGGTATCTTTTGTGAACAACCCGCAGCCCCGACGGGCTAGAGAGGAAGCCTGTGTCCCAGTAATGGGAACATTATAGGCTAATAATGCTAGGCTATGAGATGGTAATGATTAGCAAATATTGTTGCCACTGATACGACACAGGCCTTTGTATTATAGCCCATACGGGTGTCAGTGACGATGCTAGGGATAACCCTATTTTGAAAACTTTTTTTATGACCTTAGATATGAGCCATCTTATTTGGCTTCTTACTAACAGATAAACAAGACCCAAGACTCTTAACTAAGACTCGAGAAATGGGTGAAGGTTTGAGTCCGATAGCTTAATTTCGAAAACGCTTTGATTCAACTTCGTATGTCTATCTTTTTTGGCATTACGACAGTGAAATACATATGACTTTCCGAATTGAACTGTTTGTGGATACGGGAGCCCCCGTTCATCAACCATGTTTTTGTAAATAATGTATATAATTGTTTAAAAAATGTCGTTGACAATAGGGGATCGGACAAAAAAAAACTAATTAGTCCGTCAGAAAGATTTCCAAAAAATATGGAACACATATTTTTAATTTTTTCACGTAAACAAAAAATTAAGACAAAACAGTGCTTCGAAAACTCGTGTGACGTCACATGTTAGTACATTTTTTACCTACAAGTGACGTTTCAACCCCCACTCATGATCTTTGACGCGTTTTATCTTCGTCAATTTTTAATAATTTGATAAAACAAAAAACACGTATCCAATATTTTTCGATAATCTAACTGACGGACTTAACAGAATCATATTTTTTTGAGTCAGTCCGATCCCCTATGGTGGATGAGGAGGAATGAGGCACTTATTGTTATATTTTTTTTTATCTGAAATCTGTCTGATCAATGATCAATGATCAATTCAATCCAATTTTTATTTAAATGTATAGATTATTATGATATATGAGCTATAATAGAAGTTAATTTCTGAATATCTTATCTAAATAGATGTTTGTATGTCTAGTCTGGCTTAATCATTGTAGTGAAATATGTTAGGGGATGGCGCTGTTTGCCGAGATACAGGATCCGTCCTAGTTCGGCATCAGAGGATTCCATATTAAAAACTTGTATACTATAGGCCTAACAAGTCATGAAAAAAGTCATGAAAAGTCATATTATGATTATGATATGTATTTGTTTGTTACACAGGTACAGTGAAGGCCACGGATAAAGACTCAGGTGAAAATGGCATGGTGTACTACCATATCCTGGAAGGTAACCAAGAAGGGGCATTCACTGTAGACAGAACCTCGGGTATCATCAGGGCTAACATCACCTTTGATAGGTAAGGAATACAAGTTATTTTTTTCTTAGCCTCATGAGTCCCACTACTGGGCAAAGGACTTTCTCCTTTCAAACCTCTCTATCTGGTCCGATATCTCCATGCTCGCCATGTTCGCCCGGTAAACAAAATTAGATCGTTACACTATCTTCGCCGCGGTCTACCTTGACGGCGATTTCTTCTGTCAGGCGTCCAATGAGTTCAATTATGTTTTCGTAGTCATGTCTTGTAGACAATTCATTATCAGCTAGAATTAGATCAAAATCAACCACTTGGCCCCCTTAATGAGTTGTAGGTACTCACTAATACTTTTTTAGTTCAATATTTTGTGGATGTCCACCTACACGGTTCCAAGTATAGCTAAGTAGTAACCATCTAGATGACCCCAATATTACAAAAAATAAACTTAGATTGTCAAAACGACATTTTGTTTCCAGAGAACACCAGTCAGATTACTCCCTCACAATATACGCCAGCAACAACCCCATACTAGAGCACGCGGCGGCCATCTTGAACTCGGTGGACAACGCGACCGACGGGCAGGACCCCAGCGTTACCGGCGTGAAGATACGGGTGCTGGACGAGAACGATAACGAGCCCAAGTTCCAGCATAAGGTTTATTATGCAGGTTAGTTATTAGCGTAGTTTGAATAAGAAAATAGTTGAGTAGAATTAACTCGTGGAGCTCATGGCTAAATAATAGCAGTCGGCGCTTAACTAGGTAGGTCCGTGGATGATGCTAACCACCCATCACATACCGAGTATCCTCTATGCCTCGTAAAGCAAGTTAAGCCATGTCCCGGATGTCATTTGAAGATCTTTGACAATAGTTACAGGGAGTCAGTGCCCCGAAAGTCTGACAACCGGTCTTACCACGGCATATCTTATCCAACACTAATAAGTACCAAAAAAAACAAATATCACAATGACTGGGAGAAGAAATGGTAACTTTTACATTCATTATAATGGTTACAAAATGAATGGATAAACTAATTTCTTTTAAATATCCATCTGATTTTTTCAATTTTTTTATGTCTAGAATACTTTTCGTGGTGATTTGACCGGTTTTTTTTTGTGTTAGTCTGCTCTGAAATCTATCTGAAAGGGTTGCCAGCCAAAAACTTACCTTGTTGCTTCATCCCTAAAAGTGTTTGCTAAAAGAAAAACTATCACACATTTTATACGTTTTTTTATTTCCCGCAGGAATAAAACACACAGCGCGCGTCAACGAGCCAGTTATTTCAGTGATAGCTGAGGACCCGGATCTGGAGGAGAATGGAACCATTGTGTACATGGTGGCTGCCTCCAATCTGTACAAGTTTGGAGCGTCGCAGCCCAGTGGGAGTGTTGTGCCTTCGCCTTTCAACATTAGCCAGGATGGTGAGTCATTGCCATTTTATTTTCTTAGCTGAATGCTAATATTCAGCTGCATCCGGTTAGACTGGAAGCCGACTCCAACATAGTTAGGAAAAGGCTAGGCAGATGATGATGATGATGAGCTGAATAGTTCCATCTTTTCCTCAAAAAGGGGACCCTGGTGGTCTGTATCTTTTAGTACCATTCAAATTCATAGATAGTAACTAAGTAAATAAGAAAGTTAGATGTGCACTGACAGACCCTTTTACATAGAAAAACGACGACTTTGACGACACGGTTGGCGCAGTGGCTGAGCGATTGGACTGCTGCGCTGCGTGTTGCGAGTTCGATCCCCGCACGGAACAAATATTTGTATAGCCTACAGATAGTTGTTCCGGGTCTGGGTGTTTGTGTATGTGAGTTTAAATGTTCGTGAACTCACCCACGATACAGGAGAAAATCCTCGTGTGGGGCAAAGTTTAAAAAAAAAAGAAGTATGGTGAACTGTATGCAAAATGATAAAGTGGTTAGAAAAGGGTATATTTACGAGATGACGACAAAAAGACAACTATGAAAGAAGAAGAAATGCTGTGCCGATCTTCAATTAAATGGAATGATTGGGGGCATTGCATTTAGTTTTTGGGGGGTATGAGGAACAGGGTGTAAAGTTCCTCATCCCCCATAGAAAAGGGAGGATCCTCCGACCAGACGGGTGTTGTGTCTGGTGGGCTAACTGCCCGACATATGTAAGTCGGGATTTTCTATATAGGCTAATGTCGCGAATAAAGTTGATAGCGCGATGTAGGATTTTGCCAAATTAGTTCGCATGTGTTGCGATAGATGTAGCTGTCACCACAAGTTAAGAGATATGCACGATGTAATGTGTTGTTTGTTAACTAAAGATATATTTTCCAGGCATTTTGATGACGGCACACTATATGGCAGAATACAATCAAGATCGATTTGTTTTGGATATCATCGCACAGGAACTTGCGCCGCCACACAGACAGGCCAAGGCTCAAGTTTACGTAAGTTACTTTTATGATACCATATCTAGAAACTACATAAATATTTTATAACATCCAGTGATGAAGAAGAAGACATCCAGTCGTAATCCCCGAACGATGAGGCAGAAGTGTACTTATAGTAATCGCACCTTCCGTCAGGTTCGTTTAGGTTCTATACAGGGTGTAAATCAACCTATCACACACCCGTCAACCAAGCATTCTGTACATCAATCTAAGTACCCCTATGCAAAAATTTTTGCTGCGAAATGACTTTTTTTTGGGGTCAAAAATCACTTTTTACGGTAAAACTTAAAGTAGCACTCCAAAAACAATGTGCTAGTGAATGCTTTGAATAGTAAACGGGTCATGGAGGTAATTTAAGTAAAGTTAAAACCTGAAAAACTAGTATTTACAAAAACAGCTGTGAAAAATTTGGAACTTTGACCCCCAATATCTCCGTAACTAGGAGGTTCCCAGGTATGGTCTAGAACAAAAAAATGATCGCAGTGGTGGGGAGAACAAGTGCCCTTCGTTTGCGTTAAGGGTACTTTTACACCCTATATAGTAGAGGCAACCCGATTTCCAACCGTGCAAATTCGATCCCAAATCTCCTAATCCTGACTTCGTGGCAAATAAGAAATTCTTGATGGAGAAATTCAAATAACACATTGTTCGATCTGCGAATCAAACCTAAGACCTTATTTTCAACAATAGCGTTTGCGACCCACAGGGCAGCTAAAAAAAACTGCAGGAAAAAGGAAACAAGTTGTTCTTTATACCCAAATAACAATATTTTTAACATTTGTAACGGGATATTTACCATGTTTACTATTTATTTCGAGTTTCCGATATTTTGCCTTCGGCGTTATTGCAAGTACCATGATCACGGATAAACTGATGTATTGCGGGCTGATGTTTATGAGCAGACAAAAAAGTCAACCCTCTTGTCCGTTTTTGGCGCTCGAAAAACAAAAATACAATGTTACTTTATTTGTATCCCCAGGTATGGATAATCGACCGCTCGTCCCTGATCCGCATGGTGGTGTCCCGCAGCTGTGGCGCGGCCGTGGCGGGCGTGCAGCGGCGGCTGGCGGCGGCGTGCGGCGCGCGGCTCGTGGCGGGCCGGCGCGTGCCGCTCGTGCAGGCCGACCGGCGGTACGATGACTGGTGAGGTTCCATTATCTTTCAAAATATCTTGTAGTTATAATGATCAGCCAAAAGTAAGACTTAATTAAGCTCGGATGTATTGGGGTCTAACCTGTTTTTCTAACCTTTTAATAGCAATTCATGATGATGAATAGCAATTCCAACATCCCCTCAATTTCGTTTTCATTGAACTTTTGAACGCCAGAGCGTAAACGCATTGGAGCCCCTTTATTTATTTGACAATAGTTTTTATTAAACAGCTGCGTTAAAAAGTAAAAAAAAAAAACTTTTTTGTCGGCTGTAGCCGACGGTGACGTGTTGGGAACGTTTTCATTTGTCGGCTATACCCAACTGTGGCGATCAAAAAGTTAAGAAAATAAACTAAAATCTCCAGTTCACCAACTTATTTTACTCCTTTTTGATAAGACATAACATCTCTGAAAGTTTAGGCCAGTTGTGTTTAAGGCCCACAGCATAGATAGCGCGCGTTTTACCATCAACCACCTCCTTTTTGCCGCTGACACTGTTGAGCGGCAAACTTCACAAAACTAGCCCTATCATTGGTATTATCTTATTCTTGGTCGATGGCGCTGAGTTCGAAACGAAACAAATAAAGTGAAATTAGTATGCGAAAAATAAATAAATAAATAAATAAGAAAAAGACTATTCTTGGTTAACTAGAAGATGTACTCGTATCTTCAGGAACGATTAAAAGCAAGTGTTTCAACAAATAAAAGTATAAAAAACCAACTTTTTGTCTCCCTAGGTGTGAGATCCACCTCCACGCGGTAGACCCGACCACATACCAGGTGTTACCAGTAGAGAAGGTGCTAGAAACTATCGACTCCAAGTACGATGAGCTCAAGGATGTCTACCAGGAGTATGGAGTGGAGACCCTGATCGCTGCCAGTGCTACTTCTAAAGGTATTATGAAAGAACTTTTCTTTTAGTCAATCTGTCTGCAACTTTGGTTGTTAAGAAATGAACTGCAGGAAAATTTTCGTTATTTTTTATATTTCAAAACAGCTGTATTACTTTGTATCAACATCATCAACAGCCTATTAATGTTCCCACTGCTGGGACACAGGCCTCCACTCTTTGAGAGGGAATGGGCTATAATCTACCACGCGGGCCCAGTGCGGATTGGTAGATGTCGCAAGTCTTCGAATTTTTGGTTCTAGGACACGGCGGTTTCCTCACGATGTTTTCCTTCACTGTTTTTGAGAGCAGTGGTGATGAAATAAATTCCACTAAGTAATGCGCCTGCCGTTCGAACGGTTCGAACCCACGACTTGCTGTTCGTAAGTCGGGGCCGCCACCACTGCTCTCATATTCACTTTGTATGATAAGCATTTATTTATATATTGTGCCTTATTTTTCTAGCACCGGACAGTTTCGATCCAGCGTTAGCAGCGTTAATAGCTCTTCTCATCGTGTTATTTACTGGCATCGTCACCTTCATAGTCGTATGCGCATGCCTAAAGCACTGGTAAGTAACTTTTGAACCATTTTACCGACTTTTTGTTGTCCACTCAGCCAACAAAACATAATTATCTTTTAAAAATAATTTATATTGCAGTGTAATGTACTTTTACACAATTATTGTCAATCGTACTGACGGGTTGAAAGGTAAATAAAAGAAAAAAAAAGTTTTCAAATATTTCAGACTGAATGGAACCCGTCTGAATGTGTGATCTACTCTAATATTGAAGATTCACAATTCCCCATCTTTCTCCCAGGGTAATACCTCCACCATCGCTCCAATCAAGCAAGGGCGACAGTCTGGCCCGGCGCCGCATCCTGGAGGAGCTGTCCACCACAGAGAACCCGCTGTGGCTGGAGACCAAGCTGCGGCCGTATGAGGAACAGGAGCTCACTATGAACGTGTTCGGAGATCAGAACGAACAACCGCCCGCTGAGCCGGCACCGGTATGTAGAATGTTTTGTGTTTTCTAGAAATAGGATTGGTTTGAAATGAGGATTTCGTGACTAAACTAAGACCGCCACTAGGGTCGATCTTCTGGATAAGCCGCGCTTGTCTAAGTTGGTCCGTGGATGGGTGACCACGCATTACATACCAAGTTTCTGTCTCATTACATTCCAAGGTCCTCCCGTCGGGGCTGCGGGTTGTTCCCGAGATACCGCGTTGTTGATACACCGCAAGCATTGTTATGAAACGAAGTATACCGCCGCGCAGAAGCCAAAGCATCATCCGCGTAAATATCCTAACTCGATGGCAAAGTAGTTAACTGACATGACCTTGACTGGTCATGGTCTGGGCGTTGTTGCATCGCAACGAGTTTAAATTAAGAAAGAAAATGCATTTATTTAACACCAACTAAAAGGCACCACTGCATTTGGAACTTATCAATGCTCATCTACTGCGTAAGCGGTTTTTATTTTGGAGGTTGGGAAATCATCAAATGACTCCCCCTCTCTGGGCAGAGCAGTAGGGAGTGTCAGACTTCTACTGACTAAAAAAACCTGATCAGATCCTGATTTGGTGACAATGGGACCACCTCGGGAGTATACCTTTTTGAACACAAAAATAATTTTGAAAATCGGTTGATTAACGGCGGAGATATGCGATAACAAAAAAAAAAAAAACATACAGACGAATTGATAACCTCCTCCTTTTCGGAAGTCGGTTAAAAACCACCGATGTTCCATCTTAGCCCTTTGTGTCGAAGCCGCCGTAGGTATTTCTTTCAAACAATCCGCAGCCCATTGAATTAATAAAGTGCTTAAAATCAGTATCAATGGCGACCTCATAATAATCTGACTTTCCTATTTTCAATCCTGAATTTTTCAGACTGACAACACTTACGCGACGATACAAGGCAGTCGAACGACGGAGAGGTTCGGTGACTACGCGACGTTAGGTGGCGAGTCACCCACACCATTAGAAGCTGCCCTCGGATTCCAGGTATTATGACTTTATTACTAAATGTGCTGATACTGTCCCACTCGTGGGCCAAGGCCTTCCTCCCACTTCATTTCCCACAGCTTTTGGCTGATGCAGAGCTATGCGTCATGAAGTGAACATATTGGAAAACCAAATCATTTTTAAAAAGTAACCGTGGACTTCGGGGCTGTCCATTAATAACGTGAGGTTCAAAAGAGGGGGAGGGGGAGGGGGGGAGGGTTCAAAAGCGGCGTGTAGTAAAAACCTTGACTCGCCGTTGCCAGGCAACGAACGAAGTCCTCGCGCGACACGACGGCTCGGCTTATACTTTATACCGGTATTTAAAAATAATATTATAAAAAAAATAAGATTCTTTGTAGATACTAAAAAAATACACGTGATTTTTGGTGGAGGGGGGGTAGTCTTAAACCTCACCACGTATCACCAAGGGGGAGGGAAGGGTTAAAAAATGTTAAAAAAAAACATCACGTGATTAATGGACAGCCCCTTTCTTGCCGGTTCTTCTGTATAGGAAATGGCTAAATCGAACTGTGCACCTTTACTCGGCGTATTATGTGCGGCTTAAGTAGACCTATGTGAAATAGAATATTTTGATTTTGAAAGCATCCAGTTAATACCGTTTTATTTTAGAAATAAACTAAACGATATTCAATCACGGTTAGATTGGAGTCGATCCTTTTAAATATAAGAAAAAAAATAGTTACTACCTACCTTTTTTTGGGGGGGGGGGGAAATCATCAAATAACCCCTCCCGCTCTTGGGCAGAGCGAAAGGGAGTGTCAGACTTCTACTGACTAAAAACCACCCATGTTCCTTCTTAGCCCTTCATGTCGAGGCCGCGGTATCTCTTGCGAACAACCCGCAGCCCCGACGGGGTTACTACCTACCTAGCCTCATCATCAGATGAACTGTATTTGAAACTGTTATTATTGTTTCCAGGGCAGCACGTTTAAACCGCCATCACCAGACACGCCAGAACCACCTCCTCGACCTTCAGGGTTGGGAGTACTCTGATGGTAAGTTTATGGCATAATTGTTTTTCTCAATAAATTATTTTTACGATATTGAGTTAAATGAAAATTATGTTTTTCCTACTCCTCCGCTATTCTTTTCTGATTATTTTCGTTGCGGGATCCAAGACAGTTAAATCGTTTCCCTGGGACTTCGTCGAGCTTCATTGTCTCGGCGCCTTTCTTGTGGTCGCCACTGTTGAATCTGGCTTACAGAAGTTACAGTGGTTTGGGAATAGTGTGGCGGGATTGTCCCATTAAAAAAAAATACCTTTGTTAATTTGGAAATCTATAACAAATCAATCGTAAAAATGCGCAACTGCTGAGCATGAGGTCCTCTGTTCGATTCCCGGGTTGGGCAAGGTGTTAAGTCAAAGTTATTGAGTTTGTATAATCAGGAATTTCTCAGCAGTAGCCACGGACTGCCTCGTTGGTCTAGTGGTCGCAAGCGCGACTGCTGAGCATGAGGTCCTGGGTTCGATTCCCGGGTCGGGCATAGTGTTATTGGCTTTTCCATCAGGAATTTATCAGGAACAGTCACGGAGTCTGGATTTGTGCCCGGTTGATGGCAATAGATCGCTCCCTATTACATGGGACTTGAACAAGACTGGCGAAATGTGGATGTACTATTATGTACACCTATGCCTAACCCTTCGGGGATTACAGGCGTGATGTTATGTTATGTTTTATGTGGCCACGGAGTTTGGATTTGTGCCCGATTGATGGCAATAGGCTATCTAAACAGTCTCTAGAGAGTAATAACTCTCTCCTATTACATGATACTTAAACATAACTGGCGAAATATGGGTGTACTATGAGCTACACCTCTGCCTTACTCTTCGGACATTATAGGCGTGATGATGTTATGTTATGAAAAGTAAAAAAATGTAAGTAAGGAATTATTTTGGTTTCAGATACGTGAACACAAAATGGTGGCAGATTTATAAATATAAAGCTAAATGTAAATATGCTGTAACTAGTTAGTGCATGTTGGCAATGTATTACAATAAATAACGATATTACTATATTTGTAACATTTTACTCTCAATGTAACATTTACTGCCGCACTCAGAGAGCTTTAATGATTACTTAGGCCTAAGTGATGGCCTGTGATGGTAAAGGTTTTGACAGTTTTGTTATACATTATTATGTCAAACCTTTACTTAATAACGGCTTAAGTAATCATTAAATATCTCTGAGTACCGCAGTTAATGTGACAATGTTACAGCAAGAGTAAAACTTATGTTACAAAATAAGTAATGATCGTGAATCAAAGTAAGACTGTCTGAAGATATAACTTATATTTTTGTTACCATTTTATAAAAAAAAATCTTTTGTGATACATTGACAACGTCCAATTATTTTTAATTAGGAACAAATTCCTTATAAATACTTAAATTGTTTATAATTATTTCAAGGTGTTCCTTTTTGAAGTAGGATGGATTTTTAGTAGCTAGTTCTAAATTTACTGTCTAGTCGTCGCAAGTGCAACTGCTAGGCATGAGGTACTGGATTCGATACCCTGGTTGAATAAAGTGTCATTGGGTTTTTCTACCAGAAATATCTCAGTGGCAGCCACGGAGTCTGGATTTGTGTCTGGTTGATGGCAACAGGCTCGCCCCTAATACATGGGTCTTAAACATATACATTGTAATGTTTAAGCTTCAAAAAGGAAAATCTTAAAATTGTAGTGGACTGTAAAAAGAACTACCTTTAAAATATATTTTTCTAAATATTTGTGTCTAGAATCTCATTAAATCTTAGCCAATCTATAGACTAACCTTAGATTTATAATCTAAATTATTTTCTGTTCTTGAGTTGACTACTGCCATATAAATATATTGTAAATTACAAAGTATTGTACAAAATACAATATTATTTAAGACATTACATTAAGACTAGTGTTTTAAGGGACCAATAATTACAGAGTATATATTTTTTTATACATTTTCTATTTAACCTACGTTTGTAGGAGGTATAAGCGCGGGCGCATTTTTATATGATGTAAAAAGTCGATTTTGTGCTTGTTATTTCGAAATTGAATTCTATAAAGATTTTCAGATAATATGATAGTTTTTTACTACATAAATCTTGTAAATAGCAAATGAACTGATAATAATCTTTTAAAAAAAATCGAGTAAACTGAGTTTTTTTCTCTATGATTGTTATTAAAAACATGAATTGACAACGTGTGTTGGCTCCGCAGTAATTGTGACAAGGAACGTAACTATTGTAATTTAAGTACATAACTGGAAACAATTCTGAAAGTGATATAAAAATGTTTGTAGCCTTTTACTTTTCAAGATAATTGTTATTTTCAAGTATCGCAGTTTTAGCGATAAGCTAGGTTTTTAAAGTGACTGATCTTAGAATAGACCCCCCACATCAAGTTACTACAATCTGTCAAACTTATTTAATAGACTTTCTACTTTATCGCCAAATCAATAGGTTCAAGATTAATTGAAAAATTTAACATATTTAGGTAGCTTGATGTGTTGTCGTCTGTACATAGTCTGCGAAAATACATTTTGTTGCCACACTACAAAATACAAATATTCCTCCAAAAACAATGTATTTTAGAAATCAAACAAATAGTCCCTTAGTAAATAAACTCAATAATACAAATAAATAGTCAGTAAGTTAAGTACCAAGATGTAAATATATATTTTTATACCTTAAAGTATTATTTAACAACGAACGAAAAAATAAAGAGATTTTATATCGAATGTCTGGTTTTAATTATTTACCTCCCACTTTAAACAGCGTAAACAGATAGTGACCCGAAAATCTGACAACCAGTCTCACCAAGGGGTATCATATTACCCAGTACTGACTGCGTTTTGTACGTCAGGTAGACAGTCAGTCCATGTTAAATACTGGTATTCAGCTGCATCCGGTTAGACTGGAAGCCGACCCTAACATAGTTGGAAATAGCCAGGCAGATGAATGCATGCCGTTGTGACATATTATCCAATTACTAATGCTAGTCATATTCCTAGGACAGTGATATGCCAAGATTTTTGAACTAACTTGTACACTTTTATATTTATTAACTGAATTCTTTACCCGCTTTAGTCTGCTCAATCAGATTTTCATGCAAAAGGAGTATGTAAGGATCGTAGCAAGTGGCGTTCTGTGGTTTCTGCCTACCCCCATGGGAAAAGGGCGTGAGTTTATGTTTATGTATGTAATCAGATTTTTTATATCTTGAAGTTTATATCGCAAATAAAACTAGTGTCTAAAATATAAAACTCCCCGTGTCATGTATTTAAGCTGTAACATTTATTCAAAGTTTCCATGATAGATCTGATTCTGTCCAAATATCTGGAGAACTGGGACCTCAAGCACTCGCCCAGGTCTATGAGTGAGGAGTTGAAGTAGGCGTACAGGTCATCCATGGCACGTTGTTTGAGGATCATGAGTCTTTTGATCACTTCATCATACTTGTCGTTTTGCATCTGAAACATGAATGTTTCAAATTACTTTTTTACACGACTGCCCCAAAAAAAAGAGTGTTATGTTTTTAGCGTTCATGTATGTATGTATGTATGTATGTATGTATGTATGTATTTATGTATGTATGTTTGTTTGTGAGTTTCTTTATTCCACCATAACTTCGCCGAACCGATTTTGATGTATGTGGTATCGTTAGATTCATTGCGTCACCCCGGGTAACATAGGCTAGAGAAAATATCAAAAAACATAATAGGGTGGCCATGATTTAGAAATAAAAAGAACTTTTAATTTGTTTTTATTGAAATTTCAATGAAAAATATAATCATCGTCTAGAACTTGTTAAGTAGATTACAAAAATATAGCACAGTAGTATTCAATATCTATTGTTTACTAGTAATACTACTTAGAAAATGAAATGGTGACATTTTAAACCCGGGATTCGACACGAATAAGCTACGTATCAATAAATTCTCTGTAATGAAAGAAATAAAACTGGCTAGGTTAGAACTCCCAAATCCATCTACGACGGCACCTAAATGGTTTTTAAGTTTGTATGAAAAGTACCCATCAAAGTTTCCGGGAACGAAGTCGCGGGCATCAGCTAGTAATTTTATAAAACAACTAGCTGATGCCCGCGACTTCGTTCCCGGTAACTTTGATGGGTGACTAAAAAAATGTTTGGTGTGGACAACCCTTAATACTTAGGGGTATGAAAAATAGATGTTGGCCGATTCTCATAGATACCGGATAAGCACAAAAATTTCATCAAAATCGGTCAAGCCGTTTCGGAGGAGTATGGCAACGAAAACTGTGACACGAGAATTTTATATATTAGATAGTTTAAAAAAACCGGCCAAGTGCGAGTTGAACCCACACACCAAGGGATCTGTAAAAGTTTTTTGGTACCTACTATACTTAAACTGTTTGGCACTACACTTGAATTTCTTAGAATGTTAATAAAATATTCATAGTTCTTAGCATTGTATGTAAATTGCATGTATATATTAAATTCAGCGTAAATTGTTTAAAAATAGATACCTACATGAAATGAAAAATATTTGTAGGTATTTTTACGCAATTAATTCATTCCGATCATTTCACACGTTCCTGAGGAACAGGGTCTTGTCTGACGCATAGGCATACGGACAGACAGACGGAAAACAAAGTGTACATATTATTAGGGTTCCGATTTTGCCGATCGGAATCCTAAGAAATGAAAAAAACACATTTTATTACATACAAGAAACTCAAAACCTATATGAACAATTCACCCCCCCCCCCCAATCTATAAAAACAATAAAAATAATTTCGCGCTCGCTTCGCTCGCGCATCCATACCTTTTTCTTTCTGGGGGCCTGAACAGGAATAACCCAAGTCCCTTTTGACTCAGATTACTTTTCTGCAATACTTAGTACATTTTGAGCTTCGTGAAGCTAAAATGAGATTTGGCAATTCGCATTTAATTTTTGATCCACGTTATCTCACCTATATTGGAGTCCGCTTCCAGTCTAACTAATAGATGCAGCTGAAAACCGGTATTTTACATGGAGCGACTACTTTTTGACTTGCACACTAAACAACCCAATTAGTACCGGGTAATACGATACTCCTTGATAAGACTGCTTGTCAGACTTTCGAGCCACTGACTACGTTAGACGACTGTCAAAGATGAATAAATCACAGCCACCCTGACGGTGATGTGTAAATTTAAGATCTTAACGTGCTTTCCGAGGCAATGATAAAACTCAGTACTAACATAAACATAATTATTATAATTAAGTAAATCATTACGTCTAGTAGTGTTAATCAATTTACCCCTTACAAAATAAGGTCAGAATGGTACACTTTTACAAGTCGCATCTTCCAAACCTCCGTCTTAGGCGCTTGATTCCGAAATTGCAGGATTAATGTCAATGATGATAAGAGTAATAAACAGTTCTCTTCTTGAAACCAAGTGAAACAGTCCTTTATCCTCTTCCTTCCCGATGACAATATATTCCCTCCCCTCCCACCTCCAATTCTTAATCTATAAAAAGTGTACAAAAAATTTCGCGCTCGCTTCGCTCGCGCATCCGTCCTGTTCCTTTTCCGTTCTGTCTCGCTTGAAATGCTCATCTACGTCTTTTACTTAAATTGTCCATCAAGACGCCTAATACAGTTAAGAAGTTTCCTAATTTACGTGTCACTACAAGAACTAAATCACCTCAGATCTCAAAGTTAGTATCCATAAAAAATAATTGATTTAGTATCGCATTATCCTTAGCGCGACATTGCTTTCCTGAAAAATAAACTAATATATCGTGCCATATTGGTTATAGGTCAAAATACCGATATATCACTAAAAGATATGAAATAAAAAACAAATAATTAAAATAATTAAAAAACACGCCTGCCATGACAAAAAGTAAACTAAAAAATAAAAAACAAGTCAAACGAATTCAGTGATGAATGGGAGCAAGGTCCCGTAAATGTATTCGAAAATGGTTAACTGAAAACCAAAACTTTTATTGCAGTCGGGGGACCTGTAAAGAATTGTTCCACCGAACTGTCCCCCGACTGCAATAAAAGTTTTGGTTTTCAGTTAACCATTTTCGAATACATTTACGGGACCTTGCTCCCATTCATCACTGAATTCGTTTGACTTGTTTTTTATTTTTTAGTTTACTTTTTGTCATGGCAGGCGTGTTTTTTAATTATTTTAATTATTTTTTATTTTTTTGTCGCGTGGGAAATCATCAAATGACTCCTCCCGCTCTGGGCAGAGCGGTAGGGAGTGTCAGACTTCTACTGACCAAAAACTACCCATGTACCTTCTCTTTCGAACAACCCGCAGCCCCGACGGATGTGTTTGCTTAGGTTGGTCTATTGATGCAAAGAGAAAGCACGTTACGCCGATGGTCTCGGCTGTCATTTTGATCTTTGACAGTCGTTACAGGTAGTCAGGAGCCAGAATGCCAGACAACCAGTCTTACCGGGGAGCATCGTATTAATTACCCAGTACTAATTAGATTGTGGAGAAAACAAGACAAAGTAAAAAATACAACTATAAAATCTAAGACCCAAGTAACCGATAGTACTCATAAAGAAAGACCAACTGAAGTGGAGATGGACCGGGCATACACTAAAAATGGAGCAAAATTGTCACAGATTGGTATCCCAGAGATGGCAAAAGGAGAAGAGGAAGACAACACAGAAGATGGGAAGATGAGCTAAAACTAACAGCGGGTCCCAATTGGAGAAGGGTCGCTAGAGACAGAAACCAATGGAAAATGTTAGAGGAGGCCTTTGCCAACAGGCACACTGAGCTCAGAGATAATATCTCTGAGCAGAGATAATACCTCAAGTTTAGAGTATACAAGTTTATACTCTAAACTTAAAATCAACCGTCTGGTAAGCTCAGGATAAGGGGCTAAATATAATGGAATGTAATGCAATTAGATTGTGGAAGTTAGATGGGCAGTCCCTCCATGTAGAATTTGGATTTGCAGTCGCATCCGGTTAGACTGGATTTTTCAGTTTGGTGGTCTGAATCCCTGAACCCTTAATTAAGACCTCCATATTTCTGATACACAGCATATTGTATATCTATGTTTCTAACTACTGTTAATCATTTAAGTTTTTCTTTGGTCTATAGCTGGACAATTAGTCCGGTAGCTAAGAAAGGGCTCAATAAGTACGATCGTTTATATTTCAATCAAAATTACTCACATATTCAACCAAACAATGTTGAGACATCTTGTCATTTCTAGGGTATTCATCGTCGCAGCGATTGATCAAATATCGGTAGCCCTTCCTCCACCTCGATATCTGCAAATAAATCCAAGCCAATAACAACCTTCTTAATTTATTTACTTACATTATATCTTTTAGCTTTAGGGCAGTAATTAGACTGGTCATGTTGTACCGGTGGACCAGATAGGCAGGCGATTATGTACAACTTCCGCGCCCGCAAGAATGAACACAAGTCCAAAAAAAAGTTCACAATCAGTGAAGACAGGAGGTGAACAATTACAACACAAGCAAGCCGAAATTTTATAATAAAGACTCAAAGAGACTTTGTACTGTGCTCTTATACTAATTTATCCAGGGTGTGATTTCACAGCGTGCAATTTTAACACGATGGAAAAAGGGAGTTGTTATGAATTTAACTTATGTTTGTGTGTCTGTTTGTGGCATTGCAGCTAAAGCAAAGAACTGCTATTTCGTAAGTTGGTATATCTTTTTCATTTTCTATTCCTACACCTGTTTTCAAATGATTCATTACCTCCTTTTCCACTTGTTCAACTTTTTCTTTCGTCTCGGTATCTTTGGAGCTGGCTGCCTTCAAACATTCGTGCTCATTGTCATGATAGAACCTGATAGATCGTCGGATCTCTTTCCTATGAGTGTATAGACAGTCGATCCACTGAAATGCAAAATAAATTAGTAATTTCTGGGGTATTGATCTGTGATTAGATTATTTATCATCATCTGCCTAGCCTTTTCCCAACTATGTTGGGGTCGGCTCCCAGTCTAACCGGATGCAGCTGAATGCCAGTATTTTACATGGAGTGAATGCCTATTATGACCTCCACAACTCAGTTAATACTAGGTAATACGATACCCATTGGTAACACAGGTTGTCAGACTTTCAGGCCACTGACTACCTGTAACGACTGCCAAAGATATCTATCTCTATATATAGCAGCCGGGACCAACAGCTTAACGTGCTATCCGAGGCACGGAGAAAACTCGGAATGTAATGGGCGGGCACACATCCACAGACCAACGTAGGCAAGCACGGCTTTAGTGTGGCAGTTATTGGTAAGCGTTTGGTTATCGCCATAAGTGAGTATAAAGTAGTCGTTGGTCATCACCAATCTCCAACCTAGCTTAGGTTGGAGATTGGTGATGACCAACGTGAATGTGATCATATCCATGCTTCTAAAACAAACATTAACAAACTGGTTTAACAAAGGAAGCACTTCTCACCTTAACATTACCATTGCTCTTAAAGCTATGCTCCTGATGCTTCACCATCTGTAACCTGTACTTCATGGTGACGTCCAGCCGCCTGATCTGATACTCATCAGCCCAGCTCAGCATCAGAGTCCTATCATCTTTCTGCAGGACTTTGGATGCGTTCAGATCCTGCTCATATTTCTGGATGAGGGCTTTTGTGTTGACTGGCTTTAAAATATGGTGCTGGAAATGATTACCTAAGTGTTTATTTGGATTAAAAATGTATGTCGGATTTGGCCCAGACATCAGAAGTAAAACTCAGATATGGCAATACACAAATTTATTTCAATCACTTATATCACACAATCACTTAGAACATATCAGTAGTTATCACTAACACTTATAACTTATTTAAACATAGAAATAATATAAAATAAAATAAAACTTATAATGGCAGTAAGGGCGGTCACGTAAGACTGTACTGACTGTCGAGAGACAGTGGTCCGTGCACCAAGACGTATCCGTTGGAAATGCGTGCCGACTCTACAGCGTAGCCGCTTAAAAAGGCGATATCCGGGGGTACCAACCTTACAATATTTTACTGGATTTGAATTTGTCTTTTAAGCAAAATTATTTCTCTATGATGCGTCCGGTGCACGTTCCACTAGCGCCATCTATATCGCCGTCTCTCGCAGCTAAACAATATGGCTGCCGTCACGGCCATTCTGATAAATCACTCGTCCTCGAGTGTATTCACTTATCTAAAACAAAGGACTTCTATTAATTCACATTGTCATCATTGTTACATAGCAAATATCACTGGTCTAGGTATTTCTTTACAATAGAAAACCCCTACAGTTCAAACATGCTGGTCTAAATCGTCACCCACTAAAGCAGGTGAGATTCCTGCAGCGCGACACATAATCTCTTACATGCTGGTCTAAATCGTCACCCACTAAAGCAGTTGAGATTCCTGCAGCGCATCGACGATCATCTCCCACAACAGTAGAAGAGATCATACTAATTTATCATTCCAAAGATTATATTATAGCTTCGGAGTTATCTACACTTAATGTTCGAGAGCTAACAGATAAAGTATCTTCAGAGTTGTTTGCGCTTAAAGTGCGAGAGCTTACAGAAAGTGTTTCCTCTGAATCATCTGCAGTCAATGTACGAGAGCTTACAGTAAGAGTTTCCTCTGAATCTGAGCTCATATTATTTACAGAAACAACAGACATACTCAACTCATCACCTGCCGTCACGGTCCGTTCATCATTGTCATCACTTTCATCACTGTAATTTTCGTAAATTTCTAAATAACCTTCTTGACCTTTAGGTACTTCCCTTAAATTTTCATGAGCAAATTTATAAATTCTGTTAGAACCGTTAATATGTTTAAGTTCATAACGGTCATTATCTAATACAGTGACTATTTTATAAGGTCCCTTAAATTTCTTATCTAACTTAGTTTGATGTCTTGCTTCGCATTTTACGAAAACAAATTCACCTACTGAAAAAGGTTTAATCCGGGCTTTCCCTTTATTAAACCGTATAGTGTCAGCGTTAGCCACTCTTTGAATATTTTCTGATGCAGATGAACGAGCCGTTTCAATATTAATTACAGTGGGTTCAGAAGAATTAGGAGTTATTTTGGCCAGATTAAGTGAAGAACCTTGAATGCCAAACATCAGTTCCATAGGCGTAAAACCTGTGGTCCTGGAACGTGTACTATTAAGAGCAAGTTGAATCTCTCCTAGTTCATCCCTCCAGGCATTATTAGAATTACATTCTATAACAGTAAGGATATTCTTTAAGGTTCGCATGACCCTCTCAACCTGCCCGTTTGCTCTACTAGAACCAGTTGCTATTAAATGGAGCTCTATTTTATTATCATTACAAAAGTTTTTGAACTCACTGCAGTCGTAACAACGTCCTCTATCTGCGATAATGCGCTTCGGAGCACCAAATAAGTTAACAGCATTTTTAATTGCTCTAACCGCGTATGAAGAACTTAAGGCCGGAGTATATTCAAGCAGTACAAACTTAGTAAAGGCGTCTATTAAAACTGAGCAATATTCTTTTCTGTCACTTTTTCCTGAAAGTTTTCCAGTTAGATCTAAATGAATTGTGTGCCAAGGAACTGGATGTTTAGGAATCGAATGCAACTGCATTTGCTGTGCACCTGAAGGGCCTTTGGAAGTTTTACATACCACACAGCAATTAATAAACTTTTTTACAAATTTAGCCATATCAGGAAACCAATAAAATTCGTAAAGTTTGTCTAAAGTCTTCTCAAAACCTAAATGTTTTATTTCATTATGGACATGGCTAATGAGGGACCAAACCAAAGAACGGGGTACAATGGGTAGCCAACTAGAAACTCCTCTACGTTCTATCTTCCTATATAATATCCCTTGTCTTAAATCATAAGTACGCGATATCTCTTCAGGTATTTGATTATTACGGAATTTTGATATGATTTCAGATAGTTCCGAATCGCGTTCTTGTTCTACAATTAACCAACCTATATCTAATTCAAGAAAATTTACTTTACGGGGTTCAGAATAATTTGTGTTAGACAAATTGCGAGATAAGAAATCTGCATGGGCCATCTTTCGACCTTCTTTGTACACGATATCAAAATCGTAAGCCTGCAATATAGCCCACCAACGGTGAACCCTTGGAGTCAAATCACGTTTTGAGTGAGAAGCTTTAAGGGAATTACAATCGGTGAATACCGTGAATTTTCGCCCATGCAAATAATGACGAAAATGTTCGATTGCTTTTACTACCGCAAGGGTCTCTAACTCGTAAGAGTGGTAACGTGTTTCTGCATCTATGGTCTTCCTGCTATAGTATGCTACTACATGAGGGGTATCATTATATTTTTGGATAAGAATTGCACCATATCCCTCGCTACTTGCATCGGTATGGAGTTCAATGGGCAAAGAAGGGTCAAACACTTTTAAAACTGGTTCGGATGTTAAAATGTGAATAATTTTTTTGTGTATTTGGTCATGCTCTGGGGTCCACTTAATATTACCCTTTCCTTTTGTTAAGGGATACAAAGGCCGTATTATCTGAGAAAAATCAGGAATAAACTGTCTAAAATACGTAGCCAGTCCTATGAGCTGCCTAACTTGAGTGACAGTTTTTGGAGTTGGGACATTAATTAAGGCTTGAATTTTTTTCGGATTTGGTCTAATTTCTCCGGCTGAAACTATGTACCCAAGGTACTCAGTTTGGACTTTCAGAAATGAACACTTCTTTAAATTAAACGAGAACCCCGCTTCGGACAATATTTTAAGTAATTTATCTAAACGGTTAAGCCCCTCATTAATATCTTTTGAAATTGAAAGTACATCATCCATGAAAACTAAAATCTTTTCATCATTCATAGGCTTCAAAGCAGTATTAATAGCCTTTTGAAAAATGGAAGGGGCGTTGCGTAACCCAAAAGGCATAGCTAAATATTCAAACTGCCCTTTTGGGGTAACAAATGCAGTTTTTTCTATAGAACTTTCATGTACAGGTAGTTGGTGAAACCCAGAGGCCATATCAATACTACTAAAATAGTGAGCACCATTAAGTTTATCAATTTGTTCACTAATCAGAGGTAAAGGATAATGATTCGGTTGAGTATTGCTATTCAATTCCCGATAGTCAACACACATGCGCGTACTACCGTCCTTTTTCTCTACAAGAATGATAGGGCTTGCAAATGGAGATGAACTTTCTCTAATAATATTTGCCGTCATTAATTGCTGAATTTTCTCATCAACTATCTTAGATTCCTGAGGGGATAACCTATAAGGTCTCCTATGTACTACTTTATGAGGATCAATTAAATCAATTTTCAACTGTCCCGTCTTAATTCTGGTTGTAGGAAAATTTTCAATAAAATTACCTGCATATTGCGTTAATATGTTAAAAAGTTTTACTCTATCAGGTCCTGTCAGGTCAGTATTAATTGAATCAATGTCAAAATTAGATTTGGTTTTGGTACACATATTCAATTCCCTACCCTGCTTGAATGTTAAACCGGTCTCAGAAATTTCAACAAGAATATCGCGCTCAAGTATATCTCTACCTAATAAAATAGCGTCGCGCAAGCAATCATCCGAAACTACGTGAAGAGTAACGTTAATTTCGATGCACTGAATTTTTATATCACAAATGATTTGCTCTGTGCTACTAATTACACTCTTCCCAATGCCAATCATGTTGATAAGGTCATGCGATCTTTGTCCTATAACAAGGTGTGAAGAACTTTTCCTAATTAAACTACACTCAGAACCGGAATCAAAAATAAAAGAAAATGTCATACCACTGCAGTCCATAATACCTCGAACAATCTTCGAGCACACGTTGACTTCTTTGCTTCCAGTAGTTACGTGTTCCTTCTTCGTATTGTCAACCCTCTTTGGGCAGGTGGAGACGACGTGGCCTGGCTCCCCGCAGACGTAGCACGTAACTTGTGACTTCTGGTTGACGCGTTTATCCGTTATTGTAGAACGATTGGGTTGCTTGTTTCTTTCACGGCAATCAGCCGCACGATGCCCAGTCTTGTCACATATGTTACAATTGCCACGAAAGCCAAACGTAGAACGAGGGCGCTTGATATCAGAATCGTTTGACTCGGGCAATTCCGACTTTCTTTTCAAAGATATGCCTCGTAGTACTCGAAATAGCTGGGATTTGTCATTTACCACAGTAGAGTTTAATTCACGACGTATTTGAACGTCACACTGAGATAATACGGAGATGGCAAACCCCGTCACAACCTTTTCGGATAAACTTGCGTCCGGAATATTTTCTATTAATTGCCAAAGACGTAAACATGCCTGAGCCGGGGTCTCATTGGAAACAATTTGAAATTTGAGGATACTGTCAAAATGATCCTGAATAAGCATAGGGCGAGAGAACTGAGCTTTTAAAGTCTCCTGTATATCCTCCCATTGATATTGATTTGGAGGTATTTTGGTCAGTAATGTGGCTGCACGGCCTCGAAGACAATGGGTCAGCGTCATGATTAAATCGAGACCTTTTAGATTTTTGCCCTTAATTATGGTGTCTGACAGCCGACACCAACCCTCTATGTCTGAATTAGGGTCGTCAGGATCAAATGGTACCAACGCTGTGAAAGGATGCGGTGGTGCATTGGACCGTGGTAGTAAAGCATCAGTTAATTTTGAAAGAAATGCTTCTAGAGTATTTGAGGGTAGCGGAACATTTTCCTGCATATTTTGCGCTGATGAAGCGCCAGAGGTGGGCGGACAATCCGATCCCACTTCTGATGTCGGATTTGGCCCAGACATCAGAAGTAAAACTCAGATATGGCAATACACAAATTTATTTCAATCACTTATATCACACAATCACTTAGAACATATCAGTAGTTATCACTAACACTTATAACTTATTTAAACATAGAAATAATATAAAATAAAATAAAACTTATAATGGCAGTAAGGGCGGTCACGTAAGACTGTACTGACTGTCGAGAGACACTGGTCCGTGCACCAAGACGTATCCGTTGGAAATGCGTGCCGACTCTACAGCGTAGCCGCTTAAAAAGGCGATATCCGGGGGTACCAACCTTACAATATTTTACTGGATTTGAATTTGTCTTTTAAGCAAAATTATTTCTCTATGATGCGTCCGGTGCACGTTCCACTAGCGCCATCTATATCGCCGTCTCTCGCAGCTAAACAATATGGCTGCCGTCATGTACTTCTTTTTGTAAGTGACTATTTCTTCGCATGCATCAAGCCTAGCGAACAAAGCTTGTTTACCAACTTAGATGAATGCTCTGATGAGTCTGTGCAGATCTCAATTTCAAGTTTATAGCACTGAAGTCCTTGTCACTACTCTAAAAGAGTGAGATAAAGTGAACTAGAACACTCGAATCCGTAGTAAGTATAAAACTTTTTAATAAAACCGTTATGTACTACGAAAATTGGGTTGAACGCCGTATCTGAATCTTCTTGAAGTGTCTCTGGAACTGCGCTGAGAATAAAATAGTTGGTCCTGTTTTTCGTAAATAAGTTAATCAGCTCTGACAGACTCCAACACAACTTGTTAGTATTATCTCATAGTTGTCTAGATATAACCACACCCACGGAAGGGTAGGGCATCCTATTCTTAGTCCTGTCTAGACCACACTGCCGACAATAACATCTAATAACTAACCCTAATCAAAGTGTCAACAAGGCAAGAAGGAACTGGACTTACCTCACAAGAAGCACTCCTGCGTAGTAAGGGCAACAGAAAAATAAATAATTTGAATAAAAACATTTTTGTTAATTAATTTATTATGAAATAATTATTATTCTCTCAGTGCTGTGAGCTAGTTGAGAGTATGATGTGAATTGCCTTATCTACGAGTATAGCAGATTAAACTCGATTTGAAGTAAAGTTAGCAATTTATTTTGTAAATAAATAATTAATATGATAATCTAGAAATGAGACAGAACGCAATTATGAAGTTCAAAGGCTGTTTTACAACTTGTGTAAAAGATAAAACTGTTACACATCTGTGCAAATATTGCGTCAGCAGATTTAGAGAATATGAATTCTGTATAATTTATGAATCTGAATTTCAGTTTTCTTGTAATTTGTTACTTGGTTCGACGACTTTATGATCATACGTTATTTATTCAGTTTTAGGTTTTATTTAAACTGTATAGTGAGGAAAAGGTTTAGTATGTCTCCAATAACTGCATCCGTGATACAAAAAATCCCTATCACACTTGTATACCTTTTCTCTCTTGGGATTCCGTTAAATTGTCATGAAGTTATTTTTCTGGTTTTAAGTAGATTATTTTAAATAATAATTTGCCATTGACAATACATTATTTTATAATGAGGTTTTCCCCCATTTTCCAATAAATAATGACAGTACTGTCTTTCTGTCTGGCTCTACGCATGCAGAGAGTTGATAGCCCCGGGTTATCTGTCGACAGATTGATTCAATATTTATTTGCATGCAGTCACTGCACACCAAGGTCGTATTGGATAACTTGTGATTGAGTATCAAACACGATTCCCTTATTTAAATAGTTCCTGTACTAATAATTAGCTCTCTGTAGTTCATAATTTGTAACATCATCTGCCTAGCCTTTTCCCAACTATGTTGGGGTCGGCTTCTAGTCTAACCGGATGCAGCTGAATACCAGTATTTTACATGGAGCGACTGCCTATTTGACCTCTACAACCCCGTTAATACTGGGTAATACGATACCTTTTGGTATGGCTGGTTGTCAGACTGTCAGGTCACTGACTACCTGTAACGACTGCTAAAGATCTATATATGGCAGCCGGGACCAACAGCTTAACGTGCTTTCCGAGGCATGGAGGTAACTCGGTATGTAATGGGTGGTCACACTGATCACCCATCCACAGACCAACCTAGGCAAGCTTGGCTTAACCTAAAGATTGACCCGAATGGCAGTTATTATTAAACCACTGCTTAATACTTTATAATAAAGACAATTTAAGCTCCCCAAAACATAAAGCATAGCATTCCCACTAGCCCAGGGGCACATTGTTCCTCCGTGTGTGGAGTGTGCCGCAATCCTGGGTCAATAATAGGACTTTAAATGTGGGATTCTTAGAGTATTTTTGCTTTGCTTGCAATAAGCATGGTGAACATCTTACTTTCCTAGCCTAAGAATTTCCTAGGAGGAAATAAGCGTGGATACTAAAATTGCTAATACATCACATGCCCATGTGATGAGGAGGGACGGATTGCATGTGACTATCAGAGTGGTGAAATAAATGTTGATGGATGAAGAGGGAGAGGAACACCAAGGAAACGATGAACGGAGTGTGAGGAATGATGTGTAATAAAAGGGAGTAGATAAATGGTAGCGTGTCGGTATAACATTGGACAAGAGCAGTGTCGACGGCGCGTTCGTGTTCCACGCGCGCCTCAAAGAGATGTCAGCAACATGCAAGGGCCGACGCCGCGTCGGGGCTGCGGGTTGTTCGAAAGAGATACCGCGGCGTCGGCGCAAGGGTTAAGAAGGAACATGGGTGGTTTTTAGTCAGTAGAAGTCTGACACTCCCTTTCGCTCTGCCCAAGAGCGGGAGGGGTTATTAGGTGATATTCCACCCGCCAGAAAAAAAAGTGCAGTGAATATGACTGTGGTGATGACTTAAATTGCTAATAATTGCCAAAGTAAGCAAGAAAGAAAAACACAAAAATTAATAAAGTTAAAATATTTATTACAAAAATAAATTGTCAAATACATTTGTACAATAACATTAACAACAAAGTTGGTGTATTAGTTCATAATTGTATTATAAAACAAACATTTTGCTACTGCTTACGTATTTTATTTTATTTTTATTGTGCATCTGTCATTTTGATATGTTTTTTGAAAAATATTGTAGCTATTACTAATGTAAGTTTATTGGAAGAGACACTTTGTAACTTGCGTATTTAAACGCAATTTGAAATTTGAAACTTTTGTGTTTGAATGTGCATGGCTAAGAGTAGAAGGAGACCAAAGAAACGATGGCTGGAAAAGATGACATGGCTAGAAAGGAGGTGACAGCTAAAATGCCGAGTAATGCAGAAGTATAGAAAAAAATAAATAATTAAAAAAATTAAAAAACACGCCTGCCATGACAAAAAGTAAACTAAAAAATAAAAAACAAGTCAAACGAATTCAGTGATGAATGGGAGCAAGGTCCCGTAAATGTATTCGAAAATGAAAAAATGGAAACTAAAACTTTTATTGCAGTCGGGGGACCTGTAAAGAATTGTTCCACCGAACTGTCCCCCGACTGCAATAAAGTTTTAGTTTACAGTTTTCCATTTTCGAATACATTTACGGGACCTTGCTCCCATTCATCACTGAATTCGTTTGACTTGTTTTTTATTTTTTAGTTTACTTTTTGTCATGGCAGGCGTGTTTTTTAATTTTTTTAATTATTTATTTTTTATTTCATATCTTTTAGTGATAATATATCGGTATTTTGACCTATAACCAATCATTTAAGCCATAAGACGTCCACTGCTGGACATAGGCCTCCCCCAGAAGGAGGGATTTGCCATAATCGCCACGCTTGGCAGGCGGGTTGGCGATCGCAGTATGGTTGTTAAGAAGGCGCAGTTAACCGCTGCTGCCCATTCTCTGGTAAGTCCCTTAGTCGCCTCTTACGACACCCACGGGAAGATATGGGATGGTGCTATTCTTTATGTCCGACACCACACACCTATAACCAATATGGCACGATATATTAGTTTATTTTTCAGGAAAGCAATGTCGCGCTAAGGATAATGCGATACTAAATCGATAATTTTTATGGATACTATTTTAGTGTGTTATTTTAGTGACGCGTAAATTAGGAAACTTTTTAACTGTATCAGGCGTCTTGATTTACTATGCTTCTGTCCAATGTTGTGTGTACTGTGTGCACTGTCACAGGTTAACATAATATGAGTGGTAGCTAGCGCCGCTTGATATTATCTTCTCCGTTAACAGGGACTACATATGAAAAATCTTTGAAACACGAAGTTATTATCGAACTGTTTTATTAAGCGCTACCCAATGAGAATTATCCATGATAATAAAGCGTTGGACTTTTTTCCTGGATGGACAATTAAATAATAGAAGTACATGAGCATTTCAAGCGAGCATTTTAAAACCATTTAGGTGCCGTAGTAGATGGATTTGGGAGTTGTAACCTAGCCAGTTTTATTTCTTTCATTACCGAGAATCTATTGATATGTAGTTTATTCGTATCGAATCCCGGGTTTAAAATGTCACCATTTCATTTGTTGAGTAGTATTACTAGTAAACAATAGGTATTGAATACTACTGTGGTATATTTTTGTAATCTACTTAATAAGTTCTAGACGATGATTATATTTTTAATTGAAATTTCAATAAAAACAAATTAAAAGTTCTTTTTATTTCTAAACCATGGCCACCCTATTACGTTTTTTGATAATTTATCTAGCCTATGTTACCCGGGGTGACGCAATGAATCTAACGATACCACATACATCAAAATCGGTTCAGGCGTTTAGAAGTTATGGTGGAATAAAGAAACTCACAAACAAACATACATACATACATACATACATACATACATACATACATACATACATAAACGTTAAAAACATAACACTCTTTTTTTTGGGGCAGTCGTGTAAAAAAGCCGGGCTTACAGACTTGATGATGACGATGGTGGGTACCATCATCACCATAATAATAACTGATGTACATTGTGGACATTTTAGTTTTAAATATCTGACAGACACGTTACTAAAAAAAACACAATCTTTTATAATTTAGTTTAAAATAATAATTATAAACAAACACAAAATACAGATGCATAAACAAAAATATGTAGATAGGTACTACCTGTAATAAACATACAACAAAATATTTAAAGTACAAGTTACATTTAAACTTATTTTTCAAATTAAATTATATTTATTTTATAAACTATCACAGTGCGTCTGTATACCGAATTTTAAACTATTTAAATACTGTGATGACCCGTTTAACACGAAATTAAAGAATTGTGTGGTTGTGATGGATACGGGCTTTAATATTATTAATTGTTTCTGTATAGAAGCAGGTCTTGACCATCATAATTATGGACTCAGCAATCATTGTGCCGATAGTCGTTACAGCGAATGGCCTAATTGCCAAGAGCCTCTATCAACACTTGGAGGCTCTCGTTGGACAGCTGGATCAAGGGCTTGATGCAGAAAGCGGTACTCCTGGACACGGCTCGTATTGTTAGGAGGTTCCTTTCTCTGGAGCCCGGTAGCTTGGACCCTGTTCCCGATACCGGTGGGCTACAATTTTTTATATTTTAATTTTTTTTTTGTGTAAATCATTTTTAAAAATGTAAAAAGTTTGTTTGAAAACAAATAAAGATGCAACGAATTAGCAGAAACCATAACAGTGGCATACATAAATTATTGCAAAAAAAAATTGTTTTAACGAATGGCATTCTGCACGAAACGGGTCATCACAACATTCTTTTAAAACACATTTAAAATTAAAAACTCATAATTTCCCAATGACATAACCCAATTTCATTTTGTTATCTAAAATAAATTACTTTTCTTTGTACAATATTTTTTAAATATCTAAGCAATTTTGAGTCTTAAAATTAAAGTTACACAATATAATTTTTGGATGAAGCAGTTTTTAGGATACAATATTAGGTACTTCTTTATTACATAAATATTTAATGGGAAGTAGTAATTACATATTAATTCCAGGGATTTATATTATTTTCGTTAGGGGAACCTACTACTATTTCGAATCGATCAATGTAGGCCCCTCATTTCAGTTTTGTATCGGATTAAAATATATTATTCGATTTTTACTTTTTTACTAAAGGTAACTAATTGCGAACTCTACGCAGGTCACTGAAGATTCGGTCAGTGTCCTATGACCGCTGGGCGCTGCCAGTCCACGTTCTGTCCGTACCGGTTCAGTCAAACCTTTAAAGATGTCTAACAAAGCCGTTGTCCAAAAATTGTCTCAAATTCTCAGACAATTCAGAACCTTGGCTTGCTTACTGTCTGACTTCAATCGTAACCATAGTTAATGAAATAAAACAATTTAATACTACAGTCGCCAAACGACCTAACATCAATCTCATTAATTTCACTGTTGATCAATCAAAGTTGATTACAGACACAATTTTTCTATATTAAATTAACTAATATGACACATAATTGCAATTATGGATCTTGTTGAATCTTGGTTAAAGTCGAAAGTGCACTAAACAAATAGTTCATTGTGCACAATTACTGATCTTACTGCCGCACTCAGAGAGCTTTAATGATTACTTAGGCTATCACTTAGTAAAGGTTTTGACAGTTTTGTTATACAAAAGTATGTCAAACCTTTACTAAGTGATGTCTTAAGTAATCATTAAATATCTCTGAGCACCACAGTTAGTCTCTTCGACTCTACAAATACTTCATTCTTAAGATTAGAATTTAGGGATTTTTCTCAAATCCTCAACCATCTCTAATTTTTCGATCACTGACATAATTGCCTGTTTTCTTTTCGTTTATTTACGTTCTGTGCAGATCTTGTCTTAAAAAAAGTATAATATAATTCGTCAAGGTTTTTTGCACTTTTATAAGGCACCCCTTTAGGACTGTAATACCACGGGACATTACTACAGCATCGGAGGACAAAAAAGATCCCTACATTCTAATTCTTATTCACACTTTCAACACCACCAAAACCCACAAGACCTATTCGTTCTACCCTCTATTTAAACAGTACTTATACTCCTCGACGGCGTCACAGGACTTGCTGATGGCCTGCTTTTTCAGATGGTTCAGTTTTCGACGGGCATGGGAGACCACATCTCGGTAAGATCGCTGGGTGAACGGCATGTCGTCTCGTACTCGGTGGATCTCGGAGAGAGCGAGGCGTTGCCAGCGTCTGACCCTTGGTGTGAGCTGTGGAGGGAGAATTTGAGGAGTTAGTCTTGGTAATTACATAATGAATTAAATGTTTTCATTTCACAATAACTCAATAAGGTTGGAGCAAGGCATGAATATATTATGTCAAACTCATAGCATATATTTCAATTGACGGCACGGTGCACTTGGAAGGCAAGGTTGGTGCAGTAGCTGAGCGTATTGCGGGTTCGATCCCCACACTTAACAATTTGTTGTATGGCCTACAGATAGTTGTTCCGGAGAAATTTCTAGAGTGCTGCATAGTTTTATTAAAAAAAGTTAATTCATTAACTGGCACTTTTGAATCTATGGAGAAGAATGGACAAGAAACCTTCAGGATTACTTATAGGCTAACCATTATATGCCAGCTGGTAGGATAAAGGGCTTTCTCTGCTAACCAGAGATATATGTCATTGTTGAGTTATTTACAGCATAATTAGACTATAACACACTGGTGGGCTGGAGACGTTCTCTCTGCGTCAAATTTTATATTGCTCGGTCTAAGATTCGACACACAGAGAGAACGTCTCTTAATTTACAGATTCTCGAATCAGGCCAATAACATCCCCGTCGGGGCTGCGGGTTGTTCGCAAGAGATACCGCGGCCTCGACATGAAGGGCTAAGAAGGAACATGGGTGGTTTTTAGTCAGTAGAAGTCTGGCACTCCCTTTCGCTCTGCCGCTTCGCTGAGCGGGAGGGGTTATTTGATGATTTACCACCCCGCTAAAAAAAGGCCAATTACATCCAGCACAAGATAATCTAGCCTGCATGCATTACTATTCCGTTTGTGTTCCACAACTTACACAGCATGCAACAACACTTTCACTGTTTAATCCCCAATCCCCGAGCAGCATAGGAATTATTCATTATTGTAATGATTACACAAAAGGAGGATGAAATAGTAATGTTCTGTGTGGTCCATACCTCGCACGGTTGATTACAGCCTCTGGTGACTTTGTCGCATCTCTTCAAGTAATCCTCGCTCTGAAAAGATGTAAGAAAACCTCGTTAAAATGGTAAAATAGGTAACCGAATTTGATATCAAATACTATTACGTTAAACGTCCGATTACGTTTATAATTAGCAGTGATAGCCTAATGGTGTGGGAGGAGCTCGTGGCTTAATAAGAACTGCCACTCGGGTCGATCTTTAGGTAAAGCTGTGCTTGCCTAAGTCGGTCTGTGGATGGGTGATCGCCCGACATACCGAGTTTCCTCCGTGCCTCGGAAAACACGTTAAGCTGTCGGTTCCGGCTGCCATATATAGATCTTTGGTAGTCGTTACAGGTAGTCAGTGACCTGAAATTCTGACATCCAGTCTTACCAGAGAGTACAGTATTACCTAGTATTAACTAGGCTGTGGAGGTCAGATAGGCAGTCGCTCCATGTTAAATACTGGTACTCAGCTGCACCCGGTTAGACTGGAAGCCGACCCTAACATAGTTGGGAAAAGGCTAGGCAGGTGATGAGCCTAATGGTGTGACCGTCAGAGTGACAATTTTTCGGATCATTTGCTTTGGTGAAAGAAAACATCGTGAGGAAACTGGCATGCCTGAGAGATATCTCGAAAAGCCCAGTCAGAGGCCCTTGGGCAGCGTACAAACTCTGTCACCAGGTTAGCCACGAGTCACACGATAAATAAGTAAGATCGTTGAAAACAGTCCTCTTAAAAGTACTTAAGTTTTTCTTGACACTGAAGGAAAAACCTGACACTTGACAGCGGAATAATACCCTGAATTTGTATGCAGAAAATTACATTAAATAGCTAATTGCAACTGAGTACTAAGTTAAGTAAACCTAGTTATTTTAAAAAGATTTCCGCAATCTCACGCGCAAAATGCGGAAAATTAGACTTCAATAAATTCTCTACATCGCTGGTTTCATTCTATCGTTTACCTCAACAGTACCTGTTACAAATAAATGTGTTTAGATGTTTATCCTGGTAATGTCTACCCCAATATTCCTGTATCCTGTGGACAAAGCTTGTGTCGCTGTCACGGCCTAACGGTTTTTAAATTTTGGTGGAATTGAATTGGAATTTGTCCAGTTTTAGATTATGTATTTCGATTTATTAATATAACCCAACATCATCATCATCTTCCTGCTCTTATCCTATTCTATTTGGGGTCGGCGCAACACGTTTTCATCTTCCATTCTTCCCTTTTTAAAGTGGGACAAGCCCGCCACACAATTCCCAAACCACTGTAACTCCTGTAAGCCAGAAAACAGTGGCGACCACAAGAAAATGCCGAGACAATGAAGCTCGACGAGGTTCCAGAGAAACGATTTAACTGTCTTGGATCCCGCAACCAAATTAATCAGAAAAGAATAGCGGAGGAGTAATAGGAGACATAACAGAACAAGTCCATTTTTCCATGTTGGACGTCATGGAATAATAATAACCTAACTTCACACATTTTTTGGTCAAAATTGTAAGGCAGCAGAGGTTACCAATAGTACACTCGCATTTGGCCTATTATGGCGTTGGACATATTATGGCGAGCTTTTTTGCCATCGATTGATGGTAAAAAAGCGGGTATGGATTCAGGACTTGCTACTTAGAAAGAGAGAAGAGTCGAGGAGAGGTAAACTCTACAGAGAGTGTTACAGCTTAGAGCTTGTTGGCTACTGAGGAATGGTTAGTTACCTTATTAAGATGCATGCGGAATACAATCATGTGTCCCAGCAGGAACTTGTGATGGCAGTCACCGCTGTACACGGCAGCCCGGCGCGCGTCGTGCTCGATCTTCTTCACGCGGTACTCGAACTTCGTCCAGCACTCGTTTACCTGAAAAGAGACATTTTAGTGGTAAGTTGAGTGAAAAAGGACTTAATACATAGCATGACGCTTCACAGGGAAGAATGTAAGAAAATCTGACTATATTACTGAACTCCGAAGTTTGAAATATCGATGTATAGTATAATTTCTATGTTGTGCCGAACCCTAGTAACGTGGGCCGAAGGTAGAAAGACGACCGAAAACGAGAAATTAGTGGTTGCGATACCGATTACTTCTAGTTTCGATTTTGGCTAAAAGGACTTTTTTTATCACACTGTTACTCTAATATCATTAAAACAACATCCTTAGAGAAAGGCATATCCATAAAAAATTCAAAGACAGTCATGCGTCTTTTTCTGGGAGTAAGCTGGTCATGTAGCGCAAATGCCGCATGCATTTGCAGCGACCGGTGGTTAAAGATCGTCACTCACTGGGCGCCTGACAAAGGAAATCCTCCAAGTAGACCACGGCGAAGGTGGTGTGACGATCTGATCTTGTTTGCGGGGTCAACATGGGCAGATATGGTAGAATAGAGAGGTTTAGAAGGAGAAAGGTAAGGCTTTAGCCCAGCAACATGAAAGGTTAACAAAAAAAAGAGATTTTCACCAAACCGCAATGTATCCCTGCTGGCCCAGCCATGTGAACATTTTAAGCTGATTTTAACATGCCAGACCAATCCAGTAAACTCAGAGGTGATGTGACATTATTAACAGTAACTATTCCAGAAATTCATGCATTAAATTAATCCAGTTAATAACCCAACCTTCATTTGAATAAAGTTATTTCAGCACCGGTGGACATAACGGTATGCTAAATATATCGTCGACGAGGATAACCCAACGGTATGGACGCAGGGTGATAGGGACTAAATTAAATGGGTAATAGACAGTACGCAAGACAGACGGACGGTGTGACGAGGTGATCTCATTAGTGAGGCCATGAGATGAGCGGGGCAGTTCGTTAATTAGTTACGTATTCATTTGCAATAGATTGCGTTTGGTTCAATGGTGTGGTGACAAGATTTCACAAAACATAAAAAATATCAACAGTGATCTGCAGTATTTGCGAAACTACAAAACAGTTTATCGAGAATAAGTGAAGACATATTATAGGATATATTAAGGCCTATTTTGAATTGAGTTGTTGAATATGACAGCTACTTTATAGAAGTCTTCTTCTTCATGTCGCTGAAAACCAGTCTTACTATAATATTATGTTGGTCTTTGTCTTGATTCGCAGGTAAGGCAAATAGGTTATTGGGTTCTCCATTTGGAATCACCTTGGGGCCGGCCTCCTTACTTTGAAGCCACCTCGTTCCCATGTATGTAATTTTTATCACGACATGAGCCCGCTAATCTTATAGATTGAAATAATGATGATCCAATAGGTACAAGCAAATAAACAGGTCACATTATAATTGGAGTGCATACATCTGTATTACACGTGTTTTGTTTTGTGCACTGACATACTCGCTAATTGTAAGGCCACACCGCGTCCGACTCATTGCCAAGGTTCCAACATTGATGGACGCGGGAACTACTAATATTATTAGATTATGTATTAAAATTATTTATATTCTTCCGATACGGATTATTTTTAAATACTGTGGGATGTGTTATCGGTTTGTTGCTCAACCCGCCTTTGCGTTGATCCAAAATAAACAATATTTTGTTATGTCATGGAAATATTTAGATTTATCGACGTTATAGCATATAAGCGAATAGAAGGGCGTCTTTAGATATTCAGTGATATTTTATGCCACCAAAGATGTTCAGGCACACGTATGAAAGACGTAATTATAAAGCAAGTTAAGCAGTTAGTTTATTATTATGAACCTGATGTGTCCCACAAGTGGTGCGCCGTTCCCGGGATCGTTTCCTACGTTCCCTAATTCCCAGGAACGCTCCCGGGCACGTTGGGAACGACTGGGAATATTGACTTAAATAGTTGTATATATTTTTGTAAATAACTTTTGCGCTATGTGCAAAAGCAAGTACACCTTTATACATAGGCATAATTCAATTAAGTCGTTGCTTTGAGAACTTTCCCGATAATCTCTGGGAATATTCCCATATTCCCTGGGAATATCCCTATATTCCCTGGGAATATTCCTTTGCTCCCGGGATCGATGGGCACGTTCCAAGGTTTTTAGTAAGAAATTATTTGAATTAAAACAAAGTATTTATTCATTATTTTAATTTAAAAAAACTTTGATTTATATAATTTTACACTTTTTTTAAATGGCACATCATTTTCTTCTTTCAGATATGATAACAGAACTTAAAAACGAATCATCACACAGTTTAATGTGGTAGTAATATTCCACATTTTTTTTAATAATATTAATAATCATGGCTTATGATTAAATGTACCTATATAAAGTATTTATATAATACTTTATATAGGTACATTTAATCATAATAGCCTGTCTTATAGATTAACAATTTTAATTAGTTTAAACAAAATACAAATCAGTATTTTGGATTGGCGTATTAATCACAGAAAGTAAAGTTTTTGATTACACAATACAATGAAATGATTAAAAACATACAGATTTTTATTGTAGTGTTTTACAGATACCTAAAAATATATCAATTCCACAGTTATCAGTATCCATACAGTATAATAATAATAATAATCCATACAGTATAGTATAGTAGAAATCAGTTTGTTTGACGGAGACTACGCAAAATTAGTCATCAGAATCTGAATCGGAACTAAATATATTTCTTATTATTCTTTTTTTTGCTGCACTTGTACTAATATTGGAGGGGCCTGGCTTATTTAGATCAAATATTTCTGTTGAACAATTCATAATATTGGAATCATCGGAATCCAAATCTAATCTAGCCCTGGAAGTGCCAGGGTTATTAAAAATAAGCTCTGAGTTGTCCGTTTCATCTATTGCTACTTCGGAAAATTCGTCTTCCGAGGCAGAATTTGATACTGAAGATAAATTATGATCTGACAGTGGTCTTTGATATTGTTGGGTGGGTTTGTTAATTAGCTTCCAATTGTGTGATATGAATGTTAGCTTCCCTGCTGTGTTTGCCTTTAAACGATTTCGCTTCTTCGTATGCATATTTGAAAATATAACAACGAAAAATATTGTATTACAAATTAAACAATTTAAATGTCCATTTCCCACTACGTGGGAACGTTCCCGGGAATGCCGGAATATTCCCTGGAACTTTTCCACTCGAAATATTTCCGGGAAAGGGAATTTGGGAACGGCGCATCACACTGCAGTGCGAAGGCCTCCCTTACCTCTTTCCATTTATGTCTGTCATTAACTTACCAAGTGGCTTTGTATTACATAGTTATTAAAATATTTATTTATTTATTTAAGGATCTCCAACAAAAGAATACACAAAGCATTTTTAGATCATGTAAAACACAAAGTATTAAACAACAAATAGAAAACGTTTCGATGGGAAGAATTCAGTGACATATTCGACCGTAAGCCGACCCCAATCAATCTGCATTAAAATTCACCAATAAATAATTATTTCCTTTTTTTTAATGTTGTACCACACTAGGAAGTTCTCCTGAATCGTGGGTGCGTATATAAATAAAATTTGAAGTCACATAAGCAAACTCCCAGACCCGGAACAACTATCTTTTTTTTTTTATGGTGGGTGGAAAATCATCAAATGCCTCTATTGTGCAGAGCGAAAGGGAGTGTCAGACTTCTACTGACTAAAAACCACCCATGTTCCTTCTTAGCCCTTCATGTCGAGGCCGCGGTATCTCTTGCGAACACCCGCAGCCCCGACGGGCGGAACAACTATCTTGTTTTCTTCTCATCAATGTTGTAGAGTGCGACCTCTTCACCTTTATTTTAAACACATAAACATAAAACCGTATTTATTTCTTTCTTTTTTAAAAAACGTTGCCCCAGACTAGGACTTACTCCTGAATCGTGGGTGCGTTCACAAACATTTAAACTCACATACACAAATTAATTTGTTTTAGTTTACTCTTGAACTACATTGCAACAAACAGATGCACTATGTTTTACACCTCTGATCTCATGGTTGATGTATTGCAGGTGTTGTCACATAAAATATCGGATAACTTGGTACGTTAAACTGTTGCTACCAGAGACTGAAAATGAATTGGTTGCATGAAATATTTATGTAGAAGATTAATTAATACTTTACTGAAAATATTAATCGTGCGTGTGACGTATGGATCTATGCAGGTTAAATTTTTAACTGGGTAAAACGATTTTTTATAAGCGACCATTTTGAAGTGTTCATGATAGCGTTGACCGAAATACAAGAACGACCAAAAATCTACTCGCGAGAATATTTATGCAGATGCATTGCAAACAAGGAGATTAGTATTTCTAATTAGTTCTACCACTAGTTTTGATCTCTAGGCGATAGTAGCATATTGTTTCTTTTATTTTCGGTAGGACTACAATATGTTCTCAGGACTTCACATTTGTGATAACTAGTCTTACCAAGGGTAGGGTTAAGTCCCGTCGGGGCTGCGGGTTGTTCGCAAGAGATACCGCGGCCTCGACATGAAGGGCTAAGAAGGAACATGGGTGGTTTTTAGTCAGTAGAAGTCTGACACTCCCTTTCGCTCTGCCCAAGAGCGGGAGGAACATAAATAACACATATATATAGAACATAAATAAAGCTTTTAATAAAATTTACGACCGCACCCGAAGAGAGCCGATTGTGGACTAGTTCACTTCGGCTTAGGAAAGACCGTTTTGGGACCAAGTTTGAGGCGTCATTGTAACATGCGGTCCGCCCAGTCCTTACGCAGTAATATAAAAGTCAATGAGTGTTATGCTAGCATTTCCAGTTAAGAGCATAAATCTAATACAAGTGTCACGGAAAGTATAATATAAGGTACCTAGGTACTTCACAAGTACCTGCAGCTGTAAGCATTTATGATAATATCAGCGTTATTATATCAAAAAGAATGTTTAACGTTATTAACAATAATTAAAATGTTATTGAGCAGGAACGTGGTGTTTTTATGAAGCAGAAAACTGCTTTAATTGAATAATGCAGTTCAGGTCCTTGAAATAACTTTGTGGTTTTTATTGAGCTACCGGTTTTGATATGATATACACGGGTTGATTGGCATAATCACTAAAGTTTATGAACCATTGCAATGTGTATCTAGTTGAATTATGTCTCTTTACGATTTAATATCCTGTTTGCAAGTCGATTCTTGATACAGAGCGGCCATAAAAATATAATTATAATTGACACAAAGATTATCAGATTATAGCATACTCTACCTTTTCTTAGACCCGAATTACACAGAAGCGGCGTAAGGTGAAGGCGCGGCGGACTGCTAGCAACGCGGATCTATCGACGAAACGACGTGCCTGCGCCACGCCGCTTTGTATTTTTGTATTGAAACGTTTAGAAGCGGCAAGATGCCTGCGCCGCGCCTTCACCTTACGCCGATTCTGTGTAATTCGGGGGTGTGAATCATCAAAAAGGGAGGAAGGGAGTGTCAGACTTCTACTGACTAAAAATCACCCAAGTTCCTTCTTAGCCCTTGCGCCGAGGCCGCGGTATCTCTTTCGAACAACCCGCAGCCCCGACGGGATGTAATTCGGGTCTAGGCGCGAATTACACAGAAGCGGCGTAAGGTGAAGGCGCGGCGGACTGCTAGCAACGTGGAACATTCGACGAAACGACGTGCCTGCGCCACGCCGCTTGAGTATAATTCACATAGTGTCGCCTACCTACATTTTGTATAGAGGGAGTGAGCTGTCATCGTTCGTTCGTTCGCTTCATCGTCAGACGACGAGTGTTGTCTGAGAATTACCTTCGACTGCGTTACGCAAAAACAATTATTGTATTCACGGCCAACTTGTTAAGTTTGACATGGTTTTCCACGTTTATTAGTAAATAATTATCAAGTCAGTGCTGTTTGAAGTTCATAAACCTTTAAAGTTCCCACTGCCGGGACACAGGCCTCCTCTCTATGAGAGGGAGAGTGGGCTGTCATCGACCACGCGGGCCCAGTGCTGGTTGGTGAACGTCGCATGCCTTCGATTATCTGATTCTGGGACATACCGATAATATTGAATGTATGTTTACATTGCACCTAATGCATCTTAAATATATATTACGATTCCTTTGATCTTTATTTGCGACACAAATAAATAATAGAAACACTTGCCAAAGAATTCTATCGCTATAAATATTGATAAATTAATAAACTATGAGCCTATCTCGTCACAACTAATCAGAATTCTAAATATAAACTATTTCCTAAAAGCAATTCTCGGTAGTGCAACATTGGGCGCTGGTGATGGCATTATGCAATGTTGCACAATTAGTCATGTTGCCTTGAACGCGAGTGCGCAGAGTCAAGGTGTGCTCTTATACTGCAGAAACTCACATCCCAGTAGGGACACCATGCGATGGACTTTCATAAGGATAGTGTGTTTTTATATAGTTGTCTTTTTTTCTCGTAGGCTTCGTGTACTTGAGTTTATGACATTAGAAAAAAAAACGTTGACTTTTTTGCAACTTCTCAGAAAGCAATGATGAATGGTATGGCCAGAAACAAGGTGACTGCTGAAATAATGAGTAATAGGGAAGTGTGAAAAAAGAAGGCATACTGCGCCGACCCCAAATAAATTGGGATAAAAGCAGGAGAATGATGGAAGGGCCTGCAAGGGCCTGCGCCCGTCGGGGCTGCGGGTTGTTCGCAAGAGATAGCGCGGCCTCGACATCGTGACCGCTATCTCTTCTCTAGAAGGAACATGGGTGGTTTTTAGTCAGTAGAAGTCTGACACTTCCTTCCGCTCTGCCCAAGAGCGGGAGGGGTTATTTGATGATTTTCAACGCGCCAAAAAAATAAAAGGGCAGGACAATGATGATGACACTTTCATCGACAACCACCAACGGAAATAATACAATATAAACTGCATAAGTACCTCAGTACTTCAGAAATCAAAGTGCACTCACAACAAGCAGTATCCTGTGATCATAATATCAATTAATTTATCGATGATACAACTGATAACCTTACTCTTGACAACAGGAAGAAGTATTATCATATCTACTTACAATCTAACAAGTAATTATATCAAGTGTTAATATATTCATATGTAAATAACGGCTTCTTTGAAGTAATCAAATACTTGGAGATATATTATGCAGTTTTTCATTAAGAACCAAATAAACTGCCCATCGTGCTTTTAATTTTCATTTGCTGTTTCTTTTTTTCTGAGAGGGAGTTAAGCTACCAAGTCACAAAGATTTAAAGCAAGAATTATGTCGTATTGCTTGCCACATTATCAGTTTTATAATAAACCATTTTAATTTCGAATTTAATATCGATGTTGTATTGTTGTCACACTGAACTCTGTCGATTTCTCTGTGAAAGGTCATGCCAATGACAATTTTTTTACGACATTAGGATGCAGTACAGCAACCACCAACATCTGGTCATCCTAAATGTTATTTAGTACAAACGACATTTTATTTGTTATTTATGCAAACTAAAGAACTAGTGTCGCTCTTGTTAATTGAATAGTCAAACGAACTTACCTGTAAGTGAAGTTCGACGGTAATTATACTTTGTTGCATTGTCCGAAGATGATTAGGATTATTAATGTAGTCACGGCTTTAGTCTGTGGCGCCAACACATAAGTTTAAAGAAAAAAGTTTATCTGTGCTAGCTTGTGCTGTCACCGGCTTCTGTAAATATCTTCATTAAGTTCATAGCAATTTATTGGTTTTACAACATAGGGTTCATGCTCATATGAATAAATAGCATGGAGATTTTGGGTCGGGTGGGACCAATCATCTTCGGACAATGCAACAAAGTATAATTACCGTCGAACTTCACTTACAGGTAAGTTCGTTTGACTATTCAATTATACTTTGTTGCATTGTCCTCGATGATTAGGATTATTAATGTAGATGTTTAAAGACTAGTTGTAAAATCAATAAACATTTATATAAAATCAATAAACATTTATACAAAATCAATAAGCATTCATATAAAATCGATAAACATTTATACAAAATCAATTAAAAATTATATAAAATCCATTAACATCCATCTAAAATCATTCAGATGAATATTATATAACTTATAAGTCATATGTCATTTTTTAGAATTTTGTTAAGGCCACTTTAGTTACCTAAAGGTAGTATTTTTACAATTCAGGTTTAATCGTTACCAGTGTTATTAAAAAATTGCTTCAGGGAACCTTCTATTGTTCACTAAAGGTTTCATTTTAAAGTTTTAGTTATAAATCACTAGCTTGTGCCAGCGGCTTCGCCCGCTACAACTCGAAAATTATCCCACGGGAAGATAAAATCGGGATAAAAACTATCCTATGTGTTAATCCAGGGTATAACCTATCTACATACCAAATTTCAACCAAATCGGTCCAGCCGTTTATGCGTGAAAGAGTAACAAACATCCACACATCCATTCTCACAAACTTTCACATTTTTAATATTATAAGTAGGATTAATTTAAACATTTGCTCGTCTAATATCGTCTATATTGAACTGCTGGAGGCTGCCAATGTTGTTGCATGGCGGGTGTACTGTTTATTGAGCATGTACTAATGTCAATTCCATATCTTCCAACACGTTATTGTAATTGAGTTCACACATCTTTAAGGCCTCTTGTGGATATTATTCATGAATTAGTACAGTCCCACAGGCCATGCGTTAATTTTAAATATTTAACCACCCCTATAGCTGGGTTTACATACTCCTATTCTATTGCTAAAGAAAGAAACAGTTATAAAACGTTGGTATTCGTTTGGCCCACAAATTTAATTAGCGTATCAACCCTTAAAGTAATACGATTTTGTTTAATCACTATATCATAAGTATAAAATAGAGATAGGTATTGTTTGCACTCTTTCTGTGGCTAGCAGTAATATAGTTATCGCTTTTTTTGGTAATTATTTGTAAATCACTTTGTTGAATGTGATCCAGTAGAGAGAAAATAAAAAACTGAAAAACATCCCAATTCCCAAGAATTCTCCGGATCTTGGAGGACAAGTCTCTGAACCGTATTTTGATACTATCATCTGTACCTATATGTGGTCTTATAATTAGAGATAGAACTGAACTAACAGAATATGAAAATAGAGGAAGAAACCTTCATTAATCCTTAAAGCGAAAAAACTGAATAACTTCAGTGATGGTTTGCTAATGCTTATAATATTTTAATTACAGTATCTTGTCTTTACAATTGCAGGCAATGGGGCAAGCATTGGTATTGTGTACTTTTAGTTATTGAATTCCTAATAATATCAACAGCTTCAATACTAATTCCAAAATCTTAAAAAATGTTCCTGATAATACTCCTGCCATCAATCCCAGTAGAGAATAGTGGAAAAAGTATAGAATAAATGATATTGGTCTAAATACCATTCCTTCCAATGCCACCTTGTATTGGCAAGGAGCATCCACCACTTATCACCGCTACAACCCCTGGAGATACCGGGGCCACGATACATAACTGTGATACTTAGTGTTATTCCATGATACAATTATTAATCAATTGTAAGTTCACCAATACGGATATAATATTTTAATAATTTAAAACACCTAAGATTCCCTTCCACATTCAAAATATGCTGATATCATATTATTACCTTTGGTATTAATGTAAGTAATATCGAGTAACCATATATACCTAGATTCACACTATTGCCAAGGATTTTAGAAATTTATTTAACTGCTCCTTATTTAAATGAGTATGATACTGTATCCATTATGTACCATACCTATGTTTAACAAATAAAAATTCTGATTCTGATGTTATATTTTCAATTCTTGGCAAAATATTTCACTATCTCATAAATGACTGACAGAACACTTTAGCCCAGAAAATAGGGGCAGCACTCAATTTTGGTATTAAAAAACTGAGCTGAATCTACAGTCCATAGTCTGTTAGCAATCTATGAGCCACACAATATTCCGTACCATGCAGATGAAGCATATTTATATGTGTGTATTTTAATTATTAACTCAAAATAACTGGCTATGTCTATGGACCACAGCAAATGATACAATATAAACAACATAGTGTTTATATCATAATTATCATAAAAAACGAACTGGCAAAAGTGTGGGTGTACTATTAGGTAGGTACCTCTCTGTCTAATCCTTCGGGATTACAGGCATGATGTTATTTTATCATTGTTATCACTTAGAACAAGGTTTTTGTGCCACTTGAGTTTCTTAGTGAATAGAGTCCTTTAGTTAATAACTGGGCAAGCATATTAAAGTTCTAATAGCCTTTTATCAATAAATTCTTATATTTCATTTCTCTTCAGTGATGTTAAAGCTTAGTGAATAGTATTAAAAAAGTAAACCTAGAAGTTTACTGTGTTGTTTAGGTATGAAATCACATTTCTCTTTGGTACTGATGATTTCATGTTTTCTAAACATTATACAGCCTCTCTGTCTCTAAGGAAGCTTTGAAACCTGTAATGGGTTTCAATGTTTTTGTAATTTATGTTTATGGGGCTGAAAATAAACCAGAAGGTAAGACATATTGAAAACATAACATTTGCCTTGAAAAAATAAAGCTTCCTATATCCTTGCCTATGTCTATCATGTAATAAGCATCCAATCCAATGTGCTAAGAAAAAACTATTATTCTGTAAAAAATTGGTATACTGTTGTATATAAGATTATCTCCAACCAAACTAAACATAATGTAATGTCTTTTATATAAAAGACAGTAAGTTTAATTTATTTCTGTCTCTTTGACAAGGAAAAAATAGTAAACAAAGTTGTTATTGTAAAGGGTAGGTAACAAACTTTAATTGCTATGAAAGCAATTCACTTCTTCATTTCAGATACTATCTGAATAAATTCAAGTATAGAATTTATCATCTAGAGGAGTACCTATAACTCCATCACCACCATCCAATTAAGAATAACTGGGTTGTTTGATTGATTGGTTTCCAATCACATAAATTATATTTAAGTCCACCAACCTGTGAATTTATTTCTGAAGGGAATGATTTCTCCTGGCCATCCGCATTCTGTCTGCTGCACTTGTACTTTTGATGACAGCCCCTCCTTTCTTTGCACTTATGGAGGGAGGAAAAATTTATTGTTGAAGCACATACGGCTTCCATGTGCTCACTCTATGAGTGAACTTTTATGGTACACTCATATTTAATCCTTAACCAGATTTATTTATAGATTTTGCTGATCTTATGTTTCCGTCTTTGATTGTAACAAACTCTTTTGTCTTTGTTGGTTACCAACAATAAGAGATCTACGTCCCCCTGCTTGTATATATATGTATACACACAAAACAGAAGCATCATTCAGCTTCTTCATCATCATCATCGGCCTGTAATGTTCCTACTGTAAGGACTCAAGCCTCCTCTCTAGGCGAGGAATCCACCACGCCAGCCCATTGTGGATTGGTAGATACAACTTCTTAACTATGTCTATTTATGCCTTTTGGATACCTCATTCACCACTGTATGATCTTCAGAATTAATAAAACATTTGTTTATAAATAGAGAATGGCGGGTTTTCGTTTTGTGTTTTACTTGCTTATTTAATATTTTTTATATGAATCTTCTCTTTCTTTCTCTGGGTATAGATCCACACCAAGTATTTCAAGAAACTTGATTATATAATAATTCTTTATATGGTACTTACCACCTTAATTCACTTTCATTTATCTTGATCTGCATTTTCAACTTCTCAACCGATAACGGGAGGATATTTTCTAATGACTGTGAAGGGACAATTTTATTGTCTTCTATAAGGTAACCTCCTTAAAAATGTTATAGGTATCAACTTCTCGAGGATAAAACACAATGCATGTTGTAGAACAACATTACACTTATATAACCAAGTAAGCTCCCGCAGAACTTCCCATGAAGGTTATAATAGAACAGTCAACCGTGTGTGCCCCCACAGGACACCCCTTTAGGGTTGCTGAGTTCACGACACTGCCGTTTCAGGCCATGTACACCCCCGCAGGATGACCTCAGACCAGGCAAGTCGTTCATAATGTATCCATGAAGGTTATAATAGCAGTCAACCGTGTGTGCCCCCCCAGGACACCCCTTTAGGGTTGCTGAGTTCACGACACTGCCGTTTCAGGCCATGTACACCCCCGCAGGATGTCCCCAGGCCAGGCAAGTCGTACTTAATGTATCCATTTTGGGCTTCATAGTTCCGTTGCAAGCTCCAACAGAGCGGTCTCAGGTCATGCTAGCAGCCAATAAAGGCAAACATTTTAATAGGTACTCTCTGAACTTCGATGTAGTGCCCACGTGGCAGGCATGCAGTTAGTTGCAAACACGTGCAAAGCGCAAGGCATATAAAACATACCATGTTTTCGATGTAGCGATTATTGCCACACAACAGAGCTTTAGGCTTTTGATTCCAATTCTTCAGCAGTAGGCAAAAAACAAGGCACACACAAGGTAAGCCATTTTGTTTTCTTACATAGAACAACACACTAATAAAAACACTTATCACTCGAATCAGAGGCTCAGAGCTAATTATGTTTAATGCGCTTTTCGTAATCTCTTTGATTTCTTCATTGGCCTTGACTTTGTCAATATTAACCTTATTTTTCCATTTTAACTTTAAAATGAAGTTTAAAAACCTAAAAGAAATATAAAAATAATCGAAAAGAGTGACGCCATTAAGACATAAAATCCGAATGAAGATATTTACAGAAGCCGGTGACAGCACAAGCTAGCACAGATAAACTTTTTTCTTTAAACTTATGTGTTGGCGCCACAGACTAAAGCCGTGACTACATTAATAATCCTAATCATCGAGGACAATGCAACAAAGTATAATGAGTGCAGGACCGGTTCACAGCTATACCTATGCTAAAACGATCCTGGCAATTACTGGATTACAAAGTATTGCTGGTTGGGCGAGAATGTAAAAATAAACTTTTATTGGATTTTAACTGTTTCCATAAGTCGTATGCATCTAAAACTAGTTCTAAAGATCGAGAAACTGGTTTTAAAGTTTTTTTCAAGGTAGGGAGCAGCGTCCTTGTATTGCTAATATTATACACTTCTGGACACATCTATTGGCCCACCTTGTATTTTCAGTTTCGTTTGGTCCTAGCTAAAATTTTATATTAGGTCGAGCAAAACGTTTTTATGCAGTTTTGAACCTGGCACATTCACAATTTCATTCAATAGTCTTTTTTTGAATTTCGAACACAGAATTTAAAGAAACAAAAGACAATTTGGAGCCTGTTTGTTGATATCAAACAATCGAATACTAAGAAAACGGTTTTATTGGTGTACTTGGATTTAATTCTTGAAAAAGTGATTGATATCTTTGGTTTTGCAACAAACATTACTTATTCTTAACATTAAGGTGAGGTTCTATCAATAATCTATGGATACTTCACCTGAAGTCGCCGCCCAAGCTGTGGCACTTATTCAGGCCGGACACAGCCAAAGAAACGTGAGTGCTCAACTTAATTTAAGTCGATCTGCGGTCCGAAATGTTTATCGGAGGTACCTAGAGACTGGCGGCTTTGTTCGTCGCCAAGGAAGGCCACGATCTCGGGTCACAACTGAAAGGCAGGATCGATTCATCGTGACGACCAGCTTGAGAAATCGTCACCTTACCTCCATTGAGATACAAAACCAACTTCGCGACTTCCACGGAGTATCTGTGAGCGCTCGAACTGTTCGGAGAAGGTTAAAAGAACGCGATATGGTACCACACAAGCCAGCTAATGGGCCCAAACTAACGCGAGCCCACCGAACAGCGCGCCTTCATTTCGCACGCAGTCATTTAAATTGGACACAGCAAGATTGGAGCCGTGTACTCTTTTCTGATGAGTTTAAAATTGTGTTACATGGCAATGATGGAAGGGAGAAGGTCTACCGATGTAAGGGAGAGCGTTTCGCACAATGCTGCTTTGAAGAGAGGGTTGCTTATGGCGGTGGCTCATGGACTGTCTGGGGCGGTATATCCGCGAGCGGCAAAACTCAACTTGAGGTTGTTACAGGACCACGGCTGCCAACATTAAATGCTGAAAGGTACATTCGTGAGTGCTTAGAACCTCACGTGATACCATACGCGGACTATGTGGGCCCAAATTTCCTTTTTATGCATGATAATGCAAGAGCCCATGCGGCCGGCATCGTCAGGGAATATCTTCGGGATGTGAACATCACAGTTATGGACTGGCCAGCCAGAAGCCCAGACATGAACCCCATTGAGCACATGTGGGACGAGCTAAAAAGACGTGTTAGGGCTCGTCAGCCAGTTGCCCAGACGATGCAGGAGTTGAAAACTGCCATAGAAGAGGAATGGGAGATGATCCCTCAAAATTTCATAGAGCGGTTGACAAACTCTATGCCTAATCGTATGAGAGCTGTGGTAGATGCCCATGGAGGCAACACGCGTTATTAAATTAAACCTTTATTTGATAAAACATGTTTTTTATTCAAAAATCAATTGCCTTTAACAAGGCGCATATCCGACTTGTTAGGCGTAGCTCCATGTCGTATGGTATTCTGAATTCAAATTTAAAACAATACGATCGAAAAAGATGGTAAAATGAGTATCAGGTTTAAAACTGCATTAACAGTTTTTGTTCAATCTAGCAATCATATTTCGGTAGGGGCCATCGAAACCTAAACTCTAAGGTGGGCCAATAGATGTGTCCAGAAGTGTATTACAGGGCATCTTAATTGGTGAAGAGGTGATTTGGAAAGCTTTTGTCTTGATTGTAGGTTTTTACTACGGTACTTTTTAGCACAAGGAGATTTTATAGGACCCATTATCCAATTAACCACATTTTGCTGGTTTCTGTCTGTTTGTGTAAAATCTGTAATTTTTGTCAACGAGAATTTTTTTATGCTTGTGTTTGTGCCCAGTTGATGGCAATATAGAAACTTACTTGGCTTCTATTACATACGTGGGACTGACTAACAAAACTGACAACACTTCTGCTTAACCTTTGGGGAAATACAGGCGCGATGTTATTATGTTAAATGATTTTCGAAATGCTTAGCCACAGGAAGAGATAATTGTAGATAGGTAGCTGATAGCAACCGGCTACTCAAATATGCAGACAGTTTCAACTTGAAACCGAGTGCTGCTAACAATGTTTACTACAGTTGTCATAAGGGATTTAGTTTATCAAGTGGCTCTTCAATCAAAGCTTTTATTTCAAGTGTCAGGAAATTATTTATGTTCTTTAGAAATGATTATCTTGAAGGACAACCTGACTTTTCAGATTTTACACTAAGCAACAAACAAATCAAACAATGAATACCTATATTATCTGAAACAAAACCAAAACTATAGATTTATACTGTTTGACTGTCTCGTTGGTCTAGTGGTCACGAGCGCGACTGCTGAACATGAGGTCCTGGGTTCGATTCCTCAATAATATTATAACAACTACAACAAATAAACAACTTTCCCGTTTCACCTGATGTATTAAGTTTGCACGCGCTCTCACTAAAACAGCAAAACAATTTCTCAATTTACACAACAACTAAGCCAAAACATAAAACAAAACAGGAACATCTCACACGTGTGGCCACCCTACTCTGACGTAGTGCACTTTGGCAGCAGCTCAATTGGCGTGCTGATGACGTTTACAGTGACGAGCTCATTGCATACATTGATGGACTGATCGTATTTGTTTGTATTGCATTTAGCTTTGACTGTCATATTGCTGTATTTGATGTAATATGTGTTTGTCTGTGGCATTCTGCAGACGAGAAAAGGACATCGCTCAGACTGTAGCCATGCATGCCACAGATAATTATAGACCCCTCCCGAGCCCTCCCTAAACATGGTTAAAAACTAACAGACCCCATGCACCCTGTGTGTCATGGTTTTTGTGGTACTCTTAGATGGCCGAATGTCATCGAATTGCAAGACTCAACATAATATGGAGGCTTTCATGGTACCTATAGATTCGGGCAAAGAATTGTCTATTACCCTTCCAATAAAGATATGATGATTAAAAAAAAGTAAGGAAGGATTTTCCACCCATTAAGATTAATACGAAAGTTACTCTGTCTAACGTTTATTTTGCTGGTTTTAGCGACTCAACGAATTTCGATAAAATCATAACTTATGTAAGGACTTTAATGCCGGTAGTATATTAATATATATGCCCGTGGGATATGTTTCAATCTTTACCCGGGTGAAGCCGTGGCGTAGGCAGTAAAATGGACCACTAACATAATTATGTAGATTTGTTTTCTTCGTTCGACTAATTGACGAGCATGGGTAAGTTACAACTATATTGAGCAGACATTTTACATTTTCAATCCAGTTTATTTTAATAGATAATAATATGTTGCTGTTGTAATGTTGCTGACTATATTTTGTGTGTGTTTAGGGATAACGTTGCATGGAAACAATTGGCAGTTTGCCTGGAAATGTAAAATACACTACATGATAAATTATGTGATTGTACCTACTACAAATCCAACAACTTTATCGTTAAAGGTGCAACATTCCGCATGTAACTGTGACAAATCATTAGATCCATGTTTTATTACGTGATAATATTTTAATGATGATACTAAAGTCAACACCTTGTCAATAATATAAACACAATTAATTAAATCTTCAATTTAATGAAATATTCGAGTCCTATAGGCCTATTTTTTTTTTGGACGGGTGGAAAATTATCTAATAACCCGCTCTTGGGCAGAGCGAAAGGGAGTGTCAGACTTCTACTGACTAAAAACCACCCATGTTCCTTCTTAGCCCTTTATGTCGAGGCCGCGGTATCTCTTGCGAAAAACCCGCAGCCCCGACGGGAGTCCTATAGGCCTTTTCCAAATTACAAAGCCGCATTAATCGTTCTCCTGCCATTATCCCAATTTTTTTGGGATCGGCGCAGCAGGTCTTCTTCATCCATACATTTCTATTACTCTTTATCTCAGCAGTCACCTTGTTTCTAGCCATAGCATTCTTCGCGCAGTTCATCACTACACTTCATCATCATCACTTCATCGCTTCTTTGGTCTTCCTCTATTAGCCATCCACATTCATACTCCACAAAAAGAACATCACTACATATTATAAAACAAAGTCCTTCACCGCGTCTGTCTGTCTCTCTGTTCGCGATTAAGTCAAAAACGACTGCATCGATTTTGATGCTGTTATCACCAATGGCTAGAGTGGTTCTCGAGGAAGGTTTTAGTATATAATTTGTCAAGTTCTGACATCAACGCGGGCGGAGCCGCGGGCAAAAGCTAGTCACATATTATAAAACAAAGTCCTCCGCCGCGTCTGTCTGTTCACGATTAACTCAAAAATGACTGCACCGATTTTGATGCTGTTATATACCAATGGATAGAGTGGTTCTCGAGGAAGGTTTTAATATATAATTTGACCGACATTCACGCGGGTGAAGCCGCAGGCATCAGATTAGTTAAACATACATTGCAATTTACTATTTATCGCTTAATCTATCTCCTTATCAACACTACATGGAATTGCTCGTAAACACATGACCAGATCGTTCCCCTATTGCCAAGTTTCTAAGCTAAATATAGCAGTATCAGACTATCAGTAATGTAAGCCATTACACTTCCGATCTCCATGCCAACCATATGATAGACATTGGAATCATCTGTGAGTGTATCATTATTTCTATCCTGTTCATCCCAACGCTGATTTTTCTTCCCTTCTTCGCTATCAACTGTCAGGCTATCATTCACTCTAATTTAAAAAAAATAAAAACGTTACCCCACACTAGGAATATCTCCTGTATCGTGGGTGCGTTCACAAATATTTAAACTCACATACACAAATACCCAGACCCGAAACAACTATCTGTAGGCCATACAAATATTTGTTCCGTGCGGGGATCGAACCCGCGACACGCAGCGCAGCAGTCCAATAATTCAGCCACTGGACCTCTTCAATTTATTTCGTTAAACAATTCATCCAACGATTATATATTGTCTTCCTCTCTTCTCTCGTGTACGTACATCATCATTTGTCATTCTCCACTCTAAATCCCAATATTTGTTGTTCGCCACAGCATGTTCTCTTCTTCTTCTTCCTTACTTCTTCGTTCATCTCCATAATAATATCCATACTGATATAATTACTGTAAATGCGGTAACTTTTGTTTGATACCTTTTCACGACTAACCGCTACTGATCGAATCGTTATGCAATTTGTTGATTTTTATCTATTTGAAACCAATTTTCAAACGAAAAGAATACATAATTCCCCGCAATATTTCCTAACTCCTTTTTTTGAGGGTGGGAAATCAAATGACCGCTCTTGGGCAGAGCGAAAGGAATTGTCAGACTTCTACTGACTAAAAACCACCCATGTTTCTTCTTAGCCCTTTGTGTCCGGGGTCGCTGTATCTCTTTCGAACAACCCACAGCATTTCCTAATGCTTTAACTGGGAAGTAGAAGGGCCAAAACCAACTTCCCAGCAACACACCTAACAGTTAATGGCGATTGTCTCATTTTCATAGCTACCTTGGCAATGCTCTACTCCACATGCAACACATTATACGATGAAAACAAACAGTTTCTCTATATTAGAAGCAAGGTTATGTCATGAGTTTAAAGACAGCCTGAAGCAATGTACTAATGCATTTATGTTGACAATATGTCGGTCGTTATTTAAAGTTACGACTGTTTTATTGGTCAGACTATGGGTACTTGGTTCTGGATGGAAGGCGGCGTTGCTTCTCAAATTTGTAATGGCCGTTCCGCAAAGTGTGGTGTGGTCAAGGGAATTTGTCGTCGGGGCTGTTTCAGAGAATGAATGAATCATTCATGATTATTTTGGCTAGCAGTATAGCACGTGGACTGAGGAGTTAAATAATTACAGCCGCACGTGTCGATCTTCAAGGTTAAGCAGCGTTTGCCAAGGTTGGTCTGCGGATGGGTGACAAACTGAGATTCCTCCTCAGAACATATGTGGAGCCGTTAGCCCTTTGAAAGCCGTTACAGATCGTATCGTATCGTCGATCGTCGTGTCAGTTGTCCGGAATTCTGACAACCAGCCTTACCAAGGCGATTTGAATTACCCAATAACTGGCTTGCTTAACTGCCTCCGTGGGCAAGTGGTTTAGGCATTTGCCTTATGACCCGGTGGTCATGGGTTCGATTCCCACGGGAAGCATACTTAGTAAAGTTGTTTCCAGTTTGGTTAAGACATTGCAGGCTTGAATTACCTGATTGTCTGATAAAAAGATGATTCCGTGCTTCGGAAGGCACGTATAAGCCGGTGGTCCCGGCCGCCAAACGGCGGTCGTCATACCATGTCAGAGGCCCTTGAGGCGGTTTAGAAACTCTGACGCTAGGGTGTGTGTGGGGTCGTTAGACCTTACTGCCCACACGATAAGAAGAAGAAATCCGACAGGCAGTCGCTCTTGTTAAAATATTGGAAATTTGACTCTGTTTGAAATGGATGTCATCTCCAAAATAGTGAGGAAAAGGCTGGGCAGATGATAATAACTGTGGTGGGTTCTTAGTGCTTGGACAATGGAGGCGTGTCTCCTATTTTTTATGACCATTTGTCAAAGGAACTTGATATTCAATGGTTTTCAGAGAATTCATGAATTATTTATGATTACTTTGGCTAGTAATGAAGAACGTGGACTCAAGAGGTTGATTTATATAGAAATTATGGAAACATACTACATAATACATTCATTTGACGGCACGGTTGGCGCAGTGGCTGAGCAATTGGACTGCTGCGCTGCGTGTCGCGGGTTCGATTCCCGCACGGAACAAATATTTGTATGGCCTACAGATAGTTGTTTCGGGTCTGGGTATTTGTGTATGTGAGTTTAAATGTTTGTGAACGCACCCACGATACAGGAGAAATTCCTAGTGTGGGGCAACGTTTTTATAAAAAAAAAAAAAAAAAATAATAATAGTCACAATCAATGTCACTGTGAGTTACGTTATGCATCGGTAAATACTCTCATTCGAAATAATAATTTATGGTTCCATGTGAGTAGGATTCTCGCGTAGTTTCTATTTGACAAGTTACATGACGCGACGCCTCATTCCACGGTAAATTATGAATTGGTCCGAAAATATGATAGTTCTGTTGTTTTACTAAAATGCAAATCCAGCAAGCCGTCAAAACCTAGAATGAACACAAGACCGTCATCCTACAAGGTAAAGAAAAACTAGAAAACCGAAATGCTAGTAGAATAAAATAAACTTATCCAAAGGATTTGTCAATATTACTGACTATTTAAACATAACATCACGCCTTTAATCTCCGAAAGGCTAGGCAGAGGTGTACCTATTAGTGCACTTACTGCGGTACTCAGAGATATTTAATGATTACTCAAGCCGTCACTTAGTAAAGATTTGACACACTTTTGTATGACAATACTGTCAATACCTTTACTAAGTGATAGCCTAAGTAATCATTAAAGCTCTCTGAGTGCGGCAATTACATTGCACCAGTTGCTGCTGATGCTGTCTTGACTTTCGTACGTTTTTTCACGGGTGACCACTGAAAACCAGCGCTGTGCTGTGGGTCCCCATAGCACAGCACCATGCTGAGTGGTAACCTGCTTGTCGTAGTCACTACGTGCAACTTTCGTTTTATTTTCCCTGCTTGTTGTATTTTTTAAATATTTGTTATGTGTTGTATGTGTTTTGCTTTTTTTATTGCCTTATTGTATGCTCGTCATGTTTCTGCGACAAATAAATTTTGTATGGCCTACAGATAGTTGTTTCGGGTCTGGGTGTTAGTGTATGTGAGTTTAAATGTTTGGTAACGCACCCACGACACAGGAGAAATTCCTAGTGTGGGGCAACGTTTAAGCACAAATCCGAAATAACTTTTTACCCTACTACTAAAATGCAAAAAGAAAGAATTATAAATTTAGCATTCTTACATTCATTCTTTAAACACCTTTCTCTCTACCTACCCCATAATCCGAACCAAATAAACGTTTAATCTCAGCCTCTGCAACAACATGCAAGTCGAGCGGTATTGCCAAATCCCGCACAAGCCCGTGAACGCATCTAGGCTACACATTCCGACGTGAAGGCATTCGTTTTGCATTATTTGCATCGATAGCGCTTCCATCTGTTGTTCCTAGGGCTGGCAGAGCTTTTAAAGCTTATTGGCATTTGGAAATAATGCTCACGTAAATATTGGTTTGTGATATATTTACATAGTTATAGATAAAGTCGAGTTTCGTGTCTGTTTGAAGGACCGAATGTCTGGTCCTTCGTCTCCAAAATATGGACAGTTTATTCTGAAATCTGTTTTGCCAGGTGGATTTCTTCTTCTACCGTCTAAGCTCTCTTGCTGGGCAGGACTTCACTGAATTGCTACAAGCTGTACACATCACTGTTTAGTAAGGTCATCATTATCTGCTCAGCCTTTTCCCAACTATGTTGGGGTCGCTTTCAGCCTTATCAGATGTAGCTGAATACCACTATTTTACGCAAAGTGCCAATCTGACCTCCACAACCCCGTTAGTACTTACTAGTTAGCAATTTAACCAAGTAAAATTTTAAATGAAAGCTCCTTTACAAAAAGCACGAACTAAACATTTATCTAAGGTACTTAGTAAACCTGAATGCATCTAAACAAACAGACACCATGTGAGAAAAAGGAAGCCTTATCGATTGACGCTACTTCATGGTCACTGTCTGTGGAATACTAAGTAGAATGCACTGATAACTTAACAACGTTCAAACTTGTGTGGACAAGGTGCAGTTTTGCATAGTCTTGTCGTCTAAATTGTCATAAAGACTAAATTATGTTTAAATTTTGGTATTAGGTAAATAATGAAAATACGCTGTTTTTTCAGTTATTTAAAATTTAATAGTATTTCAGAATGATTGAATAAACGTTTGCGTTTGTGTGTATGTGTGAAAGTGCGTTTAGAGGGCGAAAATTGGACCGGGCCCGAACGGGCCGCGTAAACACAAGTGGTTCACGCTTACCGATTTCCGTTATTAAGTAAAAAAAGAACTATACCATTTTATTATATATCCTGATTATAATTGATTGGGTCTAGAATCATTAGTTACCTCCTATAATTTGAAAAAGATGTAAATCGACAGCTTGTATAGCCCAGCCCTACAATTCCAGACTGCAACTATGTACTCGCATATTTCCCATTATGTTTTGATAAACACACATTTCTCTATACAAACTTACGAACAAACAATCTAAGTTCACGTCAAGGTTATTTTTAGAAAGTTTTCACGTATTCTTGGCTGTTTATTATTGTAAACTAATACGGAAATAGTTTCCTGAGAGAATGCAGTTAATCATCAACGTTTTCGGACGTGATACCAAAGGAGTGACGGTTGAAAATATTGTTTGTTATGGTTTCGGGACACGTGGGGAAGATTGGTCATATTTGGTGGTGGTGATAGCATCCCTATAATAATACTAATGATGTAAATGCTGCGGGGGACGAAAGTGGCAACAAAAAAGCTTGTCGTTGTGCTCCGCCAAATATTTAATTTATGACGGCTGGAACATTAACTTCAGATTTAAGACGGCACGAGTTTCAAAATGCACTTTAACAGGCAGGCAGTAACATACCCGTCGGGGCAGCGGGTTGTTCGAAAGAGATACCGCGGCCACGACAGAAAGGGCTAAGAAGGAACATGGTGGTTTTTAGTCAGTAGAAGTCTGACACTCCCTACCGCTCTGCTCAGAGCGGGAGGAGCCATTTGATAATTTTCCACCCTCGCAAAAAAAAGGCAGTAACATACAAAGATGTGTGTGAGCCTATTTAATTAAAAACAAAAAAAATAACAATATTCTCATCGTCTTCATTGATGACCTAAGATGGCTATTCTCTTGTTGAGTGGTACTAAACGTATATTTATGAAGATAATAACAATTAACACAACATAATCATAATACAGCATGATGTCAAGGTAAGGCAGAGAACCAATAAACTCCACAATAAAAAATAAATACTAACTGCTGCACTCAAAGACGTTTAATGATTACTTAAACTATCACTTAGTAAAGATTTTGATACTTTAGTAAAGGTTTTGTAAGTCAAATTTTTAATAAGTGACGGTTAAAGTAATAGGGATGTTTACTGACTAAAAATGATTCGAATTAGTCCGTCTGTTAGATTATCGAAAAATATTGGATACGTGTTTTTTGTTTTATCAAATCAATAAAAATTGACGAAGATAAAACGCGTCAAAGATTTCAGTGGGGGGGGGGTCGTAACGTCACTCACCGGTAAAAAATGCCATACTAATGTCTTAGAATATGACGTCACACGAGTTTTCAAAGCACTGTATCGTCTTCATTGTTTGTTTACGTGAAAAAAGAAAAAATACGTGTCCAATATTTTTTGAAAATCTATCTGACGGACTAATTAGATTTTTTAGTTAACTACCCTATTATTAAATATCTCTAAGTACGACAATAAGTATTACTTAAGAGAAGTAATCGGATAACATGACATGTGTCATCGCTCGAAAGAAGAAAAATAACTACAGAAGTAGCTAACATTACATTTTCTCACTAATACTAACATTGACCTCTTTTATACAAAGTAGCTTTTAGATTAAAAACTGCAACGTTTACATAAACTACATATTAATAAGCAATCTCTGTAACTGAGTCAACGATGGTAACCCTACACTGGTCGTCGATCACAGCCGTGGATCAACTTCCAGAGACCGTAAATTCAAGTGTTAGAGAACAATGCTCGTTTATTTAATAGTAAGCATTTCATTACAAAGTTACGAATATCTAATATATTTAAATTAATGTTCTATACGGTTTTTGGTTGGTTAAGTCATCATTATTTTAGGCTGGAATTACCCACTTGGGGTATTAGACCTCCCGTTTCTTCTGCAATTCTTTCTGTGCGTCCATTATCTGCATATCGTGATTTTAAAAATATTAACAACCAAACGTAATTTTGCACGGCTCTGCTTTCTGGTGCTTGCCTTTGCCCCCATCATCTGCCTAGCCTTTTCCCAACCATATTGGGGTCGGCTTCCAGTCTAAACGGATGCAGCTGAATACTAGTATTTTACATGGAGCGACTGCCTATCTGACCTCCACAACCCAGTTAATACTAGGTAATACGATACCCTTTGGTAAGACTGGATGTCAGACTGTCAGGTCACTGACTACCTGTAATGACTGCCAAAGATCTATAAATGGCAGCCAGGACCAACAGCTTAACGTGCTTTCCGAGGCACGGAGGAAACTCGGTATACGTAATGGGCGGTCACCCATCCACAGACCAACCTAGGCAAGCGCAGCTTAACCTAAAGATCGACCCCATTGGCAGTTCTTATTAAGCCACGAGCTCCACTAGCCTTTGCCACCATTCGGTCAAAACCTTACTCGAATAGTATTGAAAACTTATCATTACTAGAGGCACCGGTTGTGTTTTCATTTAAAACACATTGGCTTCCTCAAATTCACTAAATCACCAATCCAGGATAAAACTACCCTGGCTGCGGGTTGTTCGAAATAAATTATGCGGCCCCGCACATAAAGGGCTAAGAAGAAGGAACATTGGTGGTTTTTAGTAAGTAGAAGTCTGACACTCCCTTCCGCTCCGCCCAGAGCGGGAGGAGTCATTTGATGATCCCACCCTTTAAAATGAGCCCCCGGTTGAGTTTTCATAAACACATTGGGTTCCTCTAAGCACAGCACCATGCTGAGTGGCAACCTACTCGTCGCAGTCACTACGTGCAACTTTCTTTTTATTATCTCTGCTTGTTGTATTTTTTAATAAGTATTTGTTATGCGTTGTATGTGTATTGGTTTTTTTTATCCTGTATGTCTCTTTGTATGCTCGTTATGTTTCTGCGACAAATATTTTTTTTCTTTATTTTCTTTCTAAGCCACTTAATCACCAAGCCAGGACAATACTATCCCCAAACCACCAATTTCATCAAACAAGTTTCTCATTACTAAATCCTAAATACTCACATCATTATAAGGTGGTCTCGAATGCAAACTCCGGATCACTCCATCAGCAAATCCGGTAATATTCGTGAGGAAGGTCTTCAGGTCGTTGCCAGCTCGTGACACGTAGTCGGTGTACAGCAGCAAGGCATCATTCTTGGCTGTGTGAAGCTCTGCAATGATGACAGCATACTGGTCATCGTTGAACATCACCTGGCGAGCGTGTGTCTGGCGGTTGCGAGTCGGTTCTACTATTATTACGGCATCCTGCAAACGTAAAAGGGAGGAGGTATTAGAAGACAGCAAAACAAAAGAGCAAAGTTTCGATTTAGCCAAGAGTCTTGCTAAAACTGTGGACAGGACTAGCGGTGGTTTTTACTGAAGATTTCCTAGTCCTCTCGTGTCTTGAACGATACTAATTGGTGATGATTACGGAACACCAACTACAAAAATAAAAAATAAAGTAATTTCACCCGTTATGTTTGAGTCACACACATTAGCCTGAGCCTACTGCCATAAACTTGACACCATGCCAGCTTCCTTGGCTGCTAGTGAAAAAAATATGTTGGGAATACCCAAATAACACTTTGCCCGTCCTATAAATTGAACCCGAGAATCGAGCTGTAAAATCTCAGCAGTTGAGGACAGCAGGCATCAGTTTTATGGGTTTATCAATAGGCATTTGGTTCCGGCTGCCCTATTGTAGAGCTATACAGGCCTGAAAGTCTGATAACCAGTCTTTTCAAAGGGTATCGCATAACCCAGTATTAACTAGGTTGTGAAGGTGCGATAGGCAATCGCTCCATTTAAAATACTAATATTCAGATGCATCCGGTTAGACTGGAAGGTGATCCCAAAATAGTTTGGAAATGGCTAGGCAGATGACGATGATCTATTGGTATTTCGATGGCTCGATTCACTAGGGATACACTACGGACGGACGGATTACACTACGGACGGACGGATTACACTACGGCCTTAATAAGCAACAGTTGTTCCGGGTCTTATTGATCGTGTTCAGCAGCTCGAGAGATTTCTATCTATTAGTACACGAAGCAATTATAGAAAATATATTTTTATTTAATCATCCTTCTTAGCAATTATGTAGTAGATAATGCCTTGAAAACTACGTAATTGTCTTATAAACTTTTGTATCTAAAAATAAAACATAAAAGCAAGTGTAGCAAAAAATTTTGATTACCAGCCTGGAAAAGTGTAGTATTTTTACTTTAACAGCACCGTTGTGATCTAAATATTGTTCTTGGGTTATTAAATTATTAAACGGGTCATTAAGTTCTGCTCCAAGGTCAGAATTTAAGTCTAGGTGTATGAAATAGACTGTATGACAGAAATAAAACTAGATTATGTAATAATTGCTGTTTTAATTATGCGAATTGTGTGATGTCCGAATAACAGCTGTTTTCTGGATGATTGTTTGAAAAGGTCATGAAAAATCAAACATTAAAGAAAGGACTTAGCAGAATCTTTACTTTGGAGTACTTCACTTGACACTGCTAAGAATGTTAGTAGTAACATATTTTTTAGGGTCTGCCAACGTGTAATGGAACGCAGCAATCGAGGCGTCAAACTAAGGTACCATGGATGACCAGAAAACTGCGCTTCAAAACACAAATTACTGTCGTTGAAGTAGGACTGGGCTGCGAAAGGCTGTCCCGCTTGACTGTCGGGGCTATCCAGCCGATCCGTGAGAAGTGAGTCATCCGGCTGCAGCGAGGGCACGGCACTTCACACCCTCGAGCATTGCTCTGCTTTAATGGTGTAACGCCATGTTCTCGTAGCAGCAATTGGGGCAGACCTCTCTTTGCCGGCTTTGGCCAAGGACATGGTCGACAGTAGGATCGCATCAGAGGCATGGGCGGCAGTGGCGTCCTTCTGCGAATATGTCATTTCGCAGAAAGAGGCGGCGGAGTGCGACAGAGAGGAAGATTCCCTAGCTGACGCGATCCGTCGCAAGAGGACAGGGCGGCGTAGGAGGCGCCATGGCGACCTGATGCCTACCAACGTCATGCGTAGCAGTTTTCGTGGCCCATCCAACAAGGCGACAGCAGTTTTACGGCGGTGTTTTTAGTGGGTGCAGGCCCCACATAACTACGCCATCTCCCCGGATGGTGCGGTATGCGCTTGGCATTTTTCAGCGCTCAACAAAAAAAGGGCTTAAATGTAGGCCACTGGTCGTTACCACTGGGGTTTGGTCACTAGTTTCTGATAAAATCATAAATCCTAGTCTATTATTTTTACTTGTCAACCAGTTAATACCGTCCGGTTCCTGGTACCTACCCACTTTATTTCGTCACAACAGAGTTTCAGCTCAATCAATACAAACAATAACGTTTAACAACAGCACAATTGTTCTCTTATAGCCCACATTAAAAGTATAATAGACTGTCTGTACATTGTAACAAAGTTACCATTACCTGTCAACTGTCACTCGTGTAGTCATGCTCCATGAGTCATGTATTACAGCCGTTTCACAGGTACAGGGTACCTCTGTCATAAACAAACGTAAGTCAAGATAAACATTTTCAGAGCGTACTGTCAGTCGTTTCTACATCGGAAAGCACGTTAAGCTGTTGGTCCTGGCTGCCATATACATAGATAGATCTTTGGCAATCTTTACAGGTAGTCAGTAACTAAAAAGTCTGACAACTAGTCTTACCAAAAATAAACGGTATATTAACTGGGTTGTGGAGGTCAGATAGGCAGTCGCTCCGTGTAAAATACTGGTGTTCAGCTGCATCCGGCTAGACTGGGAGTCAACCCCAACATAGTTGAAAAAAGGCTAGGCAGATGATGATGATATGAGGGTGTAAGCAGTTTTAATTGTGTTGTTAGAAGAATTAATTTTATAAACGAACCAGCTGTTACCCAACGATTCGTTCGCGTTAAGTTCGTGATTTGCTGAAATAAGTTTTATTTTTACCAACTATAGTGTTGGACTTTTTTAAAGCTATAGAACAAGACAGAATTAAAATATTACAATTTATTTGTGAATTTTATCGAGAGCAAACTCGTAAAAACAGCACTGCACTCAGTTCGGACATCAAAACAAACGTCTATGCAATAATGATAACTGCAGTAAAGCAGGGCCCCGAGTCTGCTATTCAATAGTGTCAGAATGGTCTATCAGTGATCTCATAATTGTTGATTTTGACAACACCAAACTTGTCAAAATCAACAATTATGAGATCACTGATAGACCATTCTGACACTATTGAATAGCAGACTCGGGGCCCAGCTCGTTGCAAGAATTCCATGGGTAATTGTTGATTTTGACAACACCAAACTTGTCAAAATCAACAATTATGAGATCACTGATAGACCATTCTGACACTATTGAATAGCAGACTCGGGGCCCTGGTCTACCACTGCTACTCTAAACTACACTAAGCTGTTAATCCTCTGTGGATTTTTCTAACAAAGTTAATCAGATTACTAATGTAAGGAAGGTTATAAGCATCGATGTCTTAAACCTTTCTTACTTAAATCTCTAAGTTTAAGGGCAGGTGAATGATAATTGCAATGCCTTTAAAAGGCTGCTGAGTCATAATTACTAACATAACATAACACCAACAACAAGATTGTATCTTTCTTTTTCCCCTTTTTTTGTTTTTTTTTTGGGGGTGGGAAATCATCAAATAACCCCTCCCGCTCTTGGGCAGAGCGAAAGGGAGTGTCAGACTTCTACTGACTAAAAACCACCCATGTTCCTTCTTAGCCCTTCATGTCGAGGCCGCGGTATCTCTTGCGAACAACCCGCAGCCCATTCTTTTTTTTTTTTTTCCCTTAAGTCGGATTGAAACTCACTTGCCGCTGCCAAGGCAATCTGGCATCTGCAAATGGACAGGATTATAGGGCTTTTCGTCTTCTTTTCGTACACTTTTTGAAAAGGTTATTTTAGCCTTTTCCCACCAATTACCACAACCGTGCCTCAGAAAGCACGTTAAGCTGTTGGTCCCGGCTGCCATATATAGATCTTTGGCAGTCGTTACAGGTAGTCAGTGACCTGAAATTTTGACATCCAGTCTTACCAAAGAGTATCGTATTACCTAGTCATCATCATCTGCCTAGCCTTTTCCCGACTATGTTGGGGTCGGCTTCCAGTCTAACCAGATGCAGCTGAATACCGATATTTTACAAGGAGCGACTGCCTATCTGACCTCCACAACCCAGTTAATACTAGGTAATACGATACCCTTTGGTTAGACTGGATGTCAGACTTTCAGGTCACTGACTACCTGTAACGACTGCCAAAGATCTATATATGGCAAAAATCAAAAATCAAAATCAAAATCAAAACTCATTTATTCAAACTAGGCTGATAATCAGCACTTTTCGAACGTCAAAATTTACTTTACTTTACTTATTTACAAGTGACAGTCCCCCAAAACGCCCACCCTTCGACACTTCCTAGTGTTTTTGCTGGAAAGAAGAAGTGGCGGAACAAACTCTCCAGCAACACATCTGTCTGTTTGGTTAGAAGAACCAGACTCGATACAATCCTATGGTATAAGTTAATATTACGATTGACTACAATCAATAATAAAAGGTATATAATAATAAAACATAAGCAGCCGGGACCAACAGTTTAACGTGCTTTCCGAGGCACGGAGGAAACTCGGTATGTAATGGGCGGTCACCCATCCACAGACCAACCTAGGCAAGCGCAGCTTAACCTAAAGATCGACCCGAGTGGCAGTTCTTATTAAGCTACGAGCTCCTATCGTATTACCTAGTATTACCAGGATTGTGGAGGCCAGATAGGCAGTCGCTCCGTGTAAAATACTGTTACTCCGCTGCATCTGGTTAGACTGGAAGCCTACTCCAACAGTTGGTAAAAGGCTAGGCAGATAATGATGTACCATGGTTTGCCTCGTTTCCTCGCTCCAGTGTAAAGCTAAGCTAACCCGGCCTCGCAGCACAAAACTAAGGTCGCCATAAAAATCTTATGGCGAAATTATTATTATTATGTCACAAAGGAAACTATAAACCATCTGCCATTCGTATTTACAGTTCATTTAATGTAGTGACGTCATCCAGTCAATTTACATGCCAATTTTCTGAACGGCCTAGCTGAATAATTTCGTTTGAAAATGTAAATTATTTTCAGAAAACATGGTTTTAATTTGATGTGAGCTTTAACGAGAGCAGTAGCGGTCCGGTGGCAATGACCCCGAATTACGTGGGAAATACCTTCAGACGTTAGCAAGATTTAAAATCGGTTACACTTGTGAACTTTGGTGCAAATTCATAAAACCCTATAACAGAGGATACATTTTTATCTAATGAACATTGTGTTGTGGGTGCGTATAACTCACATACACAAAAAAAGCCAGACCAAATTCCTCTACATATTGTATTTATAAATACCTTGTTCCGCTCTATAAATTGTTCTATCCAGAAATGGAACCCACGACACGTAGCGTAGCCAATCGCCTAGCCGCTGTGCCAACCGTGCCGTCAAATTGTTCGTACAACGAAAAATTTAAACGCAAAATTAAATGCTTCAAGACTTCATAATTCTGACTGTGCATTTTTTCAGGGCACACGCTAGGAAATAGCTTGAATGGGTCGCCGTTACCGAAATCGGTAAGAAGGACTATATAATAATATGCTTGTAAATTAAAGATTTTATCAAGCTGACAACCGCGAACTGAATACAAACTGAATTCTCATACACACGGAAGCGATTATCATGAATTTCATTAATAAATTCACCTGAATTATGAAGTAATTCATAACAATGACATCATCTACTGCTTCTATGCAGTAATGATCTTTGACCCAGCACTTGCTGCTTGGATTTGTGCCAATACATCCGTATCGGCCTCTTAGACTCTTAGTACTCGTAATACCACTTGAAACTTTGCTTACCCATTTAAAGCGAAGAAGGTAATGGTATCTAGTAGTTAGGGATATGAATATGTAAGTATCGCTAGTGAAATCTATTACATTTGATTTAAATGCTAAGTAAGTATTTAAAGAGAACAAACTCTTGATTTTTTAACTGAGATCTGCGTAGCCTTTTCCTAAAACTGATCCTCAGTTTACAGTCTTAATTTTAGCGACTGATGGAGAGACTGCCTTTTTAACTTCCACATCCCAGTAAGTCCTTACAGGGTAATATTCGACACCCCTTGATAAAACTGTTTGGCAGGCTTTCAGGCCACGCGGACCAACGGCTTAAGGCTTGTATTGACGCCAATGACCTTGTGCATACAAACTACCCCTCTCGGTCGTAGATACGGACTTTAAACGGACGCATTTTTCATTTATTATAATTAAAATAATACATGTTTTTTTTTTTTTTTTTTTTTTTTTTAATTATTATAAGAACGAAGTTCTTAATAACTAATTACAATCTAGCCTAAAAAAGACTAATAAGTAATTTAAATCTGACTTATTATGTTACATTATAGATTATGTTAAAACTAAGAATAGTGTCCATATTTATGCACATATACACAAGTCCTTAGCACTTTCTGATATAATTATAAAAACACCATGTTCACGTGTTATATAAATAGCACAACATTGTTACTATTATTCACTCACTTTGCACTTATACTACACTAATTCAAATGGTTTAGTTCTCTTAAGTCTACGCACTATGTCTGTATTGTCTAGCAGCTGAATTGCCTCAACATTCACGTGTCGATGGAGTCTGTGTTCGTGGGCTTCAGCAAATTTTTGAATGATGGAGGTGACGACTTCCATGTCAAGGTCACGGTGGAGGTCATCGTTTCTTATGTACCAGGGTGCATTCACTGCAGCCCTGAGTACTTTATTTTGGAACTGTTGAATTATTTTGACGTTGGTTGGTTTAGTACAGCCCCAAAGTTGGATACCATACGTCCAAATTGGCATCAGAATATGCTTGTATATTATCAACTTATTATGTATTGATAGACAGGATTTCCTTCCAAGTAACCAATACATACGTTTATAACGTATTTCGAGTTCCTGTCTTTTCTTTTTGACATGAGCTTTCCAACGCAACTTAGCGTCGAGAGTTATGCCTAGGTATTTAGCTGTATTATTATAGGGTATTTGCATACCATTTATGTAGACTGGGTGGTAGTTACAGTGTTTGTTTGTGAAGTCAATGTGAACTGATTTTGACTCATTCAGTTTGATCTTCCACTTTTGTGTCCAGTCGTAAACTTTGTTCACGGCTAGTTGAACTTTTTCTACTGCTTCTCTGTGGCTTGACCCAGTAGCCATAATAGCAGTATCATCTGCGAAGGTCGCAATGGTGTTGTTTTCCAGCTCTGGGATGTCACACAAGTGTATAACAAGTACAGGATTGGGCCAAGCACACTTCCTTGAGGCACCCCAGCTTTTATAGTTTTTAGCTCGGAATATGCATCCTCTTGCCGTATTCTAAACATTCTATTAGATATATACGACTCTAGGATATCTGAAAATTCTGGTAGCATGCGTCTGAGCTTAAATATAAGACCCTCATGCCATACTTTGTCAAAAGCTTGCGCGACGTCTAAAAACACGGTAGCACAAACTTCCTTATTTTCAAGAGTTTTTTCAATTATGTTGGTTATTCTATGTACCTGGTCTAACGTTGAGTGTTTTTCCCTGAAGCCAAATTGATGGTTTGGAATAAGGGATTTTTCTTCTATTATTGGTTTTAACCGTTTTAATAACAGTTTTTCAAATAGTTTTGATAAAACGGGCAACAGGGAAATGGGTCTGTATGATGATGCTTCATGGGGTGGTTTCCCAGGCTTCGCAATCATAATTACTTCAGCAACTTTCCACGGCCCAGGTACATGTTTTAATATAAATGCAGCATTGATCAGTTTGGTCAACTTTACGAGGCGTTTCAGAACTTCCCCTGTAATGAGGTCGTAACCCGGAGACTTTTTTGAGCTAATATTATTTTGAATTTCTCTCATAACTTCTTTTGGAGTCACAAGCTTAATTCTTTGGTTTTGTGGTAAATTTTCACTCTCAGGTATTTCTACAGAGCTTTCATTGGGTTGAAAGGTTTCTTCCAAGTGTTGAGCAAATCTTAACGCCTTTTGGTCATTGCTTATTGCCCATTTTCCGTTGCTATCTCTGATAGGTGGTATTTGTAAAATAGGCCTTTTTAAATTTCTTGTCGCTTTCCAAAGGGAGTAGTCCGTTGATTTGTCATTGGTAAGCTGAAGAAGATTGGCATTCAGAGAATCCTCCTCAAATTGTAAAATTTTCCTCTTTAGTCGTTTAGTTAGGTTATTAAGAGTTGTTTTATGACGCGGAAAACGTGTTTGCTGCCAGAGCTTCCTTTGTTTTCTTTTCTCTGATAGTAAAAGTACAATTTCCTTTGGATAGATAAATCCCTTATATTTACGTCTTAAGTGAGGTGTATTGTTCCACGCATTGTTGAATAATACCTAATGTTTTTATAAAGTAACAAAACCAAATTATTTTCCTTTGTATTTCAAAGCAGGAGATGTTTTTTAATATTATTTTGTTAAAAAATGAAGGAGTAAAATGGTTCCATTCAACGATTTGGAGGTGATTTTGTGGATTTTTTTTCTTATTATGTGATACCAATACAAAAATTATGGCTAAACCAAATTACGTGTCATATCATGTAGATTACTAACAATTTTTCTCAGATGTAATTTCTCTGTGAGTGCCGGTGAAAAACTGCTTCATCTGCACGCTGTTTTTAAGCTTTTTCGAGAGTGGAGCCTTAACGTACTTTCCAAGGTACGGAGGACAGACCAACCCAGGCAAGCGCCACTTAACCTGAAGATTGATTCGAACGTCTGATATTCTCTAGCCGACGAGCTCCTAAATAAAATATTCATATTTACATAAACGTTCTAAAAATAACAAAGACAACTGTGATTTTTTAGTGCCTGTGAACAGACAGCAAAACAAATATTGTTCCAGCGTTATGTCGGAGTACTGTCGGTACTGTATTAACGTAAATTGGCAAGGAAACTGAAGGGTTCTGTGATGCCATTAGAACTACCTTGGAGCTAGAACGATTTGTAAACAGTTAGGTAAATTAGGAATTTGTTAATTTACATTATAATTATAGAAATTGAGCCCAGTTGTACGATGATGAAACAGTAATCTCGTCTACAAATCCTAACCCCAAATCGTCGACACTCCACACGAACAGACTTTTTTTTTGTGGGGTTTGAAATCATCAAATAGTCCCGCCCTGGACAGAGCGGAAGGGAGTGTCAGACTTCTACTGACTAAAACCCACCCGTGTTCCTTCTTAGCCCTTGTGCCGAGGCTGTGGTATCTCTTTCGAACAACCCGCAGCCCCGACGGGGACACGGATAGACTGCCTCAATGGACTAGTGGTCGCACGCGCGACTGCTGAGCATGAGGTCCTGGGTTCGATTCCCGGGTCGGGCAAAGTGTTATTAGCTTTTTCCATCAGGAATTCATCAGCAACAGCTACGGAGTTTGGATTTGTGCCCGGTTGATGGCAATAGGCTCGCCCCCTATTACATGGGACTTAAACATTACTGGTGAAATGTGGGTGTACTATTAGGTACACCTCTGTCTAACGTTTCGGGGATTACAGGCGTGATGTTATGTTATGTTACTCATAGAATACTTTTAATCCCGGTAGTTCGATTCCTAGGGACAATAATAACCGAACTCAACGAGGGTAAATCTGCATAATTATTTAAGTTACTGTCACTGATTCTGACAACGCCCTTGATCCAAAACCATCAAGTTATTTTAATTCTCATGCAAATCATTATTAGAGCAAAGTGATAACATAGTTATTTCTAAAGCCATGTCAATTATGAAGGAATGCACTATACCTACAATGTACTGAAATTCTTATCATGCCGCGTTTGAAGTGTGACTCAACCTGTAATGTGTAACGTTATGCAAAATTATTGTTTTGACTCGTTTGCAGTGATTAGGAATGTATGGCTGCATTTCTTCTCGAAAATGTATGAAGTACAAATTACTGGGAAATTTTGTGATACTGCTTCGTTGGTCGAGTATTCGAGGTCGAGGGCTTTGGTTCGATTACCGGATAGGATAAAGTTTTAAAGGGATTTCCTAGTAGCGTCCACGAAGCCTACAATTGTGTCCAGTTGAAGGCAATAGTAATAATTTTCGAAATGTGGGTATACTAGTAGGTACACATCTTCCTAACCCTTTGGGAATTATAGGCGTGATGTTATATAATATATGTATTAAGTGATGCTAGCTATTGCACGAGTCTATGTTGAGGACATATAATATATATTCCCGTCGGGGCTACGGGTTGTTACATTAAGATACCGCGGTCTCGACATGAAGGGCTAAGAAGGAACATGGGTTGTTTTTAGTCAGTAGAAGTCTGACGTTCCCTTCCACTCTGCCCAAGAGCGGGGTTATTTGATGACATATATATTCGGCTGCCAATCTTAACGGATGCAGCTGGGTACCTACCAGTATCTTACATGGAACGAGTGCCTATCTGACCTCCACGACCCAGTGAGACTAGGTAACTTACGATGACCCTTGCTAAGACGGGTTGTCAGACTTTCAAGTCACTGACTACCTGTAACGACCGTCAATGAATCGATCCTTACAAAGGTCAGTCGAAACCAATGGCTTGCCTTGCTTTCCGAAATACGGAGGGATTTTCGTGTGTAATAGGCCACACATCCACACACAAAAAAAGACAAGCGTCATCATTATCATCAGCCTATAATGTTCCCACTGCAGGGATTCAGGCCTCTCTAGGAGAGGGATGGGCTATAATCCATCACGCGGGCCCAGTGCGGTTTGGCAGATCACGTCATGTCTTCTAATTTTTTTTGGTTCTAAGACATGCCGGTTTCAACAAGCGTAGCTCAACTTAAAGATCGACTCGAGTGACTTTTCTTATTTTGCAACGAGCCTTTCAGAAGTAGATCTAATTCATCTTAAAATTCAATCATCAATATGTCTGGCTACCCTACTTTACACAGTTACACAAAACAGGTGTAACAACACAACAGCGTGATGCGATCGTATCTACAGCGATACAGCGATCACTGTGTGCTCTGTTTGTTTGTTCATCGCCAAGGATTTGTTAAGTAATATTATACTACATACATTCTTTATCTATTGTGTAAAGTGTAGTATTGTGTTGTGTTACGCGGGATTGTTTTTCAGGCTACTGAAGGATTTATGTAGTTTCGAATTTAAAATGGAAGATTTATTTCGAATTATTTAAATTGAATACAAGCCTACTTTAAAAAAAAATCTAGAATCAAACTAGAAAATTCCCAGAACCATATCATTCTCTTGAATTTACTCCAATTTCTTTATACTTGGAACAGCATGATTTATCACTACATAGTATAAAACAAAGTCGCTGTCGCTGTCTGTCCGTCCCTATGTGTGCTCAAATCTTTAATACTTCGCAACGTATTTTGAAGCGGTTTTATTTAATAGATAGAGTGATTCATGAGGAAGGTTTTAGTATATAATTTGACCGACTCCGACGCGGGCGAAGCCGCGGGCATCAGCTAGTATAATATATTTTTTTCTTCCATATATTAGCAAGTTAATAACTCTTGATCAAGTCGAGGCACGACTAATATATTTTTTTTAAACTATTTGATTAGCGCAACTGCTGAGAATGTGGTCCTGGGTTCAATTTCCGGGTCGGGAAAATTGTTATCGGGCTATTACATTAGGGATTATTAGTGACAGCCACGGAGTCTGGATGCTTACCCGGTTGATGGCAATAGGCTCGCCCTAGATTACAGGGTACTTAAACATGACTGCAAAAATGATTGTTTTTTTGTAGAACCTCTGCCTAAATTTTGGGGATAACAGCCGTGATGTTATTATGTGTACAAAGATACCTACAGAAATCACTAGTTCTTTTTTACCCCGACAAACTTTACAAAGCTAACAAGCCATACTCCAAAAAAAAACCCATTTCTGATAAATCCTTACCTACTTCAACAGATATTTCATCTAATTTCACAGCTGCTGCACCTAATCCCGTTTAATTCCCACCTGCATCCAATCACATACCTAGCCATGACCTAAATACCTGACATTCCAGGTACATTTTCAGTGGGGTCTCTTATCTTATGCACACTGAAGATAACTAGCGTCCTTGAAGATATTTACTGTTATGTCTAAGGACTATAATATGTAGGCTTTTGTTTTTGTACTAGCCTGGTTACGAGTTTTGGGGTAGGTAGAGTTTGACCTGGTTGGTTGCACTTCTGCTGGCTGTCAGTGTCAGGCTATATATTGATACCAAAGTTGGAAGTTTATTCATGGGTCTTACAGTCAGGTTTTTTTTTAATATTTTAAGCTATTGCATAGCTTCTATCGCGGCCCTTGAGCGTGGGGACTGAATCCAGAAATTCCGTAACGAAAAAAACCTAACACTCATTTATTTAATTAAAAAAAAAAAAGTCTTTTTATCGGTCACCACGCTCAAAGTGTAACTTGAATTAATATCAAAGAAAAAAAAAACAAAGGAAAAAAAAATACTGCATTAATAAAATAAATTAATAATTATAATTTCATAAGTTGATAAAAAAGGCTATGGAATAGCTTTACCGCGGCAGTCTCAGAGTGCCACACGTCTTTTTTTTTATTTTTAAATATTAAATGGACCTACTCTTGAGTTCAATCTAGTCCTGAGGACAGTCATGAGGTTGACGATGTAACGAACTAACCCAAAAGCAGCCTATAGTAACTCCGACTTAAATTTATTGGGGTTGTATGAACACGGGAATACCGTCTCAGCAAGGAAATTCAACTCCTTGGCTGTGAGCATAATAAAAGATTATGAGAAGCGCTTCGTGCGAATGTGTGGAACATCGACAAGGTATGGGTGATAACCTTATTTCTGGGTAAAACTAGAAGTTTGGATTTTGTACCCGTATGGTAATCTCCTTTGAATTGAATGAGTACATAAGAGGAAGTCTGAAAGTGGCGCTGGTGAATGAGATTGTGGTAATCGATTGTCGTGGTATGAACGTGATCCGAAGGAATAAAGAAAATGTTGTGAACATGGATGGCTATAAGAGTAGAGGAAGACTTAGTAAACGATGGATGGACTGTGTGAAAGATGATAGAAAGGAGGTGACTGCTGACATGACGAGAAATAGAGAAGTGTGGAAGAAGAAGACATGTTGCGCCGACCACAAATAAATTGAGAGGAGGGCAGGAGCATGATTAGGATAATATCCTCGTGGGATTTAAATATTACTCGCGAACTATAGGTAAGCAGCACGCAACTATGATACACATCTGCTGTACTCTTCGTTGATTAGAGGCGTAATGTTATGCCATTATGTAGTCAAGGGCTACATGTTATTTGAACTAGTGAGCGATGGGCGTATTATCACTCCATTATATGCAGAGAGCCCTTGACTGAAATGATTAATTACGGAAACATTTCATATTGTTAATTACTTAACAATTAATAATTTATGTGTAATATATTACTTCATAAATGGTTCGAAAGATGACTGGATTTAGTACTTATGTCATCATCTTTTGAAATGTAAGCTCCTAGAATGATAAGGATTTCATGGTATCTACATTCTACTATCTTGGTAATAATATTATAAAGAGGTAATGTTTGTAAGTTTGGATGGAGTGGGTAACCTGTGAGACTATTGATTCGATTCCGAAAATTCTTTCACTATCGTAGTAAAACTACAATATAGACTACTAACTGTTGCCAACGGCTTCGGCCGCTACAACTCGAAAATTATCCCACAGGAAGATAAAGTAGGGATATAAACCTGGATTAACAAATCCAGGTTATAAACTATCTGTGTACCAAATATTATGAAAAGTCGTTCAGTAGTTTTTGCGTGAAAAGATAACAAATATTCATCCATCGATACGTTTACAAACTCTTTTTTTCCTATATAAAAAAAACTTGAACGTGTTCAGTTCTCTCCGAGTGCTTACTATTCGTTAATATTTTTAATTGGCCTTCTTTCACTAACTGTCAACTATCTGTATCCTAACTGCAAGTTTTCTGAAGTAAAAATAAACGCGTATATAAAAGTAAATTACTGGGGCATTACGTTGATGACGAATAAAATCTGGTCCTGAATTCTAACTGTGCTTGTCAATTTAGTTTTAGAACCTTTTTCGTTTATTCAGAATCAGTCCTTTTTGTCTAACCTTCAGAAGTTCAGCTCCCCATCAACAATACCGAGACATTAGCATTGAAATCTCGAAGACATTGACATGATCATAAATCTGAACGTTCCAGTGCAGTTTATTGCGATTGTGTGTAAACAGACACAAGGTTCGAGACACAATGGGAGCATCACGCTGCACGCGGTATTGTGATTAGGTGTGATGGAACACATAATTTATTACCTGAGAATTCAGAAAATATTTTCCTACTGATGATTTAAGCTTTTTTTAATTATGATTTGGAATTTGGGCAGCATTGAGAAAATATAGAGAGTAAAAAATGTTTCAAACATGCTCAGTGCTTGGGTCTGCTGATACCATAAATTACTGAAATTAAATCACTAAAAACATTTAGCACTAACGGCGTTTAAATGATGAGAGAGGAAATTGTGTTTTAAATACTGATGGTAGAATATTTGTGGTTAAATCTTTTTATTTTACATACAATAGCACATTTAAGCCAAATATTATCAGTTTATTAAAGAAGTAACAGTAATCACCATCTAAAGGTTGATAAAATATTATTATGCGTGGTAATAAAATAATATTATCTTTATGCATGCATTGTCTGAATAGGTAGATATCAGCACACGTGTGATGATGAATGACAAAGATAATCTAGGATGAAATCTAATAGATTGCCATGCAAGTAATTAAAAATGCTAAGAAGATAGATTTCAATAGGTAACACAATAATCCCGGATGATATCAATTAAAAAGTAGTAACATAATCCCAGCAATGGAATGTGTAATGAGCTATAAATAATATGTCTTTATTAACGTTTGTTGCATTCAATCAAACATAAGGACTGGGACACAATGAGAGCGTCGCGGTTCATCACAGTGTGATGACGTGATGTTGTTACCATCACAATAACAGTGATGGCAACAGTATCACAATAGAGGGTGCTGTAATAATGTTAATTATTGTGTCTGTCAATGAATATTGTAATGTTTTCTTATGTCTGTCATTGCATTATGTTATGTTAGTAAATGGAACTATTTAAGTTCTCATTTGTCACTCTCTTGTTAGTTTGGGAAACGGTTGCAAGCGTGTTTTGCTGATCTTGGTGTTTTGAGTATGATCCTCGTGTCGGACAAAGTGCTATTAGAACTACTCAGAATTAAACTAATGGCAGTAAGCTTTTCCTTTTTTCATAAGAACGAAATGCGATGTGGGTGTATTCAAATATTATATCTCTGCCTACCCCAGGAACCGTTAGTTACAGAAGTTCCTTAGAATCTCTTTTCAAACACTATTTACTAAACTATAATGGGTCAATATTTTCAGTGTAGGTTGTGTTAGGTTTGATATGTAAAGTGAAGGAGATTATTGCCATATTTATGATTGTATATCGCAATTCGTTCTTTTCCCAACTATGTTAGGGTCGGCTTCTAGTCTAACCGGATGCAGCTGAATACCAGTATTTACATGGAGCGACTGCCTATTTGACCTCCACAACCCAGTTAATACTAGGTAATACGATACTCTTTGGTAAGACTGGATGTCAGAATTTCAGGTCACTGACTACCTGTAACGACTGCCAAAGATCGATATTGGCAGCCGGTACCAACAGCTTAACGTGCTTACCGAGGCACGGAGGTAACTCGGCATGTCGGGCGGTCACCCACCCACAGACCGACCTAGGCAAGCACAGCTTTACATAAAGATCGACCCGAATGGCAATTCTTATTAAGCCACGAGCTCCTCCTATAAACTAACTATGTACATTAATTAAACAATGTTTAATTAACTAACAAGAACCTATAAAAGGGCATCAAAAACCTGCTCCTCAACGCTGTCAGCTTGTAATGTGCCCAAAAAACCGGCGGTATGACCACGTTCCATATGGCAACACTTAGCCTTTAGCCAAGGTAAAAGCCAGCCCTTAGGTCACGAGAAGCGTCAATAATAGCGTAATTGGTTAATGGTTTACCCCTAGCTAGGGAAAAAGTAAGTTATTTTCTGTAGAATGTGTGTGAACACCACCAATTCACCACCGTGACACAATTACAATTTATTTTTGACGATTTCGTGTTTATTATCACTTTTCTATAGTTAGCTGCGACAACTGAGCGTGACGATTGGGATAAACGAAATTACATTTTTTATTTAATTTCCCTGTAATTTTCACAACTATTTTTGCAAAAGTACCTACACAATTAATTATAACATAAAAAAGTGTCTTTTACAAAAAACTTCTGAAATCTATAATAATAATTATGTAGGTAAGTATACTTATACAATTATATAATGTATACTGGTAAAATCTCATTGTTCTTTATTTGTATGTTAGAGAACTTAGAGATAATCTCCGGCACTAATGTTCCAAAGCTAAAAATTCTTTCTATCTATGGCTATGAATTATATTTATATCATCAACATTCAAAAAAAAACATCATAAAAAAAAGTGCGGAAACGCCGACAAAATAAAGATAATTATGTATATTCACTATGCAAGTATGACTAACCGCCAAGAACACATTTTAGTAAAAATCAATAGTTTATCCAATAGCATTGTCAATACAGACAAGGTCGGGGGCACAATGAGAACGTCATCCTTTGCACGGCATGATAAATGCATTATAGTGCATATAAGTGAATATGACGTCACTTTCAGGACTTGACTATAGATGATCTCTGTTACGTTTGGTTTTAATTGTCGGGTTATTTTTAGTTTTTACGTCATGTAAAGGCTTGTGTCTTTGATGATGTTGACCTTGCACTTGAAACTGAGGTAGGCTGATGATGACTGGGTACTTAACTCAGGAGTTTTCATTGATGAAACTAATGTCAGCGTTTATGATGGTAATGCCCGTTTCTACATCATCTTCACATTTTTAGGATGTTGGAATTTGCTTTTATTTAGACAGTAATTTAAGTGCTGCTAATACACATTTTTACAATCACTAGTTTATTGTGTATAAGTTAGAAAGTGATAAGTACACACTTGCAGAACTTGTGCTAGGAAAGGGTGAGTAGGATTTCCTGGGCTGGACTACAGAATTTTTTAACAAAAAAAAAAGCGTTAGTGGTGCATTGTTAAAACACAGAAACTGGAGAGTCGCTTAATAGCAAATAATTCATAATTCCCTAAGTAACTTTACTTTTAAGATGAAAATTAGTCGTTGATTTTTAAATGCATTGTCGTCTTCCTATTCAATTGAATATTATTATTTAGTAACTATAGGTTTGAAACAGCACGTAAGAAACATTTTCCTCTAAATCATTTTAGACTGACTTCTTGTTATGGATACAAGTGTTCGGTAGCTGTTTTATTACTCAATAGTAATGCTCATTTAGCTGTGTACTTACATTAAGTACCCTTTTATATAGGTAATTTGCTTTTGTCGTAAGAATTTATGTACCCAATGTATTCTTTCATTCAATTTAGATTATTTAATTTCATTTAAAGAGATGGCAACATTTTCATGGCTTACGAAAGTCACAGGTTTAAACGGCTACAAAAAATATAGGTCATGCCCAAAAGTATCGCTTTCTTTATGCATCAAGGCCTTGACCTGCTAACGAGAGCCTCTTCAGTCGATGGTCAAGTTCACAAGTCAACAACTTCGTATGCCAAGTCAAGATACTTCGAACCTGTTTATTATTTTAGTCCAGTTGAATAATTATGTACTACATGTACTGGGAGCAGTGGTGGCCCAGTGGTTGCGGCCCCGACTTACGAACAGAGAGTCGTGGGTTCGAACCCAGGCAGGCGCATTACTTTGTGTAATTTATTACATCACCACTGCTCTCAAAACGGTGAAGAAAAACATCGTGAGGAAACCGGTATGCCTTAGAAAAAAAAAAATTCGAACACAGTGACACAAACCAAGCCGCACTGGATCCCTCTCCTAGATAGACGGCCTGAGTCCCTGCAGTGGGAACATTATATGCTGATGATGATGATGAACATGACTGTACTGCATTGAGGGCTTAGTGGCTGATTTGGTTCTCGGGCAGTGCATATTTCTCATTACGTGGAGTTTCCTATGGTTACGTATATACGTTGCGAAAAAAGTGAATTGGTTGATTATGATTATTCTGTAAATACTGGCAATACATAGATTCATTGCTTTACTACAATATTGACCTTTATATAAAGAAAGAAGATAGAGATAACATTTACTACAATTATATTGGGATCGGCTTCCAGTCTTACCGGATGTGGTGAATACCAGTATTTTAAATGGAGCTACTGCCTATCTGACCTCCACAACCCAGTTAGTACTGGGAATATAACACAGCTTGGTAAGACTGTTGGTCAGACTACCTGTAACGACTGTCAAAGATCTATATATGGCAGCCGGGACCAACAACTTAACGTGCTTTCCGAGGCACGGAGGAAACTCGGCATGTCGGGCGGTCACCCATCCACGGAAAAAACTAGGCAAGAGCGGCTTAACCTATAGACCGACCCGAGTGGCTGGTATTATTTAGCCAAAAGCTCCTCTTCCTCGTTAAACATATTAAGGTGTTAAGAGAAAAATAAGATAAAATTAAGCACTATTTGTGTGCAAGGCGTTTAACAAAAGGTATTTACAAGGCAGATGTGAGTGGTAATGCCGGGAGGGGACGCCCTAGAAAGACATATACTGATCTTATTGGTGCCGTTCTTCTGAAAGGACAGGTGCGTAGTACTCGTAACCGGCGGCGTGTGTGTATGACCAGATGTATGAATGTGGACGAAGCAAAAGGAGTATGTAAGGATCGTAGCAAGTGGCGTTCTGTGGTTTCTGCCTACCCCCATGGGCAAAAAGGCGTGAGTTTATGTATGTATGTATTTGTGTGTTCTATTTTTCACTGAAATAATAATCTGGGGGTAACCACACAGAATTGCAAATGAACACTTTTCCATCCTACCTACCCTTTACAAATCAAAAGTCGTGAAGCCACCATTAAGGCCGACCTCCAGGCAATTCCTCGCATAGTTTCCCACACATTCTCGCCGCTGCAGTGTTTACTTACAAAATGCCGCCAAACAAGAGGTGTAGGGTTATGACAAGTGACTCGATTGACACTATACAATGTTTTTAAAAAGCTCACTTCAGAAGGTTTCGTGTGTCCGAGAAAAGTTTTATGGGATCAGCAGAAAACTTTGACGAATGGGAGGGAAGTTCCCTTAAAAAAATTGCTTTCTTTACTCGACTGCGGCGAAGCCCAAAAGGAGAGTTATGTGTTTGAACTGTATGTATATTTTTCATGCTATTTTCATCTATGTATTCGAGTGTTTACTTTGTTGCCAATTATTTTGATAATATGAAATTCAGTTTATGTTTAGGTACCAATATTATAGTAAGCAATATTAATTCTTTAGGACATTGGTATTAAATTAACAGTTTCCGGAACCAACAAATATTCAATCGTGCCTATTAATAAATTGCATATTGATATTGCGTAGATTTAAATTTATAGGCGATCATGATAATAATTATTTTAAGTAATTATGAAATTCCACCACTAATTGAAACACCTGCAGTTTCATAAAAACACTCCTAGCCCATAAAGTTTTAGTTTATGGTAACATTAAATATTAATTTCGTAATCACTAGTTTGATTCGCACACGTGAACAATTAACCAGATTATCAATACTATACCGATTTACTTACACATATTTTTATATTTAGTCATCTTTTTATTTAAGATACTAAAAACAGATGTTTAACATTTTTTGGAGAAATATTAGTTTTTTTTCATAAAAAAAATTCATTGTTGATTACGTGCAAACCGACCCTGTACCAAGAAAAAATTACAATTTTCAATAGGCATTAGAATTACAAAACTTCTTTAGGATAGGAATACACCAAATTTTTTTTTGTTTTGTCATCCAAAACACACCAAAATAAGTAAAACAATTCACCATTAAAAACTCAATGACATTCCAATTCAATTTACTCTTACCGACCAAAAAAAAAAACAAACAAAACTTTCACCCAATTTTACCCTTTACTACTCTTTATCTAAAACGTTTTCACAACAACAACAACAATAATAATAAAATTAAAAAAAAACCGACCTGCGCAAGAGTCACACCCGCGATCGCGAGTAACGCGCAAGACGCGACGAGAGCGCGCGACACCATAGTGCACTGCGCGAACTGCACCGCGGTAGTGATAGCTGCGCGCGCGCACCTGTGCCTGCGACGGATAAGCGGTGCACGCGTGCGCTTAGCTCTGTTTATGGGCAACTGCATTGTAGTGCAGCGGGGTATGTTTTGGTCTGAGTTTTGGTGGGTTAATGGGACGAATGTAGTATGAAAAAAAAACTAATTTTATTTTATAATGAGATGTAAACCAAATAAAAACATCGAGCGTTAATTATGTAAACGTTGATGAGAAATTATTTAAAGTTTTTCGTCGGAGCTCTGATTGCAACAAAAATACTTAAAAAACAAATAACAAAAAACTAAAGTAAGTTAATTGATCTATTCCTATCCAATACCAAGAGCTAATACCATTTGGTATTAGTTTATTTCCGAATTTATTTTCTATTCCCAACGAGTACCACATTTTGAAACCAATACCAAAACAAGTTTGAAGAAATTAGGTACAGTCAGGTTCACTAAAATTAAAATGCTTTGAGTGATTTTAAGTAATGTTTAATCAAGATTAGGGTTGGAATATAAATCACATATTGATTTTTTCTTTTAATTTGTAATTTGTAGAGATTTAGAGATATTAGATTAGATACCTTTATTTTACTATTCCAAGTCCAACAATTATAATATTATATACAAACAATCAAATAGTAGCAATTTTCAGTACTTATTAATTAACTGTGATACTTACCAAGTAAGTATGTAAAAGTATAGAGCGATCCTCGAGTATAAAATATCACAGACAATCGACGTGATGATATAATTGCGTATCTTAATAGTAAATCACGTAAAAAAAATTCAAAAAATCGAATATGAATAATTTACTTAAAATCTAACAAAATTATTATAAAATATCACAGATAATCAACTTTAAATGTAACAATGTTTTTGGCAAAAAACATCAAAAATGGTGAATTTACTTACAATCTAACAATAGACAATATCACAGACAATCAACTTTTAAAATAATTATGTAGTTATTAAATGCTTCAATTGCGACACTTTCAGGACTATCTTCCATAATGTAGCACCAGCCTTGTGATATTAAGTCTCGCGGAAGTAAAGGCAGTAAAGATGAAAGTCTTACATGCCTTCGGGTGATAGCATCTTTCATCAGATTCAGATCTTTTGCTTTTTTCCATACATTTTTGGAGTAATGAAAGTAACACCCTTTTACCTTAACTTAGGGAAAGACAGCCGAAATGACGTTCATTGCTGCTTGTTCAAAATCTGTAATAAACTTGGAGGGTTCCCATCCAGGAATATTTTGTTTCAAAATTTCAAATAAAGTTTTGTATGTTTCTTCTGTTTTAGAAATTAGTAAAACGTAAATTAGAGGAACTATGCAAGTGTGTTCTTCGTCGCTTCCAAGATCTCCATGGATAGAATATAACTAGACAAATGGCACATGGCAACATTTAAACGTCCCATCACATTCATAAACTTTAATTTTTGCCATTTGCGCTAGTTGATTTGGATGGCCCAAAATAATTATTTGGGTATTAGACTCGACTTTATAATCTCATACAGTACAAAATCTCGGAATTGTAAAGGGATTTCTACTTCATCTACTGATTTGCAGTTTATTTTAGACACATCAGCTTTCTTGTTTCTTGCTTTATACAAATTTGTTTTTGTGTTTTGAAATGATGGGATATTTTCCATCAAATTTTGTTCAGCTTCAGAGAATTGGGATTTAAATGTGTTATAAATTCTTGGTACTGGGGTGAAATCAGACTTTAATACCGTTTCTCGTAAATTATTCAGTTCCTTCGCCATCAAGTTCTTTACTTCATCGGGCTCGCAGCTATGATTTTTCTCATTGGAAATATTGCCATCCTGCAGAGTCAGCAATATATCCATAAAAATACTGATTGACTGAATAAAAACTAAAAAATAAATGTAGATGTTTAAAACATACCTTAATTTGCAAAGATCCACACTCTTTAACCTTCACACATCTCCAATGGCTCTATCCATTTTTGTTTTCCCGTTTTTTAGTGTAGTGGTAACCAGCTCTCAGCAAAACCAAGCCACCATTTCTTTTTATAAACGTCAGTCCTCCTGGATTTCCCGAAGATGTTGAAGGCTGATTATCAGCTTCATCAGCCATTTCTGTGATTTATTTGAACTACTTATTTGTTAGTTTGGAAAGTTTTAGACTTTTAGCATTCAATTACGATAGTATAGTATGTAATTTGGAAAGCACGTTAAGCTGTTGGTCCCGGCTGCCATATATAGATCTTTGGCAGTCGTTACAGGTAGTCAGTAACCTGAAATTCCGACATCCAGTCTTACCAAAGAGTATCGTATTACCTAGTATTAACTGGGTTGTGGAGGTCAGATAGGCAGTCGCTCCATGTAAAATACTGGTATTCAGCTGCATCCGGTTAGACTGGAAGCCGACCCTAACATAGTTGGGAAAAGGCTAGGCAGATGATGAGTATGTAATTTGTGTAGCTGAGTGTACAAAAAGTCACGTTTTGGTATTCGTTAGTAATAGATTTTTTATTTTAAAAAATGTGGTACTCGTTGGGAATAGAAAATTAATTCGGAAATAAACTAATACCAAATGGTATTAGCTCTTGGTATTGGATGGGAATAGATCAGTTAATTCTGAAAATCAGATTCAAAAATCGTGGGCTCCATGGTTACCACTATCCGTAACCGTAATCAAACATGATCTATATTATTGTATAGTTAATTTTGCCAGTTTGTTCATTCCCTTATCTTTCTCAGATGAGTTTAATAATAATAACGCATTACCTACATTATGTGCTTGCATAAAGAGTCGCTGCAACTATGGACATGTGATCTCAACATCTATACAAATAAATAAAATTAAGGCATCCCTTTGTTTAATCAAAATATCGGCTATTAAAATTTATTGGATGCATATGAAAGTGTATAATGATATGTACGATATAATATATATATATACCTATGGTACTGTTAACAATACATGGCATAAAATTTTGACTGCTGTTTATTCCGTCTAATCTGCAAAACGGCTTGACCTGTTGTGACGGATTTTTCTATTGAGGGATAGTCGATCTTACAAGGAGTTTTATAGTTTAGAAAAAGTTCGGATTCAAATATGGGAGTAATATTTTTATAATAACTTCACGCTGACAAAGGTCGGGGGCAACTGCAAGTGATAAATAAATTAATAAACATATTTGTAATGATTATGCACTGTAAATTTTCTAATTCAAATCTCGCAATCAAAGTAATGGTCCTCTTCCCGTCGGGGCTGCGGGTTGTTCGAAAGAGATACCGCGGCCTCGGCACAAGGGCTAAGAAGGAACATGGGTGGTTTTAGTCAGTAGAAGTCTGACACTCCCTTTCGCTCTGCCCAGAGCGGAAGGGGTTATTTGATGATTTCCCACCCCCAAAAAAGGGTCCTCTTTAAAACGATATTAAGTCAAAGGACTGACTGTGACCATTGGTGGATCTAATTACAAAGTAAATAAAACTTAAACACCAAAAACAAAATGTACCAAACTCCACACACTACGCACACACGTCCATATTTATCAGTGAGTTCACATTACATTACATCTCATTACATAACACATTTATTTATATTTGTCATTCATTTTAGAAGTCGACAACTACGTCAGTTATGGCCGACAAATATGATCACTATTTTAATATTAAACTGGCTTAACTTTTGGCCTCGATTTTCGAAATGCAACTCTAAAAACGGGCCACGAAGTTGTTATGTATAAATAGTTGCATTTCCTTGTTTGAGTTAGTTATGTCATTTTGTGCTTTCTTATGTATTGTGAGGTGATTGGTTTTAATAATATGTTGCATTTTAGAGTGAACTAGCTAGGGGAAAGTTAAAGATTACTTCCCCATTTTAATCCAATTTTGTTAACTTTTTCAAGTTTTTTTAGCACGGAACCCGTATTATGCTGCCTCTAAAAATCTTGACAAAATCAGTCTAATCGTTTCGAAAATAGCCTAAAAAAAAACAATACAAATTGTTTTTTTTTTGTAATAAATGTCGTGTCTATACTTTCATAATAATATGCATTCAGGGTAGTTATTCCGGGTCTGGGTGTTAGTGTATGTGAGTTTAAATGTTTGTTAACGCACCCACGATACAGGAGAAATTCCTAGTTATACTTTATATATTACTAGTTATAAAACATTGCCCCACAGTCCACACTGTGGGGCAATGTTTTATAAGTAGTAGAAGTAGTTTTTTTTTTTAAGTTTTTATTTATAATGTGTCATACATACGCCATACTCACGCCTTTTTCCCGTAGGGGATAGGCAGAAACCACAGAACACCACCTGCTACGTTACTTTCATCTTCTTTTTGCCTCCTCCACGTTCATACATCTGGTTGCGAATACTACGCAGGGTCATCTGCTATTCTTTCAGACCCCTTTTTTTCTTTTTTTGGTTGGTGGGAAATCATCAAATAACTCTGGGCAGAGCAAAAGGGAGTGTCAGACTTTTACTGACTAAAAACCACCCACATTCCTTCTTAGCCCTTCCGCCGAGGGCGCGGTATCTCTTTCAAACAACCCGCAGCCCCGACGGGCATCCTTTCAGACCCCTAAGTTTACTTTACTCAGTTTTGTGGGTTTGAGGTCGATAAGAAAATAACATAACATCACCTTTCCTTTCTGAAGAACCTCACCATTAAGGTCAGTGTATTTTTTTTAGGGGGTTCCCTCCCGGGCGTTGTCACTCACATCTGCCTTGTTTCTTAATTGGTTTTGTTACATCAACATCCTATTAGCTTTTACCTTAAACTTATTCTAAGATATTAATAACGTTTATTTATTTACATAATTTATTATATCAATGCCAAAATAATAATACTGAATACAAACGGTAATTATTTTATCATTACGTGAAGGTTTCAATTTTCTTGCTCGCTGCTAAGACCTCGATAACTTAATAGGATACAGGGACCTGCTTGGTTTAGTGATGGCTTGTCCTGCTGGTGCAAATGTGGTCTCGAATTCTATTCCTAGTTCTCGTGAATTGTTAGTGGGTTGGTATCCAGAATCCAGGTTACGGTGATTTTTTGCCCGATCGATGGCAAATGGCATGTCCTTCTCCTTTTTTATCCTAAACTAGCTGATACCCGCGGCTTCGTCTGCGTGAATGTCGGTCAAATTATATACTAAAACCATCCTCGGGCACCACTCTATCCATTGGTAAACATAGCATGAAAATCGTTATAGTAGTTTTTGAGTTTATCGCGAACAGACAGACAGACGCGGCGGAGCACTGTGTTTTATAAATTACTAGCTGATGCCCGCGGTTTCACCCGCGTGGATGTCGGTCAAATTATATACTAAAACCTTCCTCTTGAATCACTCTATCTATTAAAAAAAACGCTTGAAAATGCGTTGCGTAGTTTTAGTGAAGTGATGACGTAGGCAGTGATTGAATCAGCCAAGGGCTTTGGCGACGAACGTGGGAACTTCAGCAGCAGTCATCAATAGGGTAGTTAACTAAAAAAATCTAATTAGTCCGTCAGATAGATTTCCAAAAAATATTGGACACGTATTTTTTCTTTTTTCACGTAAACAAACAATGAAGACGAAACAGTGGTTTGAAAACTCGTGTGACGTCATATTCTAAGACATTAGTATGACATTTTTTACCGGTGAGTACGTCACAACCCCCCACCCAAATCTTTGAATCTTTGACGCGTTTTATCTTCGTCAATTTATATTGATTTGTTAAAACAAAAAATACGTATCCAATATTTTTCGATAATCTAACAGACGGACTAATTTGAATCATATTTTTTTTAGTCAGGCAACATCCCTATTCTTTTAATAACCAGACCACAGCACTGACCCGTCCTTTGTAAACCGCATCACATATATTCCAGGTCAGTTATCTATGAATCCTCGTGTACAAGTCTCTACCTAAACTTTTGGAAAAACCGTATACCTCCTTTCCTAAATCCTGGTCTACGATACTTTACCTGAACCTTTGGAAAAACCCTTTTCTTTCTTTCCTAATGGTACCTACTGATGACTCATACATTTCGGATACACGAGCTGACCATGTCCAATGTCGCGCCTAGTCGTGGTTAAAAGATATCCCGTAGCGGGACTAACTATTCCTAGGGTGCACCGGACGTACCTATATTTCCATAAATATGGCCACGACTGCAGGCTATATCATACATGGAAGTATTTTTATGGTAAACGTAGGTATAAATCGACAGTTTAATATAATATTATACTGGTTATTCACAGCTATATGGCATTCACTTCCAGCATGACAACTAACATGAATAACATGGCAGGAACAGTGCCTATACTAGGTACAAAAATAAACTAAAATTATGTTAGAGTATGAGAAATCTGCTCCAGTAATAAGAAGAATATAAAAATGTATGGTATTAAATGGAAGTGTAACTCATGAAATGATAGCACATAATCGTTGTGCTGGATGGAAAAACAATTGTTCAAATATAATCGACTTTGAGTAGGGTTGGCACTTTGAAAATGAGTTCTACAGTATGAAACTCACTGTGGCTATTTATCATCTTCCTAACTTTTTCTTAACTATGCTGGGGTCGGCTTTCAGCTTAGTCTAACTAGATGCAGCTGAACACCATTATTTTACATCTAGTGACTGCCTATCTGACTTGCACGCACAACCCGATTAGTACAGGGGTATTACATCGCTTGGTAAGACTGGTTGTCAGACTTTCAGGTCACTGACTATCTGTACCGAATGTCCAAGAATGTCTACTTAATCGGTTGGCGCAGTGGCTAAGCGATTGGACTGCTGCGTGTCGCGCGTTTGATCCCCGCACGGAACAAATATTTGTATGACCTGCAGATAGTTGTTTCGGGTCTGGGTATTTGTGTATGTGACTTTATATGTTTGTGAACGCACCCACGATACAGGATAAATTCTTAGTGTGGGGCAACGTTTCTAAAAAAAAAAATAAGCTAGCGCGGCTTAACCTGATGATCGACCCCATCGACTTTTTTGGACAAGCCAGCCACACTATTCGCAAACCACTGCTACTCCTGAAAGCCAGAATCAACAGTGGCGACCACCAAATAAGCGCCGAGACAATGATGCTCGACGAAATCCCAAATAAGCGCCGAGACAATGATGCTCGACGAAATCCCAAATAAACAATTTAACTGTTTTGGATCCCGCAACGAAATTAATCACATAAGAAGGTCCTTGTGGAAGTAATGGGCTAGCTCGTCGTCCGTACGTCTTATGGCGACGACAGGCCGTGTCGACGGCGCGTTGGTGTTCCACGCGCGCCTCAAAGAGATGTCATCAACATGGAAGGGGCACGCAAGGGACGCCCGTCGGGGCTGCGGGTTGTTCGCAAGAGATACCGCGGCCTCGACATGAAGGGCTAAGAAGGAACATGGGTGGTTTTTAGTCAGTACAAGTCTGACACTCCCTTTCGCTCTGCCCAAGAGCGGGAGGGGTTATTTGATGATTTTCCACCCGCCAAAAAAAAAAAATTAACCCTGCAGTGAGAACAATATAGGCTGATGATGATTTTATACGTCGGGATAGCCTTTTTTCTATTCCTTGGCGAAGTACAAATGTGTTACTAATTTATTTCAAGGAACAGCCCTAAGTAGAACCTTCAGGCTACGTGATTGTCACAATGTTTGCACAGTGACGCAGCCAGTTAGTAATGCTGAAACTATTCAGCGTGCACATCTTCGATGGAATTCAGTGCGTCATGGAGGTGCTTTCATCATGATTACGTGGAGATGTGACCTAATTACCAGTCACCGGTCTAGTTTGTTATAGGTTTTGTTTGGTTTTCTATTCACTATGTGGTAAATAGCGATGATGTATGCAGTATGTAGTTTACCATGTTTGATTTCCAAACAGTGAGCGACAGCTAAACCGTCTGTCACGTCGAAATGCTCCGAAACCTCTGGGCCGATGAATTTTTTTTACTGATGGAGATTATGCGATGGTCTAACTATTATATACTTTTACAGAACATGTTTGCCAATTAAATAAAATCGACCATTCAATATAGTTAGAGCAGTTACAACTTGCCAATCAGCAAGTTGAAAACATCGGCATCGCATCAGCAATGCTTCTTTGATTAGATTTCTTGTTATTTTTAACCGACTTCAAAAAAGGAGGAGGTTATATGTTCGTGTGTATGTATTTTTTTTTTTTTTTTTTTATGTATGTTACCTGATTTCTCCTCCATTTGTGAACCGATTCTCAAAATTCTTTTTTTATTTGAAAGAGTATACTCCTGAGGTGGTCCCATTTAAATTTGGTGAAGATCTGATCCTGATCTTCGGAGATATACAATAGAACTCTTCAAAAATAGACGGCAAATCTGTCGTGATTGCTGCAATCGCTTGGATGTTTATTGTTTACGCAACATCTTAACTTACCATCACGCCTGTATGCTCTGACGGGGTACGCAGATGTGTACAGGACGCCCAGATTTCGAGAGTTAGGTATGTTAAGTTCCATTTTATTGCGGATAAGCCTATTACCGTGACATGTATTGTTAACAACGTAAAATTAATGAAAATCAAATATTTGTAAAGGATATTACAACTAAAAATGGAAAAATAAAAAAACTTTTTTGCAAAAAATAAAACCGACTTCAAAAACACAAAAAAGTGAAAAATAACTTTAGCTTCTGAAGTCGGTGACAAAAAAACTGAATAAAACAAACAAAAGTCACCGACTTCAGAAGCTAAAGTTATTTATTATCATCTTCAAAAGTTTGTTATGAATAGCTCACTAAAAACTCGTAAGAAATTTCAGAAATTCCAGGATAAACTCTAAATATCGAAAGTAGTAGAATACCTGGAAGTTTAATGAAACTTCCAGGTTTTTTATATTTATTGCTAAAAAGGCCTGCTCTTGATCTCTTGATCTCTTGCTCTTCTTGCTCTTGCTCTATGAAGGGAACGAGAAGAAGATGCCTGTTCACTCTTGCTTTGAAGGCAGAAGGGTTAAATCTAGAAGGGATCACAGAGTGAAAACATCGCTTAAAATAATCTTTATCTGACCTTTCGTCCGCCGGCCGTGAGTGCTGTTGGTAGATACCTATCAGAATGTCCACCCCTGATTCCCGTGACGTCTCAGTTAGTTCCAACGTCGCAGCTAGATGGCGTTTTACGTTCAGCACCGTTTTCTGAATCGCGGTGTTAAGATTTTCCGGCGTCGAATGACCCTTGCGCGGTAGGTACCTACTTTTTTGTCTGGCGCAGGGGAAACAGTAATCAAGTTAGCGGTTCCCTCGGGGCGAGACCCTGCGATTATCCCCTAAGATAACTCGGGCGCCTTTTGGTAGTGAGGGACTGCGTTCGCTTCGCGCTGTGGTCTCAGAAATATGATAGGACACGACTCGAGCAACTGCACTCTCGCCAGGTACTTGGTCTTCTGGCGCACGTATTCCACGATGTCCTCCGCCGTAGTGGTGTAGTGTAGACGGTGGACGGGTGTGATGGACTAATGCCGAGCATAGCTCGCTCTATGGCCCAATGTGCAACTAGTATTCGGAGCACACCCAACCAGCAAAACAGTCTCTCATTTGATTTTATATTAGACTTGCTAAATGCTATTGTAAGATGTCAGACTATTATCAGCATAGCATAAGAGTACTGTGAGTACGTGCATTCCTGATCTTATTTGAAACTAATATAAGATCAATACCACTGGATAAGTATGATATTAGAGTGATTTTGGTTCAACATATTTACAATACATAAGACAAGACCCATATAAGAGCGTTTGATCTTAGATCGATTTTGGGAATAACTAATTTTAATAGTTTTAAGAGTAATTTTGCTGGCCATATTTTATTTTAAGTTTTTAAATGTAATAGTAATAATGGATTACAAAAACTGGAAAAGATTTATGAAAACTGGTGGCTACAGGAGGAAAATTGTAAAGAAGTACAATGAAATGTTAAAAAGACAAACAAATATACCGCTGCCAGGACAAAGTAGTGTTGAGAAAAATATCAGTGAGGGTTCTGCAGGTTTTGCTTTTTCGTTTTTTCTCCTTGTCGATTTAAGGTTTTAAGTAAAATTGCGAGGAACCCTAATTTATTCCAATATGGAGTTATCTTTAGTATACCGAATGCTAATATTAGAGTAAACAATCTTACATTAGTTTAATAGTGCGCTTGTAAAATGCAGCTATACTAATGGCGACACTATCAATACAAATTAACAAATAAAATAATTAAACGAGAACAGGAATTACCTTATTTAACAAGGCGCATGAATTTTGAAGCGTAAAATGAGGTCTAATTAACAGTAAATAATAAATTCCAATACGATTACTTACCGTAGGTATAACTACTTTTACTTTTATACTAAAATGCCGTACCGCACAGTATAAACATTAACTTCGCGCAACTTTAATTTGTTTTCATGTAATTTCAAACCAACACTCACACGAACTTTTAAGTTGGATCTGACGAAAAATTCTCAAAATATTCTAAACTTAGACCAATATAAGCCTATGCAGGCTTACATGATACTTACGTAAAAGCAATATTAGCCTAAGTCGGCTTAAATTAATTTTGGCTAGATTTCAGTAAGTGCAAACAGCATTCAATTAGACTGATATTAGAACGATATTAAACTAAATATGCTTATAATTGGTGCCCAAACCCAGGCTTATATCATTATATACGAGTGATGTAAGAGCAACAAAACAGTAGTCTTGAGATTGTTGTAAGCCTAGTTTTTGCTGGTTGGGCAGTCTCCTTTGTCTCACTTCCTAAACCCTAACATTTATAACTAATTATGTTAAAAATCTACATACATCATAATAATGAATATTCAATGATATCATAAAATCACAAGCTATTAAAATAGATACTGATCTGAAGTGTCATTTTAACATAGGTAATTGTTTAATTGCGAAGTGATTCAATTAAACAATTGACAACTGTAGCAAATTGTTTCTATGGAAATATCATTAGACGGACAATGGACATGCATATCATGCGATTTTTGAAGTGCTTCTGCCTAGCCCTGTCTCAACTATGTTGGGGCCTACTTCCAGTCTAACCGGATAAAGATGGATACCAGTATTTTACATGGAGTGGCTGCCTATCTGATCTATTCATTTTCTGCCTAGCCTTTTCCCAACTATGCTGGGGTCGGCTTCTAATCTAACCGGATACAGCTGAATGCCAGTATTTAAATGGAGCGGCTGCCTATCTGACCTCTTCAACGAAGTCAATACGTGGTAATACGATAATCCTTGTAAAGGCTGCTTGTCAAGCTATCGGGCCACTAACTACCTGTAACGACTGCCAAAGGTCTGCAAATGGCAGCCGGGACCAACGGCTTAAATATGCTTTCCGAGGTTCGAAGGAAACCTCGCGCGGTACCGTATGTAATAGCTAGGTACCATCTATTATGTAACAATCTAGGCAAGCGTGGCTTATATTGAATTTATATTGAATTTTGATCAGAGTGCCTGTTTTTACTTAGCTACGAGCTCCTCCACCCGGGTGTTACCTGTACTGTGAACTAAAATGAATATTAGCTTTTGTTTTCGCCACATCCCACAGACACATATTATATAGATCGAGAGATAAAATATACCTTATTATACAGCTGAATATTAAAATTCCTATGTCTTTACCCAAGTCCCTTCAGCCGTTAAGGTTTTAAATGGTAACAGACAGAATTATTTTCGAATTTATAACATAGTATATGAAACTACCCAAAACTGCCATATATTTTTCCAATTAACCTTAAACCTATTACTTCAACATTAAAGTTGAAAATCTTTCCTCAAAAAAAATTGACAGATTGATGTGCTGATAATTATAGTATAAATACGCCTCGTTAGTCTAGTGGTGGCAAGCGCGACTGCTGAATATGAAGGCCACGGTTACATTTCTAGATCGGGCAAAATCTAATTTAGTTTGTCCTAGAAAAGTGGGATCTCCTAGCACAAGCCAGGTCCTTAGTATGTAAGACTTACTGTAAAAGGTATAAAAGTTTCTGCAAATATTTTTTTTGGTTTATCAGGTTTTTCTCAGTTGCAGACACGGAGGATGAAAATATCTGCCAAGTACTACAGTAACAGGAACTTAATCGTAGGTGCTGAAACAGGCCCTAATATAATAAAATTCACAACTTTTCCACCCAATGTTTATTGACGGGAAACTAACTGGGTAATCGTACAACACACTGCATTCTGTTGACTTCACTATTTCGTTCAATGGACCTTCATGCAAAGATTGATGCCTGGTACAAAGATAGGAAGAGGAATCCAATGGCATAGACAACGAGAACTATATCCATGGCGGTGGCGAATAGGTCCCTAGCGATCTGATCGTGGGCCAGTCGCCTGATGTAACCACGGGCTTGAGTGATCAACCGTGTGAGTTGAACCAGGAGTAATTCTGTTGTGCGTAGGACGGCACTGTAAAGGAAAAATAATTTTCTGGTTAGCTTGTGACATTCTGTGATTTAAAAGTCTTACTGCCGCACTCAGAGAGCTTTAATGATTACTTAGGTCATCACTAAGTAAAGGTTTTGACAGTTTTGTCATACAAAATTATGTATGTCAAATCTTTACTAAGGGAGGGCTTAAGTAATCATTAAATATCTCTGAGTACAGTAGTTAGCAGCGGTGGCCCAGTGGTGGTGGCCTCGATTTACGAACAGTAAGTCGTGGGTTTGAACCCAGACAGAACTATGTGTAATTTATTTCATCACCGCTGCTCTCAAAACGGTGAAGGAAAACATCGTGTAGAAACCGGCATGTCTTAGAACCAAAAAATTCGAAGATATATGACATTTACCAACCCGCACGGGGCCCGCGTTGTGGATTCCCACATATATATCCCTCTCCTAGAGAGGAGGAGGTCTGCATAATGACCGCTGGGCAGAAGTCTCCACACAATGGTTGCCGGAGACGGACGGCACCGCCGAGGCCGGCCCAGCAAGAGGTGGCCAGACGATATGGCTGCATACGACGTACCGAGGGCTGGATCGAGGAGGCAATTGTGGAAGGCCTTTGCCCAGCAGTGGGAGAGTACAGCTTTTAAAAAAAAACAGGTGTCGTCTAGCATTGCATTAAGCGGTAACCGGGTACAGGTAAAAAATACATGTGTACATTCCTGTGACATGTTCAGCAAAGCATCGAAGTTTGTTGTTTTTGTTTGTAATAACATCATGATAATCTATGTATCTTCTGTTTATTTAAATGGCAAAGCTGACTGACTAAGGATCAACGCACAGGCCAAACTCTTCCCAAGCCTCCGACGCCCGGAGCTCCACCCGCGGCGGCTGGGAGGAGAGGTTCTCTCCCTCTCACGTTCCGCCACCCCCTTCGCTAGCATCACTGCTTCGCAGAAGGAGGCGACGGCGTCCCATTCCTCCTAGCCCCAGACCATGGCTTGCACCAGGGCCGGAACAGGCCAAGCCCTTAGGGCTAGAAACTTAAAATTTCGCACACGTATTCCTCTTATGAAGTGGGCATCCATTACAAAAGGATTTTTCAAAATTCAACTCCCAAGGAGGTGAAACAGGGGTTGAAAGTTTGTATGGAAAATCGTCATTTTTGATATTCCCACATCCATGCGGGCGAAGCCGCGGGCAAAAGCTATAAATAATAAAGTAAATAAGTGATTATTAACTCAAGAATATTGCAACATTCTCGCTTCAAACGCCATCTACACATTATACATGGAACTACGCAGCGTAGCAATACTATAACGCTACGGAATGGTTCGCTACGAAGTGCTACGCGGTTCCCTTCGTGAAACTTGTTCGATTGTAAATGTTTCTTTAACCGGTACACAGATGGCAGTAGGAGCAAGATTTATTATTTTCACTTTAAGTTATTAATTATCAACACTTATTACTCTATTTAGGTGGTATAATAAAGACCTTATGATTGTTATCTCAGGCCCAGAAGGAGATGGCGGGATGAGCTGGACTCTTTATCAAAGGATTGGCGTACAATCGCACTGGATCGAGAAAAATGGTATGAGGGAAGGAACACCTTTGCCCCGCAGTGGGAAAAAATATAGGCTTACAAAAATGATTGATTGTTATATCTAACTAACTGATGCCCGCGGTTTCAACCGCGTACATATCGGTTATCGCGACCAAAGTAATCATAAAGTTATACTAAAACCTTCCTCGAGAAACATTCTATCTATTGGTGAAAACCGCATAAAAATCAGTGCAGTAGTTTTTGAGTTTTTCGCGAACAGACAGACAGATGCGGCGGAGAACTTTGTTTTATAATATGTGTTGATAGTGATAAAGTTCACTTTACCTTGGTGTGCATCTCCATTGGATATCGAAGTTGTTGACACTGACGAGGGGCAGGAGCAATGCCATGACATACATCATCGCGGTGCTGTCCATGGATGATGTGGGCGCCAGAGTTGCAGCCTGGACTTGTGTTACCCTATAAAATATCAAAACGTTTAATCCTATCCACCAATCGCGTGTTGCTGGGGAGTTTCTTTCGCTACTTCTTCTTTCCAGCTAAAACACTAAGAAGTGTCGAAAGGTGCCCGTTTTGGCGGACTGTCTCTTGTAAATAAGTAAAATAAATTTTGACAATAAAAATAAAATAAGCAACAGTGCTCGTAGGTGCTATAAATAGGCTATACATTATTTTCAACATGCTGAGTATATTAGCCGAGATATCACATTTTTGCGGACAAAGTCGCAAGCGTAGTGCAAGTGCAAAAAGGTTACAAATCTGTTCTTTTTAAACGTCAAATACCTCCCAAACATCTGCCCTCCTTAGCTTTTGAGCTAAGAGTAAGTGGCGGAACAAACTCCCCAACAACCCATCTGCAATCTGTACGTCACGAGATTAGGCTGGTATACCTGCTGTTCTCAATCCCAGTGTCAGTGAAACTGCTGCTCCTCATTGTTTCAGCGTGGTACCGGCTGTCATCACTTGCCAGGGTGTATGATGATGATGAACCTGCCCCTTCAGTCTGCTGGCAAAAGGACCTGATCAGTTAATCTTCTTCTTTACATAGTATAAAACAAAGTCCTTCTCGTTGTTTGTGCGATTAGATCTTTTAAACTACGCAACGGACAGTTTTCAGTAATATAAGGTGTAAAAGTACCCTTAACGCAAACGAAGGGCATTTGTTCTCCCCACCACTGCGATCATTTTTTTGTTCTAGACCATACCTGGGAACCTTCTAGTTACGGAGATATTGGGGGTCAAAGTTCCAAATTTTTCACAGCTGTTTTTGTAAATACTAGTATTTCAGGTTTTAACTTTACTTAAATTACCTCCATGACCCGTTTACTATTCAAAGCATCCACTAGCACAATGTTTTAACAGTGCTACTTTGATTTTTACCGTAAAATGTGATTTTTGACCCCAAAAAAAAAAGTAATTTCCAAGCAAAAATTTTTGCGTAGGGGTACTTAGTTTGATGTACAGAATGCTTGGTTGACGGATGCGTGAAGGGTTCGTTTACACCCTGTATATAGAGGGATTCAAGAGGAAGGTTTATATTTACATTGCATCCGTGTGAAAGCGGGGAGGGCCAAAATCAAAATCAAAATATTTTATTTCACATAGGCCTACATGGGCGTCGACAAAAAGGTGCACGGTTCGGTGTATAGGTCGATTTCTATGGAGAAGAACCAGGAAGAAACGCCAAGGTTTCTCTTTTGAAATGGTTTGGTTTTACAATATTTTCATTTTACAGCATTAGTATTTAGATATGGGGGGGAACAAGGGGTCGCTAGTCTTTCTTAAACATAAACCAACTTGGAATATATCGCTCCGTCGGGGCTGCGGGTTGTTCGCAAGAGATACCCCGGCCTCGACATAAAGGGCTAAGAAGGAACATGGGTGGTTTTTAGTCAGTAGAAGTCTTACACTCCCTTTCTGCCTAAGAGCGGGACGGGTTATTTGAAGACTCCCAACCACCAAAAAAAAAAAAAATTGGAATATCGCCAGTCTTCAAACCTTATGTAACATTATCTAGGTGAAAGACAGAAGAGCTGTTTCGTTGGTCTAGTGGTGGCAAGCGTTACTGCTGAGCCTGAGGTCCTAGGTTCAATAGCCAGGGGGCCAAATGGCAGCAGAATCATGATTCTGCTTAAAAGACCTTTTAAAGCCTTCTAATCCAAAATGGTTTTTCCATCTGATTTATTTCAGTTGCAGCCACGGATTAATTATAGATTTGTGTTGACGTGATAGTAAGCTTGACCTTTATTACATGTGACTTGATCATAAAAAAATGCGAAATGTGTAAAATGTGGTCATAATCATATTTGTTAACAAAAAATTAACACTTACACTTATGTTGGATTCTCTGGACGACCTCGCAAAGGCTTCTGAGGAGAGTGCCATTAACCCGGGCGCTTGGTACAATGCATTGCCGAAATGGCTGTTAATTATCTGCTCATTACAGCCTCTCTCGAGGTCAGATGTCATCTGCGGGAAAGCAGATAGATACAAAAACGTTCGTAGTGCGATTGAACAGGGGTCTAAAAAGGTGGCCTAAACAGAATCGTCTGCAAAAGCGGTCTTTTAAGGTCCGTAGATAACTTTTGTCATCTTTTTCTTTTAAATGATGGGTACTTGTAAGGTATACTTATTAAAGAATACTCTATTCTATTATGTTGATTACGCTGCGCTGAAAATTAAATTGAGTTAGTTTTATAGTTATTCTGTCCATGTTATATTGTGCCTCTTTAGAGTAGATCGGTTATAAAATTGTTAGTTGTTCCAAGACTCAAAAAAATGTGCTAGTGCATGCATTGAATTAGTTCACGGGTCGTGTAGGTATTTAAAATAAATTAATAAAACTAAAATCTTGCATCAATAAAAAAACTTTAGAAAAACTGAAACTTGTGGCTTTAACCCCCATCTTCGTAACTAGAGGGTTCCCAGGAATGATCTTAAAACAAAAATGCAATCACGAAGAGAAAGAGTACCTACCTATCGAATTTCATAAGGGAATCTCCATTCTGAAATTTTCCATTTTACACCCACACAAGATCCCGTTACAGGTGTTCATAATACTGTTGACACCCGTTAGATACTTGTACAATTTCGTAACGAACACGACTTCTGACCGCAGAAGCTGGGAAGAACGTTTAGTCGCAAAAGCGCTCGTCCGACTAGTTTTAAGCAAGGCAGCAGCGGCCGGTCGTGTGACAAGTCGTGGTCCTGGCCCTAATGGACGCGCCAGGTCTTTAAATTATCATTAGGTACTTACTTTTCTACGTTCTTCTGTTTTCCTCTAACACGTGCCCAAATTGGCGCGGCCAAGGTTGCGTCGAGGATTCTGTGTTACATTTTAAATTTGATTAATGATTTCTGACCAATTTTGGGTACTTTTTTTGTAGCTTTTACATTTTCTCGCAATGTAATGTCATTTCGTGACATGACACAGCTGGAGATTTTTCTATTATATTTTCTTTACGAAGGTCGAATATTTTGTATGTATATTGTCAAAAAGGTTTTTCTTGTACTCTTTAGCATAAGCAGAACTAAAAAAGTGGGAAGGGGTGAAACCCGCATGCTAAATAAAGTGAAAGTGACGTCCGCGGCGACCAGGGTCAAAAATTTCGAGGTCCAAAGACGATTGTATTGAATTGCGATATCTGTCTCTAAAATCTTATTTATTGATAATTTTAATTAAAATTTTAATTTCATTAAAATTCTTTGAGTAATTAACCTGTAAATTCGGTAGCCCGTATCAAAACTGGCATAAGTATAAAAGCATATTTTTTCTAATTTATCTATTTTTCTTTAAATGTCATTCTTTAGGCGCGAACTGTAGGACGCCATTGTTCGAAATTCAAAAAGAACGCGGACGACCCGCGGTGTCATTATTCGCGGTTGCTAAAGTAAAAAAGGTTTTTTTATTAAATTGATTGGGACCTTTTTTTATTAATTGACTTATTTTTATTATGTAAGGATTTGCCTTAATTGAGGCTTGATCAAAGCCACCTATGGAGTCATTTACGTTGTAGGTGGTATGAAGGATAGTTTCTATTGGCCATTAGAGCAATGTATTAAGCAGTTTTTAAAAGTTCATTGTGCCACGTTACATTTCATGCCGTTTTCACATACAAGAACTGTATACTAAATTATTATTTCGGACATGAGTGTCGTCACAAATTGCAATCTTCATCATAAAATAAAAACATCTGCAAATTACTACAAACAAGATGTAGATTTAACAATACCGCGTTGATTGTCACACATCAGTGACATTTGTGTCATAATGACTTAATCAGAATTTCCTGTGACTTCTCCGCTGCATCGTGGGAGATATCATAATGCGAATTATCCTTATTACTTGTCATTTGTGATAATATTGTCCTGTGCTTGATAATAACTTCATTTCTGGTTGTGAGAAAACCCTTGTTTAATGGCGACGATGTTAGTATACATATTTTGTTTCAAATATTCATGTCGTAAAACGTTGCTGACGTAGTAGTAATAGTCTTGCTTTTATTATGAACAGTTTTAGGATCGACCGCTTTTTTCTGTGGAAAAGAATATCTTCCCGAACCAATGTGAACCACTTTCTTTTTCATTTATTTAAGCCAATAAAAGACACTTTTAAACTTCAAACTTCATAAAGAAATATAATTGGTACCTACCAATTCACAAAGGTCGTTCTATCTAGTAATAACATTTTATATTCATTGCGTACACCATAAATGCCCGAATCATTATTCGTGCTTCGATACTAATTGAAAAAGTTACAAGACACTCGGTCATCAACACCAAAAAACTGCATAGGAAATCAAAATCACGCTGAGTCCGCTGAGTGGGCGTGCAAAATCGAAAGCTCAGAAAGTGAAAAGGTCCGCCATTTTTTTTCGCAAATCAATCGTTTTTTTTTCTTGTAGAAACCCCCGCGGTAGCCGACACTGGCCACACCACGGGATGTCGCGCTACCGTGTCCGGAAAATTGATGGATTTTGGCATTTTATGAATTATGCCACTTTTGATTTCTGCGCTGACATATTTTTGTGTAGATATTTATGTGTTGTTGTTTATAAAGTTTGTGCTGCATTCTAAGACGGCAAAATCTCTGTATCTAGGTATCCAAGAAACCTGTTCATCAGAAGTTAATCTCAGCTGTTCTTTTAGCTTTTGGATAATAAAAATGTATAATAAATTCACAAGAAAAAAACTGATTAACTCAAAAAATAACAGTAAAACCAAATTTTTTTCAACCCAATCTGTTCGCTATATTTATTTACACATCAAAAATGTAATAGCCAAATATTTGTCCAAAAAAACGTCCAAATGTTGACTTAATAAATTCGGAGTCAACCCTTTATTTACCATCGGCGGGTCGTTTAGGCCCCTATTATAATATTTAATGCTAAACAAACACGGGATTTTTGCTTCTAAATGACTTCATCCACTTTTGATTCGGGGGAATGATTTAACTGGGTTAACTTTGATTTTGGGGGTTGCGTTTACGTTAAGTTGTTTAGGACTTTTTTATTGAAGGCGGTAAAATTTTGGTTACGTTCAGTGTCATACTAGAGGAGCAAGATAATAAAAAAAAAAGTGTCTGATTGAAAAAAAAATATGGATTTGACAAAAAATTCAACAATTTCTATTTCAATACGTGTCAATTATATAATTGCAAAGCCAAATAATAAGTAACGTTTAATTATCTTTTAGTTCAACCGAAGCTCATACAGCGTTGGTATTATTGAATAAGATTAACAAAATCACCCCATCATAATAAATGGTTTTGGTGTATTTTAATCCTACTCAAACGCAAACCCCATATCACTTCGTCGATACAGACTCGAAGCCCATCGAAGGGTTAAACGTCCATTTAGTCAACTATACTTAGTTCGCGCTTCGTTCTATAACGATGTACTATTTAGCCACATCGGGACCTTTGATCTAGCTGATCACCCTTTTTTTGTTTCTGTTGATGATACTTTTTTTCGAAAAATTAAAGTACTTTGTTTAAACTTTACGAAATTATAGTCTTTTTTTAAACTTTCTCCTAAAGTTTATGTGTAGTTTAAAAGACGTTAAGTTACCCTTTTTATTTTGATTGTTGAATAAATATTTAACTAAAGGGTATAAAGAAGTGCCGATGAGGAAATGACCTGTATAAAATTCTAGGTTAACCAAAATTAATTGTAATTTGTTTGCTATTTCTTACTTTATAATTCTGTTTAAAAACTTACATCTATATTAATTTGGAACACTTACACCTTTGTGATTTCCTAATATGTATCTATTAGGTTTCATGATACTGAAAATTGTAGTCTTATATAGGGTGTAAAAGTACCCTTAACGCAAACGAAGGGCACTTGTTCTTCCCACCACTGCGATATTTTTTTGTTCTAGGCCATACCTGGGAACCTCCTAGTTACGGAGATATTGGGGGTCAAAGTTCCAAAAATGTTTCACAGCTGTTTTTGTAAATACTAGTTTTTCAGGTTATAACTTTACTTAAATTACCTCCATGACCCGTTTACTATTCAAAGCACAATGTTTTAACAGGGCTACATTGAGTTTTACCGTAAAATGTGATTTGTGACCCCAAAAAAAAAGTCGTTTCTCAGCAAAAAATGTTGCTTAGGGTTACTTAGTTTGATGTACAGAATGCTTGGTTGAAGGGTGTGTGATGGGTTGATTTACACCCTGTATAGATATTTAAAGAGCCACCCATCTCTCTATGTATGTATACCATGGAAAGCCAAATTACCAACGAATTATTGTAACTCTCTTCATGCTTCCTTCCGAAAAAAAAACAAAAACGCAAGTCTTATAAGTCATCATTCTCCTGCCCTTATCCCAATTTATTTGGGGTCGGCGCAACATGTCTTCTTCTTCCATACTTCTCTATTTCTCGTCATGTCAGCAGTCACCTCCTTTCTAGCCATATCATCCTTCACACAGTCCATCCATCGTTTCTTTGGTCTTCCTCTACTCTTATAGCCATCTACATTCATACTCAACATTTTTCTCACAACATTTTCTTCATTCCTTCGCATCACATGTCCATACCACGACAATCGATTACCACACAACTTTTCATTTACCGGCGCCACTTTCAGACTTCCTCTTATGTACTCATTCCTTATTTTATCCATTCGCGTCACACCACACATCCCCCTTAGCATTCTCATCTCAGCCACATGCAATTGCCTTTCATTTATCCCTTTTGTGGCCCAACATTCTGATCCATATACGACAGCAGGTCTAACCATGGTTTTATAAATCTTCCCCTTGAGTTTAAGGGGAATGCGGGAGTCGCAAATTGTTCCCGTGACCTGCCGCCATTTCATCCATCCAGTGCTAATTCTATGCTTGACACTACGATCTATTTCGCCATCGCTTTGCACGAGAGAACCGAGATACCGAAAGTCGGAGCAAACTGGAAGAAGCACGCCATCTAGCGCTATGGCTCCAGCAAGTCTTATAAGTATAAAACAAAAAATCTAAGTAGCCAATCAAGTCACGAAAACAAACAAAAATCATCAATTATAATAATCCTTCCAGGATTAAAAAAAAAATAGAAACGAAACTTTTTCTATTTTTACCAATAACTAACTGTGCATTGACACGAGCGGGTAATTTTCAATTCGATCGGAACCATTCAAGGGTTGAAATAATTGTGTGTTTCGGTTGCGTCATTACGGTAGATTGGTTATGGATCAATTATTAGAATAAATTAGACTATTTCTAATTTTGAAGAATTCGTTGATTTGGATGAACTTTTGCGTTCGATGAAAGTTAAGTGTTCTGAATTTTATTGTTTTTTTCCATTCTTTGTGTACCCATTATAGCAACTGTCGTGGATATAAGGCATCGCAATTTTAACAATGAATTTATAACTAATTATAAATATTACAACTGCACCAAAATTCGAACCAATTTGGAATTTTTAATTAATTAATTATTCTAACATTAGGCTCCGCCTCTGTCCTTATATGGGAACCAGTCTAACACAAGTCTTAGAATTTGCTTATAATCTAGTATCAAATTCTGCTTATTGTTATTATAAGTAATGAAGAACTCAACTAAAATCTAAATAGTTGTCTCGAATATCCTTTGTCAATATCTTCCCAAGAATAGTCATGAACTATCAAGTGTTGTCTCTCAAGTACCAATACTTCCCGATAATTACATTACACTTATATCAAATCCTTAAATACCCTAAAAAAATTAAAAACCCTTACAATTTTACAAGGCCCGTCATCCCGATTAAGGTTCGCGTGTACTGTAATGAATAGACAAAACTGACGGATGTAAATATCGCCATTTTGAAAATGAACTGAGGGTAATTTTCGAAACCTCAAGCAGCATATGGTAGCGGCAGACGCCATACGAAGCCAACTGTCATGGTTTCCATCCTTTTCGCACTTAGAACATCAGAAGTGGGATGGACAGGGATGCAAACAGGATTCATTAGGCGGTGGTACTATCATTTGAATGTCGTATCGCAAAAAAGTGTATTGTTTGGTGAAGACACGTGCGCAGGCGCCGGAAGTAGGGTAGGCTTTGGCGCGAATTCGAGCATAATTTGAAAATTCGAATGACTGTATAAACAGGATATTGGAACGATAATCGGTATCCGAAACAACATATGGATTATGGGTAAAACTTAACCATTTTAGGGTTAACATAAGATTGTTGCCATGATTATTTTAGAGAAGTACTGAAAAAACGTTGAAATAAATAGCTTCCTTTTAACATTGTTGGAGTCAGTGATTTAAGATTTCATGGTTTAACAAGTTGTGCAGGATGTTGATATCTAGTAACCACTCACGATTCAACTTAGGGGGCTCTTTATTTAGAATTGCAATAAAATTGTTCCCAAAAAAGTAAATCGACTTGAAATAAATGTTTAATCAACTACAAAAACCTAGAAGGTTTTAGTTTTGTAAGAAACGTATTTTGGATATACAATAAAAATCTGAAACTTACTGCCTCGTTGGTACAGTGGTCGTAAGCGTGACTGCTGAGCACGAGGTCCTGTGTTCGATTCCCGGGTCGGACGATTCAGACTAGCAGCCACGGAGACTGAATTTGTGCCAAATTGATGGCAATAGGCTCACCCTCTATTACATAGGACATAAACATAACTGGCGAAATTTGGGTGTACTATTAGTTACACCTCTGCTAAACCTTTCGGGAATTTCAGACGTGATCTTATGTTATATTTGAAAATATGCAAGGTTGTTTTTATTTATCGGAACAACATTGCTCATAGTAAGTATTTACACAAGACCAAAGCGAATCTTTCAAACCATTTGAACCCCATTTTCAATAACATCATCATCATCTGCCTAGCCTTTTCCCAACTATGTTGGGGTCGGCTTCCAGTCTAACCGGATGCAGCTGAATACCAGTATTTTACATGGAGCGACTGCCTATCTGACCTCCACAACCCAGTTAATACTAGGTAATACTCTTTGGTAACACTGGATGTCAGAATTTCAGGTCACTGACTACCTGTAACGACTGCCAAAGATCTATATAATTATGGCAGCCGGGACCAACAGCTTAACGTGCTTTCCGAGGCACGGAGGAAACTCGGTATGTCGGGCGGTCACCCATCCACAGACCGACCTAGGCAAGCACAGCTTTACCTAACACACATTTTTAATATATAATCTAAAATACCTTACACCCCTTATGTCCTATTGCTACCAAGAAAATAACTAAAAAAACCGATACATTTCGAATAGCCACCCCATCCTAACGAGGGCACGCGACATATGGACTCGTGCGCATCCCTTTGTGACGCCGCAACCCACGGCTTAAGGGTGGTTTTATTCTATTTATTTTTACTTGTTTTTAAATTGTAAGGTGATCATGTGCGGTGGATGGAGAATTTTCTGGGTCAGGAAATGTAGCACGTGTTTTGTTTTGGTATGTATACAGGGTTACATAGTTCTAGTTCATAGAAACATTTTTAAACTATCAAATAAATCCTAGCACCGTCGTGGTGCCGACGATACGACAATAACCTACCTAAATATCTTTGCCAAATTCGTTTGTTACATTTTATTTCCACACGTTAATCGGTGCAAATTATTCCTAAGGTTAGTAAACCAATATTTGTTTATAAATTGTAATGTATTTCGTTTACAGTTTTGTGCTTCTTAGTTTTATTGTTTTTTTTTTTAATTTTTTTAAGCTATTGCATAGCTTCTATCGCGGGCCTTGAGCGTGGGGACCGAATCCAGAAATTCAGTAACGAAAATAAAAACCTAACGAACTGACACTTGACAAATTGACACTTGACAATTTCTTGAAATCAAAAAACCGGCCAAGTGCGAGTCAGACTCGCGCACCGAGGGTTCCGTACAAACCTGTAGGTATATAAGTAAAAGTTTTTTATTATATGATATAACTAAAAATGTATACTTTTCGCAATTTTTCCTATATCTCTGCTATAAGACGTTGCTTCATACCAAATTTCAAGATTCTGAGTTCACGGGAAGTACCCTGTAGGTTTTGATTCCCTTGCGAGTGTCGAAAATTTGCGGCATAAACGGGAGTATCTTTTGATCGCGTTGACTTAGAAGTTTGATTTTTTCACAGCTCCAAGAGACCATAGACTTGAGTATTTGATATGAATTTCAGCTTGATACCTCCACGCGTTCCTGAGAAAAAAGGTCTTGACAGACAGACAGACAGACAGACAGACAGACAGACGGACAACAAAGTGATCCTATAAGGGTTCCGTTTTTACCTTTTGAGGTACGGAACCCTAAAAATGATGAGTTGCCTGTATTTAAAACGGCCTGTATTATTCAGTCAAAAACTTCCTCAAAGAATTTCTGTGAGCGTGTTAATTAATTTTATAAGCGTAAGATAAGATACTATTAATATAAATTATTAATAAATTACATTATTTGAGCTAACATATTAATAAAAATAAATTAAATTATATAAATCAAATGTAACCTTCATAGCTCTAACCACTAAGAAAAACTATGACACAAAATAAAAGAAAAAGTAAATGACATCTTGACAACTGACGTAATGTCAGATGAAAAGTAAACATTGAAAAATTATTAGATTTAATATTTTAAAACAGCAAAATCAAAGTTAATAAATCGAATAAGATCGATTATAAGGCTGCCAACAAAAATAGTTGTCGCCAAGGCGCGACATGAGACGTAAAAGGACATTTTATAAAAGATGAGGATGATTAGTAAAAGTGTAAGTATAAATACTATATTAAAATTTAAATACTGCATTAATAAAATAAATAAATAATTATAATTGCATAAGTTGATAAAAAATGCTATGCAATAGCTTTACCGCGGCAGTCTCCAGTGCCACACGTCTTTTTTTTTATTTTGGTGTTATGATTCATTTGATAGTTTAATAATGTTCCTATGAACTAGAACTACCAGTGGTTTCATTTATTGTCGTATTGTCGGCACCACTCTGTATTTGTGTATGGAAGGTTCTATGATCTTTTTCAAACATCACCAAAAAATTATGTATCTAATAATACTGCCTCAGTGGCCTAGTGGTAGCAAGTGCGACTATTGAGCAGCAGATCTTAGGTTGGATTCCCGGGCAAAGTGTTATAGAGTTTTTCCATCAGGAATATCTCTGTCCCACAGAGTCTTGATTTCTGCCCGGTTGACGGCATTAGGCTCGCCTCCTATTTCTCGATAAGTGGCGAAATGTGACTGCACTATTAGTTACCATGTAACTAAATTGTTTTAGAATTTGATCGAATTTATATAAATGTAGAATTTGGTGCAAAGATGCGCAACGCAAACCAACAAAATAAATGAAATAAGCCGAAAGGGACTAAATGTGAAATCTAGCTACTTCCGCAACCGACCCCAAAATAGACGGGAAAATGCTAGACTGATGATGACTAATATCAATAGGGTATTACACTAGGTTCACCCATTTTACAACCAGGCTATTTTCACCGCTTTTTTTTTTGGGCGGGTGGAAAATCATCCAATAACCCCTCCCGCTCTTGGCAGAACGAAAGGGAGTGTCAGACTTCTACTGACTAAAAACCACCCATGTTCCTTCTTAGCCCTTCATGTCGAGGCCGCGGTATCTCTTGCGAACAACCCGCAGCCCAGACGGGCGTCGGCCCTTGCCTCTTGTCGGCCCTTGCCATGTTGCTGACATCTCTTTGAGGCGCGCGTGGAACACTAACGTCGACAAGGCCTGTCGTCGTCATAAGACGGACGGACGGCGAGCTAGCCCATCACTCACTGTCCACAGGCCCGCGTCAACGGTGGCCGGAAGCCATCGTGTGGCCCCCGACGCCCGGAGAACCCCCGCGGCGGCTGGGACGAGAGGTTCTCTCCCTCTCACGTTCCGCCACCTTTCACCCCCAGACTGATAACGAGACTGTAAACATTTATCAACTTTCTTCTTTGTCAACATAGGAATTGAAACGCAAAAGTACCTCTTCTACTAACTAAGTAGATCAATTTCAGTAAGAACCACAAAAAGTAAAGTACCATAAAGTATCAACAAAAGTGCCGCACATGTATCATCCGTATTGGCGCGTGGGGCAGGGCACGGGCGCTCCGCCCTCCATCAGAGTGTTTTATGACTTCACTTGTGTGGCCACAAACAATATTTAATTTTACTATCATGGTGGTTGATCGGTCAAACGTGCCTTGTGGCTTTCACGTTGTATATATCTCACAAATCAATTTTATAAAATCGCAAGGATATCCCGAATAACTCACGGTTCGTGAAATCCAGTCTTCTGATCAAAGCGTTAGTAATTTTATAGACTTTATGGAATAGACAAGTGACAATCTCGCTTTTAAAGTGTGCTATTTCTGCAACGACTTTCGACGATATCAAAAAAATCATAACATCACGATTATAATAGAAAGGTTAGGCAGTAGTAGTTAGTAATAATAGGGGGCGAGCCTATTGGGATCAACCGAACACAAAACAAAAATCACTTTAAATAATTGACGTATCTTAGCAGCTATTTAACACATCTTTGTTATCTGACAAAGCAAAGCTAAAGCTACCGAGACTGACTTTTCATAATATCTAATTGTTCATACCAATATTAAGGTACCTGCCACAGAAAAAGTTTGAGCTGCTATAAAAGCCTAGTGGTCACGGTATCTTGGACCTTTTGGACTTGGACTTTTTCTTAACGATAATTCGTTAAGAAAAAGTCACTGTGTCTAGATCTACTAAAGCCTACAGTTTATACTATCTTAAAGCCAGAAACCAGGACGAAGAAGTAGTGACTTCAGCTGACTACACTTTTTGGTTGAACTAGTGCTTTTTTACAACTGACCAACTGTTTAACATAAAAAAACAATTGCAGAATAATAGTCAATTTAATTGTTCCGCAAAAGAAAGTCAAAGAACAACAATTGCAGTTTTTTTCAGTCTCCTACAAATATCTTAACGACTCATCTGTACGGTAGTAGGCAGTATTTCACGGCCACCATTTAGATTTAGCGATAATAACTAATTTTATTGTTTAGGAAACTAATAAATTTCTCCGTTTTTTCCTTCACTAAAGTGTGCGACGTTAATTTGTTTTAATAACCCATAAAAATTTGGCGAAAAAACTGTTTGGTTCCGCTTTTTTTGTAATGTCGCTAAGAAGGTTTATTACTTTTTAGCTTCGGGGAATTTAGAGCAGATTCTAACTAATCGCTTTTGTATTTAGTGGGGCAATTATGATTTTTTTAAAGCGGTTGCAGGAACACATTGAGTAGTGGCTAAAAGGCTGCAAACTGCACAACAACAAAGTTGAAACTGTGTATTAAATAAAGCTGGTACCTGAATAAATCGCTGCGGCTTTTATTTTAATCTGTTTTTTTAAGGTACAGCACAGAACCTGAGACTTGCTGGGTAAATGCTCTTCTCTTCGGGCGGTTTTTTCCGGCCAATCTCGCACAACCCTCCCTCGCGACGACGCCCGTCTTCTGGCACCCACTGCGTGACGACTCTGGCCCATCGGTCCTGATACATCCTGCAGATATGGCACGCCCAATCCCAGTTCAATCTAACAGTCTTGTTGCCCACTCCAGCGATTCTGATCATTTTTGTTATTATTAGCTATTACCATAGATATCTGTTTTTATATTTCTGTGGCAATTATCTAAAAAATATACCACGTGCTTGTGCTTTTCAATTTCGCTACAACATACAACATTTTTATTTTGGGTTGCCGTCATAGCGATGGCGACACGCGTTCCGATAAAAAAGGCGTAACTTTTGACGCGTTTTTTAAGTAGGAAGTCTGTCGGTCAAGACCATAAAATCAATGACAAACTGACTGATGTTAATGTCTATTTATCACTTTACAAAGCTTTTGAAGTCAGTTTAAATCAGTTAATAGATAAGTAGGCACTTTCGTCAACCCTAAAGCGACAAACAGATACAAAGAAAACTAAACTGTGTGTCGATTGAGTAAAGTTTGTTTTAGAAACGCTATACACGAATCTGTTGTCACTCGAAGTGAAGACCAGTGACTTGTCAAGGCACTTAATTTGTATGGACACAATAAATTCTGTTTTATTGGTACTTTTGGACAGAAAAAGTGAGAATGGTCAGTCTTTTAGTGAAACGGCACTTTTTTGTGGCTAACCGTTTAATTGAGACGGACTTTCGATTTTGCTTCTTTACGTTTTGTTATTTTTATTTGGATGATGAGTTCTTTCTTTATTTATTAGTAAGTGAAATGGTCAGTAAAAATGCCAAAATAGTGCCTAATGTTAACGTGGTCGTAAATTAGTGTCTAGTGAGGCAAACAACGCAGCCTATTGCAGTTTAATACCGGTCATAGTGTACTCAGCCCATAATAGTTAAAAATGTTCCCATTGGTGGCAAAAATGGTTACCAAAGGTGCCGCTTAGATGTTTTTAAAGCCATTTATAGTAATAATTATATATTTATAACAACAGTAATATAATATTAAAAAACGCAGCCACTTTTTAGAAGAGATTGATTGGCAGTTGCACGTCAAAACAGCGCTACATCGCTTTTGACAATGTAGGTGGTAAAATTCTCGCCAAAATACAATACAACTCGGAAAAAATGCACAAAGGAATTAGAAATATCGATTTATCGCTCTATTGAGCTTTTGCACTAAATATCCTTTTAATTATACGTTAAAATACACTAGTAATTATGCGGTAGATATTTTGCTAAACATCAAAATAAATGTATCTTTTTTCTTTTGCATTTCCGATGCGTAGGCGGGGAGGCACCTCCCTTAGGTCTATGGATTTATTTCAATTTCTGCCTAATGGCTAATGGTAGCATTTTGTTTAATTATAGCTATTAAATCTTTTGTAATGAAGTTGAGCGAAATTTTGACGTTTGCGCATTCCGTAGGAGTATTAATAAATGCTAGTCTGTTATTGATTGAACTTTAAATTGTGTTCTATAAACAAAAAAAATATTAGATTTCGCATCTATATACTTGATAATCAACATTGAGGTTAAGTGAGGCCTCAGGCCAAGTAAATATTCTAATATATAACGTACTAAAACACCTACTTATTCAGGCCTAAATTGTCATCTCATGTATGCCATATTAGTGGAATTATGAGTCGTGATATCATTGTAAAAGGCAATATATTTTTTATGGAGAATTTCTTCCAGACTCCATAATTTTGATGTTTCATAAATTGGCTAGGAACGTACTTTTATTTGAGAATATGTTTAAGCTGAATGTATTTTTTTCCACAAAATGCCAATATTTCTGTATCTGGTCTCTTCCCACTCTTTATTTTACACACACAATCAAAATTAAAATTCGGTATTTTTCCCACAAAGACATTCCTTAAATCACCGCAGGTTAAAAAAAAACCGTCAACCCTTAGCCAACTCAAGGGGTCCACTTGACCCATCGATTAAGTTTTTGCCTCGCGCTTCCAAATAAAATCATAAATTGTAAGACGGCGGGCAGTGGCAAAAAATCACACTATATCATATTATTCTGCTGCGGGCGTGGTGTGGTCAATTTATGACTAAATTTTAAGGGGTCTTTTTGACCCCGATGTAGCTACATTGTTATTTTGATGTAGTACTCAAAAAACCGGCCAAGTGCGAGTCAGACTCGCGCACCGAGGGTTCCGTACAAACTTAAAGGTATTATAGATTTGAGTATTTGATATGAATTTCAATATAATACCACTACGCGTTCATGAGGAAAGGGGTAGTAAGTTTAAAATTATTAAAAATATTTTTATTATATGATATAACTAAAAATGTATACTTTTCGCAATTTTTCCTATATCTCTGCTATAAGACGTTGCTTCATACCAAATTTCAAGATTCTGAGTTCACGGGAAGTACCCTGTAGGTTTTGATTCCCTTGCGAGTGTCGAAAATTTGCGTAATAAACGGGAGTATCTTTTGATCGCGTTGACTTAGAAGTTTGATTTTTTCACAGCTCCAAGAGACCATAGACTTGAGTATTTGATATGAATTTCAGCTTGATACCTCCACGCGTTCCTGAGAAAAAAAGGTCTTGACAGACAGACAGACAGACAGACGGACAACAAAGTGATCCTATAAGGGTTCCGTTTTTACCTTTTGAGGTACGGAACCCTAAAAATGGAGCAGTGAGTGATTTTTATGAGGTTAATAAAGTTTAAAATGAAAAAAATATGTTTGTACTGAAAGATTTCAAATCTTATGAATTTAAATAGTCTAAAAAGTCACAGAAAACTCAAAGTCTATTTACCTATTATGTAGACATACTTATTTAAAATCAGTTAAAATATACAATTCATTTTAGTTTTGACCACAATAACATCGTAACCAGTCATAAAATACTTTAAAATCACCATTAATTTTCCTAATGTCAAATATTTTTTCTTCCCAATCAAATACAGGAAGTTCTAATGAACAAACTGAACGACACAAATCGCGTAAAATTGCATTAAATTAAATTCTATTAGTGAATTCAAGAGGTTCGCAAAAAATAACCGAGACTTGTCATCAAATCGCGATCAACCTGTTGACGGGCCCAACAGGGTGCTTCTCGAAAATCGCCGACGTTTTATAAAAACTTTCGAGAGACATGTCGCTAGGAGATTGTGATTGGGATTTCGCCAACGTCAGTCAAAACTTACAAACACATTTTTAGAATTTAACATTTTTAACCGACTTCAAAAAAGGAGGAGGTTATATGTTCGTGTGTATGTATTTTTTTTTCGGCAAATCTGTCGTGATTGCTGCAATCGCTTGGATGTTTATTGTTTACGGAACATCTTAACTTACCATCACGCCTGTATGCTCTGACGGGGTACGCAGATGTGTACAGGACGCCCAGATTTCGAGAGTTAGGTATGTTAAGTTCCATTTTATTGCGGATAAGCCGATTACCGTGACATGTATTGTTAACAACGTAAAATTAATGAATATCAAATATTTGTAAAGGATATTACAACTAAAAATGGAAAAATAAAAAAACTTTTTTGCAAAAAATAAAACCGACTTCAAAAACACAAAAAAGTGAAAAATAACTTTAGCTTCTGAAGTCGGTGACAAAAAAACTGAATAAAACAAACAAAAGTCACCGACTAAACACCGCTAAAGTTATTTTTCACTTTTTTGTGTTTTTGAAGTCGGTTTTTTTTTTTTTTTTTACTAAAAACAGAAAGAGGTGGCGAGACGATCTGGGCGCGCACCACGAGGGCTGGTTCGAGGTGGCTCAGGAAAAGTGTACTTGTAAGGAATTAGAAGAGGCATTTGACAGTATAGGCAGAAAAAAGTTGGACCTACTCAAAATATGTCTAAATTAAAGAAAAGTTGAGTTCATAATTTTTAAAAACACATAATTCATTTATTTCTTGTTACACACACACACAGTTACCCGAAATTTAAAAAATCGAGATAATCCAAGTTGTATAAGTAAGTATCCGTATTCAAAATTAGAAGTCGAAACTCGAAAACCGCAACACCCTCTACCACCGTCTAATTGAATTAGAGTTTCGCAAGCATTAGTCCGAAACCGTAAAGTCGAAAATTATAGGCTAACGGCCACTAAGTGTAGCCGCAGCGGCTAAGTATAGCCAATGTGGCTAATTTGACAAAAACTTAGATGTCGCCGCTTACTTTGGGCTTGTTAGGACTGGCCAAAGTGACGACTGACAGTAAGACTAGCAATTTTGAGTGGAGAAAAAAGATTGGTCACGTTCTTTCTCTCTCATATTATGCAACGGTTTAAAAGATCAGTCTAGTTATGAACAAAGTGGTAGAACAGGGTAATTTTTGGATAATTCAAAAGTGTCTGAAACTGGCCCACTTGAAAAAATAGTTTGATTTAGATTTTTCTGATTTTGAACCGATTGACCGTTGAACCGGACCCGGGTCAATTTATAAATGGACCTAATGCGTGTAAAAATATAGCATTAACGAAACCAAAAGCCACTTGCCACATATTGTTGTTGTTGAAAAAGTTAAAACTTTGAAGCCCAATATCTCCGTGAAGTGTTACAAAGTTCCCAGGTATCCCTATTATAACTGAGAACTTCCTGGAAATTTCTTTCTACGAAGATTTTGGTCTTCGAATTTTCAAGATTTATAAAATAAAACAATTTTTTACACACACACAACATCACGCCTGTAATCCCATATTTCGACAGTTATGTTTAAGTCCCATGTAATAGGGACCTATTGCCATCAACCGGACACAAATCCAGACTCCGTGGCTGTTACTGATAAATTCCTGGTGGAAAAAGCCAATAACACTTACAAACAAACCTTTTGATGTTATTATTTTAAATAGGTAGCTCCACAACCACCACCCTTTCGAAAATATCAGCTGTCTATCTATCTGTTTAAAATAGTACTATTTACCTAAAACATCCACAGCACAATATTTTGAATGCTATACATGCAGTCCTACTGCTATAACACGTGATATATAACTCCAAAAAAATCGTTGATCAGCAATAAGTTTTGCGTAGAAATATTTAGTTTGATGTAAAGAATGCTTGGCTGACAGTTTCCTGAAGGGTTCCTTTAAACCTTGTAGCACAATACTAATCTACCCTTCAAGACCTATCTATTGAGAGACCTGACATTATTTAATATTTAATCATTCTTGACATTTTAATTAATAATCCTGACGTCATTGTATTTGATAGTAGTTAACGTATTCCTTATTCTTGACATTTTATGATTCGTTTGTATTAATTCTATTGTAGGTATGTCAATTTTAATGTTAAATTGTGAATGTTAATTTTTATTCATTATTATAAATTCATTACAATTATACTTTAAAATATTTGTACGCTGAAAAGAGTTGAATATTATGGACATCAAATTATTTGTAACACCTATAGCAACTATATTCTGACAAATAAATTTATTATTATTATTATATTAAGATCTATTGATGTTATGAAGTCTAAACTGAAAGCATTTATTTATTTTGAATTACCAAGAACCCAGAAGTTGAAGCAAGTTGCCCATTCCAAAATAAGGCATTCAAAGATCTAAAACTACTATAGACTAACAGTCTTATTAGCAAACCCAAATATTTTTCCAAGCCTCTGTGAACTATCTACAAAAATAATAACAACCAAGTATCATAATATTGCAGTTGCCATTTTTTGCGTCCACGTCGATGTCCGGTTCAGTGGCGCATGCAAACTGCTCAGAGCCTCAACTGGACGTCCGCTGTTGAGATGTCTCGGACGAACATGTAGCTTCCGATCGAGACCTCTTGATAGTTTTGTTAGCTGCTTTGAGTTTTTGGTCAGAAGATAATGTGTTTTTATTTTTTGGAACTGCAAAACGTGTAATAATCTTTATAACCTATGTCATACTAACCTGAATAAACGTCGAGATTTGTGTCAATGTTTGGTTATTCTAGAATATTAACGCCTTTCTCACGACCTCAGGCGGTGCTAGAAATACGGTTGTGTAATTGTGTTGAACTTGTTTCATTCATGTCGCACGTCGGTCGCACCGTCGCGACGCGTCGCAAGAATCGTGTCCTTTGACATAATCACGCCGTTTTGCCATGTAGATGCAGAAACCATAGACACTGAAGGTGGCGTCACCTTGAGTGTGTATGTGTACTTATATAATGTATTACAAGGCCAAAAATGCTTAAAAAGCTTGAAGTCTGAAACTAGATACAAATACAAAATAGTTTATTGTGCCAATTAGGTATTAAATTACATGTTAATGTGTTTGGAGCCCCCATTTAGGCAAACATTTATTACATATTTATTAGAAGGCTCCGCTCTTTTAACATCAGTGTCGTACACGACAGTGATGTTGATACTACATTCCAATGCCATGCAGCATGGGATTGAGAATCGTTAACAGATTTGTAACCCCAGTAGTCTACATTGGATTATTTTGGCAAATCGTTTGACCCAATAATAATTAATTCTGCCCAATTCATGTTCTCATAATTTCAGCCCGGAATCACCCACAGTTAGGTTATAGTATAGGGTTGGGTATAAGCCTTCCCTTTCTTCTGCCACTCTTTTCTGTTCTTCCTGCTTTGCTAACTAGACCTTGATTAGATCTCAATTAGAGTATGCAGTAGCGGTGTGGAATCCCCTTTACATTAAATATGCGAACTACCTGGAAATGGTACAAAAAAAATTTTTACGGTCTATGACTTACAAGTGCTTTCGCTCTTCTGCGTCTTATGTCGATTTACTAGGGAAGTATAATCTGCTAAGCCTTTCCGGCCGGCGTATGTTTCTGGAGACAGTGCTCCTGTACGATTTCTGCAGAAACACGTACGACTGTACCGAAATTTGTAACAGAATCTGTTATTTAGTTCCCAGAAAGACACAGTTGCGTGCAGTGCGCAAGCAACCGTTGTTTGCGGTAAGGGCATGTCGAACAAATGCTGGTGTTCGAGCACCGTTGCGACGTCTTGTTGACAATTATAATAAACACTTTCTAGACATTGATGTATTCTGTGCAACACGGGCAAGATTCCGAAACTTGACTCATAATACAATCAAGGAATTAGACATCATATCATATCCTTCTCTTAGATTATCGCACGTCTCATAAAATCAATGCACTTACTTATTATTTGAAATTAAAATCATTGTTTGTTTTTTGGCTATTAATATTTTTGGTACTTTTAACTTCTCTTTGAAACGTGTTAAATTAATATTTTGCTAGTATGTATGCTGTGAATAACGCTGTTGATTACGTAATTGTTAATTTTAAGTTTTGTGTCTGTATGCTTTATTATGTAATTGTTTGTTGTTCCAAATAAAATAAAATAAAAAATAAAATAAAAAACTAAGAATAAACTAAAAACCAAATATCAAGACTATTATAGTGTTGTATATTATGTGACAATATTATGAAGTACCCGGAAGAGCGATATCATACAAATTCTGCTAACTTCCGGCCATGAAACCTTGTTTAGGAAATTATGGGAAGTCTCTATTCGATCCGCCCTTTTGTAACGTATACCTTTGTTAACGCTACGTTCACTTTAAATTAAAATTTATTGTGGGATCTATGACGTCATCATCATTAGTCTTTGAATGAAGACTATTATGAGGTGACAAAAAAGTTTTAAAATTCAAAGATCATCTTCCAGTCTGTCTTTGTGACTGATTTTAGATCTTATTTGCGATTCTTACCTTTATTAAGAGCCCTTATTTCGGAAGGTTTATGTGTGTATTTAATTGAACCCGATTGAAGACAGTTCGAGAATCTCATAAGAATCGTAGCGAGTCACAATTCGTGGTGCGCATCGGGTCCATTTATTCGGAGTTACGCAACTGGGCTAATCCCAGTTGTATACTTCCATTTTATGAAGGTAACTGGAAATAAAGATTTTCCTAGTCCTCAGGACTATTTTTTTCTCATTAGATTCATTGCGGGTTCCAAGACATTTAAATTAAACTCATCGAGCTTCTGTCGTGGTCGCCATTGTTGATTCTGGCTGAATTATCATCATCATTTCAGCCATAAGACGTCCACTGCTGGTCATAGGCCTCCCCCAGAAGGGCGGGATTTTCCATAATCGGCACGTTTGGCAGGCGGGTTGGGTTAGTCGCCTCTTACGACACCCACGGAAAGATATGGCATGGTGCTATTCTTTACGTCCGACACCATACGGAACATACTGCTCAATTATACTGGTTTGGAAATAGTGTGTCGGGCATGTCCAAAAAAAAATCACAAATATTTCTCCAATGTTCACAGCATTAAACTTATACTATTATTAACTTATATTATTATAAACTTTTCAGTAGCTTATGGTAATCCAATACACTTTTGACTTTTCCATTCGTACTTTGAACGCTGTGAACGCTATAAAAAATGATCGCTGGGCTGATTTAACACGAGACGTGGACATGACCTACATCTGTCGCAAAGTTCACACGATAAATTCCTGGGTTCACTCATTAGGGAGGTACATCGTTAATTGAACTCATTAACCTGCTGAGATTTTGCACAAAAATCCTCCATATGGCAGTAATTTCGTGTGAAAGTGGCTGTAGCGTTGTCTCAAGAAATGAACTGTAAGGTTTTTCATACTTATTTTATTAAAATTACAAAAAATTAAATTGCTGTCATAATTTAAAACTGATTTTGTGTTTTTGTTATTGGGTTTGAAACATCTAGTAGGTGGAACTCAAACCAAGATTTTAGATTGTGTTGTAAATTAAAATACGGATAATTCTATCTGCAAAAAATCTTACGTATCAAAGTTGTCCAATTAAACTAATTTCTTCTGTTTCTCATACTTTGTCTTACTGCAAGGATCTAATAAGCACACTTTCACTATAATTGATATTTTTTGCTCGTCTAGGGGCAACCATACAACCATTACATTTATAATAATAAATAATATAGGGTGTAAATCAACCCATCACACAGCCGTCAACCAAGCATTCTGTACATCAAACTAAGTTTATATCATAAAAAATCGTTTTCCAGCAAAAAAAATTGCGTAGAACCCTACGCAAATTTTTTTGCTGGAAAACGATTTTTTTTTGGGGTCAATAATCACATTTTATGGGAAAATTTAATGTACCACTCTTAAAACATTGTGCTAGTGGATGCTTTGAATAGTAAACGGGTCATGGAGGTAATTCAAGTAAAGTTAAAACCTGAAAAACTGCCCTTAGTTTGCGTTAAGGGTACTTTATATAATATGTCTTATCTCCGGATTATGCAGTGAACTACCACATTACCTACTACTTAAATTTTTGTTGTAGTTGTTTATTAATGTCATTATACTTTGAACAATTGTCTAAAATAAGTGATATTCTATTCGTTTTCAGTGTGTTATTAACAACAACATTCATTTATTTTCAGGCAACTTTGACCTATAGATAACTTAGTAACTGTTGAACCCATGTAACCCATGAATTTTCAAGATTTTGACCTACATCTGCTACAAAATTCACACGAAGAAAAACTCCCAAGATTCCTAACTTACACGAATTACACAATAAATTAAACACTTAATTAGCCGATCAGCTGAGATTTTGCGCAAAAACACACGCATCTGGAGGCCATCGGCCATCTTGAAAAATAACTTAAAGGGCGGGAAAAGTGACAGTTGTGAGTCGACCGCAATGGCAGCAGTTGGGGGGCTTCTCGCGCATGCGCGGACAGGTGGCCCGCAATTGGTCTAAACTTGAATTTGGAATCGCGAATGATTACGATTATTGGTAGAACTAGCTGTCGCCAGCGGCTTCGCCCGCTACAACTCGAAAATTATCCCACGAGAAGAGAAAATCGGGATAAAGAGTAGCCTATATGTTAATCCAGGGTATAACCTATCTACATACCAAATTTCAACCAAATCGGTCCAGCCATTTATGCGTGAAAGAGTAACAAACATCCACACATCCATTCTCACAAACTTTCACATTTATAATATTAGTAGGATATAATGATGACTTGATGAGTGAGCTCTACTTGAAATAACTTTGTAACAATATTTTAATGTGAAAGAGTGTCCATGGAGTTTCTTGCTCTAGAGAGATTTACGCTTTAGAATGGGCAACTACCGTTTTTCACAAATGATTAAGTGTGCTTGTAACTTCGCTTTCTTTGTTTTTCTGACATTCAAAACTGGAAGTAATGGTTACATTGAAATAAATGCTTTGAGTTTGAATAGTAATTTTATGTCCTTACTGATTGTGTGTAAAACTGTCAAGGTTGAAAATATGAGTAGAGTCGGGTTAAAAGGCAGTTTAAATGTTACTTGTTCATACATCATGTCATTGTAACTCATGAGCGAGACAACTGTTTACCTACGTTTTTTCTTAATTCTATCCACTATCCTGTTCTATTATTATTTTACCAGCGACCTGCAGGGCTATCGCGTATCTTTTTAAATGTCAGTGGCTATCATAGTGTCCATCGAGTATCTGTCAGTTTGGTACAAAATGGAACCATTTGACAGTTAATCGATGGACACTGTGATAGCCACTGACATTTAAAAAGATACGCAATAGCCCTGCTGGTCCTGCTTTGGAAGGGTGCTATGGCGATATGTTATACCTACCATATTTCTGTAATATATTTTAGCTATTTTGCTAGCACAGAAATATTAACAACAAAAAAACCTAGCAAAAAACATTATTAATTTACAAATATTAATCCGTGCGTTATGGATTAAATAAATTGAATTGATTTGAAATAGATAGTCAGGCATAAAAAAATCGTGGTAATATACTGTAATTTGATTGTTTTTGTGTTTAATTCGTCTTAAAAACATGAATATGACCGCAAATTCAAACAGTGTATGACATCAAGTCACCACCTACTAAACCACACAGGTTAAACCTCGCGTTAAAACAAAAAGGCAGGGCTAATGAGGCGTGATGCGCCCGCGCCGTTGTGTGGGCGAAGCCCCACGGTACAGTCTACGGTCACCCACTGGCCTACTGTTTGTGTACTAGTGAGTGAATCTGGTGTTACTTGCTAATCGGTTGAACGCACAAGGAGCTATATCTGATAAAATGTATGAAGTCAAGTTTCAGTTGTGTTCACAGTAAAAATGAATGATAATTCTTTCTGTAAAAGTCGCTGAGTAAGATATTGTCCGGCTTTTACATTTAATCAAATAGCATAGGAAAAACATATGACGTTAAACGCAAACATGAATAAAACCTAACACAGTTCAGATGAACAGATCCCGGTGAAATCCGACCTAAGAATTCGATCATTATAATAATTCTGATTGAGACCTTGATCAAGTCAAATCAGATTTAAATATTCATTGTTTTAACATTCGCGGTTTATAATTAAACTTGTAAGTACTGTCACTTACGGAAAAATATCTTCCGTGATATTATTATGAGCTCCCGATATTTCGACGCTGTTGCAAGCGCCATGATCACGATATTGTACGATCATAATCACGAAACATATTCCTATGGTAAGATAAGATCTACTTAGTTTTAAATTCATATTGGTTTTGTTTTAGAAAACAGGCTTATACTTCTGGCCACCGCTAGATACCAACATATAGAGTGACTGCCATGGTAATAAATTAGTGACCGATATAATTATGTTCGCCTTACTGGTTAGAATGTACTGAACAGTTGATATTTTTTTTCGCTATTTCTGGTTTGGTTTCGTAGTAAAAGTTGTTTGTTATCATGAGTACATAGTAAAAGTCATCATCATCATCATTTCAGCCATAAGACGTCCACTGCTGGACATACGCCTCCCCAGATCCCATCCCCCGGATTTGCCATAATCGCCACGCTTGGCAGGCGGGTTGGCGATCGCAGTATGGTTGTTACGAAGGCACAGAGAACGCTGCTGCCCATTCTCTGGTAAGTCCCTTAGTCGCCTCTTACCACACCCAGGGATGATATGGGATGGTGCTATTCTTTACGTCCGACACCATACGGAACGTGTTTAAACCTAGTATCGGTCACTAATTACCAGTCACCCTATATAATTCAGACCAGTCTATGAGAAATCAACACACCATACACATAGATCTCTAACTAATAAATAAGAAAGCGTGCTTCCACTATGGGATCCACGAAATCTGTCTCTCCCACACAACAGTGGCTGTGGGAAAGTATTTTTTGTGTTATTATTTTTTATTGCGACTCAAAAACTCTTGTAATCATTATCATATAAAGGGCAAGGAAGAGTTCCGAGTACATCCGGCCTTTAGGGCAGTGGTATACTGGGATTGAAGTGAAGATACTGTGAGAATTTGAGATTTTCTGAAAATAGAGGTTGTAATTCTGAGTATTGAATATTAGAGTAATTTTATTCTAGGTTAAAAAAAGAATACGTGTTAACTGAACATCCATTTTTTTTATTCTAAAGCAAATGATTGAAAAGAAAACCTTTTCAGCCCATGACAAACGTTCCAAGGGAATAAAACTGTTATAATTAAATAGAAGGTAACATGTTTTCTGGCTTTTGAAAAGTGAATACTGGGGGCCGTATTCGCAGAATCATAATAGAATAATAAATAAAATGCAAAAATTTATTAACTGTATCTGTGACCATTTTAAACATTTTTAACGTTTAGAAACTGAAATATACCAAGGCAAATAAGTATTGTAAAGGACAATGGCAGCCACCCATACATTAATTTAGCTGAGATAAAATACTGGCGTCTTTTCAACTTCTGAATTAGTTTGTGCAAGAATTTTTGTTCGAGAAGGCCGAGAATAATAGAAATTCAGTGATGAACTTTTGTAGGTTATGTCTATGGTAATTCCAATTCGAGGAAGTAAAAGGGCAATATTGCATTAGTATTTCTATTTCCCAGTTATAACAGCATGCAATGTTAAAAAGGTAGGTAATCCCAGTGGTTATAAATACTCTTTGGCACGCCTTACTATAGGTATACAATTGGTATCATGTACACACGGCAGCACATCAAGCTTTACATTTCCAGTATAACGTGGCCTCGCTTTGTATATATTTTCTGTACAATGAGAGATCCATAAACTGGTTTTGTATAGCTTGATCAGCCGTCGTGGGTACAACAGGTCTGAGGGTGCCAGACACCGTCAGCATAGTTTTAGGTATTGAAGTGCGGGTTCGATCCACGCACGGAACAAATATTTGTATGGCCTACAGATAGTTGTTTCGGGTCTGGGTGTGTTTGTGTATGTGAGTGAGTTTAAATGTTTGTAAACGCACCCACGATACAGGAGAAATTCCTAGTGTGGGGCTCTTAAAAAAAAAAATATATATATATTTCATCCAGAAATTCTGCAGGTGCGGTAATATTTTGTTGATGTCTGGCCCATCCTAAGTACCAGACTAGGGTCATTACATGAGCGCAACATCCAACTGTGCGCCGACCAACTAAGCCATTACAGCAGTACTCACTAATTCCTGTCCGTCCAGGAATATCATTTTCTATTATAATATGCACATAATATGGCGTCTGTGACATAAACGTAATCAACAATTGTCAAACGCAAGTTATATTTTTTTAGATTTGGGTATTAGTATTTTTACCAGTCATTTATTAAAAGTAATTCATTTATTTTTACAGTATTATGTTTTTACCTCCCTGCAAGGAACACTTCCACTTAGAAATAAACAGTATTGTTACTTAATTTACTCAGTTTAATTACAATAAGAAATTAAAACTGAATAAAACACAATAATGCCGAGTTTAATGTCACTAGGCAGAATAAATATAAAATGGCAACACTCGACGTCAATGAAAAAATCTCGAAATGAATGAAAAAATCAATTAACTTTTCATTTAAAATATTTTTTTTTATCCGGTCCTAACTAGTTAATGTGATACTTTGAAAAAACGTAGAAAAATAATGGAACTGCCTTCGTATATAAGTCACTTTTAGACGCTCAAAATAAATTCAGCTAAGATTTCGCCATTGTCCTTTAAAAGCGGCAGGGTTGTTTCAATAGTAGCCGTGTTCCCAGTGTGTCCCTCACCTTAGCATCTCGATGTACCTGCTTATAATGACATCCTGTGTCCGAACTCAAGTCTCAGCTACTCATAAGAAACTATTACTTACTCTTTCTGATTAATTTGCCTTATTGTATTATTATTGACTCGTTATAATATCATATTGTAATGCTTCTTGAATGGAAGGAGTCTATCAACTTTGTTTTTTTTTAAGGTAGTCACAGAGAAAATTTTGAATGAACTTATCCATGTAAAACTAATTCTGTTTTGTTAATAATATGGAATATTGATTACCTAGCCTATTTACATAATATAATAATTTCTTTCACAGCGATAAAATACAGAATAGGTACCTATATATTCTATAAAAAAAATACTGTAGACGTAAGCTTAAAAAAGCACCGCAAAATGACCTTTAATAATTAACTCAAAAAAACGGCCACCCCGAAATACGCCAAAAACTCAAAAAATTGTATTAACCTAAATCAAAATAAAGGGCTATAACTTGCCAAAATGGCTTCCAAAAAAACCCTAATGTCCAATTTTTAGGCGCCAAATCGACCACCCTTTTCGTCACACTCAATAAAAGCAATAAAAAGTAACGAAATATCAGAAGGTAGAAGTAATTAAAGTAAATTAAGTTATAACTTGGGGCCAAATATTGGTCACAGATGATGATAAGTATTTTTTGGTAAAAAGAGGTGCGATATTTTTTGGTAAAAAAGTTGCCACTTCAAATGGTCACGTCATAGAACAGAAGAAACTAAGGGCTGCCATTTTGTTTTTGGAGTGTGAATCGACCGGCAATGAAAAAGAATGAACCGCTTTAATATTTTTAGAAGAAAAATACAGATTTGACGCAACTTAGCTGCTTGAACAGCTACTCGGGTCAATCTTCAGGCTAAGCAGCGCATGCCTAGGTCGATATGCGGATGCTTGACCATTGCTTACACACCGAGCTTCCTCCGTGCTTTAGAAAAACGATGATGATAAAATTCCGACTGTGTGAACGACAAGACGATATTCTTCATTTTTAACTATCTGTCGAGACCGAAAAGACCTTCATAAGATTATCAAAATGATACATAAACAAATTCAACATAACCTAAACATGCTGAACCCAGCACCTCAACGTTTTACACTTTCAATACAGATTCCAAAAAAACAACTTTATAGGAAGGAAGCTTCTTTACCTTTGCCGACACTGACTTGCAGTTTCTGAAGTGAAATAAAAACACCCATGGAGTGTCTATGGTGGTAAAAAACCCACCCAGGCACCATGACTGTGGAGATTTTGTGCTAAAAAGTGTAAGCTTAACAAGTGATGGGTGATGAATTAATTTGTGCTTGACAGGTTCATGTTGGAACTTGTTAGAGAGTATGGTGGTCTTAAAATTTGGACTAGCTAACAATTTCTCTTCTAACAAAATATGAATAAAAATCATGTGTTGTTTTGTTTACTTCATGATTTTTTTTTTACATTTATTTAAAGAAAATTTAGTACAGAGGTGTTACTTACTTTTAAACTCGCCAAACTTTTACGTTTGATGGCGAGAGGCGCTCTTTTACAAAAACACTGAACCATCTTACTTACTACTAGGTACTAATAATTATTAAATCAACTAACAACAAAATCCACCGACATACACAACGTACTTCAAATTCTAGAATCAATACTGTGATGAATAATTTCTGTCAAAGCAGCTTATCTCTTCCAAAAACTTCAGAGCCTTGGTAAATACTAAAATATAATAAAAATATATAAATATCCAACTAATGTAATCCGGAATCATCTCATCAGCATACAATGTTCCCACTGTAGGGACTGAGGCCTCTCTAGGAGAGGGATGGGCTATAATCCAGCACGCGGGCCCAGTGCGGATTGGTAGATCATAGATGTCACAAGTCTTCGATTTTTTTGGTTTTAAGACATGCCGGTTTCCTCACGATGTTTTCCTTCACCGTTTTGAGAGCAGTGGTGATGAAATAAATTACACAAAGTAATGCGCCTGCCTGGGTTCGAACTCACGACTTACTGTTCGTAAGTCGGGGCCACCACCACTGGGCCACCGCTGCTCTATTTATGTTATTATTATGTTTTTAATCAAATAGAAATTGGTTAAAAGTACCTTTAACTGAGCATTACCTGCATTGTGTTATTTTTTTGTTCTAGGCCATACACGGAAACCTAGTTACGGAGATATTACCGTTTCTTTTCTCGGCAAGCTACAGTAAGCAATTTTTGCGTAATTTTATGTATGCTGGACGTAAAACTTAGTAACTAGGCTTCGCGATCGCGAACGGTCTGTTTACACCTTGTATATATTTCAATTAAATTAAGAAATGCCTTTTTGACACGATAGTAAAAAGCTCAACGGTGCGGGGTGTGAGGGTGGCAAAAACTCCGGTAGTCAAACTAAACAGCGGTGCCACTTGATACCGTCTCGAGTGTTTTCTTAACAAAACACCAAATATTTGAAGATATTTAGAAGGTTCTAACATGTTAACAGATGACGGGAAACTTGGGGAATCAATTAAAATATAGCAGTTTTAAACGTGGCATGGGTCTTGATTACAAATTTACGGTCAAAATGTGGGTGTACCAATTGGTTCCACTTTACTCTTAGTCGCAATAAGGTAGTTAATTACTAAAAAAATCTAATTAGTCCGTCAGATAGATCTCCAAAAAATATTGGACACGTATTTTTTCTTTTTTCACGTAAACAAACAATGAAGACGATACAGTGCTTTGAAAACTCGTGTGACGTCATATTCTAAGACATTAGTATGACATTTTCTACCGGTGAGTGACGTCACAACCCCCCACTCAAATCTTTGGCACGTTTTTTCTTCGTCAATTTTTATTGATTTGATAAAACAAAAAATACATATCCATTATTTTTCGATAATCTAACAGACGGTCTAATTAGAATCATATATTTTTTAGTCAGTAAACATCCCTATTGCTGTTGTCAAGTATTTTTTTTTTTTTTTATTTGGCCCGTATTGTCCCACTCCTGAGCAAAGGCCTCCCCCCATTCCTTCCACTTCTCACGATGGTATACTTCTTCTCGCCAGTTGTTGAGAAAGCCATCCAAGGCGTCCCGCCATCTTCTCCTCGGTCTACCGCGACCCCGTCTAGCTGTGTCGGGGGTCCAGTCTTGCGATATTCGGGCCCACAGCTGCCTCATGGCCTGCCCAGTCCCATTTCAGTTTCGCAGCTTTATAAGCTACGTCGGCAATTTGCGCAGTGTGGTGTTTTTTATGCGGTCAGTTAATTTTACATGTAGAATGCTGCGCTCCATCGCTCGTTGACAAACCTTGAGTTTGGAGTTCTGGACGTTAGTCAAAGACCAAGTCTGTGCACCATATGTCAGAAGTTACGTTAAGTGTGTCCAGTGAAGTATAAACTGAATATACTAGATCAACGCAACCAAAACTAAGCGCTTAAACTGGCTATTGGTTCAATGTCAAATGAAGCTAAAATTCATAGAGATGAAGATTAGATAAAGGTATCAGGATCGTGAGCAGAAATTGATTTGATTTCAGTCACAGCAGTTGTTGAACAAAGATATGTGAAATATAAAAGAATTTACGTTTTGACACAGCGAAAAAAAACAAAAATTAATCAATTTCGTGCGAGATTTAAGCCTTGAAATAAAAATGGTAACAATACCGCCTTTACCAAACTCCACAGAATTTATCAAATAAACATTGCTAATTATAAACTTTTGTTACAATAAAAGCGTTCAAAATCATCCTTTTTCACACAGAAATCCTTTACAAAGAAATTAATTCGCTCAAACTACAATAGGACAATAATAATCACTATTGTAGTCATACAAAAGACAGTTTTGCCGCCAAAAACCTTTATTGACAGGACATACAAGAAAACCACAAAGCATACACACTTATTGAATTGAAAATTGGACCTTTTCACAAGTAAATAAAGATTAAACACTAGTTTCTGGGACGCAAGATATAAGGTTGTCGGGAAAATGTCCCGCAGAGCGAAAGAGTGCGGGTGAAAAAGTTTTACTATTGTTTTCGCTTGATCGCTGATAGGTGGTATTTTTGTAAAAAAAAATGATTTATTATTGCCAATTGATAAAAATGATGAACATTTTGGCTCTTCCGGTGTGAATAAAAGTTTTAAAGCAAGAAAAAATAGATCAAAGAATTATATTAATTAGTGTAGTTTTGTGTGAACGAGAACATTAGATAGTAGATAGAAGAGAAATAAACAAAATTCTCAAATAACTGAGCATGAGCATAATCAGGCTATAATGTTCCCACTACTGGGACACGGGCTCCCTCTCTATGAGATCGTATGGGCTATAATTCACTACGCGGGCCCTTGGCTACAGAATAAATACACCAATTTCGGGCTGAAAACACAATACCATTTTTTTGGGAAAAAAGGAATCTCTTTAAAATGTTGATTTGTTAAAATCTTGAATAATATTATCCACAAAATCCCCACATTAACGTGACCCTTTGCATTCCAAAAAAGAAACATTTTCATTAATTTGCCAACATTAACCCTTAAAAACAATATGAATAGTGGCTCCATCAAAGATGACAAACAGTGACTATTAAAAAAAAAACTGGCACCTATTTTTCACAAGCAATAGTATTAAAATACATAGCTTTTTTGGTAAAGAAAATAAAATAAAGGGATACAATCGATGTAAAAGTTTTTAATCTTGATCACTGTAACTCTGAAGAAATTCCAACGTCAACTCAATATTGCCACATCAAAAAATTCAATCAGTCGCGATATTACAATCAAAAATTCAAAATCTTTAACCCCCCGCTGCGCAAGCACAGTTATAGAAACATTTCACCAGATTTAACGCCCAAAAGGCGGCGTTATAGGGTTTGCATAAATTTTATATGAAATACGAAATTATTATGTCATGGGAAACGTTATGGGCGGTCGGGGTTATTGTTTTTTTTTTATATTTATGACTTTTATGATGTCATTATTTTGATAGTAACAAAATTGGTTTGAAAGTAAAAATGTGAAATATGTGAGATTTTGCTTTCAAGCGCCAGTTTATCCAAATTTAGAGACTGGGCGCTAAGACTTTGTTTGAAAAATTATTTGATAGTTTTTTTATTGTACCTATATCAAATTCTTTTTATGGTATCTTGAACGATAAAGGAAAGATATTTGGGTAGGAATCTCCGTACCCGCACAAAGAGAAAAATTATCTCCAATAGTAAAACTACAAATCACAGTAAAAAAACCCTAAGTTACCCATTGTTATCTCATAAGAAGCATATAAAACGGAAGTCCAAACAACCGGATACACCACCATAAACAAAAACAACCAATCAAAACAAATTCGAAATTAAACTGAACTTAACCCAAACACATGTTTATCAAAAGGGTTAACAATTACATAAATTAATACATCCTTTTTATATAAAAACGTATATGTTTTTATATTATTGTACGCGTAAAATCACTTCCTCTATCATTTGAGTGTTTTTTCCCGCCATCTGACGCCATTTTTTCTTCCAAGATGGCTGCCACATATGTCGTTGGTAGCACGTGTTTAAAAAGTTATGTTTTTTGAGCGAGTAGCTTATTAGGCTTCATTTTAATGTGAAAATATCTTAACCAAAAGTGCAATTGACACGCTCTGAACTGACACCTCATGGTAAATTGTTGCAGTGCAATATGTTGCCGAGAAAGTGACAGATTGAGTATCGATTATTAAGCCAGGTCAAATAGTCCATAGTCAATAATTTACATTATAATAGACACTCTGATAACCTGTGAAACTTTAAGCAATCTTTTGAGTGCTAGTCTAAATATTCGTTTAAACTGATACAGACACATTTTATACTTGGTCCTCGACACCATTATAGATAGTTTACTGAAATATCTATTGGTTTGATGGGGCCCTCCCAATAAGTATGAGATAGTTATTGTTTTTCATTCTACTTTAGTTGGGTGTGCTAACACTGACAGAATTTAACTTGAAGCAACTTTCATCTAACCATCATCCCACACTGGGCAAGCTGCAAGACCCTCTCTCGCACACATAGACGAGGCCTGTATATACGTATAATATGTCCCAGAAATGTTAACTTTATAGGCTGGTCATGCTAACTATGACCTATTTTATGCTATCAGATAGAAAACACCGCTAACTTATCCTCTATCTAAGCTGATACACCGAACCGCGCACCTTTTTGTCGACGTTTTCCAAGTGCCCATGTAGCCCTATGTCAAATAAATTATTTTGTTTTGTATAAAAATAGATTTTTTACAAATGTTGTGCACGTTCATCATCTTCCCGCCTCTTGTTCCGTTCTGTTTGGGTTCGGCGCAACACGTTTTCTTCTTCCATTCTTTCCTGCTGGACGTCACGTCAACATTAATTACTCCTCACACAAATGCACGTCATGTTACTCCATATAATTTCCCTCACACAAAATCTCCCTATATGACCACTTCAGCAAAGCAGTTAAAACTCGGCGTCGCTGTCAGATCGTGACAAATCATCACCATTATGACTGCCAATTAGCAGGGAATGTTAAAGAGTCACGATTCGAAGGTGTGAGGAATGTCCTTAAACATTTGATGACCAACTTTAGGCGATATCCACTTAAGGCCCTATTAGCTTCTGTCTCTTACATAATAATTTCATTTAGGGAGTTAAGACAAAGGTGCCGATGCCTTAGGGTATCGTGTGGAGTATGCAAATTGAAGGTCTGCGCACGAGCAAGGCTGTACGTGTGAATCTGGATCTAAAGTTTTGTTTAAGAAATATGACTCATTTTATTTTGATGTAAGTCGTATGCCAGTTAGTTAGGTAGTGTAAAATGACAGTTATTACCAAAGACCCTCCTAAAAAGGATGTAAGGAAACCACATTGGGAAACTTTATGTCCTGGAACTAAAATATCGAAGACTTCAACCTAACCTGTTTGCGGTCTGCCCAGTCTGATTGGACAGTTTTAAAGCAGTGGAAACGTTACTGGCTAATTATAATAGCGGTCCTTCCCACCACATGACCGTTAACAAAAATGAATGAGCAATTTTAATGAGCAATGACCAATAGTTTGTAGTGTCTTGTACCAACTTTCCTCCGTGCCGCGGAAAGTACGTGAAGCCTTTGGTCCTGACTGCCAATCTTTGACATACCGTGAGTTTCTCGAAAGTCTGATAACCCGTCTTATCAAGAGGCGTCCTTGCTGCTTGTTACTAGGTTTTGGAGGTCAGATAAGCCGCCGCTCCATGTGAAATACAGGTATTTATGTAGATGCATGCATAGTATTAGAAGATAATCACAATTCTTATCGGCCGTCTTGTTCCACCCACGTCTGAGTAATCACTGTATTGTGACTAATAGTGATGAAATAAATTGTTAAAAGTAAAGGGTTTGTCTCTGTATACAATGTCCCCAGGTCCTTAAGGTTTCTATGAAATTTTGATGAAATAATGCATTTTTCAAAATTGTTATAATTTTTTTTTACCATCCAATATTGTCCTACGGCTGGGCAAAGATCTCCCCGATAGTCTTCCACTCGTTTCTCCGTTCTACATATACCAGGGAAAACATAACATAAACCGCCTATAACGTTCCCACTAGTGGGTCTTAACCTCCTGTCTATGAGAGGGAGTGGGCTATAAGCCAGTCTTAGGACAATCAGGGAAAGTTTTTGAAAAAATAGGGATTGTAACGCCTGGCACAACAAGTTTTTAATAAACAATAAAGCACTTCCTCAAGTTACGCACAAATTCATCACACACTAACATCAATTACTTCTATTTAAAAACACTGTAACTCGTCTTACTGAAAGTGGCTCAGGCAGGCGTCGAACCAGGGCCCACACGTTGTAATTTAAGCCCCGCCGGCAATAAGGCTATAATAACGCCACTCGATATTAAATCAACACGCTAACGAGGTACGGAGCTGAACAGGGTGTGTGGCTTTTGTGGAATACCGAACCTTTGTACATTTAAGATATGTATATGAAAATTTTCAGATGGTAAATGTGCATTATTGAAGACTATGTTTTGCACGTGGCTTCGCCCGCGTGGATGTTGGAAATATAAAAAATTACGCTTGGCCGGAAGCCATCACGTGGCCCCCAACATCGGGAGCGTCTCCCGCGGTGGCTGGGACGAGAGGTTCTCTCCCTCTCACGCTCCGCTACCTCCTTCGCTAGCATCACTGCTTCGCAGAAGGAGGCGATGGCGTCCCATTCCCTCTCGCCCCGGACCATGGCTTGCACCAGGGCAGGACGCTAGAGGTCGCCGCCGCCGATCACCGCTACTATTTCACCCCCTAGGGGGATGAATTTTGAAAAATCTTTTCTTATTGGATGCGTCTTAAGAGGAATACGTGTGCGAAATTTTAAATTTCTAGTCCTAAAGGGTTTGGCCTGTGCGTTGATCCCCAGTCAGTCAGCTTTGCCTTTTACACATAATAATAGATTTTACATATCATAACACCTGAGATCCCCGAAAGACTAGGCAGAGGTGTACCCAATTAAAGTATACCCACATTTTACAAGTTATGTTTAAGTTCAATGTAATGGGAGCGAGCCTATTGCCATCTACTGGACATGAATTCATACTCCATGGTTGCTGCTGGGAAACTATTCCTGGTGGAAAAATTCAGTAATACTTTATTTGGCCCGGGAATGGAACCCATATTGTACAATGCTTCGTTGAATGAAAACATCGTGATGAAATCCACATACCTGAGAGCAAAGCTGAAAAAAACTGCTGAGTATAGCTAAGTCAGAGGCCCATGAACGCTATAAAAACATTGAGACCAAATTATCAAAAACTACACCCTCTATGTAACTTAGCAAATCATCTTTCAAAGAGACAAAATAAAAACATATTTTCACGCGTTAAAATTATAATCGCAAGAATCTTAATGTCAATAATTGTTTACCACCACGGAAGTCGCGTGCTGCCCGATAAATATACGGTACCAGGTTCGGTTCCCGCGTCAAGAAATTAGCCAAAAGTGTCGAAAATCATACCAACTGACGACCTTTCGACAGCTTGGTTATGACTAATTTGAAAAAGTGCCAAAGTGTGGAACAAGTTTGTGAAATTGCTTATTTTTACGGTTTATCTTTGTAATGGCGTGTAGCTGTGTTATCGGTGGCTGGACCAGATCTTAAGTGACGTGTATGAACGAGATAATAGCTAATCATACGATGCAACATAGTAGTAACATAACATTATGCAAATGGAGTTTCTTGCCCGTTCTTCTCCATAGAGATCTGCGCTAGGGAATGGGCAACTACAATACAGTCACAGTTATTATGCCTTATGACTGGGATTCTAGCTTCTTTTTAAGGTGTATTTGTTTCGACTATTCAAAAGTGCCTGTAACTGGCTTACTTGAAATAAATGTTTTGATTTATTTTCCTAAACAACCATGCACAGGTACATCCACATTTTGAACACGGAAACGGAGCCTATTTAAATGAAGCTATAAGTACAACACTAGTTTATCTTTAACTGCGGTACCCAGAGATATTTAATGATTACTTAAGCCGTCACTTAGTAAGGACTGACATGTTTTTGTATGACAAAACTGTCAAAACCTTTACTAAGTTATGGCCTAAGTAATCATTAAAGCTCTGTGAGTACGGCAGTATGATCTCTCATTGTCATCATCTGCCTAGCCTTTTCCCAACTGTGTTGGGGTCGGCTTCCAGTCTACCCGGATGCATTACCAGTATTCTACATGGAGCGACTGCCTATCTGACCTCCACAACCCAGTTCATCATCATCATCATCATCATCAGCCGGTACACGTCCACTGCTGAACAAAGGCCTCCCCCTAAAGGGGTGGGGGGAGGGGGTTGCCATAATCCCCACGCTTGGCAGGCGGCTTGGGGATCGCAGTGAGGTCACCGAAAGTTTAAAGGACGCTGCTGCCCGTCCCTCGATGGCTGGTCGCAGTTTAAGGACGTACCCGGGTCGTAACCCAGTTAATACTGGGTAATACGATACCCTTTGGTAAGACTGGTTGTCAGACTTCCAGGTCACTGACCTGTGGACCAACAGCTTAACGTGCTTTTCGAGGCACGGAGATCCACAGACCAACCTAGGCAAGCGTGGCTTAACCTAAAGATCGACCCGAATGGCAGTTATCATTAAACCACGAGCTCTCTCTACAATCTATAGTCTCTCATTGTATTTGAAATAAATACAAAGCGAGGACATGTTATACTGGAATACTGTTTGATGTATAGAAGTATCAGAAATGTGTGTTCATACATTAATTATTATTATTATTATTTATTGAATAAAAGGCCAACATGGACCAATACACACATTACAAAATAAATAACACAAAGACAATAAAAATAAATACAAAAATACCATTAAATACAAATAAAATCAATAAAATTAACATTCAATACAATTAAAACAATATTTCCACATTCGGCCGTACATGTACCATGTCACAGTGATACATGTACTGGCAGTCAAATCGCTGGGCGAAAGCTGTAAGGACCATCAAACTGACTTTCGCAATGATACCATCAAAATCATCGCAAAACAAAAGAAAAGCTGGTCATCCATTTTGGTTGAGTAGACCGTATTGAAGCGTTTTGTATGGCACAGTTGATTATTTTGTCCACCTTTCAGATACAAGCTGTATAGTCTTTAGTAAAGTCCTGGATCACCGCGACTGTCACTAAATGCAAATCAGTCAAGATACTGATTCAACCACGTTTCTCAAACACAAAGCATTTATTCGGATTAGACCATTACAAGCACTTCTTAATGTCAAAAAAAATCGGCCAAGTGCGAGTCGGACTCGCGTACATACCTGTAGGTATATAAGTAAAAGTTATGGTATTTCTAATGCTTTCTATTGATACCTCCACACGTTCCTGAGAAAAATGGACTTGACAGACAGACTGACAGCAAAGTGATCCAATAAGGATTCCAATTTTTCCTTTTGTGGTACGGAACCATAGAAACAGAAAAAGTAACTCTACAGTCACTGGGCATACTTACTTGTGAAAGTACTGTAGTTGCCTATTCCAAAGAGGTACATTTGTATGGAGTAGAATGGGCCAGAAACTCCATGAACAGTTGGACACGGTTAAATTAAATCAAAACATGGTCAAAATCGTGACGTTGTTGCCGTATCGCTTTTGTATTGTTTCTGTCGCGCGTTACAAATACAACAAACTAGCAATATCATTGACGCTGATGAATGCAGCAGTATTGCTACAAAAAAGCGATTGTTCTTTCAGTTACTGTACATTGATTTGCAGATAAAAACACAAAAAAAAATATCTCCTACAATTTCCAGATTACCCCGCTTGGCATAACTCCAACAGCATACACCAAAAATCCGATAAAACCTGCAAAATAAAAGGAAATCGTGAGCCTACCGCACGGGAACAAGGCAGGGAGGCAGGTCGTCCAATACTGCAACAATAGCGGTGTTGGCACAACTGATGACGTCACGGGAACAAAGGCTATGCGAACACTGTTTGTTTAATGTTCGCTTTGTTGGTTAAAGGGAAGCCTGGTTGGAGTTGTGGAAATTGTTTCGGAAACTTTGGAACTGTGTAAAATGTAGTTTGTAAAGCCTTCTTGACCACATTCTAGATTCTGTATGTTCTACTGATAAACTGAACTAACAAAAACTAATTGACCCGTTGTCGTTTGCTTCTGAAGGTTATCTTTCCAAAAGCTGTTAAAAGTGTATATACCAGTATACAGGGTGTAAATCAACCCATCACACACCCGTCAATCAAGCATTCTGTACATCAATCTAAGTACCCCTACGCAAAATTTTTTGCTGTGAAATGACTTTTTTTTTGGGGTCAAAAATCACATTTTACGGTAAATCTCAAAGTAGCACTCTTAAAACATTGTGCTAGTGGACGCTTTGAATAGTAAACGAGTCATGGAGGTAATTTATATAGTTAAAACCTGAAAAACTAGTATTCACAGAAACAGCTGTAAAAAATTTGGAACTTTGACCCCCAATATCTCCGTAACTAGGAGGTTCCCAGGTATGGTCTAGAACAAAAAAAATATCGCAGTGGTGGGGAGAACAAGTGCCCTTCGTTTGCGTTAAAGGTACTTTTACACCCTATATGTCTATGGGGCAAAACCTTTCAATAAACCGCATGTCGGCAGTCTTTAATAATATAAGAATGTAAGAAGACTTCAAAAACCACAAAAACCATACAAACATAAACCCACATCAAAACTTACTGGTATTAAACTTAATACATAAACAAATAAACAAACAAATAATATATAAACTTATATTTAACTAGCTGTTGCCAGCGGCTTCGCCCGCTACAACTCGAAAATTATCCCACGGGAAGATAAAATCGGGATAAAAACTATCCTATGTGTTAATCCAGGTTATAAACAATCTGTGTACCAAATTTTATCCAAATCCGTTCAGTAGTTTTTGCGTGAAAGAGTAACAAACATCCACACATCCATTCTCACAAACTTTCACATTTATAATATTAGTAGGATACCACAAATGGTATTTGATCATATGTATGTTAATCTGTAAGGTTATTTATAGGTGATAGTTGCTTGAGGAAATTAATGTTATTTTATGTTAATAATACATATATGGATATGCAGAAAAATCGATGCAAAAAAATTGGCAAGTCCATTGCAAAGCTAACCCTTAACTCATCTGTTTATATTTTCAGCGGCCGCCGGACACTGTTTGACGAGAGCTGCTTATCGCGACCCCGTGCTAGCAGAGGCGCAGAACATTTTGTCAGAGCTTATATAAGTTGTATTGACTCCACATCGGCAAATGTTGAGCAGGACACGAATGCATTTGTATCGAAAAATCAGCATTATTGTACCCTACCCGAAAACAATACTAATGAGGAGAATATCCTGTTAGTTGTTGTTGCTGAAACTTTTAACAGAATAATCATAATCAGGTTATGATGTTCCCACTGCTGGGAAACCATTCTCCCCTATGTAAGAGAGAAGCCATTCATTGGTAAATATAAAACTTAAAAGGAACAATCACTATACTGCAAACAAAAGAAAATGGTAATAGACGCACTTAATATTGTGAATGGTGTTTTGTGACTATTAATTGAAACGTGTAATTCATATGATTTTTTATCCTGTAATGGTTTTGCTGAGACTGTTATTTTCGGTCCCCAGGCTGTGCCCCTCCCGTCGGGGCTGCGGGTTGTTCGCAAGAGATATCGCGGCCTCGACAAAAAGGGCTAAGAAGGAACATGGGTGGTTTTTAGTCAACAGAAGTCTGACATTCTTTTTCGCTATGCCCAAGAACGGGAAGGGTTATTTGATGATTTCCCACCCCCCTAAAAAAAAGCCTTGTCTAAAATCGCCACTTCAGCATCCGACGCTTGATGCCAAATGTGTTTGACCCCTACATATTCGTACAATATTTGCGTAGTTATTGTGGCGCTAATTGGTAGGAACATGTTACAATGTTGTCACAACGGTTTTATTTTGTTTGTTGTTTATTTTGATGTTTTCATTTAATCGTGGATTACGCGATTTTATATTCAAGTATTTTTTATGACTTTAAATCAGATTGGAATGAAAATACGCTCAAAGCAGAGATAGGGAGAGATATTCTCCATGATCTGGGATCAAGAAGACTCAGAGAAAGTGTCCACACTACAGAACCACTAGGGTATGTGAAACTCGGTTTTGGTCACATAATACAACCCGAGAAAAGCCGTTGATTTTAAACGCCGCCCTTCGCCAGATTTTTTTTTTTGTATCGTGAGTGCGTTTAGCAAAACACAGACCCGTAACAACTATCTATAGGCCATACAAATATTAGTTCGATGCGGGGATCAAACCCGCACTGCGCGAGCAATTGGCTGCTGCGCTGCATTGCTCGCTTTGTGATTAAAATTGGCAAAGCACTAATAATAACTAATACGATCTTAAATTTTGGGCGGCAAAATCACCGTGTTTATAAACTTTTACAAAAACACGGACTCAAAAGAAACTTTCATTAAGAATAAGTGCCGTGCCGTATTAATTCTCCCATATAACATCTCCGTACGTTACCCCTTTTAAAAACCGACTAATAATCCTAATTAGATACTCAATAAACTTCAAAGACTAATTGGCATGCAAATACAAGGTTCTTTTCAATCTGAGTAACCACAATCGATTAGTAACCGTAGCAACCACGCTGAGGTTGCGCAGGTTGTCATTACCCTTTGTTTGGCTAAACACCGGCTAAGCTTTGAATGTGTTACCATTACTGCGAATTGTGAGGTAACTGAGCCGTTAAATGTGATGGTTAAATTATACTTAATAGTTAGTTTTGAGTGCGGTATAGTGTAGTACAATGGTTGTATGCTTCTGAAGATGTAAATGGATCGAAAGAAAGAAAAAAAAAGTATTTATTGGTCTCACACAGGACAAGAATCGGAGGATCGTTTCTTGTTTTCGTCTTATTTTCTCATGCTGAAACTGTGGCGTTATGTTTTACCGTTTGGCTTAGGTGAGAAGAAGTCCAGGAGAAGTCCTGGGAGAGACTGACTGCACTGGTTACTGGCTGGGGACTGCACTCAAAGTGTAAATGTTTTTTTTTTTCTCGTTTCATGTCCAGATACCTTTTTTTTTTGGGCGGTTGGTAAATCATTAAATAACCCCTCCCGCTCTTGGGCAGAGCGAAAGGGAGTGTCAGACTTCTACAGACTAAAAACCACCCATGTTCCTTCTTAGCCCTTCATGTCGAGGCCGCGGTATCTCTTGCCAACAACCCGTAGCCCCGACGGGATGTCCAGTCCAGACCTATGACCGTTCTTCGTTATTAATCTTCATTTCAGTAAATTAGACTGACGATGTACTCGTACCTACTTCTGAAATACTGTGAATTTTAACGCATGCGATGCCTACAGATACCGAATTATCTTAAAAACTCAATGCAGTTTTTGATAATGGTCTAATTTTTTGTCCTTAGGTTTAGTGTCGGTTTCGGCAAAGTTATCTAGTTTTAGCCAAAATTTCGTTCGGTCTTGGCCGATTATTTGCCGAAACTTCGGCCCAACTGGAACTCTATGTTTATGAGCGTCGTGCGTTGTTAAGCTAACTCAGTTTATCGTTGCTCGTGGTCGGCTTTAAATTATCAATATAACTAAAATTAATAACAATTTTTTGTAACATACGTTAATTACACATATACATAAACTCACGCCCTTAAACGTTAGTTATTGATATTTATTTTATTAAAAACATGTAAACTTTCAGTTTATGTCATATAAAATAACATTTGGTCATGTGCCAGAGTTTAGATTCCGATTTTGGCTGAAGATTATATTTCGGTCGGGCACTAAGTATTATTTTTTCTGTAAATCAATTGAGTAAGCGACCGTTTAATATAACAATAAAGACACTGTTTTCCATTCAGCGATATGAAACTTTCACTTCTTCACAACAAAAAGTACGTTAAAAAGATTGTAGGTAAAGTAGATAAGACAGTACAAATCCTAATCGTTGGATCTGCCCAGGTGTGGGCAACAGTGGGCAACTGGGCACGGACGAGCGAGCGGAACAGCACCTGCGCTTGCGCCTCGCCCTGTGACACGAGCCATCGTAGGGATGGGAGGACCATTTGATTTTTATCGATAGTCGATAGATTGTGTGAGGAGAATGGAAGAAAACAGCATATTTAAACAATATTGGGCAATTGCAGGCAGCTGATGAAAACAATGAGTCAATAAAAGATCGTTATCGAAGTTGGATTTAGTTCTGCATTCATTGATAAGCTGAAATGAATGTTTTAAATTAATTATAATATTGAGAGAAAGATGGATGTGTTACTTGCACTTTATTGTACACCAAAATTATTGCACAGCTCTTTTACAATATTCTAGAATGTAAGCGCACACGTTTTAAAAAACCTGTTAGTGTACATAAGGTAAAAGCTGTCAGCCTATTAATAATATCTAAAAGTTCAGCGTAGCGTTAATTTAATTTCTGAGACGAAAAATTTATAAAATATATTTAAAAAGTCGTCTATGTTGTTTCATTTTCCTGTATATCGACAAAATAACACTAATTAGTTTAAAAAACTGTTGATCTATGTTCCGACTCATCAAAACCTTAGATCTATAGCCGCTAAAAGCTTTCACATTTTATTTAATATCGATACAAGTTCAGTGACATCACTACCCCACCCTCCGATGGTTAGGGAAGATACCCCGTACTTGCGCGTACGTAGGGCGCGTGCCACCTTTTTGCTTCATATTGACTTGCATCACTTTACAACCGACACCACCCCACTAAATTCAACCAAAAACCAACCCTGTTTCAAATTCACCAGTGTCCATTTTCGTCTGGAGGGAGGTGCATACATCTGGTTGATAAAAAACTAACTTTATACTCAGATGCAGATGGTTAGTTTTCGATTGTAAGTAAAAAGTAGGGTGATTTTTTAAACAAATGCGAATAAAATAATTGTAGCAGGAATACACAGTAATGTTTTGTTAATTTGAATACGAAGGGTTTTTTGAAGAGGGGTTGCGCACGCGCCGATAGCAGCAGATACGAAGTTAATTATTTAGAACTAATTCGTGGCACCGAAGGAATTCCGTTGTTTTTGAATAATGAAATTAGAACGTTTGAATTTTTTAAGGTTTTGGAATAGTTTTACGCTTTTTTAGTTAATTTAATTCGTGATAGAATTTTAATAAGGTAAGTGCTCCATATTTATTCTTCAAACATCTGCATTGATGTTACTTTATATTTAGCTTTGAAGACGGATTATCATACTGACTGAAAACTATGTTAAAGATACAACTGGATGTACCTTTCCTATGTACACCAATGAACGAATTAATGTGTTGAAATGACTGATTTATGCGAAAACAAACATACAAAAAAAAACATGCATTAAGATCCTCCTCCATTTTGAAAGTCGGTTAAAATGATCTTCGATTTCTTCCGAATGGAAATAAGGTTTGCACTAAGGAGCAGTGTTAGAAACAAGAGAGTAAGATATAAACGATGATTACTTATTGATACTTTATAATTCAATTCAAGTAAATGGGAGAAGAAGAGAGTGTTAAGTAGTGAAATTGAGTGTTACTGATATAGTTTTAAGTTTATTTTTACCAACACAGACCAATGCAGACTAACAAGATAAAATATAATATTTATCTTGTTAGTCTGTAAGGTGTAAAGTTGTCTGAGAATATAAAAATGTTCACCTTCTTGTTGTAAACAAATACTTCTAGATTGTGAACCTACAAACTCATCATCTGCCTAGACTTTTCCCAACTATGTTGGGGTCGGCTTCCAGTCTAACCGGATGCAGCTGAATATCAGTATTTTACATGGAGCGACTGCCTATATGACCTCCACAACCCAGTTAATACTAGGTAATACGATACTCTTTGGTAAGACTGGATGAACAGTGAACCTACAAACAGAAAAACAATACAACTAGGTAAAGTCATTATCATCTTCCAGCCTTTGTCCTGTATTATTTGGTGTCATTAAAACAAGTAAGTTAAGTAAAAAAGGCAAAAAAGTGCTACTTATATAAATAGCCATTTTGACTACCAAATTAATTCCATACGCATCATCAATTGATGAGTTTCGAACGGCCGCGATAATTTATAGCCAATACAGGGGCTGTCACCCTATCTTGTCGAGTCAATGAGCCGGAAATAATGTGGACACACCCTTAGAGCGGCTAATAACTGTGACGTGGTGAAATATTGGAATTTATGTATTGTATTCAATTTATGTAGTACCTATTAGTGTATGGAAGGGGTTGAGGGGTCTCTCCTACTACATCTTTGTCTTTTGCTGTGCCCGACAGGGTCCATAATGATCTCATTTTTTTTTTTAATTTACCACCCAAGTACACATTGTGGAATGCAAATAAAGTTTGAGTATTGAGTATTGAAATTTAGGTACCAGTGGCACACTCCACGCGATTTACCGGTCTCGTGCGGGAAAAAAAAATACGATTATATAAATACATACCAACTCGTATTTTTTAAGAAATACACATTTAGAGAAATAAATAAGTAAAATAATTAAAATTTTAAGTTTCTGGGCTATCCTGGCGCATTCAGCTTAAATAACTACATAAAACTAGAAAAAGAAAATGCTTAGTACTCAGCGCTTCTCCTACACGTTTATTATGCGCACAGCTAAAGTCTGGCCGCCTTATTACAAAAGGTAATTCTTACCTGGTTTAACTTAGACTTGGTTTATCTCGCATGACGTCTCACTTCAATAGTATTCAAAAGAAAGTGATACGAGTAGCATGCAAGATAAACCAAGTCTAAGTTAAACCAGGTACCAATTACCTTTTGTAATAAGGCGGTAGAAGTCTGTCTGTATATCTGTGTTCCTTTGAACATATTACCCACCTTCAAAGCAAGAGTGAATCGATATACGCTTATTCTGTTCGTATCGTAGACCTCATCCACCATCAGATGTGGCCGAGTTCAAGAGTAGGCCAATTACGCAACAAAAACAACTATTTTAAAATTAACTACATAAATTGACAGGAACCCGAACTTTAACGTACCCATTACACAATTTTAATCAGTATATGAGGCACGTGCGTGATCTGGTCACGCGAGCACCCAATGATGGCCATGTTGAAGGGAGAGCACAAAATTGATGAGATGATGTCATATATCGTTACTAGAATGTCAATATTGAGCTTTATTGGCTTAGGGAGGAGAATTGGCTTATTAAAACGTGATGAATAATAATATTTACTTACTTTACATTTTTTTAAAAACATTGCCCCACACTAAGAATTTCTCCTGTATCGTGGGTGTGTTTACAAACATTTGAGCTCACACACACTCTCATTTATTCGTTTACTGCCTTGTTGGTCGAGTAGTTGCAATCGGGACTGCTGAGCCTGAGGTCCTAGGTCCAATTCCCGGGTCGCGCAAAATGTTTTTGTATTTTTCCGTCAGCAATATCTCAGTACTTACTAGTCTGGATTTGTGCCCATTTGGCGTACTTTTAAGCAAGCATGAGTGTGTTATCCCAGTGTGAGTTTCAGGGAGAAACGTAACGATTGTAGTTTTTTGAACAACAAATTATTTTTATTCTATAGCCTTGCCCCCGCCATTAGTGGCTTCCTCAGTGAGATTGTGTGGGTCACAAAGAATATCGTATTACCCAGTACTGAGTTGTGGAGGTTAGATAGGCAGCCGCTCCATCTAATATCGGATTCAGCTGCCTCTGGTTAGACTGGAAGTCGACCCCAAACATCATCATATGCCGAGCATTTTCTTAACTATGTTGGGGGCAGGTTCCAGTCTAACTGGATGCATCTGAATACCAGTATTTTACATGGAGAGACTGCCTATCTGACGACGCCAACCCCAATATAGTTGGTAAAAAGCTATGCAGATGATGTTTAATTTTACCTTAATTATAATAAAGTATTTCTTTGTCGTATTCAAGAAGAGAAAGAACTTTTCACTCAGGAAGAGTGGATACAATGGTATTGGAAATTATACAGTGTGTTACAATATTACATACATTAGGGACCCCAAGACGGCTTTCGAGAAAGTTCTTGCGGTTGAACAACAGTCCTCCTTGTTGGTCATGAAAAGAACGTTTTTATATAAGTAGTAGCGATGTTGGTGTTGTAGGATTCCAATTTATTTTTATTACTTTTATATGGGAAACAATTAATTGAAAAATCACTTTATGGTGATAGTTTGGAGTTAATGGGCTTCATACCCAATATTTGACAAAGTCTAGTATTTTATCGTGTTCCGTTCGACAAAATATTCTTAAGCCTTTTTAAATTACATCTGAAACATCATTACATTTAACTATTTTATTATTATTATTGGAATATGAGTTTTGTAACCCCGAATCAAACTATACGGGGTGTAAATCGACTCTTCACAAATCCGTAAACTAAGTATTCTGTACATCAAAGTAAGTAACATTACATAATTATGTGTATTTTTTTAAATGGTTGTGAATAAATTGAAACTTTTACCTCCAATATCTTTGTAACTAGAAGGTAGGCAAGTAAGGCATGGCCTAGATCAAAAAAATATTGCAATGTCGGCAAAAGCAAGTTTCTTTCAATTTCGTAATGTATATTTTTACATCCATTATAATCCAGTGAAATTAAAGTTTGATCCTGAATTCAGTATTTAAAATAATGCCTAACAGATACAGCCACGACGATGACCTAAGTTACGATTATAGAGGAAGTAAAGACAAGTCTTCAGAAAACCTCTGGTCATGGCAAAATGATTCATATTATAAAATTGGTAGCAAGTAAACGTGTGTTCCTTCTCTGTGGGTGGTTAGCAGGCGGCGCCGCGGGCGACGTCTATAGCACGCAGCAGTTCGGAACGCGTGCCAACTGACTAGCATTAGCTACAGAGCAGCTATAATAAAAGAGATATCACGATTTTAAGTAGGAAGTGAATAGAAGTGTGAAAACTATGGGAAAAATGGATTTTTCCTTATTATTATTATTTTTTTATACTGTGGTAGCACAGTGCTGTCTATTGGATATACAAACTTTCTGTATATGTGTTTATGGTGTAAATTTGAATTTAAAAAGTAGTACGTTCTAAGGTACTTGTGTCACCTTATGATTTTTCTGAGATACTTTTCGTGTGTGCTTTCTTATAAAATAATCTCCTAATATATTTACAACAAGTTATTCCTTTTTCATTTCTTTTATCCTACATTGGTTATGGGCCCAGACATTCAGTCACTCAAAGCTACGAGATCGAAAAAGGGATAAGAATAACGAAGATCGTGTGAAAGATCTTAAGAGTTACGTAAGGAGAGTAAATTTTATTTTTCATTCAGTAAAGTAATTATTTGTGTAAAAAGGAGCGACGATGAGCAGTCTATTTAGGATCGAGCCCCTGAACAAAGAAAATTATGACAGCTGGAGAATCCAGGTCCAGGCGATCCTAATTAAAAATGATGGATGGAAATTTACTAGTGGTAAAGTACTGAAACCGTCAGAAATAGGAGAAGCTAAGAATTGGGAAGCAGAGGATGAAAAGGCCAAAGCGGATCTAATTTTGTCGATGTGTGGTTCTGAACTTCGACATATTAGGGGCTGTAACACTTCCAGAGAAGTTTGGCTGAAATTAGAGTCGATTTATGCTTCGAAAGGACCTGCTAAGAAGGCTACACTTCTAAAGCGGCTAATGTTACACAAGATGTCGGAAACAGGTGATGTACGAGATCATTTAAATAGTTTTTTCGACGCTGTTGATAAACTGGCAGAAATGAGTATACATATCAACGACGACTTGCTGTCTATAATGTTGTTATATAGTTTACCTGGAAAATTTGAAAGCTTTAGATGTGCCATTGAATCAAGGGACGACTTGCCGAAGCCAGAGGCATTGAAGATTAAAATATTAGAAGAGCACGAATCCAGAGAGATACATAGATCTCAGAATGAAGGCGTAATGCATACATATGCGAAAAAAGGTTTTAAGAAATGGAATAAAAGCGGAAAATAAAAACATTTAAATGGTAAGGATGTCGATAAACTTTTAACTAAATTGGGTTTCAAAATTGACACAACCAAAGTACAGAGCTTACTTGATTGTGATATATGTGCTAAAGGAAAAATGACTGCGTTACCTTTTTCTAATTCCGGGAGTCCTTGCGCTGAAAAACTTAAAATAATTCATTCTGATATTGTAGGTCCTATGAGATGTGAGTCTGTAAGAGGTGCGAAATATTTTATTACTTTTATTGATGATTGTACACGTTGGTGTGAGATATATTTTCTAAGTACGAAATGTAAAGCCTTAGAAGCTTTTAAGGTATACAAAAGTCAAGTTGAGAATCTAACCGGATTAAAGATCAAGTATCTTCAAAGCGACAATGGAGGTGAATATTGTAACGCTGAGTTCGACGAATTTTTAAAACAAGCTGGAATAATGCGAAGACTGACAGTTGCTCGGACACCACAACAAAATGGAATATCTGAACGAATGAACCGGACTCTAGTAGAAATGGCTAGGTGTATGTTGCTAAGTTCAGATCTTTCGGCAGGTTTTTGGGCAGATGCAGTGGATACCGCGTGTTATATCAGGAATCGATGTCCTACAAGCAGTCTACATGGTGATATTCCTTATGAAAGATGGCTAGAGAAACCAGTGAAGATTCATTACCTTCGAAAATTTGGAACTAAGGTACATATTTTAAATAAAGATCCAAATAAAGATAAATTCACAGCAAGAGGAATTTCTGGTATTTTTGTTGGATATCCAAAGAATGCGAGAGGATATAGAGTATGGATTCCAGAGCGAAGACAATTTATGGTTGCAAGAGACGTGAGATTTCACGAAAATGATAATTTATGTCACGAGATCTCGACGCAAGAGCTAGGACTATCGAATGTTAAAGAGAATACGGATAAAGAGTTAATTGAAATCGAATTTTCAAAGTATACTCCACCGGAAGAACATGATAATCAAATAGAACAAGTAGACGATGAGATTTGGAGCGAATGTCAAGAATACTGTGTAGAATCGAGAGGATGTGAACAGAATGCAGAGACAAACTCTTCAAATATTGATCATCATCTAGAAGAATCAAGAACGCTTGGAACGCGTGGACATATTGATCAAGACAGGATGATGAAAAGAGCTCCTGGTAAACCCAAACTATTACGCACAGGTAGTGCAGGCCGTCCAAGGAAAATCTATCGAATGACCGAAGTTGAACAACCAATAAATTTTACTGTTTCAAATGAAACTGCAGATTTTGTTGGTTCAGCTGAAATGAGTTTGAAAAATGCTCTCAAATGTGAAGATAAAACAGAGTGGGAGGAGGCTATACTATCTGAAATTAGGAGTCTAGTTCAAAAAGAGACATGGGATATTGTTAGAAGACCGAAAACCAGAAACTTAATTGGTTGCCGTTACGTTTTAACGATTAAACAGAATGTCGACAAGACTTTTAAGAAGAAAGCTAGGCTTGTGGCTCAGGGTTTTAGTCAGCGATATGGGGTTGATTACGAGAAAACCTTTGCGCCTGTAGCTAGACTGGACACCGTCAGATTATTAATGGCTCTCGCTGTTGAATTGGACTTGGAAATTCACCAATTAGATATTAATACCGCTTACTTGAATGGTTCATTGGAAGAAGAGATTTACATGGAAGTTCCTGAATTATTAAGAGAGAGTTTAATGAAGCTTATGAATCGTGAGGGAGAAGATCCTATCGTTAGAAAGCACGCGCAAGACATGCTTAGTAAATTGGATAATGGTTGCGATTCATGCTTATTGCGGAAATCATTGTATGGTTTGAAGCAAGCTGGACGTCAATGGAATCTCAGGCTCAACAAGAAACTCACTGAAATGAACTTGAAGCAGAGTCTGAACGAACCATGCCTTTATTTTAAGCAAAATGGAAATACTATCTTATTTGTATTAATATATGTCGACGATATTTTAGTTGGAAGCCAAGAAAGAGGTTTGATCATCGATTTCAAAAATGAGTTGTCGAAGGAGTTTGACTTGAAAGATTATGGTCAGGCGAAATATATTTTAGGAATAGACATTATAAGAAATGCCAATGTCATTATATTGTCACAAGAAAATTACATTAAAAGATTATTAGAACAATTTAATATGGAAAAATGTAATAAATGTGCAACTCCTATGGAAATTAATTCAAAAGTGAAATCCGAAGAAAATTGTGATACAGAAAAGGATGAAACATGGCCTTATCGGGAACTAATAGGTTGCCTAAATTATCTGAGCAACGCAACTAGGCCTGATATTGCAAATGCGGTGAGTAAACTAAGCCAAAAGTTAACGAAACCGGAAATATGCGACTGGAAATCAGCGAAACGTATAATACGTTACCTTAAAGGGACAATGCGACACAGTCTCGTATACAAGAGAACTGGTGATTGTGTTCAAGGTTTTTCGGATGCTGATTGGGCTAATTGCTTGTTAGATAGGCGATCATATTCTGGATATGCTTTTATTTTAGGTGGTGCAAGTGTATCATGGCAATCAAGGAAACAACGTAGCGTGGCTACATCGACTTGTGAGGCTGAATATGTAAGTCTATCTGAATGTATGAAAGAAGCAGTTTATTTGAATAGTCTTATGAGGGAGTTAGGAATTGTGCACTCGAGTAGTTGTTCATGCCGACAATCAGGGAGCAATATGTTTGGCTCAAGACCCAATGTTTCACGCACGCAGTAAACACATTGATATAAGGCATCATTATATTAGGGAAGTGCTCCGAGATAACAACGACATCGAACTGAGACATGTACCCACTGAATCAATGATAGCTGACGTTCTCACTAAACCATTATGTAGTGCAAAGCACTTTAAGTGCATTACTGGTTTAGGTGTTAAAGATTATTGATTTGGATATATTTTAATGATTTAAAATTAAAATTTATGAGGGTGTATTGGATATACAAACTTTCTGTATATGTGTTTATGGTGTAAATTTGAATTTAAAAAGTAGTACGTTCTAAGGTACTTGTGTCACCTTATGATTTTTCTAAGATACTTTTCGTGTGTGCTTTCTTATAAAATAATCTCCTAATATATTTACAACAAGTTATTCCTTTTTCATTTCTTTTATCCTACACTGTCCTATTTGACCCAAAGGTTGACTGGTAGAGAATGCCTTGTGGCATTAAGTCCGCCTATGTACCACTTTTGGACATGAAGTTTAAATAAATAAATAAATGAAAATATATTGAGTTAAAATATTAATATTATAAGATGTTGCTTACCTAAACATCATTAAGGTCCGTTTTAACGATACTTTGTGTGTCCAAGCGACACAGTTTTTTGACGATAATACTCTGTCGATTTTCATATTTAAAGCCAGCTATTCAACACGAATAGGTAACGAACTAACGACCCATGGCATTTTTTCCTCAAATTATTTGTATCCTTCGACGTGATATGGTGTACAATTGTACATAATGAATAGTATTCTAATCGAACACAAAGTTTTTTTTTTCAGCTATGTCATTACTGCCACTTTGAAATGTCAGAAATACAAAGAAAGTGAGCTACAGTCCCAGTCACATGGTCACTGTGTTTGCCCATTTCAAAGCGTAGATCTATACGGGCAAAAATGGGCAAGATACACTATAGACACTCTATAAATATTCTATTCCTTGTTCCACCTAGTCTAAATCAGAACCTAGGAATACTAAGTTCTAAATCCCCAACTCACATAACAAGTATTAAACTAATCCCTAATATCCCAAGTTATAAAATCTCTACATAAACATTCTAATCTGCCTTTCTTTTTAGCGACACGCGCGGTCGATCTACCGGACAGACTGTCGGACAGCCGGACAGCCGGACCACCCGATCTCTAATCAAATCAAAATCGTGCAGACTTTAATCAACAAAACTGGACAATGGGATCGACTAGTTATAGGACGCTGATTCGCTTGGGATTATTTTAGTTTATATTACCATTTTAAAACTAGAGTGGTAAATTTTGTTTGCTTCTATCTCTTCTATATACCTATATAAAATTCTCGTGTTACAGTGTTAGTTGCCATACTCCACGGAAACGGCTTGACCGATTTTTATAAAAGATTGATTGGTGCAATGCAACGCTCACGCTAGTAAAATATAGAAATATAATTTTGAGTCATAAGGTGGAACGCCGTCAGGCTCGGTGGAGTAAGGATCTTCGCAGGTTGGCTGATAGCAACTGGATGAGAGTGACTGAGAATCTAGCGTGTGTTGAGGAGGTCTATGTCTAGCAGTGGACTTCTTCTCCTTTTTTCTAAACCACCTCAAGGGCCTCTGACATCCTGTCGAGGCTGCGGGTTGTTCGCAAGGGATACCGCGGCCTCGACATGAAGGGCGAAGAAGGAACATGGGTGGTTTTTAGTCAGTAGAAGTCTGACACTCCCTTTCGCTCTGCCCAAGAGCGGGAGGGGTTATTTGATGATTTCCCACCCCCCAAAAAAAAAAAAAAAAGGCCTCTGACATGGTTTGACGACCGCCATTTGGCTGCCGGGACCACCGGCTTAAAAGTGCCTTCCGAAGCACGGAATCATCTTTTTATCAGACAATCGGGTAATTTTGCAATGTCCTAACCAAACTAGAAACAACTTGGATGCTTCCCATGGTAATCGGATCCACGACCACCGGTCACAAGGTGAACGCCTAAACCACTCGACCACGGAGGCTTACTTTAAAACTGTGAAGTTACCAAATCATACACACAGACATACCAACACCTTCTATATAGATTTGATTGGTAGCAGCGCGTGAGAGCCCCCACTTAATTCAACTTAATATCAAATTACTTAATGGCTGGCCAATGACGATGATTAGGATTGCTAACAAGTCTAATTTCCTACAAATTACATCCAGATAAACTTATAAAATTATTTTATTATAAGGCGAATAATACAAAGTATCAGCTGCTTGTTATCCAAAACAAGTGGAACTTAGGAGTCAGTTGTGGGGAATGTTGATCGGCAGTGAAACCGTTGGACCTGTGGATTTGGCGTGAATCAGAATCAGAATCAATCTTTATTTGTAAAACATAGGTATTTACATAAAGGTCTTAAAGCAATATAATTGAGCGCTATGCTTTGCCGTGAAGGCATACAAATATTTTAATAAATTGTAATTAAAAACTAAATAATACAAACAATGAGAAAAAAAAATATACTAAACAAAAACAAACTAAAAAATATTCATTATATCATATCATATTTATTTATTTCGTGCAAAAGAGTTTGGTAATAAAAATGGATGTATGTATGTATGCTCTAGGCAGTATAATAATTGTACCTGTTTGAGATGAGGCCTGAAGTTGCGGGTTGTTCGAAAGAGATACCGCGGCCCCGGACACAAAGGGTTAAGAAGGAACAAGGGTGGTTTTTAGTCAGTAGAAGTCTCTGCCCAGAGCGGGAGGAGTCATTTGATGATTTCAAAAAAAGAGGAGGCCTGTATCCGAGCAGTCAGAACAATATACGAGTAGGTTGATTATGTTTATGATTAGATAGCCACGCTCGATTCCCGGGTCGAGCAAACTGTTCTTGTGTTTTTTCAACAGGAATTTCTCAGTAGCAGCCACGGTTGATGGCAATAGGCTCGCCCCCTATTACATGGTACTTAAATATAACTGACGTAATGTCGATATAATTTTAATTATACCTCTGCCTAACCTTTCGGTAATTACAAGCGTGATGTTTTACCATAAAAATATCTCCCATTTTACTTCTGATTAATCCGTAAATAAATATTATGATTACCTAACAAAACCATAGCTAACAAGTACTCAAAAAAAAACACTTTAAATCGAACTCATAACATCACCGGATAACTTCACGACGTTCTGACATTCGGTGTAAGCAGTTTTATTTTCAGCGGCCGTCACCGGAAGTCGTCTCGATGCGTAAGCTTCGACAAATTGCGCCACTTCCGGATAAAGATGGACGCTCGTTGCAATGTAATTTATGTCGTGAGAAGTTTTTAAGCATCTGATTTTACTCTTGTTTGATTTTGCATAATTTTTTGTTTTATTTTCTGGAGGATGGACTATAAATTTGTTTTTGAGGAGGGGGAAGTTTTGTTGTTCTTCCTTTGATACGCTTTTGAGCGAGTTTTCTACATTTATATTGACTTCGCGGGTTTTTGAAGCATGGGGTTTGCATTTTTTGATAAATAAGTAATCCAACGAGAGTCCAGCTTTGTCTGGCAGAACCTACCTAACGTATAACTTAATATGTAATTACAATTAATAAAATTAGTTTAGGTCAAGAAGTAGTTTTGTTACAAACTAAGCAAGAGAGTAGAGGAAGACCAAACAAAAAAATGTATGGACTGTGTGAAGGATGATATGGCTAGAAAGGAGGTGACTGCTGAGATGACGAGAAATAGAGAAGTATGGAAGAAGAAGACATGTTGTGCCGAATCAATTGGGATAAGGGCAAGAGACTGATAATGAACTTGCCCTCACATCAGAATCTCCATTAAATACTAAAATTTTACAAGATCAGCTGATTCTCACTATCTTTCTTAAATTCCCAGCCTAATATCCAAAACATAATACTATAGTCATAAATAATGTAAAACTAATAACATCCTAATCATCCAAAATTCAAATCAGCTACTTTAAACTTTTTCAAAAAACTCCGGGACATTTTTTCCCAAAAAAAGTAAATTCCCAATAAAAAGGGTTGCATTTTATATCATTTTAAGTGGTTTTAATTTGTCACCCGTGACGAAATTAATATAAACGATAGAAATATGTTAATTTAATATTACAAAATAAATGTTTTTCATACATTTTCTATCATCGGCTTATGAAATATGCCTGTATTTTGTTTTTTTAAGAAGCTGTGCTTCTCTGTGGGGTATTTTTGACTACCTACGATTAAAATGTCATTTAGAGTAGAGAATAGATAGAAATGATAGATATATCGGTGATAAATTTTATAGGAATTGATATAAATACGGTGGGAATATTTGAAGAAATAACAAAGCTTTTATAGGGAAACCTCTGAACAACCTAAGTAAGAAACGATAATTTAATATGCTGAGCAATTTTTAAAACTTTAGGCGTATAATACTCATGAATATGAACACCTTTTGCAGTAGCAAAAGGTGCTAGTATTCGCGATTTCATCTTTTTCGCGATAAAATCGCGAAAAAAGACAGCTGATTCTTAGATTTCATTATCATTTCAGCCATAAGACGTCCACTGCTGGACATAGGCCTCCCCCAGAAGGGGGCGATTTGCCATAACCGCCACGCTTGGCAGGCGGGTTGGCGATCGCAGTATGGTTGTTACGATGGCACAGAGAACGCTGCTGCCCATTCTCTGGTAAGTCCCTTAGTCGCCTCTTACGACACCCACGGGAAGATATAGGATGGTGCTATTCTTAACGGCGGACACCATACGGAAATAAACTCTTAGATTTGAAGGTCCTTAATCTGGGCCTTAGGTAAGTACTCTACCGTATTTCTGATGATGATGATTTTGAATTTCAAATCCATGAGAGAACAAAAAAAAGAAAAGCACAATTCAGAAAAAAAAGTTCAAGATAGAAACAGTATAGACATTTTATTTTAAAATCAATAAATCTCTGTAAAGTTGACAACACCTATCAAAACTTTCTGGGTTTTTTAACCAAAACCATACCTGTCAAAACCGCAAAACAAAAGCCAAAGCCATAATATTCTTCTTACAAAAACTTCAATAATCTCATATCTAAATCAGAGTTTGAATTTATGAGTTCCCAATGAAGCTGAAAGTGCGAGCGACCCAAGATAACTCAGCATTGATTTATTTAAAGACTGGAGATTTGTATTGAGAAATTAATGCTAGTTCTGTGTTTTGAATTTTGAGTAGCTTTTATAACAAATTATGCAAAAATATTGTAACCTATTAAAAAAACCAAAAACAGAATGTGAAAATGAAAAAATCAATTAATAATAGAAAATAAATCTTTTTGTTTTTCCGCAGTATAGTTTCAGAGTCCACGTTTCATGTATTTTTTTTACCATTACTTCAAATAAAAAAGAATTAGAGATCCGGTTTTTTTTTAAACAATAAATTCTTAGGAAAGGTTACTCTCCTACTGAATTTATGGAACCAGCACTTTTGCATAAGACCACTTTGACGTTACAAATACCTGTAGCCCAGCATCATAATCTCCCTAATCAAATTCAATGGCGTCACCCGCAAGCAGAACCACCATTATTTTTCCATAAATCAAATACCTTTTTATAACCTCGACGACAAATATAAAAATGTCAAGCGTTGCCGCCGTATAAAGGATGTCCATATTTAAAAAGCCGTTTGTATCCCATATAATATATATTTCGGTTTTCAAATTCGGAATAAATTTTGTGTCACCTGCGCCGACGCAACCGGAAGAAGATGTATCTCTCTCTCTTTTACGTGTACGACTTTGTCTCGTTCTCACCTGTTCTTTTATTATTTGTTTTACTATTGAGATTCGTATCCAGATAATCTTTATGCTAGTTTTATATGCGATAAATTACAGTGAGCAAAACTTTGGTGATCATTTCGTAGATAAATGTTGTCGTAATTTGTAAGGACACCGTTGACAGGTGAAGAAAGTCTTAATAAAAAATAATTGTATGCATTTTTAATCGCTGAGCATAAACGAGAGTGGTAGGAATGACGATAATTTAGAATAATCTGTATGCATTACAAAGTCACTAAGATTATCTCTAGTCAAGTTAAAGTAAGTACTTGAGTTTAAGTAATAGGGTAGTTAACAAAAAAAATCTAATAGTCCGTCAGATAGATTTTCGAAAAATATTGGACACGTATTTTTTCTTTTTTCACGTAAACAAACAATGAAGACGATACAGTGCTTTGAAAACTCGTGTGACGTCATATTCTAAGACATTAGTATGACATTTTTTACCGGTGACTGACGTCACAACCCCCCACTCAAATCTTTGACGCGTTTTATCTTCGTAAACTATTATTGATTTGATAAAACAAAAAATACGTATCCAATATTTTGTGATAATCTAACTGACGGACTAAACATCCCTATTACTTAGGTATGTACTTAAACATTTTTACCGCCAAAGAAAGCCAAGCTAAGAATTCTCCAAACTTTTGGCACTTTTAACTTTAAGCAAATACTAAAAAATACACAAACCACAGATAAAAATCGTATCTGAAATATTGACTTTTACTTTAGTAATTACTTTGGCTTGCTTTGTTAGGCTCTATCAGACAAAGTATAAGTTCGTAAATGATATAAGAACATTAGTCTTTTTTTTGGCGTGTGGAAAATCATCAAATAACCCCTCCCGCTCTTGGGCAGAGCGAAAGGGAGTGTCAGACTTCTACTGACTAAAAACCACCCATGTTCCTTCTTAGCCCTTTATGTCGAGACCGCGGTATCTCTTGCGAACAACCCGCAGCCCAAGATCATCAGTCTGTACTGATGTTCTTCAAGATTGCACATTTTCATTTATCTAAATTTTGCAATAAACTGAAGCGAGATCAATGCATCACTAAGTTGAGGCACAGTTTTTACCTCTAGGCGAACAAAAAGTAGAAGAAACTTAAGAATAATTTCTTAACTTTATAAGAAGAAATTCATCATAAAACATTATCCAAAGAAATAACTCATCTTTAATTAAGAGGTTCTACCTTTTCAATCTTTCTAATTTAGTTTTCTCCATTTTTTACTAATTCTGTTTACGAAATATTATCTTTTTGAACAAAAAACTCCTTTTCCTTTTGTAAATTCATACAATATTGATGTTGGTTGTCCCGCCTCTCTTCCGTTTGGAGAATTAATTCTAACATCTTCATCATAACTCATTTTAGCTACCGAATGGGTGTTGTTTATAAAACCATTATTTCTTTTTTAATCAGAGCTAGTACTTTTTTAATAAGGCTTTGAGGAAGAGCGGAAACTTGCAAAGTTTTATTATACTTGTAGACAACAGTTAATAAAAACCTTATTGAAGACACTACACATATAATGTGCCATTACGCTTTTTCCCGTAAAGGTAGGGTAAACAGAAAGTATACAGAAGTCTACGAACTTCAACTTCTTTTTGCTTCGTTCTAATTAAACAAGGTTTGAATGGCATTTATATATCTCCTGCTTCGTTGGTCTAGTGGTCGCAAACGCAACTGCTAGGCATGAGGTCCCCTGGGTTTGATTCCCTGGTCAGGCAAAGTGTTAATCATGTGTTAATGTGTTTGCAATACGAATTTCTCAGAAGCAGCCACGGAGACTGGATTTGCGCCCGATTAATGAAAATAATTGAATGAAAAATTTCTTTTGGCTGAAATGATGATTTTTTCATTTTTCACGTCCACTGCACTGCCCCCAGGTGTCGCAACATTGACCGGTCCCGTGCGTCTTGCATCCAGTGGGTCCCCGCAACCTTCACCAGGTGCACGGTCCACCTATAGTGGGAGACTGGGAGGCTTTCCAACGCAACATCTTCCGGTTCGTGGTCGCCACTCCAGAACTTTTCGGACCCATCGGCCATCCGTTCTGCGAGCAACGTCACTCGAGTCACGTGCGAGCCACTGCCACTAAGTTTGGCAATTCTTTGGGCTATGTCGGTAACCTTGGTTCTCTTGTCCCCTGTTACATGGGACTTAAACATAACTGGTGAAATGTGGGTGTGTTATTAAGTTTACCTCTACCTAACCCATCGGGGATTACAGGCGTGAACTTATGTAATATATTTTAAATACATTTATAAGGGTAAACTTGTTCCCAAGACAAACACTCGCCATTCCCAACGACTTTAAACATTAGCAACTCGTCTAATTGTGAAGTTTCACTTGCATTCGCTTTTAAAAGAATACGGACAAGGTAATAGCCCTGTATCCTGTCTGTCTGTCTGTACCTGTACGTTCAGTTCGGGATTAAGTTCAATTTTCTTATCGCAGCTCGTAATTGTTCCCATCGATTCGGTTACTTCCATTTATTTTGGAATCAGTTAATTCTTTAAATACTTAGGTAAAGGAGTTGTAGTGTTTTTGTTCGCACTTGATTGTGCTTTGTCTGTGGGTAAGTAAGGGCAAATAGCTTGAATAAAGGCATTCAAAAATAGAATAGAATAGAATAGAATAATTTATTGTTCCAAAAATTACATTCGTAACATTGATTCCTGAAACTCACACTAGGATTCCCTGTGTCGTGAGTTTCAGGCTCCTTCGTTCCGTTGACATTTTGTGACACAAATAATATAAAAAAAAAAAAAAAAAAAATAATAAATAATTGTTTAAAGCTGAAGTTTTTTTTAAATCAAAGAATATTAAAAATGCTTATTTTGTAACGGAGATTCCTTGCCAAATACTAACATGTTATCTCGTAACTGGGTTTAAGGCTAGGCAGTTGACAATGGACTGTTCCATTGTCAACTGCTTAACCTGTTCCCAACTATATTGGGGTCGGCTTCTAGTCTAACCGGATGCAGCTGAATACCAGTATTTTACATGGAGCACCTGCCTATCTGACCTCCACGACCCAGTTAATACTGGGTAATGTGATACCCCTTGGTAAGACTGATTTCACTCAAAAACCCAGTTGCCGATTGGTTAGATAGGCAGTCGCTTGTTGTAATGTACTGGTGTTCGGAAGTGACTGGTTTACCTGAAAGCCGACCTCAAAATAATTGAGAAAAGCCTAAGCAAATGATGATGCCTAACAAAAACGGTGCCTGCTGTGAGTGCTGTGACCTACGTTTTACTAACATTTTTGTAAATTAGATGATGTGCTCTATTCCTTAGATTTGAGCGTGGTATTAAGAAAATGCTCAAGTTTCACCCTTCTTAAAGCCTCCCAAATGAAATGATCAAGTAAGTTGTGATTATTAAATAATACAAAATGTCAGCAATTATAAAAATAAAAGTTTTATTAAAAGTTATAATTTAGCAATAATTAACACATTTCGGTGTCAAAAGAAGATGAAAGGGATGTGTGTTATTAAAACAAGCGATGAAATAATTAAGTATTTATGAAGACGGGTGTTTTAAAACCAAAATAGGGTAAAATCCCTGATAAAAATTTTCAAAATAATTACACTGTTATTTGAAATTGAAGAAATAAATGGTAACGATGGCTATAAAATCTACATACAGGAAAACCTTCTATAATAAAGTTATACAAGACTTTGCTTTGCTTTCCGCAAAAACATACATTCCCACCTTAACCAAAAGAAAAAAAACTTTGAAACTATTTATACCCACCACAAAAAGCAACAATAAAACTCCATAATCTATGTACATTCAACAATTGAATTCAAATCGTGCTCTATGAGCCAGCCGCTGATTGGTCGCCGTTTAACCAATGGGATCGTTTGCATTCATAGAGCTGACGCACATGCGCTGGTAATGTCAAATAGGGGAGTGAACTTTACTTTTTTTTGAGCAAAGATCATTGAAGTTTTATTTCTTTTGCTTTGTTGAAGGTTCTGTAAGCTGAATGTAATCTTAAGTTGGAGTTTCGTATGCGTGTAAGATAGACGTTTAACTTTGCGTACCATATAATATTTCAGCTTTACATGATTATATTATACAGAGATCTTCAAAAGCAATGTTTTCTGTCTTACCCTGGCTTATTTTTTAGGATTTTTTGCAGGATTTATTGTAAACTTGAATTAAAAAAAAACATTGAATTTCGCACCCACACAATTAACCAGCGTTAACTATATCAAAAATGGATCCTTAAAAACTTCTTTCTCATGCAAAAAAATCTCATCGGCATCAAATTAACACTATAAATGACACTTATAATGATAGCTTATCATTCTGCCAACGATCTTGCCAAAGAATCGCGCATGACATTGCACTCTTACGCATGACATTCCACATGTCAAATCTGACATTTGACATGTGGAATTAAGACGTTACGTTTAACTGTTAAAAAGTCGACGGAACCTGATATTACGTTCACACGTTTCGTTGATTTTAATTATACAGCGGTGTGTTTTAATAAAATTGTTAGAAGTTCTTAGTTTTTGGTTCGGTTTTTTAAAAATTATAGAGTTTGTTATTACATTTTTAGCTATTCATTGCTATTAAGTTTTTTTTTTAAACTGTCTTATAAAAGTATAAGATGGTTTAAAAGAATTGAATTGACAAACAAGCCTACCTAGTTGGCTTGTTTGACGATTTTAAATGAATACGTAAAACCCTTTTTTAAGCACAAAGAGCTGGACTAGTTAATTTTTAATCAATATTATCGAAAAATATTCTACTGTGGAGCTTGCATTGTAATATGTTTGCAGAGTCTGCAGAATATAAAAGACCCAAGAATATGACAGGAGAAGTGAAATTTCTGATAGTTGGTTTGGTAGCACACTGAAAAGGAAAAAATTAACTATTTACTAGATTAGTCGCTGCCACTTTGTATGAGCCTAACTTAAAAGTCGGACGGAGTAGGTAATTTGTGAACTTTCAGACCAAAGTTTATATGCAATTTATATCCAGCAATAAAAGTAAAGTAAAGCAGCAGCAGTAAAGTCCAGCAATTTACATTAGTAGATTTTTATCAAAAGGGTAAAATAATCAGCATTATCCCCCCTAATACGTACCTATAGACAAACGTTGCCCTATTTCTGTTAAAAAACAATGTCATCAACCGGACACCGCTCAAAATTACCTTTTCAAACCCCTCTTCCACCTTTCACCTCAATTTCAAAGCTTTAGAGTTCACAATCGCATATTTTTTACTGTTTGATAGGTCTGGTAAGGTTGGTTTTCAAAAACATCTGCTTCATTTGCATACCCTGGATCTTGACTGATTGTCCTGCCACTCCGGGGTTGGCACCATCGATAGACTGGTTAATGCTGGATGGGGAACAAAAGCTGGTGTTGTGGGAATTGTAGGATTCGGGAAAAAAGCCACTAGGGTAATTTTTATTTACAAACTCAAAGCATTTGTTTCAATTAGACCGTTACAGGCATTTTTGAATGTCGATAATAAAAGGATGAAACTACAGTCCCAGTTACAAGGCTTAATAGCTTGTGAAAGTACTGTAGTTGCCCATTTCAGGGCGAAGAACTCTCTAGAGAATAAATAGTTAAAAAACTCCATGGACACTCTTTAAAAATTAAAATTTTTACAAGATCCTGTTGTTAAATAATAATATATGTATATAACGATGTAAAAAGACGTGCGTAATAAGAGCGTTCAGAGAGATAAAACCAATAGTTTAATCGTGTTAGTTCACTTCCTTTTGTACACAATAATAAGCTAAAAATAAAAACTTAGGCCAACATAGGCAATTAAAAACAAATGTAGATAGTTACAGTAGAAAACTATGATTCAAATACTGTAGTATCCTTTATGTATGAATATGAAAAACAATTAATATCAAAATTATGTTTAAAATGTACATTTCATCCAAAGTTAGGCAACTAGCAAGTCACAGAAGTTACATGATAATTTTCCTTTAGCAGTAAAATAAAGGAACTACGCGTAGCGGCTTACAAAACGAACGTCGAGTCTAGATTTTCACTGAAAAAAAAGGTTCAGAAACAGCAGTGGATAGTTGCATACTTCTTCATCATCTGCCTATACTTTTTCCAACTATGTTGGGGCCGGCTGCCAATCTAACCGGTTGTAGCTGAATACCAGTATTTTACTTGGAGTGACTGCCTATCTGTACTTCACAACCCAGTTAGTACTCGGTAATACGATATCCCTTGAACCCCGAACACGCTATGGTCATACTAAACTTTAATTTTCCTAAATCTTGATGCTGCAAATCCAACCCTCAAATTGATTTTGAGACGATTATGAAAGTAAGAAACTCATATCCCCAAAAATATTTACCTGATTCTTATCATGATTCTTGTAAACTTTTGAAAATCAGCATGTATTCTTTAGTTTTGTTAAACTGAGTAGTTATTTAACAAATTAAGTTTATTTTAGAATATACAAAATAAGTAGAGTTTCTTTTTTTTTTTTTTTTTCTTTTCCTTCAAGAACTCTCTTATCTATAAAAAGTTAAAGTGATAAGTTGAGTAATAGTAATAACTTATACGACTTTTATTCTGTCTAAAGTTAGATTTCCAAACTTTACTTTCTTTAACGGTTGTTACTACGTAAAAATTCTTGTGTATTGCATAAAAATAGTTTCCATAAGTAGTTACTTATATTCAAGTATAACTTTAACTTGGCAATAAATCAGGGTTCTTGTAATCAATAAGATTATACTGATTATGGATTGTGAAAAGTGTGTGATAGAGTTTCATTTGTGTTTTGAGAATCAGGGTCCTGATTAGGTGTGTAAGTGGAAAAGTTAAATATTTGTACGGGTAAAGGAAAACAACAAAGTTTTTAAACATAATTTGTATATTTACACATGAAAAAACATTTTGAAGCTACTTATAATTACATAAACAATCTACAATCTATTTAATAACAATTTTTAATACTGTTTCAAGCTCTCGTATTGACACGTACTCAGAAAAGTGACAAACTTTATAAAAAAACGCAGAAATTTTGTAAAGGAAGAAAACATTTTCTTTACATGATTTTTTTAAACAATATAAAGTGGTAACTTAATTAATACTTACAAACATTAATAATCTTTGAGTTAGTGTTTTTACTGGCCACAGGCAAAACTGAACTCACAAAAATATTTGAATCTTCGGTAACATTTTACGAGACAATCAAACTTAAACCTAAAAAATACAAAATAATATATACAATGTTCTACGTTATGTCACTTCAATGAGTATTAAAAATGTACACTTTAATGGCTGAAAATACGAGTGAAAAACATAATACTTTCACAGGTAAAGATGAAAATCTAGGACGAACTAACTAAAGATCTAATGCTAAATCGGTAGGACGGATTACACTGGTGAGATGTGCTTATTAATTAATTCTAGACTTTGTTTACACTGGCTAATTTTAGACCTAGGTGTGCTAAACTAAGGGGTTTAAAAGTTTCACAAAAATATTTCTGAAAAAAAAACACTCAAATAAAAGTTTGAAATAACTTTATAATAAGTTGCAATAATGACAAACGACTGAATTCCATTTATATTATTATGGCTCTTATTTGAGCCTTCTAATACAGGCATTGTTTGCCTAAATGGGGGCTCCAAACACATGTAATGTAATACCTAATTAGCACAATAAACTATTTTGTATTTGTATTTTGTATTTGTATTGTATTTAATCAAATCGTAACCTACTAAAAGTTACTTTCTTTCACTAATTATTTTGAATTTACGATTCAATGTAAACAGTGTCTTTAAGTATAAGAAAAAGGAAAAAACTTATAAACACGTAATGTACAAAAAATAGTAAGCGTAAGATTTAAAACGTAACACGATACAGAAACTCGACACTTTACAAGTTAATTTTGAACTCGGAAAACTTGAAGCAGATTAACCTAAGTGGTAACGAGTATTACGGTACTTAAACTTAAAATAAATATCCCTGTAGTTAAATCTAATTTGGCAAATAGCGGCGGTATGTGGTGCAACTTACTGGAGTAGTTCATACAGTGCTGATATGTAGGTTTGTGCCATTTGAAGGGTTTCGTACTTGGAGAGCTGACGATCAGCGCCCAGAGAAGGAAGGTGCCCTCGAAGTCTGTCAAACGCCTTATTCAAATTCTGCATCCTCCGCCTCTCCCTCGCATTTGCAGCTAAGCGTCTCCTTCTCAACACCGCGGCACTGGTCGCTCGTCCACGTCTCTTCCCTGACTCCAGAACTTCATTATCTTCAGCACTGTCTTCCAGAACGTCTTGCGACAATCCTCTGTACGCGATGTGTGACGAATCTTGATTGATGCTCCCATCAATAGAAGGGGTCGGCTCCAAACTAGACCTCCCAGAGTCGGGAGATCTCGGCCAGGTTAGATAGCACTCCTCAGTTGAATATTCCATCAGCACGTCAGACGCGAACATGTCCTTCTCGTAGACAAGTCGGTGTCCGTAAGTTTCGGCGGTCATTTTCGCTCACGATTGGTACAGGTGCGTACGATTCGGTGTCCCACAGGGGTCTACCGTGGGCGCCTACCTGTGTGGCTTATATAGGCTCCCTGTTTGTGCGAAAAGGTTCGTCGGGATAGGCTGTGGGGGTGCGAGAGGGACGAGAGAGGTCCCGAGAGGGTAATTTAAGGCCAATCATCATTAATTATTTCCTCCCTCGGGCGCCGTGCATTGTAGGTAGCGTTTGACTCTGCGACTGTGTTTTTACAGCACAATGCTTGTTGTTAACCTTGTAACTATTCAATGTTTTGTTAATACATAACATTGTTGTACGTACATGTCAATTATTGATGTTGATAAAGTCGTATAAAGATGTAACTTCGTTTTTTGAGGTGGTTTAATAGTGAAATTGACTATACTTTTTAGTTCTTGAAGAAGAATCACTTTGTAATTTCTTTTAGGTGAACATAAAATAGAATAGAATAGAATATATTTTTATTGTAAAATGAGAGAAGAATATAGAATGAAGAGTTGATTGAAACTGTCCTTTTTTGAATGGACACATATTATCTTCACTGATTTTTTATATGCTGATGAAAATGAGGACTTAAAATAATCAATTTGATTCTATGGCTACGTTTCTGTTCTGATAGAATGGCGAGAAGCTTCCAATTGTAGGTATTCATATACCTAATTATTACAAATACAACTAATTATGAAAATTCCTTTAAAATTATGGCAAGCTCTCTTCTTATTTACTTAGTACCAAAAATGTTTGTTTTTGCCAAAAAAAATCTAATTAGCCCGTCAGATAGATTTCCAAAAAAATTGGACACATATTTTTTCTTTTTACACGTAAACAAACAATGAAGACGGATATAGTGCTTTGAAAACTAGTGGGACGTCATATTGCGATACATTAGTATGACATTTTTTACCGGCAAGTGACGTCACAAGCCCCCAATCAAATCTTTGACGCGTTTTATCTTCGTCAATTTTTAATTATTTGATAAAACAACAAACACGTCTCCAATATTTTTCGATAATCTAACAGACGGAATAATTAGAACAATATTTTTTTAGTAAGGAAACATTCCTATTGTTTGTTTTACATAAACATAATATATTATGAAACGTCAAAAGATAGGTTGGTAGTTTGCTATGGAAAAGAACCGGCAAGAAACTTCACAGTTGCTCTTCTAAAAAATGTTATTCATTTTGTTTTTATCAATAATAATAATAAAATGTTTATTTTTAAACGTTACAGTAATTATTAAATCTAAACACAGGGTAACATTTGTGAGAGACTGGTGCCCGAAATAGGCATACAATACCTGTGTTACGGGTCACCAGGCCCCCAAGATTTTCAGGTATAAAACTAATTTAGATTACTAAACTTAATAATTAATGCGTGATGATTTACTTAAAAAATTGATACAGACAATGTAGTTATTAAAATATAAATAAAATCAATCAATGTGCCTTATCAGTACCTACTCAATTAATTAACTGCTTTGTTGATCTAGGATATTATAAGATCCTGGTTATTAGGTTTTTCCTACAAGAATTTCAAAAACAAAATCAATGGGACTATAATAATAGAAAATTAAAGGGAAATTAATAAATAACTGCAATTTGGACGTTTCCACAGCTTTTTTTCCCATCGATGTGTTCCCAGATCATACATCTTAATTCATGCCCATCCTCGTGGAATACCAGGCAGGAGTGAACCAGTCACCACTCGACACCGTCCCAACTCGGGAACCAAACCCGCGATACTTTTCACGAGATGCACCCACTGGGTGAAACTCAAAACTTTCGTGTTGGTGGGCTCGTTGGCACGCGAAGCTGGAAGGTTGGATGCGGTATTTAATGGGTGGCTACATATTTATTAAATGTGAGTAAGTTTCTTGTATATTTCTGAATCTATGATAAATAGAAAAGCTCTGCATTCCTCATGTTATATGCATGTAAACGCACATAATTATGCAAGTGAAATAGACTTATTCTATTTTTTAACTATAAATAAATAAATACTGCTTAGTTTTGTCAAAAAAATTCTTTAAACTCTACTAACTAAACTAGAATTTAATTCAATTTTGAATTTGACAGAAATGTCTGGAAATTATTTCCCATCTCATACAAACATTGATTACTTACATATTTTATTTTATTTATTTAGGAAAATTAACAGTTATACATTAAAATCTTACTCTAACTAATAGATTTTTTTTTTTATTAATTATTATTATTTATTATTTAATTCATCATCATCATCATCATTCTCCTGTCCTTATCCCAATTTATTTGGGGTCGGCGCAACATGTCTTCTTCTTCCATACTTCTCTATTTCTCGTCATGTCAGCAGTCACCTCCTTTCTAGCCTTTCTATTATTTATTATTTAATTGACTCACAATATTGGATCTGACAATGCGTACAAATCTTGATTGCGAAAAGTTAGATACCGCATCAAAACTACAATGCTCTTACATCATGTCTCTTCATCCGCGTACCCCCGGTGTGGTCCAATCATTTTCACAACTCGCCTCCCGTACGCAAATCACAGCTCCTTGATGGAGGCTTTCACTGACCTGACCTAGCTACTGGTCCCTTGTTAAACTGCCCTAACAGTTCCTAACTATTTACGATTAAAAAAAAACATGTTTGGGTTCCATGAAAACTGTGATTTACGGCATGACAATGGCTGAGCTGTATTGATTTTTATGGTCACTGGTTTAAAGCTTGCATTCATTTATTTTGGCTCCAGAAATAAGTCTGTTATTAAATGAAAGATACGAGAGTAAATAGAAAAAGTAGTTAAAAATAACAAGCGTTTTTACATGTTCAATTTTTTTCAATTTTTAATGTAACTGCATGCGATACAGATTAATGCAGTTACTTACCGCCGGATCAGCTAGCTAGGTTATTAAACAAATAATATTAGGAAAACTGTTAAACGACATCATGGGAATAAATCGTTTTGAAAAAAAAACATCTTGTTCTTTGATAGGTATCTTAAATACTTCTCCCTCTCCTTTTTGTATTTTGCGCCTGAAATTTTTTGAAGACTTTGTTCTTGCCTACCGTTCATAATGTCAGCCCCAATCACAACAAACAAATGCCTAGACCTGTACCCACCCTCGACAAAAAACTAGCTTGAACATAAATAAATTCCCAAACCCCCATGAGGTCAAGAACATTGTTTTTTTCACCGATCATTTTACACGTCATTAACCCTTCAATGCGGCTCGGATTTCGCGACCCATAAAAAATGCCAAGGGTCTACCGTACCCTTGTCTTTTTGTCTTGCTTTAATGAAATTACTTAATCTGGATAGTTAGTTTGATGATCGTTTGTTTGGATTAAGTTGTAATGCGATTTTTTGAATAATAAAAGCATGTTTTGGATAATCTTTTGTTGTGAAAGGTAATTTTAGATAATTTTAGCTTTTATTTTTTATTTTGGACTGCCTCGTTGGTCTAGAATAGAATAGAATAGAATAGAATAGAATAGAATAGAATAGAATAGAATAGAATAGAATAGAATAGAATAGAATAGAATAGAATAGAATAGAATAGAATAGAATAGAATAGAATAGAATAGAATAGAATAGAATAGAATAGAATAGAATAGAATAGAATAGAATAGAATAGAATAGAATAGAATAGAATAGAATAGAAGATGTTTATTGTGGCCGCAAGCGCGACTGCTGAGCTTGAGGTCCTGGGTTCGATTCCCGGGTCGGGCAAAGTGTTATTGGCTTTTTCCACCAGGAATTTATCAGTAACAGCCACGGAGTCTGGATTTGTGACCGGTTGATGGCAATAGGCTCGTCCCCTATTACATGGGACTTAAACATAACTGGCAAAATGTGGGTGTACTATTAGTTACACCTCTGCCTAACCCTTGGGGGATTACAGGCGTGATGTAATGTTATTTGAACATTGTAATTTTGGCCAAACGAATGTTTGAAACTTTACAAATACAAAAATTTTTAAGGTTAAGGCTTGTATTCACGCCAATGACCTTGTGCATACAAACTACCTCTCTCGGTCGTAGATACGGACTCTAAACGGACGCGTTTTTCATTTATTATAATTAAAATAATACATGTTTTTAAAAAGTAACAAAACCAAATTATTTTCCTTTGTATTTCAAAGCAGTAGATATTTTTTTTATATTATTTTGTTAAAAAATGAAGGAGTAAAATGGTTCCATTCAACGATTTGGAGGTGATTTTGTGGATTTTTTTTCTTATTATGTGATACCGATACAAAAATTGTGGCTAAACCAAATTACGTGTCATATCATGTAGATTACTAAAAAAATTTCTCAGATGTAATTTCTCTGTAAGTGCCGGTGAAAAACCGCTTCATCTGCACGCTGTTTTTAAGCTTTTTCGAGAGAGGACCCTTAAGTGTAAGTTTTATTGTTTTTATCTATAGTATAAATTATAGTTCGTTGTATCTAAAAGCCACAGTGAAGTAAATTCCTAAAATTATAAAAGCACAAGTGATTTTTTATTTCCCTTAAAAGTTGAAAACAAATCCTCGCGCAAGTACGATATTTCCTCAAAAATTCTGCTTTTGTCTTCTTTTATTTTTCCTCCCTATCCTATTTCAATGTTTACCGGTATACAATAACAAAACGAACCAACAAACGTAACGGAACACCGTAACAAGTTGACTGTGAAAAATTTTATTAACAAAAAAGTTACAAAAAAAGTTCAAAAAGTAACAGAAACGATCCCATTGGTAACGGGACCGCGATGCAAGGGTTGGTCCCGTTACAGGAGATGTGCCTTCGTTCCGGACTCACTTCCGATTGGGTTCTTGTAATTACTGATTAACTGTCAAACGGTATTTCTACACCATTATAAGCTATGAATTCGAAAAGGATTCGTTAAACTTGAAATATTTAATAAAAACTCGCTAGTTTAAAGGGATAAGCGAGTTCAGTTGTAGGCCGCGAATTAATATTAGGTATCTTACTTGGTGTAATTTATTCCAACACCACAGCTCTCAAATAAATGTGAAAGAAAACATCATGAGGAAACTGGCATGTTCTAAAACAAAAGCATGTGACGTCCACCGACAGTCCAACACCCACACCCTCATGGTGGATACGGGGTGGTCATATGGACTATTACCTCTTGCAGAGAAAAGCTCTAAACCCCAGCAGTGGGAACCTTACTACCTTACTAACTATAATTATAACCTTACTATCTAAAAATAAAACCGACTTCAAAAACACAAAAAAGTGAAAAATAACTTTAGCTTCTGAAGTCGGTGACTTTTGTTTGTTTTATTCAATTTTTTTGTCACCGACTTCAGAAGCTAAAGTTATTTTTCACTTTTTTGTGTTTTTGAAGTCGGTTTTATTTTTTGCAAAAAAGTTTTTTTATTTTTCCATTTTTAGTTGTAATATCCTTTACAAATATTTGATATTCATTAATTTTACGTTGTTAACAATACATGTCACGGTAATAGGCTTATCCGCAATAAAGTGGAACTTAACATACCTAACTCTCGAAATCTGGGCGTCCTGTACACATCTGCGTACCCCGTCAGAGCATACAGGCGTGATGGTAAGTTAAGATGTTGCGTAAACAATAAACATCCAAGCGATTGCAGCAATCACGACAGATTTGCCTTCTATTTTTGAAGAGTTCTATTGTATATCTCCGATGATCAGGATCAGATCTTCACCAAATTTAAATGGGACCACCTCAGGAGTATACTCTTTCAAATAAAAAAAGAATTTTGAGAATCGGTTCACAAATGGAGGAGAAATCAGGTAACATACATAAAAAAAAAAAAAAATACATACACACGAACATATAACCTCCTCCTTTTTTGAAGTCGGTTAAAAATAATAAACGGAAGCTGAACTCTAGAACAACTTAATTCCACAAAAACAAATCCCTCCACTCAGTGTGTGGCCAAACTTTAACAATCGTTGATTGATAACATTTGCATAATTTTATAACGACATAACTATAACATTTATAAATTATAACAATAAATAAATAAATGGGCCAAATTCGCCCCCTACACCGTTTAGGGTTATTATGAATATTTATAAAAGTACTTTTTATTGGAACCAATCAATTTTGCTGGATTAAGACATTATGATGTTTATCAAGTTATGTTAAGTTTTGTTGTTGATTTCTAATTTGTAGTAGGTAATAAGTAGGATTCATTTTTTGTAAAGATTGGAGTTCAAAACTTAAACTCAACTTTTCTATCGCTTTGTTCAAGTATTATCGATTCTATCGCCCGTTAACCTAACATAACATCACGCCTATAATCCCCGTAAGTTTATGCAGAGGTGAATCCATAGTATACCCATGCACATTTTGCCAGTTATGTTAACAACATAAGTTAATCACTTTTTTAATAACGTTCCGAATGATCCAATGATGATGAGATGTTTCTAGGTAAAAATACTTTTATTTTTCTTCATGGTTTTTTTTTGTATTTTTTGCATTTTATTTCAGACACGTTATACTAAGGAACACACACACAGTAAAGAACACACACACATAGACATACACACACAGTACACACACACACCACACACCACACCACAGCACCACAGATTTAGGAAACCCTTTTACCCCACACAGCGTCATCCAATGACATCACCACCACATCATTTATCAAACCAAACATAAACCACACAGGGTGACATAGAACAGGAAATCAAAATCCATAGACAAACGGAAGCTGCGCCATCTTGCCGGCGTTTACAGTTAAACACAAAATGATAGAAGTTTAGCGAAATTATAGAGCGGCGCGATATAAAACTGTTAGATTTGACGGTTTTGATGCGGTTTTTTTAAATCGTATCATTTATTAACACAGTTAATCGCCTTGGGAGGTATATTTTTGAGTTTTTTGGAAATGGTTACAATTTAAATCGACGACATTGTTCTTGTCGGTGAAGATGGACCTGAGATCCAGAGTAGATTGGAGAAGTGGCAACAGAGGCTGGAGAATGTAGGCTTGAAAATCAGTAGAACTAAAACCCAATACATGTTCTGCGATTTCGGCGGTCTCTCCAGCCCTGAACTCATAGCGCTAGATGGCGCGTTTCTTCCGGTCTGCTCCGACTTTCGGTATCTCGGTTCACTCGTGCAAAGCGACGGCGAAATAGACCGTAGTGTTAAGCACAGAATTAACACGGGATGGATGAAATGGCGGCAGGTCACGGGAACAATCTGCGACTCCCGCTTTCCCCTTAAACTAAAGGGGAAGATTTATAAAACAATGGTTAGACCTGCTGTCTTGTATGGATCAGAATGTTGGGCCACAAAAGGGATGAATGAAAGGCATTTGCATGTGGCTGAGATGAGAATGCTTAGGGGGATGTGCGGTGTTACACGAATGGATAAAATAAGGAATGAGTACATAAGAGGAAGTCTGAAAGTGGCGCCGGTGACTGAAAAGTTGTGTGGAAATCGGTTGTCGTGGTATGGGCATGTGATGCGGAGGAATGAGGAAAATGTTGTAAGGAAGGTTTTAAATATGAATGTGGAAGGATATACGAGTAGAGGAAGACCAAAGAAACGATGGATGGACTGTGTTAAAAATGATATGGTAAAAAAGGAGGTGTCTCATGAGATGACGAGAAACAGAGAAGTATGGAAGAGGATAAGACATGCTGCGCCGACCCCAAATGAATTGGGATAAGGGCAAGAGAATGATGATGGTTACAATTTAAATCGAACTTAGATTGTTTCCTAGTATTTGTTGGAGAAAATTGACTTTTTAGTTTATTATGCCAGCACTGGTCTTACTCTATTTACAAAGATCTAAATAAGATAAATTACTTGTTTAGATACAGACTATTCCATAGTTTATTTTACGTGTATTTTACTTTGGACGTGGAAAAAGAAGAACTTTCAACACATTTACCTAGCGTAGCAGATTATTTTAACTGCCTTTTTGGTCTTGTATTCGGAAACGCTACTGCTGGTAATAATTAAGATTTGGGTTCGATATCCAGGACAGGCAAAGTGTTGTTGGGTTTTTCCAGCTACGGAGTCTTGATTCGGTGTTGGTAATAGGCTCGCCCCCTATTACTTAGGGGACTTATTAGGAACATAAACATAACTGGCGAAAATTATTTGTACTAATGAGTGAACTGCTACCCAACCCTTCGAGGATTAGAGGCGTGATGTTATGTTATTAATAAACCTATGTCCAAGACACTGACCAGAAGTACCGATGGCACATAAGTGGCTCAATGTCACGGTGACCGACCACTGCAGGACTGGCCAGTGATTGTGTACAACGAGTGCTCATTGCACAGGAATGTCATTGTGTGCACTACATACGACAAATTGACGATAACGGGAGCAAATGGCGAGATTTAATGACTTGTTCGCTATGTCGGTAATGTGGCTATAGTTTTTGTAACGGGGTAAGTAGGAAGTTAATGTCTTAAGTAAGGCTAGATTTATAAGTGACTAAACTTGATTTTTCGATTATGTACTTTCAGTTTCAACCAGAAGACTTAAAATGGTCGCTTTAGCAGTATAATAATTGAATATTTTTTTATAGAACTGTATCATTTGAACACTAATCCTCTTTTTGGGCTTCGTCGCAGTCAGACAAGAAAGTCACAGCGCTGGTCAGAAATGACTAAGAACCATTCTGACATCTCAAGTATTTTATTATATTAGTATCTTTTTATTTTATCATAAACACTTCTTACATTACAGGGAATAATCAAGGAAGTAATCTGTAAGAGATTTCGTCCATGAGTAATACATGGAAAAATTCTTAAAGAAATGACCACCTTTTTTTATTTTTTTTGGGGGTCGGAAATCATCAAATAGGGGTCCCGCTCTTGGGCAGAGCGAAAGGGAGGGTCAGACTTCTACTGACTAAAAACCACCCATTTTCCTTCTTAGCCCTTCATGTCGAGGCCGCGGTATCTCTTGCGAACAACCCGCAGAAATGACCAACCTAAGGTGACCCATTTAAGATTAAATAAAAAATTACAAAGAACATTTTCAAGGCAACACAAAATATACATCCTTTTCATGTCCTTCATTTTGACCCACTGTTTAAAGACCCAGAGCTCCTGGCAAGCCCTAAACGTTTTTCTTTCAAAACAGTTAAGTTTCGTAACTGAACAATACTAAATAAAAGAAATTGATTATGTTTGTATGAATGCCAAGACACGCGACCAAGAAAACTGAATGCTGTTGCAAAAAGCCCCTGTTATATCATATTTAGGTCTCTGAGTCCCTACCACGAACGCGCGTCATAAATGTTGCGTAAATTTAAAAGATTTTAGAAATTAACTATAATGTATTATTTTATAACTCCCTTTTTTATTTTTTAACAAATTTAAATATTTCTTAAATAAACATTAAGAACGGAGCGAGTATTTTCAATTTAAAAAATAGCTTGTTTAAACCAAAGAGATTGAAAAGAGTCAAAGAGCCAATATTAGGAGTATTGTTAATTATCAAAAAAATATAAATTTTTACATACGAATGCTATCTGAAAAGCTGATGGGACTAGATAGACTTTGGTCTAAGCGTTTTTAGTTTATTACATAATTATGCCTCGCGTTCGTGCTAAGCCCGCTGGTCGAGGCTTACAATGTTGCAAGCTTTAAATCTTTTGCATATTTGTATGAAAAGAAAACAATTTCCTTTTAAAATAAGTAGCAAAAGTAGTGTTGCTGTGTTGCGACAGGTATTGAGCCAAGGGTGAGGCTACTGAGGCAGCGGGGGCGCGAAGATACAACTTCATAAAATAAATCTTCAAATACCAATAAATTAACCCATTACATTTTTTTTACGGGACGAGCCCTCCACACTATTCCCAAACCACTGTAACTCCTGTTAGCCAGAATCAACAGTGGCGACCACAAGAAAAGCGCCGAGACAATGAAGCTCGACGAAGTCCCAGAGAAACGATTTAACTGCCTTGGGTCCCGCAACGAAATTATTCAGAAAAGAATAGCGGAGGAGTAGGTAAAACATAATTTCCACTTCCATACCATCACCACACACACACACACATACATACACACACACACATACACACTCCACACATCACTCACACTCACCACTCATCACTTCATACTTTCTTCTTTCCATATCATCAGGAGACAGAACAGAACAAGGCCAATAGGCACACAGGGACGTATACAACTGCGAAAATCCCACGGATATTATTGTCATTAATATTACTGGGTCCTAAGTTGTGAGCTGTTACATTTGATTACAATAATAGGTATGACAAAAATGCATGAACGCACGGAAATTTGTTCTAGTTTCTACAAGGTAACTCAGGATAACTCAGGATGTAACTGGTACACTATTCAACATATAACGTTCAATCTGCCAAAGACTACACTCCCATAAAATGTGATGTGCAGATTGTTCAAATTCGCAGTCAGATGTAGTAACAGCGCTAGCTGTTTTCGGTACTCATACGATCAACTATTGGGACCCAAATTTGTTGAATACTTAATTTTTTTTAATTTAATATTTTGTGCATTTTAACATTTTATGGAACACATGAAAGGAGTATACAATGTAAGGATCGTGTTGTACTGTGATTTCTGCTTACACGTAGTCAAGTTTAAGAATAGAAAAAGGTATGAAAATCGCCTATTTCTCTTTTGTAAATCGCTATAAACATATCTCAGTCCACTACCTGACCCATTACGAGACAGCATCAACCCAACCGGAGGCTTTACACAGATCTTTTGTATTGGATCCCATGGAATACCATGAAACGGGAGCACGCTTTGTGAGGTACAATGGTATGGTCAAATACTGGTCGAATATGAGGTCATCATATTACGTTTGGCTTGATTTTTTTGTTCCATGGCCTGCCGTGTACAAAGCAAAAATGTGGCAACCAGCAAATTGTGAACGTTACACAAAACCTGGGTTTGCGTGGAGGTCTAAGTCCCCCTCCCCACACAAAGTGGAGGCCCTTGTCTTATCAGGGTAACAATGACGCAACAACTTCTAAGTTGTAGACAAATCATGGTCCCGAGGAAAGGCACGGTTGGCGTAGTAGCTGTGCAAATGACTGCTGCGCTGCGTGTCGCGAGTTTGATTCCCGTACGCAATACATATTTTATGACCTACACATAATTGTTGCGGGTCTGGCTGTGTGTATATTATTTGAGTAACCACCCACGATATAGTGGATATGTACATATTATATCCATATCAAGTGGATGGCAAAGTTTATAAAAAAAACTATTTCTAAAATGGTAACGTAAATGCCATCGTTACGTAGATGAAAAAACCATTTTATAATAGATCGAGTGCATTTAGGTGACGTGATCTATCAAATAACCTCAAAAAAGTTGCCATATATTAAATTCAATATCATTTTAATGTAACCCTTTACGCCCTCCAGCATTTTACAAGAATCAAACAACCAGAAGATTAGATAAACATTTGGTTATCGATTATTTTAATAACACTAAATCACTTTGATCCATCACAATTATGTTTTTATAACCAAACGAAAGTGTTGATTTTCCCCTTAGGGGACAATTCACACCTCGATCTGACGAAACGTATTAAATCACGTTACGTTTGCGTCATTACTCCCTACAGATTTCAATAGATTGTGTTAGAAAACGTTCAGGGAGTTTTATACAGGTTTAGAGAGTATGAGGTTGTGGCAGTTGCTGAAAAGTAAAAGAGTTAATTTAAATGAATTTAAAATATCTAATTTTGTACACGGGAGCTAGATTATAATAAAATATACAAACAAGCTCAACATTCTGCTGTGTTTATTTAGTATTTTAGTTTATTTGCATAAACACACTTATCCTTAAGTTAAATAAATAAGTTTTGAAACACAAAACGAATCACGCAAAGAGCTACGCATTTTTTCGTAGCCAAAATATTATTCGTAGACCGACAATATTGTCGTAGCTCGTAGCATTGTCGCACAAAATGTTTGTCACAACTTGTGTATTGTGGGAATGTATTTTTAGTGTAGATGGTCGACCACGGTTGTCCTCTGAACATCACTATGAATATTAAAATTTCTTCAGACGATAAATATTTTCTTGTTTCATACACGTGATTTTTTCAGTAGTTAGGTTCTAGTTTTTGAACTATTATTTTTTTTTAAATCCAATACGGCACAGCATTACTGTAGATGACTTTGTTTATTGAAACTGATCTCGTGATCAATTACTGTTGGCCATTTGAGTTAGGTTCCCAGTTCAGGCTATTTATTAAGTTTCCATCGGGAACTTCGTCTAGTTAATGTTAATAGAATCGCCCTTATCAGGTAGGATTTTATACTTCTCAACCGGGGAATTGTGGATGAAGAATAGTTCACCTCTGCTTAACCCTTTAGAAGAAAGATGTGTTACTAAAATATTATATCAATTATCTCAGGCTGTCCCAGCCGGGCTACGGGTTGTTCGAAGAGATACCGCGGCCCCGGACACAAAGGGCTAAGAAGGAACATGGGTGGTTTTTAGTCAGTAGAAGTCTAACAGCGGGAGGAGTCATTTGATGATTTGCCACCCTCCAAAAACAAGGCTATCCCAGCCCATGGCCAGACATAGACCTTTCACAAGCTTCACAACAACACCCTGTCCGCGACCTTGCAAAAATGCACGCCTAAGAAAACTTTACAAAAGTAATTTGCCGAGGAATTGTAAAAAATATAAGTAAAGACTTTATCCACCCTGAATTCCCAACTCCAGATCTCTGACCTTACCTTCAAACTACACAAAACGGTACAGTTGCCCTTGCCACAGGTAAAAGTATATTAATGAATATTGCCACTTATTTCCCAAGGATGTACAGCTCACGCGATCCCCACAAAAGAAACTTTTGAATTCAAAAAACTTGGTGGTTTTTGTGCCAAAGCCAAATGAAGGTATTCATTTGGCTACAGCCTGTGTAATGAAAGACTTTAGGCCACAGTTTGTGCAGTAAAATTGGAGCAAGTATCGATGTACTTGCTTCATCCGTATTCAAACATGGTGTGGATGCAAAAGTACTAGGTGCATGATAATTTTGATTTATGTTCTTTCTCCAAAATCAGCTTACTGATATATTATGTCTTTTTTATGTATTATTATTATATACTTTTTTATTATTGATTTGTGTCTGTAGTCAATCGTAATATTGACTCACACCTTACTATTGTATCGAGTCTGGTTCTTCTAACTAAACAGACAGATGTGTTGCTGGGGAGTTTGTTCCGCCACTTCTTCTTTCCAGCAAAAACACTAGAAAGTGTCGAAGGGTGGGCGTTTCGGGGGACTGTCACTTGTAAACGAGTAAAGTAAATTTTGATGTTCGAAAAGTGCTGATTATCAGCCTAGTTTGAATAAATGACTAATATAATTTCCTCCTTCGGTCACAGCGGCCAATTTTAGTAGAGAATATCCATCGGCGAGATGTGTACAAGTGTGTGCGGTGACATAGGTGCACTTTCTATTCCTTTACTCTAATAGTACGATGGGAAGGTAATCCAACACGGCCGGAGAGAGATCAGGTGTAGAACCAACGGCTTACCGTGGTTTTAAGCGTATGTCAGTAAATATATGAAAAGAGTACTTCTAATAGGGATGGCCAAAGTCCATTGGTAAACTTACTACTTACATGCACAGAATAGATTTCTATATGACAAAGTTTTAATTGTTAGATTTGCTCTACCGCATCAAAAAAACGTTCGCGTGTCTGTTTTGTTCACAATCTGAAAATCTATGAATTATTCGGTATGTGAGGAACTCGTGTAAATACTTTTTCACGCGTCTGTTTGGTGACATCTAACAATTTGAATGTTTTCCAATTGGTTTTGTAATCGTTTATGTCTTTTGTATTGGCAGGAATTTATTATATGTATCGATGAATTTATACAATATTTATAGAATAGGTACGCGTGTCTCTATTATGTTGATTTCCGTATCTGACTTAGGTCCTTGAGATTTGAGCTTATAGAACACCGAACAAATACTTCAAAAACTGCCTGTCATTCGACTGCCGACGAACCCACACGAACGGATCCTCCCATAATTGTTCCTAATACGGAAACTAGAGGAAACTATGCAAAAATCATAACTGCAATAATTATGACAAACAAAAAACAAGACAAAGGCACCGCACGCACTAATATGACAAATAGATCAAACAATAGGCGCACCGCAATCGGCGCGGGCGCAGCCTACCGCAAAGATTTAAGAAAAAATATGTCTTTGTCGCTAACCGCAAAAAGGTATATTGCAAACACGTTTTTTTTGGTATTGTTTTAACGTGTCCATTCCAAAATAGACCCTGTTATAGGCGGTGAGGATTGAAATTCGCTGACGTTGTGACTTTGCAAAAATTTTGTGCGAAATTTGACCACAATTTTTAGTAACATTGAGTTTGATCAATTTTGAACTTTAGCCAGTTGGGACTCGGTTTATGGTAACTGTAAACGTAACTTTGTAAATCACAGATAATTATAACGCTTCATAAAGCAAACATCAATTTGTCATAGAGTAGAAAAAAAAAAACAAATTAGAATAGTTTCTACAGTTATTACAAAAATATTGGTTTTAATAACTAATATTAGGATAATATTTGTTTTGGTGAACTTGGGTAGTATTTTAGATAATTACGCAAGGGATGTTGGTTTAGAACTTTCGAAGATTAGCGGGTTTTTTTCATAGAAATACGTGTTTTGAAGATTTTGACTTGTGCTCAGTTTATTCAACAGGAAATATATTATAAGGCCCACGTATATCCACTTCAGCAGCAGTGGTGGCCCAGTGGTTGCGGCCCCGACTTACGAAGTCATGGGTTCGAACCTAGGCAGGCGGATTACTTTCTGCAATTTATTTCATTTCCACTGCTCTCAAAAACGGTGAAGGAAAACATCGTGAGGAAACCGGCATGTCTTAGAACCAAAAAATTCGAAGACATGCGACATCTACCAACCCGCACTGGGGCCGTGTGGTGGATTATAGCCCATCCCTCTCCTAGAGAGGAGCCCTGAGTCCCTGCAGTGGGAACATTATAGGCTGATGATGATGATGATTTCCATTTGGCAGAGTAGTATTAAAAGCGCTGCTTTTATGTACAAACACATAATATCAACATAGTAATTCAGGTGATTCCTGCGTTACTCGTTGCTTTTTTAAAAACAATTAATTTTATTCGGATAGTTGATAATATGCACCTATTACAAGGAATCATCCTGCTTTCTGGACTCCAAGTTAAAATTCCGGACAAGTCTAGAAAATTCCGGACGTATGACAACCATATTATATAATAAATACCTACCTCGAAAGCGATAGGCATAAGGTCTTATGGAAAATCCTATGATTGAAGATATTGATAGTATTTCCTTTTGAGTACCATAAGTTCTAAGACAAATTAGGTATCAAAAAGCAAGGTTAATTTAATTTGAAACCCAATATCTAAAAAACAAAGATCACCTAAATATTTTTTCTGCTTAACACGACTTGAGCAAACAAGCTCGTCGGTGATTAAGCCTGATTATTGGGTGCGCCTTCGATTCCCGATTATAGATATTTTTCGGTTAGAATTTGGCGGTTAGCAATATAGTTTTGGCGTGTAATAATGAATTATAGTTTGTCGGTTTGTTTGTTTTCGGTCAAATTTGTTTTTTTATTCAGTAAAAAATATGGAAGGCTGCACTTTTGATCTTTTTTTTTTAATTGGGACAAGCCCGCCACACTATTCCCAAACCACTGTAACTCCTGTACTTTTGATCTTATTAAACTTAATTGGTAGGACTTGTGGTAAATGGAACCATGCGTAAGTAACCGCACAAGATAAAAAAAAACTTATTAGCCTTTTCCCAACTATGTGACTGTGAATGTAATGTTTCATTTAATTAAATTTAAGGTATGCACGAAAAATTTGCACGCTTATAATGTTAAGCAAAAACATGTATGCTCTGTGTCTAATTTTTGTACCATCTTTTATACCATGTTTTTATGCAATTAAATATTCTATTCTATTCTATTCTATTCTATGTTAGGGTCGGCTTCCAGTCTAACCTAATGCAGCTGAATACCAGTGCTTTACATGGAGTGACTGCCTATCTGACCTCCACAACCCAATTAGTACTGGGTAATACGATACCCTTCCTACAACCAGTTTAAGGTTGTCAGCCACCCGTCGAGGCTGCGGGTCGTTCACAAGAGATACCGCGACCTCGACATAAAGGGCTAAGAAGGAACATGGGTGGTTTTTAGTCAGTAGAAGTCTGACACTCCCTTTCGCTCTGCCCAAGAGCGGGAGGGGTTATTTGATGATTTTGCACCCACCCAAAAAAAAAGGAAAATGTTGTCAGCCTGACGTGTGCATGGAGGAAGCTTGGTATGTAATGGGTGGTCGCCCATTCACAGAACAATCTAGCCAAGCGCGGATCAAGCCTCGAGGTTCTCAAGGACAACGAAACATTCAGGGTAGTTAAAATTCCTAATGTAAGATCTTAGAATTTTGAGATCAGATATGAAGAAATTCGATTTTAATAACACACATGAATCGATCAACGACGAAGATCAAAATTTTGGATGTTTCTCGAGAATAACTCTAATATTTATATTCTCTACAAAATATATCTCACCTCGTATCATATTTTCACCAGCTTTGTTGCTTATCGGCTGGGTTTTGTTTTATCCTGTTTTATTTTGTATTCTTTTGTAATAATTTAGTATCAATACTGTGTTAAAATGGGAATGTAGCGAGTCAGCCCCGACACAAGTATTTTCAATTACTGGGGCTGTCTCAACTCATGCATATTATGTAACTTTTGAAACTCAATAAACATTTTATTTTATTATTTATTTATCGTAGCCTCGTACCAAACATTATCAAAAACAAATTTTCCCAAAATTTCATCGTAACTGACCTGACCTAACAGCCTATAATGACTTAATGCTAACCTTATGAGGCGCCAAACACATTTTTTTCTCAAAAAACAAAACATTTTACGCCCACTGTTGGTTTTACAATATTACTTAATCTGCTCGTTATAAAAATAAAATAAAAAATGGCGCCAAAACAACGCTTTGCCGCGTTTTTATGGCCGCCATCTTGAAAAAAACTATTTTATTGGTTGTGGGTGATTTTTATTGCTTGTTTCGGTCAATTTCGACTGCTGTTTGCTGTAATCATAGGTTTACTGTGAAAAAGCTAGGTTGTAAATGATTTTGGTGAAATAATGGGCAAATGCTACTAAGTAGGAGGCACCTAATCGGTATTAGGTACGTTTGGCGGTAGTAGATCTAAATCGTCTTCTTCGCGAACACTTGAAATATCTTTTAGAACGTATATCTTGGGGAAAAAATCTAAATGTTGTTGGAATTAAATTCAAGCATGTCTAACAGTTTGAAAAACGGTTTAAAAAATTACTTAAAATGTTTCAATTCTCAAGAAAAATCTGGTTGGAAAGCTTGCTGAAGAATCTCTCCTAGAAAGTCTTTGGTTAGGTCCTCAGCCTTTTCCCAATATGCATATTATTCGTTTAATCAGGCTTCAGGCCGGACCATTATTTAAAACAAATCTACCCATCCGTTGCCCTTTCACACATCGTTCCGCTGTTTTACAACCTTATTATTTAGACTTAAACTAAAGCACCACCTTATTAAGTTAAATGAGAAGCTATAAACCTGCAACACTGGGCTGATACGATATAGCACCGATCGTGGGGACCGTTTAATTGGCTTGGCGAAATTGGGAGCGGCGCGCGCGCTCCCAGGCATAGATCAAGTTTTTAAAGAGACGTCGATATTTTGATGAGATGCAACTATGCAGATATGCGGTTTCCCTAAACACCTTGAATCAAATTCCTTTCTACTTTATCGCTTAAGTGTTAGCTCTTTAGCGTTAAAGTAGAAAGGGGTTTGTCTGATTGTAGTAGCATGGTAGGCTAGCGTCTGTACCTACTTTAAGTTTGGAAGTGCTCCTTAATTTGGGCAAAAGGGAACTTTCTAGCTACTATTACTCAGTACTCATAAACGTGGCATGATACATGCTTTGTAACGTTGCCGCGTTGCAATCGTCACTGTCGCACATTTGTCAATTTAGGAACATTATTGTCTAAACCAAAGCTCACGGTAAGTAACTTTTATTTAGTCTGCCTTAGTAATAGCTAGAAACCTTACTTTTGTCTAGTTTACGAAGTAGTTCTATTATAGCTAACTAAAGATACCATAATTATATTCTATAGAATATGGTCATGAATAATTATGGCGAATGGAAAAAGAAAATGTGTTACGCAGACTCCAAGTAGAATAGAACAAGGCCAGGAAGATCATGATGAAGTATGGTCATGATTAAGCAGATACTCTTAACCAAACATCATCACCAAGTGAAGAACATACACCAACATTTCAACCTTTTCCTCACAGAGGACACCAATCCTTAGGCACAAACATCACCACCCACTCTATGACTCCTCGCACATCCAATCAATAATATGATTTATGGCACAAAGCAGAGCGGATGTTTGTTTAATCGATTACCTTTATGGTGATGACGGTAGCGCCTCAGCTCCTCACTGGAGCTTGATTGCGCCTTTGCTGGCGAGAAAAATGGTTTTTTACTGTTTTGGGTTTCTGTAAATGGGTCAATTGGTAGTGGTTTGGGACGTTTATCCTGTTGACGTTTGTGGAGAGTTTGGAGTTTTTGGTTTTTGTTGGATGGGACTTTCAGGGAATATGACAAAGTATTGGTATAGAGGAAAATGAATACGCAAACGCAGTTTGTTCTTGTTGAAAACAAAACGCTTCTTGGCTGTTGTTTGCTCGATTCTTCCTGATAATACATTATTATCATTATTTCACAATCTGATGGCATCAATTCGCAAAATCTGATGAAAAACTACAACTACGACTTCCTTAGACTTGCGGTCTAAGACTACTCACAAGGTCACTGACTACTTATCGACTCTCAACGATCTACAATTGACAGCCGGAACCAACGACTTAAGGTGCTTTCTGAGGTAAGGAGGAAACTCTGTATGTAATGAGTGGTCATCCATCCAAGGACCAACCTAGGTAAGAGTTGCTTAACTTAATGATCGACCTGAGCGGCTATAATATTTAACCACGAGCTCTTTATTCGACGTAAATGACTAACATTTAAACTCGGTCACCACGGCTTTTTCCTAATAAAACCCTACACAGAAAAATCAGAAAACTAACAAAAAACTAAAATTCCAAACATCCAAGCAGGCCAATTTTTTTCACAGGCCTTTATAGGTAACCTACATTCTCACCTTACGACCAGCTGGTCTGCTGATACCGTAACAGGCTGCAATTATACAAGGGTAAGTTCACGGTGGGTGACCGTGCCTTATGGGAAAGTGGCTGAAGATTTCTGGACAGGTGGTGGGGTTCCCACGGGTGGTTGTAGCGTGCCGCCTGTACTTGACTTTATAATGGTGAGGAAATAATTAGGCTAAAGGTTAAGTGTGAGTATAAACGAACAAATTTTGTTATAAAGAAAATATGATCAAGATTTACAGCAAACTATTCATATGCTGTAAATCTTGATCATATTTTCTATCCAAACTGAACCAATGTTCAGGCGTTAGCTGCCGTCTCGTCTTCAATTTGTATGAAATGTTTGTGTTCGGGGTTGTTGTCCAGGGTCTCTTCAATGAAGTTATTTATTCGTTTTTGTAGGAAGACATTTAATATTGATTTACAATCGAAAGTACAAGAGAGGTTCACCTAACAAGAAATGTAATCCCAGCTTCGTTAGGTACCGCGGAGTGTAAGGTTACATTGAGAACACTGTAGATCCAGCATGGAATGACAAATACAATTTTCAGGAAAAGATAGTGAAACAATTCGATTCAAATGTCATTGTCAATGAAATCGAAAAGTAATCGTTTACTGACGTTGTTAACTTTTGTTAACTATGTATCTTGTTTTACGTTTTTTTGTTGTAACCTACGGCTTATTAGCAGGCCTACGTTGTCCGCTATACCTAAGTACTAATGCTGTTACGTTTCTGGTTCTTCTTCTTAGAAAATGATGTGACCCGAATCATCGTGCATCTTTTCTCGACGTTTTATAAGTGCGCATGTAGACGTTCGTGTTTTTTTTTTGTTTTACGCGGCAGAGCGAATTTAACGACATAAATCTTTAGAAAAAGTCAAGTTTTGCTAGTTGTGTTGACTTATCTTCTCACCCCTTACGTTAAAACGACCATACAACCCCGCCAGTGGGCAATACCGTTGATATGCTAATGTGAGTTATATGTCACGGTCTGGTGACGTCATTCGACGTACATTACTGGTCTAAATCGCGATACCATCAGTAATTTGGTAGCAGATGCGTAATGAGCATTTGAATATCTATAGTTTGATAAGTGAGTGATATTAATCTTGTTGCTCCTCTTTATATTAAACTAGCTGATGCCCGCGGCTTCGCCCACGTGGATGTCGGTCAAATTATATATTAAAACCTTCCTCTTGAATCACTATCTATTAAAAAAAAACGCATCAAAATCTGTTGCGTAGTTTTAAAGATTTAAGCATACCTACATAGGGATATAGGGACAGAGAAAGCGACTTTGTTTTATACTATGTAGTGAAGACTCTCTTTTATCCGCGACTTTGTCCGCGTGGATTAAAGCCTGGCTTTAGGATATCACCCTCGTTATATGAGCTATCCAACACAAAAAAACATTTTTTCTGTTCCAATCGGTCCTGAGATTACCAAAGAAACTCTCCAGCTTTATAATATTAGTACCTATAGGTAAATATAGTAAATAATAACAGCCACTCGGATCAATATTCGCGTTGTTCGCAAGAGATACCGCGGCCTCGACATTGAAGGGCTAAGAAGGAACATGGGTGGTTTTTTTGACAATAGAAGTCTGACACTCCCTTTCGCTCTGCCCAGAGCGGGAGGGGTTATTTGATGATTTCCCACCCCCAAAAAATAAAAATAAGGTTATTCCGCGTTTGCCTTAGTTGGTCTGTAGATGAGTGACCATCGACATACCGAGTAACATACCGGGTTTCCTCCGTGCTTCGGAAAGTACGTTAGTCCCGGCTGTCATTTCTGGATCTTAATCAGTCGTCACAGGTAGTCAATGGCCTGAAAGCCTCACAATCAGTCTTACTTAGGAGTATTGTATTACCCAGTTCTAACTAGGGTTGTGGAGGTAAGATAGGCAGTCGCTTCATGTAAATAACTGGTACCTATTCAGTTGCATCTGGTTTAACTGGAAGCTTCACCTCAACACAGCTGGGAAAAGGTTAAGCAGATGATCAAGAGATTGAACACAAAAAGCAATTTGGTTGCATTCTCAACGACTACCTCGATTTGAAGATTTTTTATTACAAACAATGATAAGAATTTCTGATGAAATTCTGTACTGTAATGATGTACGACGATATTAATATTCAGACGTATACATAACGCTAGTGTTAATCATCCTCAAACAGTTAAGCAAAGGTCTAAGTAGGTACGCCTACGTCAATTAAGCCCCATGAAACAAACAGAGTATGAGTTTTCCATTAATAGTTCAGAATCCAGACTCTATACTTAAATCATCTTTGGAGATCTCCTGCCAGTTATAGTACCTACTCTCACCGCCAACCACAATAATACTAAACAACCAATCAACAAGCAGACACAACTTTTCCAGAAACCCGTAAACTGACCAACTGGGAGTCGAACCAGTGACATATGGCGCGTCGGTTACCACGTGACGCCCACCTGAGCCTGCACGTGCTATCCACGGGTTTTTGTAACCAATATCAACCATCAAACGATTTGTAGGGAGCTGGCAGATTGGTTAATGTTTACTTTTTCGGTTTGGGATTCTGGGTGTAATTCTTAGTTAGGAAAATGTGTACCTACTTATAAGTCTTATTATGTGGATAGGAGTCAAGTGCCAATAAAGCATAATTATTTTCTTTCTTTTATTATGGGTTCTCGCAAGTTTTCTGCCAGTGTCTCTTCAAATGTTCAAAGTCTTGATAAAATGGATTCCACATGATATAAAAATCCACATAGACTACCGATTTGATTTCTTTACGGAGCGATTGGATATGACCTAAGATTGATTATTCTGAGACTGCTTACCTCTAAAATCTAAAGAATAATGAATGCTAGTATTCCGAAAAAAATCTTAGATACTAACTTATTGAAACAGAATTTCTCAGGTGCGCTAGTTTCCTCACGATGTTTTCACAAAGATTAAACAGGGTCAAAGTCACAAGTAAAAGTGAAACACAATATAATTAAACAAAGAGGGGTAAGTTCAGGGTCAACAGTAAGTCACAGGGGTGCAAGGGGTGGTACATCACCCCCTGGTGTATGTTCAACAATTTTAATTAGCGACCGACGGGCAACCGTTAGTAACATATGCGTGGCTTACGGAACGTTTTGTGGGGAACAAATAGCTATGGTATGACAAATATAATTATTATTTTGTACGTTATTGCGATATTGGTATTTTTGTTAAAGTTTGATTTGTGAAAGGGCTGGAATTGGCCTAAATAAGATGTTGTTGAGCTAGTATTTTTATAATAACAGTCACTCGGGTCTATCTTTATATTTAGCCGCGCTTGTCTAGGTTTAGTTTAGGCTTTATAAGCCGAGTTTCTTCAGTGCCTAGAAAAGCACGTTAGGTTGGTCCCGGCTATCATCTGTGGATCCTCAACAGTCGTTTCAGGTAGTTAGTGACCTGTAAGTCTGACAACCAGTATTACCAAGCGGTATTCTTTTACCCAGTTCTGGGTTGTAGAGCTCGGATAGCCAATCGCCCCATGTAAAAAACTGGTTTTCAGCTGCATCCGGTTAGACTTGAAGTCGACCCCAACATAGGAAAAGGCTAAGATGATATAAATCTAATAGGAAAATATTCGGATTGGATTATCCTAAATCGAAAGAAAAGGATGGCGCACGGTTGGCGCAGTGATTGGACTCCTGCGCTGCGTGTCGCGGATTCGATCCCCGCACGGAACAAATATTTGTATGGCCTACAGATAGTTGTTCCGGGTCTGGGTATTTGTGTATGTGAGTTTAAATGTTTGTGAACGCACCGACGATACAGGAGTAATTCCTAGTGCAACGTTTTTTTAAAAAAAGATAAAAAAAATCTGGATGAGGAGGACTTTCTTTGAAAGTGCGTACTGTATTTAGGAATCCTAGACGCAGAACACAAGAAGTCGATCAAAATTTCTTTACTTTCGAAATATTTATCTAGGAATTCTAGACATTAATTCTTCTGTATTTACCAAGCCAAAATCTTTATCTGCAACGTAACTCCAACCCCGAATCTCATCAAATCGGGACAAAATTCCGAGCCCTGTAGAAACATTACGAAGATTTCAACGCCCTACCTGAGATCCGAACTTTTTCGACAATAATTCGTCCATTTTTTCTCACAATGATACTTTGGCTATTATTTTGTCATAAAATACTCTATCACAACATTTTTTGGGGATACGAAACGGATTCGGATGATTGGACGAAAGTTTTTTGTGGAAATAGCAAGCCGACACGGTTTGTTGTGGGAAGATTAGGCTATGGGTATTTGCATTGGAGGAGTGAGGATTTTGTAAGAAAGTAAAAATATGATTTCTACATTTATTTTTGCTTAATATCTACTGTTTTTATTGAACACCAAAGACGTTGGCGTTGAAAGAGCCTAATAATTAAGGAGTCCGATTTATTGGGACCGGCCATGCAGCCATGCTAATAGCACTCACACTTGTATCAATCAATTTTGAAACTGATTGCTTGATTAAAAGTTATTTTTATTCGGTAGTTTATTACCTAATTACTTGTAGGTGAACTGTCCAAAGTTAGAATTCTTAGCTTTGTTTTCTTCTTACTCATAATTCTAATCATTTATTTATTTGTTAAACATAGGTACCTATTTACATTAAAGATCTTATGAGTAGTGAAGGTTCTTGCTATGTTTTGTCGTTACTGACATACAAATTAAAATTTCGAATACAAAATGTCAATTGAAATTAGAAATACAAAATGTCAATTAAAATTAAAGATTGGAAATATAAAATGTCAATACTCATTTTTGTCTATTGTATATAAATGTCTGTATAACTTAAACTCATTTAATTATTTAAACTTGACTATAATTACGAATGTAAGTCTTCCTCAGCAAAGCTTATCTTGAATAACTAGTGGAGTCATTGTGCTGAAGATCAAACAGACTGCGTTCAACGTCACCCGTAGCCTACAGTATACAATACGGATTGATTTATAGATGTTTACTCTTTTTAAAACTTAAGTGCCAATCGGCACATTGCTCGCAGAATGGATGGCCGATGGCGCAATGTGGCGACACTTGGGGAGGCCTATGTCCAGTAGTGGACGTCTTTTGGCTGAAATGATGATGATGACTTTTTTTAAAACATGTTAAGAACCCATTACTCTGCAGTGGAATTTTTATCATGCCAATATTAGATAACCTATTTTTCTGAAGATATAGGTTAGTAGAGTAAAACCAAACAAAATAAGGAGCCTATGAGGATCTCTTACCAAACTGTAACTCATAAAGAAAACAGACACTTATTTCGCAGGTCGTGGCGCCTAGACGGAATGCTCCACTTTTTTCGGTCAACCCTTAACAAGGGGTGACAAAAACGTGTCAACGGGTTGCGCAGGCGACGAGTGTGATGATTGTGATGAACGACTAACGGATAAACATTATCTAAATCGATAAATAACGATGCTACATTTGTCACTTCACCCTTTTGTCACCCTTTGATTTTGATGCTGATCCTTTGATATTTTTTTTGACTGATATTGAGATTAGAAAATCTTGTTAGATCTTCACAAGATGGTAATTATTTCGAGATTAAATTTCGGACTAGTCAGCTGATGGCTATCTTGTAAAGTTCGGCCAAACAAAAAAGTTGTTGTTCACGTTCAAGTAACAACTGCAAATTTTGATTTGTACTTTAATTTACACTGTGCCATTTGGTGAGCAATGTGTCTAATTTATAAATAAAATATCGTGCTATAAAGTGAACGTGGCAAAAAGAGTATGTATGGATCGTAGTTTATGTACATATATGTATGTTAGAAAGAACTAATAACAACTTAGGTAATAAAAGTTGTAAAATAAAGCTGGTCAACATTATTTTTCGTCAACACAACTTTTGCAAGTTTGACCCAAGACTTGAAGATTTTAAAGTTTCCTATAGGTGTCGACATCTATCGTACATTTCGTAAACGTTTAGCTTGCAACAGTAGCTCCACCTAGTCAAGAGTTTGGTTACTTAGTTCATTGCCAATCTAATAGAGGGCGTTGTTCTTAGTTCTATCAGGAAAGAGAAAACATTTTCATTAAATTTTTTTAATTAATTTAATATAATAATATAATAGTAATCTAAATGCCTCATAAAATATTACAAATGCATAAACTGTCTTCTATCAGTCTCTTTTTGGAACAATTGTGAGTAGGTATTCTATGACCACATAGAATTTAGTAGGTGAAGCCTTTTTCTTCCAATTCTTCTCGAACTTTCTGAGGATTCGGCCAGAAGACCATTAGGATAGTTGACCCTGAAACAAAAAAATAACAGTTTAAGTATTTAAAATGTTATTGATGTACCACTAGTCCTTCTGCTTACATTTTTAAAAAGTTGACAACTAAAAACTTGTTCAGTGCGGTACCTATGTAAATAAATGTCAGAGCAAAAATCCTTTTCACTGTAATAATGAAAATTATTGGAAAGATTCTTGCCGGCTCTTCTCCATAGGACAAGACCTTTGAGAGCAGCTATAATGTAAGTAATTATCCTGTCGACGAATAGTCCAGTGGCGAATCGGTCCAAGGAGAACGGTTGCGGATTCTAGGTACACGGGTGACTTCTGACGTTAAACAAATATCCATGTTGTTTTATTGGAAACCAAATATTCTAAATAAAAAAAGGTGAAGCGAATACCTAATAGCTTATTCACTAACATCTGAGCCTGTACCTACTTACCTAATGTATGCTATTGATCTTGTCTTCCAAAATTATCGTAAAATATCAAATTCAATTGGACACCTTCTATCTCAGCCAAAGTAAAAGTGTTAAATAAAGTAACTATAGGTACAAGAAAACACAAGTAAATCTTACCTGCAGTAAAAACTCCGAACGCAGTGAATGCCTCATGGCAGTGGAGGTCCAGCGTGGCTCCGAGGAAGTTGGAGCCCACAGCAGCACCAGTCCTGCCCACCATGTACATTACACACATCGCCATAGCCCTGAACAGGAAGGTTTTGGATTTAAGAACAGGGGGTCTAAAATGGCCACTTTAACAGATTATAATATAAATTGCGTTAAAAAGCGTAAAATGAACTTTTCATAACATTAACTGCGTCTGTGACCATTTAGGTAACTAGATCATCATCATCTGCCTACCCTTTTCCCAACTATGTTAGGGTCGGCTTCCAGTCTAACCGGATGCAGCTGAATACCAGTATTTAACATGGAGCGCCTGCCAATCTGACCTCCACAACCCAGTTTAATACTAAGTAATACGATACTCTTTGGTAAGACTGGATGTCAGAATTTCAGGTCACTGACTACCTAAACGACTGCCAAAGATCTATTTATGGCAGCCGGGACCAAAAGCATAACGTGCTTTCCGAGGCACGGAGGAAACTCGGTATGTCGGGCGGTCACCCATCCAGAGACCGACCTAGGCAAGCACAGCTTTACCTAAAGATCGACCCGAGTGGCAGTTCTTATTAAGCCACGAGCTCCTCTAGGTATCTAGATCATAATAGGAAAATAATAAGAATTGAGTTAAAATTCGTAAAATGGCCACAGACGCAGTTACTAATTATGAAAGGTTCATTTTACCCTTTTAGCGCAATTCATATTATGATCTGCCAAAGTGGCCATCTATCGGATAAAGTAGGTACCTATATTGAGTTTAACAAGAGGAGAACCGGCTTTGAAAAAAGGAAAAGGTTGCTTGACACTGAATCTAATTTTATTTAATTTAAGTCAGTAAGAATTTTGACATCATATCGAAATTTTAGACTAATTATAAAATTAAGAGAATTAAGTACCTACAATAGAATACATAACTAAGTATAACAGTAACCAAATAAAATAATAATTCTAATTACTCCATACAGTAATTTCACGGTTATTTTAGGTATAGCAATCCATCAGCAAACGTAGTTTGACGAAAGTAAATATCAGACACAGCCTCGTTGATGGCGGCAATCTAATATCAACCTTACGCTCACGAGAATAAAGATCAGTCGTTGCGACAGTGAGACAGAATCAGCGATAAAAATAACTGCTGACAACGGATATCAATTCACTATGCGTGAATATAAAAAAAAATACTGTTACTATGATAATTACATGACGTCACCCTCTGTTCGTGGGTACAGATTAATAATTTCACTTCAGCATTCGCCAACGTCCATACTACGTTGAATACACCGGTTCTCGTCCGATCACCGAAGTTAAGCAACATCGGGCGCGGTCAGTACTTGGATGGGTGACCGCCTGGGAACACCGCGTGACGTTGGCTTTTTACTTTTTTTATTTAAAATTGAAGAATAAATCAGACCACGCATCACTTTTTGGTGAAAATAGTGAATGCGTGGTCAATAAAATGGTTTTACTACTACAAAAATTATCCTTGTGTGTGCTTGATTTTACTGCAGACGTATGTTTCCAGGCTATTTATTATGGGTTGTATTTACATTTTTTTTTTACTTTCAGGGGTGTAACTCCATGCTAACTTCGTCAATAAAGCTCGTTGACGATAGTAATTAAATGAGGCAAAGGACGGCCAAAATTAAAAAAAAAAAAAAAAAATCCTTCTAGAACTCAAGTTTTCTACACTAATAATAAAAAGAGTAAAGATTTTGTTTGTTTGTAACGAATAAGCTCCGAAACTACTGGACCGATTTCAAAAATTCTTTCACCGTTGGGAAGCTACACTATCCGCTGGTGACATAATTATGCTACTTTTTATCCCAGTATTCCCACGGGAACGGGAAATACGCGGGTGAAACCGCGTGACGTCCGCTAGTTAAGTATAAAAACAAAAGAGTTATTTAAGAAAGTTTTTTTTTTTTGTTTTTCGCCCATTGCCAAAAGTATGGGTTTTGGAGTTACGCCCTTTGTAGCGGAAAGCGTCGATAAAACGAAGTGTTTATTTATTAACTAAAATGAATCGAAGGAAATCTCGTTTAAACGTTATTATGAGTAGGTATGGTCTAACAGCTGATAACCCGAATAATTCTAATCATGGTAAGTCCCTTGTAAACGTTATTATCATAACTTAATGTTATAAAAATCTCGCCAATAAGGCTGCGATTCCACTGAGGCGGAGTGGAGTAGAGTGTAGACGAGCTGTGCCGCGATTTACCAATGACATGGCTTAAAAGCCACATCTCTTTTATTTCAAGCCATGTGATTGGTGAATCGCGGCGCAGCTCGACTAGTGTAACTTCGTATTGTATAACTGACTAAATGTTTGAAGATCAACTACCAAATTAAACTGTGGATCAAGAAAAAAATACGAAACATCATGAATATAGTTTAAGAGGTAAGAGGGCACTATCAAATTTTAAAGACTTTGTATGTAATTATTACCTATGTTTACGATTCAATGATTTTGATTTGATTTCAATGATCGTTTTTAGGGTTCCGTAGTCAATATGGAACCATTATAGTTTCGCCAGTCCGTCTCGCTGTCTGTCTGCATGAGGGCAAAGACGTTGATTGAGGGGGTACGAGGAACAGGGTGTAAAGTTTCTCGGGACGGGTGTTGTGTCTGGTTGGCTAACTGCCCGACATAATATGTAAGTCGGGATTTTCTATATACGCTAATATCGCGGATAAAGCTGATAGCGCGATGTAGGATTTGCCAAATTAGTTGGCATGTGTTGCGATAGATGTCGCTATCGCCACATTGATGATATTTTTAAATGAATTATCATTTAACATTGTATTATGTTACTGTTTGTCTGACTATTCTTCCATATAACTGGTTAATAATAATGTTAATGTTTTAATTTCTTGTCATGTTGACATTATTTTATTATTAATTTAATTTGAATATCGATGGAATTTGTTTTTTAAAGTTGTTACTCTACTATCTCTTATTTTCTTTTTTTTGTACTTAATTACTTTTTTTTGTAACACATTCAGATACAATGTAAATTGGTATTGAATAAATGAAATGGAAGAGAATGAACTATCTTTTACTTACCTCAGTTGTGTAGGAAACACGTCCACGGCTATAGCTGCCAGTATAGAGGCAGCACAGCCTGAACACAAGGAGATGATGAGCAGCACCGTCGCTGCAATACCCTCGGGGACGAAGGCTGCTCCCACCGTCGCGATGCCACAGATAAACATTATACCACCTGGAAGACAAGACGAACTGTTAGCAAGTGTTCGGTTCAGCTAGTATGGTGAGTAAGTGATTCAGTCAACTTGTGGGAGCAGTTCCGAATACGGACACCTCCATCAGTGTGCAGGTGTACACAGGTGGTCGACAATATGTCCGCACCATGCAGTTATACAGATCCTTAAATTAATGTGTAAAATGCAGGCTTTTCAAGATTTCAACAGACGGTCTAAAGCATATTGATGAGCCAAACTTCGTATTTCGTGATTAGGCGTTTTGATATCCCCTACACTTGTATGATGGCGTTCACTGTTCAACGTGCACTGGTCGTTAAAATCGCATGTTACAAAACGCAGAAAACGCAACCTACGCTGGTTTCGCTCTGAAATAGGCCTTATAGGTAATCTGTGCTTATTGCTTAAGATTCTAATTAGTCCGTCTGTTAGATTATCGAAAAATATTGGATAAGTACGTATTTTTTTTGTTTTATCAAATCAATAAAAATTGACGAAGATAAAACGCGTCAAAGGTTTGAGTGGTGGGTTGTGACGTCACTCATCGGTAAAAAAATGTCATACTAATGTCTTAGAATATGACGTCACACGAGTTTTCAAAGCACTGTATCGTCTTCAATGTTTGTTTGTTTACGTGAAAAAAGAAAAAATACGTGTCCAATAGTTTTTGGAAATCTATCTGACGGACTAATTAGATTTTTTTAGTTAACTACCCTATTCCTAACGCTAAGAAGTAAAAGGACTTAAAAAACAAATACAATAAAACAAACTTACTATATAAGGTCTTCTTGCCAACTTTGTTGATGAGGAAGCCGATCGCTAAGTACGTGAGCGCGAACACGGCACCCATAGACATGGATATTGGGAACACCGCCACTGACACCTCCGACTCGCATAGTGCCTCTTCAGAAGACAACATCTGGAAGAGGAAATAATAGTTTTGGATTCTGAAAAAGGACTACATGCATAAAGGCACTACTAGACACATACAGGCAACCGTTTCGTGAGCTTTAGAGAAAAAATCGTGCATAAGCCCTAATTGTATGACTGAAAACAATTGATTAGAATTATGAAGTTGTAGGGTTTATTTATTTTTTTAAACTTTATGCACAAAAAAAAAACATACAAAGGCGGACCTAATGCCCTGGGCATTCTCTATCAGCCCAGGCTACTGGATTCAGTTCTTCCAAATTACTGAATTGAGAAATGAATCGTAATAAATGTAATAACGTTTTCCAGATTGTTGACAATAATTTCTCTGGTAGCTGTGAAACATGAAAACATGATCTGACAAAAAGTTCATCATCTTCCTGCCCCTTATCCCATTCTATTTGGGGTCGGCGCAACACGTTTTCTTCTTCCATTCATCCCTGTTACACGTCTAGGTGGCATTTACTCCTTTCTCATTCATATCATTCCTCACACAATCCATCCATCTTTTCTTTGGCCTTCCTCTCCCTCCATCAATATTTATATCCATCACTTTTTAGTCACATGCGTTTCATCCCTCCTCATTACATTACCATACCAAGATAAACGACTTCCTTTCAATTTTGCTGTAACAGGTGCCACTTTCAGACTTCCTCTAATATGCTCATTCCTTACTTTATCCATTTTTGTCACTCCGCACATCCATCTCAACATTCTCATCTCCGCTACATGCAATCGTTTTTCATACATCTTTTTCAAAGCTCAGCACTCTGATCCATACAGTACGACAGGTCTAATCACGGACTTGTATATTTTCCCCTTTAACTTGAGGGGCATCCGTGGGTCACAAGTTGTTCCAGTGACCTGTCGCCATTTCATCCATCCTGAGCCGAAAATATCCATTTTTATATTTCTATGATCCATACCTACACGTTTTCCAGATTATATTATTATACGAGACTACTCACGCTTGTATTATCGAATTTATCACGTATAATCTGACATATCGTGATGCTTCGGTTTGTATGGCTTGTTAGAATACTGTTCAGTATATCTGGAACCCAAACGTATAGACCACTCGACCTGGAATTAAAATTAAAAACATATATTTTACACGAGTACGAAATTCGATCAGTAGAGCTGCCGCTGTTGGTTTTATAACGAGGAAATACACACATCAAAAGTGTCTAGGGATCAAGCATTATTATGCGGATTTCTTGAGATTGAGATGTGGCTTTGTAATAAATTTATGATTTTATAAATTTATATGGATCCTTTTTGGTGCATTTCATAATTTGAATCAGGAACTGTGAATCAAATTCGAGTAAAAGATGAGAATCAGCTATCAATATTTTCCCTATAAAAACATACAACGCATTGAAGACATTATTAGTGCTACTGTTTCCCTACTACTGATTAAAACCAACGTTATTATGGAGCGGCGACGTCATTTAAGCAGGGAAGAAATGCTCAGAGCCGTGGGAATGATAGAAGCTGGTTCCCGGCAACGTACTGTGGCTTTAGCTCTGAATACAAGTCAGAGTGTTATCAGTCGACTTTGGACACGTTACCGAAGCACTGGTACCGTGGCTGAGCGCCATGGAGGACGGTATCGCTGCACCACACGGAGACAAGACCGATACATTCAAATCTTAACTCGAAGAGCTCCAACAATAACCGCCATGATGTTAGCCGTGAGGCTTCATCACTCTTCAGGGAACTTAATTAGCGACCAAACAGTCAGAAACCGCTTGCATGAAGTGAACCTTCATTCCCGAAGACCGCTACGGGTACCACCTATAGCAATGCACAATCGTAGGATTCGATATCAATGGGCTCTTGAACACAGAAATTGGGCAGAAGAACAATGGCGTTTCGTGTGCTTTTCTGATGAGTCTCGTTTTGGTATGAGACCGGATACAAGACGTATACGACACTGGAGAACCCCTGGACGCCAACAGCGATTAAAATCCTGCCAGGAAGTCCATCCTTATAGTGGTGGAACCATCATGGTATGGGCGGGTATTTGGATCGGCGGAAGAACTGAGTTGATTTGGATCAGAGGCAACCTCAACGCTCAAATTTATGCTGAGACGATTGTATCAGACGTCATCGTTCCTCTACAAGTGCAAATCGGTCCCTTATTTCAGTTAATGCATGATAATGCACGACCGCACACCGCAAGAGTTGTTAGACAGACTCTCGCCGCAGCTAACATCAATGTCCTGCCCTGGCCTGCTCAGTCGCCAGACTTGAACCCGATTGAGCATGCATGGGATATGCTACAGAGAAGAGCTCTGCCGAATATGGAGGGTATCCAGTCGCAAGAAGACCTTTTTTTGTTGTTGCAACGAACATGGGCGGCCATTCCACAGCGTGATTTGGATGAACTCATTTTGAGTATGCCAAACCGATGTTCTTGTGTTGTTAGTGTTCGCGGTAGAAACACGGATTATTAATTGTTTAAGTTACCCAATAAAATTTTAAAGAAAACTGTTATTTCAGTCTTTTTTTCGAACTTTAATGTTAGTGGTTCAAATGTCAAAAATCCCTTTATTAGGAAAATGGCAAATTTCTTTATTAATGCAAAGGTGACTTGGTTTATCGTTACTGTGACAAACGAAAACACTTTATTTGATGAATCCTTAAAGAAAATTTTAATTAATATCAATCAGGAGAAAAGTTATTGCAAAAATATATGTTGATCCCTAGACACTTTTGATGTGTGTATTTAGAATGTCTTAACAATACTTCGTAATGTTATTGGAGATCTGCTGAATCTAGTTGTACGAAGCTGACACTAACATAGTCGTAGGCAGGTGGTTAATTAAAACTGAATCATTAAAGGTATTCCTTAACTGCGGTTCTCAGAGATATTTAATGATCACTTAAGCCGTCCCTTAGTAAAGATTTCACATACTTTTGTATGACAAAACTGTCAAAACCTTTACTAAGTAATGGCCTAAGTAATCATTAAAGCTCTCTGACTGCGGCAGTAAGTGTCATCTAACTGCCGCACTCAGAAAGCTTTAATGATTACTTAGGCCATGACAGTTTTATCATACAAAAGTATGTCAAATCTTTACTAAGTGACGGCTTAAGTAATCATTAAATATCTCTGAGTACCGCAGTTAGTTAAATAAGTATGCCTATTATTGCCTATGTGAGTGCTACTTACACCATGAATACTGCGAACATCGATATGTGTGAAATGAACACGCATCTGAGGAGTGGCACCTTGAACATCAGACCTACGTTCTTGACAGCGCCAGCAAAGCCTCCAGTCTTGATCTCTTCACTACCTGTTATTAGTTTCTGCACCTGAAGAGAACAGAATAACTGCGTCATTAAAATATTTTAGAAGAAAATGTATTGAATTTAATGATAACATAATTAAAACCAAAAAGCCTAGTACAGTCGAACAAGCTAATAAGTATACAGGTAGAGTTTTTTATAATTCTAGAACACTGAAAATATTGATTGCAATTTGCAAATTTTGCAAGAATGTTTTTGGGATCCGCAAGGTAGAATCAGAAATTGGTAAATGGCAAAAGATGTGTTTAAATTTATTGGCCATCAACTTCAGTTTATTCAATATTATGAAGTAATCATTAATGTTATTATTCTGCTGAATCTCTTTTGTTTTATAATTTTAATGATAAAATGTTTAAACAAAGAACTTTTAATTTTAAAGACTAACTGCCGTACTCAGAGATATTTACTTAATGACTACTTAGGCCGACACTTAGTAAAGGTTTGACATACAAAACCTTCAATAAAGTGTCAAAATTTTTACTAGTGATGGCTTAAGTAATCATTAAACGTCTCTGAGTGCGGCAGTTAGTTGTATTAAAGAATTATGTAGTTTCATATCGTTGGTAAATCAGTCGTCTAAATACTTTACTTTCGTTTATTTAACATTAGTTAAAATCAACATGATTGTTAAGTTTGTATGTTTCTAAAATCATGCGATAACGTCATATCAGTCGTAAATATTCTGCGCTTTATTATGTAATCATTGAATACTACGCAATTTATTTGCATCTAGTTTTAACCGGAACCACTCATGTATGAAACTAATGTTAATTATTGCTAATGAACGTTTAGCAATAACTTGACTTTACGCTAGGTTAATGATTTATCTATAGTTAATTATGAACATAATGTCTAATGAGTCGAACAAATCGATCGGCGGTTATCTTTGATTTGTTATATATCCATGAAATAACGCAAACAGAAATAATTGAAACCAACCAACTGCATTAAATACATAAATACAATCAACTTTATTTTCAGACTACGTCCATAGTTTTGTAAGTAAACATTGCTGCCACACCTGCGTTTTAGGTACCCAATTACAAAAGAAAACATTTATTCCATGCTGCGATACCCTCAAAAATAGAATGTCGCCCGAAATTCTGACAACGAGCCTTACTAAGGGGTATCGTATTACCCAGTACTAACTGGTTTATGAAGTACTGAAAGCTGACACCAACATAATAGGGATGTTTACTGACTTAAAAATATATGATTCTAATTAGTCCGTCTGTTAGATTATCAAAAAATATTGGATACGTATTATTTGTTTTATCAAATACAATACAAATTGACGAAGATAAAACGCGTCAAAGATTTGAGTGGGGGGTCGTGACGTCGCTCACCGGTAAAAAATGTCATACAATGTCTTAGAATATGACGTCAAAAGAGTTTAAGGGTGTTGCGTTGCTAAAATCCCAAAAACGACGTATGTTTAAAGAAATTTGTTGAGGAATCCTTCCGTACGATTTCCATATAAAAAATATATGTTATACTTAAAGTCATCACAAATAATTCGTATTGTTTAAAATTTTAATAAACCTTCACATTATTTAATAAAAAATCGTAGTATGTCTTAACCTAAATCGAATTTTGTCTCTGTAACGGCTGAATAGTTCGGTATGAAATTTATACCCAAAAATACGTAGTGATGTATTTATCAATCCGTATTGTTTATTTTCTCTGATTTGTAATAAAATTTAAAAAAAATAAATTAATTCCCGACATTTTGAGGCAAATGCGGCGCGAGACCCGTCGCGCATACTTGGAACGCGCTGCGCCAGTGTCTCGATGACTGTTGTCACGGGTGGACTGCACGCATGTCATTACTTCACAAATAAAATTCAAAAGTTCACGTTTTTAATGTTTTCTGAATTAAAACATATTGTAAATTGTATAGTTATCAATATTTCGTAAAATAAGAACAGAAAATAAGTTTGTAAATATATTTAAAGTAGGTTGTAATTTCGTTTTGTTGTTTGCACCTATCATAGACTAAGCTGACTATGCCTAATAAACGTAAAGTGACGCGTGGCCGACCTCTCCAAAACTATTGGTAAATTATCTACGTTTCTTAGTAGATATTTTGGTATATAGATATATCTATGATATTATTTTAATTTTGGACTGCCTCGTTGGTCTAGTGGTCGTAAGCACGATGCTGAGCATGAGGTCCTGGGTTCGATTCCCGGGTCGGGCAAAGTGTTATTGGGTTTTTCCATCAGGAAATTATAAGTAACAGCCACGGAGTCTGGATTTGTGCCCGGTTGATGGCAATAGGCTCGCCCCTATTATATGGGACTTAAACATAACTGGCGAAATGTGGGTGCACTATTAGGTACACCTCTGCCTAACCCTTCGGGGATTACAGGCGTGATGTTATGTTATCTAACTATTTTGTCTTGAGATTTTCGTTTGATGGAAGATGGAGATCTAGATGACTGATGATGTCTCGTACCTAATGATGGTCTCTCATACTACATGATACATTTTGAAGGTCTGATGAAGACCAGGTAACTGCTTATCGGTTCTCAGTCACGGAAATAGTCAGAATGCTCCAACTTTCAGCTTTTATCTCATTGAGCACGGATGCTACTACATGATACATTTTGAAGGTCTGATGATGATCAGCTAAGTGCTTATCGGTTCTCAGTGACGGATGTAGTTAGAATGACCTAGCTTTCAGATTTTATCTTATTGAGCACGGATGCTACTACATGATACATTTTGAAGGTCTGATGATGACCAGCTAAGTGCTAATTGGTTCTCAGTGACGGATATAGCTAGAATGACCTAGCTTTCAAATTTTATCGATCTGAGCACGGATGCTACTACATGATACATTTTGAAGGTCTGATGATGATCACCTAAGTGCTTATCGGTTCTCAGTGACGGATGTAGTTAGAATGACCTAGCTTTCAGATTTTATCTTATTGAGCACGGATGCTACTACATGATACATTTTGAAGGTCTGATGATGACCAGCTAAGTGCTTATCGGTTAACAGTGACGGATATAGCTAGAATGACCACCACCAGGTAAATGGCACCATCAGTCTCCAAGGCCTCTTCGAGCTCTTTCGAATGAGTCCACACACGACGGTTCTACGTGGTGCCATCAATGAGATCCTATACTTACCTTCGGAGTCTACCATCAGGTAGCTGGTATCATCAGTCTCCAAGGCCCCCTCGAGCTCTTTCAAATGAGTCCAAACACGATGGTTCTACTCAGTGCCGTCAATGAGATCCTATACCCACCTTCGGAGTCCACCATCAGGTACGAGACATCATCAGTCATCCACATCTTCATCTTCCATCAAACGAAATTCTCAAGACAAAATAATTAAAACGATAAAACAATGAACACCATTAAAACAATAACATACATTACATAACATCGCGCCTGTAATCCCCAAAGGGATAGGCAGAGGTGTACCTAATAGTAGGCGTGATGTTATGTTATGTATGTTATTATTTTAATGATTTTAATTGTTTTATCGCTTTTAGCGATAAAACAATTGTAGCAAAAAACAATTGTAGTCGTTCTTGTAGCACGGATGCTACTACATTTTGAAGGTCTGATGATAACCAGCTAAGTGCTTTTATCGGTTCTCAGTGACGAACGTAGTTAGCATGACCTAGCTTTAAAATTTTATCGATCTGAGCACGGATGCTACTACATAATACATTCTGAAGGTCTGATGATGACCAGCTAAGTGCTAATTGGTTCTCAGTGACGGATATAGCTAGAATGACCTAGCTTTCAAATTTTATCGATCTGAGCACGGATGCTACTACATGATACATTTTGAAGGTCTGATGATGATCAGCTAAGTGCTTATCGGTTCTCAGTGACGGATACAGTTATGATGCTACAGCTTTCTGCTTTTATCTTATTGAGCACGGATGCTACTACATGATACATTTTGAAGGTCTGATGATGACCAGCTAAGTGCTAATTGGTTCTCAGTGATGGATATAGCTAGAATGACCTAACTTTCAAATTTTATCGATCTGAGCACGGATGCTACTACATGATATATTTTGAAGGTCTGATGATGACCAACTAAGTGCTAATTAGTTCTCAGTGACGGATATAGCTAGAATGACCTAGCTTTAATTTTTTTTCGATCTGAGCACGGATGCTACTACATGATACATTATGAAGTTCTGATGATGACCAGCTAAGTGCTAATTGGTTCTCAGTGACGGATCTAGATAGAATGACTTAGCTTTCAGATTTTATCTTATTGAGCACGGATGCTACTATATGATACATTTTGAAGGTCTGATGATAATCAGCTAAGTGCTTATCGGTTCTCAGTGACGGATGTAGTTAGAATGACCTAGCTTTCAGATTTTATTTTATTGAGCACGGATGCTACTACATGATACATTTTGAAGGTCTGATGATGACCAGCTAAGTGCTTATCGGTTCACAGTGACGGATATAGCTAGAATGACCACCATCAGGTAAATGGCACCATCAGTCTCCAAGCCCTCTTCGAGCTCTTTCAAATGAGTCCACACACGACGGTTCTACTCAGTGCCGTCAATGAGATCCTATACCCACCTTCGGAGTCTACCATCAGGTAGCTGGTATCATCAGTCTCCAAGGCCCCCTCGAGCTCTTTCAAATGAGTCCAAACACGATGGTTCTACTCAGTGCCGTCAATGAGATCCTATATCTACCTTCGGAGTTTACCATCAGGTACGAGACATCATCAGTCATCCAGATCTTCATCTTCCATCAAACGAAATTCTCAAGACAAAATAATTAAAAGCGATAAAACAATCAACACCATTAAAATAATAACATACATTACATAATATCACGCCTGTAATCCCCGAAGGGTTAGGCAGAGGTGTACCTAATAGTAGGCGTGATGTTATGTTATGTATCTTATTATTTTAATGGTGTTGAGACCTCGAGGACGCCTTGGAGACTGATAATGTCATTTACCTGATGGTGGACTTCAAAGGTAAGTAAAGGATCTCATTGATGGCACTGCGTAGAATCGTCGTGTTTGGACTCATTTGAAAGAGCTCGAGGAGGCCTTAGAGACTGATGATGCCATTTACTTGACGGTGAACTTCGAATGTGGGTACAGGATCTCATTGACAGCGCTGCGTAGAACCATCGTGTTTGGACTCATTTGAAAGAGCTCGAGGAGGCCTTGGAGACTGATGGTGCCATTTACCTGATGGTGGTCATTCTAGCTATATCCGTCACTGTGAACCGATAAGCACTTAGCTGGTCATCATCAGACCTTCAAAATGTATCATGTAGTAGCATCCGTGCTCAATAAGATAAAATCTGAAAGCTAAGTCATTATAACTACATCCGTCACTGAGAACCGATAAGCACTTAGCTGATCATCATCAGACCTTCAAAATGTATCATGTAGTAGCATCCGTGCTCAATAAGATAAAATCTGAAAGCTAGGTGATTCTAACTACATCCGTCACTGAGAACCGATAAGCACTTAGCTGATCATCATCAGACCTTCAAAATGTATCATGTAGTAGTATCCGTGCTCAGATCGATAAAATTTTAAAGCTAGGTCATTCTAGCTATATCCGTCACTGAGAACCAATTAGCACTTAGCTGGTTATCATCAGACCTTCAAAATGTATTATGTAGTAGCATCCGTGCTACAAGAACGACTACAATTGTTTTTTGCTACAATTGTTTTATCGCTAAAAGCGATAAAACAATTAAAATCATTAAAATAATAACATACATAACATAACATCACGCCTACTATTAGGTACACCTCTGCCTAACCCTTTGGGGATTACAGGCGCGATGTTATGTAATGTATGTTATTGTTTTAATGGTGTTAATTGTTTTATCGTTTTAATTATTTTGTCTTGAGAATTTCGTTTGTTGGAAGATGGAGATCTGGGTTACTGATGATGTCTCGTACCTAATGGTGGACTCCGAAGGTGGGTATAGGATCTCATTGACGGCACTGAGTAGAACCATCGTGTTTGGACTCATTTGAAAGAGCTCGAGGAGGCCTTGGAGACTGATGATACTAGCTACCTGATGGTAGACTCCGAAGGTAAGTATAGGATCTCATTGATGGCACCACGTAGAACCGTCGTGTGTGGACTCATTTGAAAGAGCTCGAAGAGGCCTTGGAGACTGATGGTGCCATTTACCTGATGGTGGTCATTCTAGCTATATCCGTCACTGTGAACCGATAAGCACTTAGCTGGTCATCATCAGACCTTCAAAATGTATCATGTAGTAGCATCCGTGCTCAATAAAATAAAATCTGAAAGCTAGGTCATTCTAGCTATATCCGTCACTAAGAACCAATTAGCACTTAGCTGGTCATCATCAGACCTTCAAAATGTATCATGTAGTAGCATCCGTGCTCAATAAGATAAAAGCTGACAGCTGGAGCATTCTAACTATATCCGTCACTGAGAACCGATAATCACTTAGCTGGTCATCATAAGACCTTCATAATGTATCATGTAGTAGAATACGTGCTCAGATAGATAAAATTTGAAAGCTAGGTCATTCTAACTACATCCGTCACTGAGAACCGATAAGCACTTAGCTGGTCATCATCAGACCTTCAAAATGTATTAAGTAGTAGCATCCGTGCTCAGACAGATAAAATTTGAAAGCTAGGTCATTCTAACTACATCAGTCACTGAGAACCGATAAGCACTTAGGTGGTCATCGTCAGACCTTCAAAATGTATCATGTAGTAGCATTCGTGCTCAGTTAGCTGAAAGCTGGAGCATTCTGACTATTTCCGTGACTGAGAAGCGATAAGCAGTTACCTGGTCTTTATCAGACCTTAAGAATGTATTGTAGGAGTACCTGTGCTCAGTGAAATAACTAATGAAAGCTAGGTTATTACTTTATTAGTCAAAGTGTATAATTTATTATTAAATATTTTATTCATACATTATGATGTTGGTACTCCAAGAGAAACAAAATATGTTAGGCAAATACGATGACCACTCTGCGACACATTTCTGTTCTTTGGTACGTTTTTCTGTAGTACAGTCGTTTGCCGGTAGGGGCCGAAAAATAAACAAAAGCCAGTATAGAGGTCAAATCGTCAAAGTCATCCACTGCTGTGTTCCCCTTAAAGCACTGTATCGTCTTCGTTGTTTGTTTCCGTGAAAAAAGTATCCAATATTTTTTGGAAATCTATCCGACGGACTAATTAGATTTTTTTAGTTAACTACTCTATTGGGGAAAGGCTAAGCAGATGATGAATGACGATCAGTGCACATGCCTTCCCTATATAAGAAAAGGATTTGACCAGTGTGACAGTAATAAGTAATTTTTTTTAAATGGTTGTCATTATCTCCACTAACTGGAAGAGGAGTCTACTATTAGATACTTTTTTTTTAATGGGACAAGCCCACCACACTTTTCCCAAATCACTATAACTCCTGAGCGCCGGAATCAACAGTGGGGACCACCAGAAAAGCGCCGAGACAATGACGTTCGTCGAAGTCCTTGAGAAACCATTCAAATGTCTTGGATCCCGCAATGAACTTAATCAGAAAAGAATAGCGAAGGAGCCGGAAAAACCCACATTCTCTTCTTTACATAGATACTTACAGGAAAATCTTCAGGATTTCTCGCATTATTCCAAGCATACATCATAGCTAGAACTGGCAGGGCTGCCTCCGGGCCTTTAGCAGCCAAAAGATACCGTGGACTCTCTGGCAGGAACAGCAGGATGGCTGCGGCTGCCAACCCTGGGGCACACCAGAGCCAGACGAAGGCCCTCCATGGAACTATCTCCATGTACGCGAACGTAAAGGACCATTTTCCTGGGATTATCAGCCAGGCAAGACCTGAAATTAAGGATTGGTGTTTGAGTAGGATTTCTTCTCGCAATGAGTTTAGTTTTCGAAACGTTATGTGAATAGGGGATTGGACTGAGTAAAAAAAATATGATTCTAAATAGTCCGTCAGATTATCGAAAAATATTGAATACGTGTTCTTTGTTTTATCAAATTAATAAAAAATTACGAAGATAAAACGCGTCAAAGATCATGAGTGGGGGGGTTGTGACGTCATTTGTAGGTAAAAAATGTACTAACATGTGACGTTTTCGAGGAGTTCACGAGTTTTCGAAGCACTGTATCGTCTTCATTTTTTGTTTATGTGAAAAGAGAAAAAATATGTATTCAATATTTTTTGGAAATCTATCTGACGGACTAATTAGTTTTTTTTGTCCGATCCCCTATTATCTTAATGAACGATTCGTTGTTGATTGTGGAAAGATACTGCATTTTAACAATTATTTGTAGATTGCTTGATCTATTTAAAGATTTATTGACTTGATTCTATTTGACTGCCTCGTTGTTCCAGTGGTCGCGGGCGCGATTGCTGAGCATGAAGTCCTGGATTCGATTCCCAGGTCGGGCAGATTAAGTGGGTCTACGTCTATATTACGTTTCTCCATCAGAAAAGTCTCAGGAGCAGCCACAGAGTCTACACTTTTGCCCGAATAGTAGCAATAGGCTCGCCCCCTATTTTGGGAACACTTAACTGGCGAAATACGGGTAAACTTCTCACATAGGTACACCTCTTGCTATCCCTTAGGGGATTACAAGGCGTGATGTTATGATATATGTCGAAGATTATAGCATATTAAAATTAGACAGATGTTTAAATAACTTCGTTAAATTGCAACACATGTTGTACCAAACTAGATCCTTCAAATAGATAACGCATGAATATACTAAAATAACATTTATTACAACTACATACGTATGTTTTTCAATCAAAACCAGGTTAAAATAATAATTATATTTGCATCATACGTCTATTGACGATCTAAGCTACGACCTGCGTGTTTATAAAACCGTTAGAACTAAAATGATAGCAAGACTAGCACATTGCCCGCGACTTTGCCCGCGTGTATTTTATATCTTTACCGAGTAACATAGGCTATACAAAATCCATTGTTACTCGGTAAAAATGTAGCTTTCTAATGGTGAAAGAATTTTAAAAATCGGCAGAGTAGTTTTTGAGTTAAATTGTAACAAACAAAAAATAAATCTTTTCTCTGTATAATATTGGCAAGATATGCTAGCCTAGTTAATGTAATCACAGTTAATGGATCGTTCAGTGACTGAAAGATAACTGGAAGTTCAAGTTAACTCCACAGTAATTAATAAACGTTAGATAAGACACGGTAATTATGTAATTAGTTTTAATGTTTGTGTTTGCCTTGGTACCAATTAACCGATTTTAGGTTCATGTAGGTAAACACATTACTTGAGCGGTATAGTCTTTTGAGTGATCCATAATCATCACTTGTAAAATGGCAATTGAGCCCTACATTCCCAGCATGAGTAGATACGTAGATACCTCATGAAGATGCCTCTGAAGAGTCTCAATATAGATTTCGAGAAGAACTATCAAAAAGATAAGTGGCAGTTACATCATTATCACTCAACGCGTCCCTGCAATCCACAGCACCAGAAGAGTACAGAAGATTTTGCAAATCTTAGACACCATTGCTGATTGGCTAATTCTGCCTCATGAACCATCATTCTCCTGCCCTTATCCCAATTCATTTGGGGTCGGCGCAGCATGTCTTTCTCTTCCATACCTCTCTGTTTGTTGTCATCTCATGAGACACCCCCTTTCTTACCATATCATTCTTAACACAGTCCATTCATCGTTTCTTTGGTCTTCTTCTACTCTTGCCGCCATCTACATTCATACTCAACTTTTTCCTCACAACATTTCCTTCATTCCTTCGCATCCCATGTCCATACCACGACAATCGATTACCACACAACTTTTTATTTACCGGCGCCACTTTCAGACTTCCTCTTATGTACTCATTCCTTATTTTATCCATTCGCGTCACACCTCACATCCCCCTTAGCATTCTCATCTCAGCCTCTCTCACCACCTCATCATGCTTCTGCCTCATGAACCAACAACAAAAAAGGAACAGGCCTATAATAAAGTCAAATAACCATGGATGAGGTTTATATTAATATGTTCTTCCTCCCCACCGTCCAACTGGCGTAGCATTCATGTGAATATACTTAAAAGAATCCCGAGAAACTTACTGTTACTTACTATTTCAATCGCAAAATTGATTGGATTGTCTTATACTAAAAACGTTGTTAAGTCATAAGCTAACCAAACCCCACTTAAATTAAAAATGTCGCCATAGTAAAAAAGTAGCATCTCCAGACACTTTTTTTTTGTGTCAGACTTCTACTGACTAAAAACCACCCATGTTCCTTCTTAGCCCTGTGTGCTGAGGCCGCGTTATCTCTTTCGAACAATCCGCAGCCCCGGCGGGATCTCCAGACACTTCAAGTGGCACTTAATTTAATTTGTTTGGAAGATGGGGACGTATCTTTCCAACGTCTTTTATCGGTCAAGAAGATGGTAAAGTAAATAAAAGATGTTTACAAACCTGGTAATATAATAAAGGAGAAGGAGATGAAGGCGGAACTCCAGGCGATGGCAGCAGCTCGCTTGGAGTTGGCGTGCATCTCCCCTAAGTACGCGTACACTGTGGCGCTGGAGGCTGATATCCTGGAATAGAAGACATTCTCTTTTATTTATCTTAGATGGACCTCGATCAGTTCCACTTAAATCACCTATTGGACCTATTAGATGGTATTAGAGCTATTGGTAATGGTTGGTTGGAATTGGTAGCTAATTAAGGATCTATTGATTTCGGAATCAAAAAATACCATAGAAGAAGTGGTTGGGGATTCGAAGAGTTTTTGACAATAGTAAAGTATTTTTTAACCGACTTCCCAAAAAGGAGGAGGTTCTCAATTCGATCGGTATTTTTTTTTCTATGTATGGTACATCGATAACGCCGAGATTTAGGATCCGATTTACGTGATTCTTTTTACTTTGATGCGTAATAGTTGCCATTTGGTCCCATAAAATTTGAAATTTTACATTGTTTGACCCAGTACTTTTCATTTTATGAACAATTTTTTGAATTTATGAACATTTTTCATTTATGTGTGTCCGCTAATAACTTCGTCGTTTATGAACCAATTTTGATGATTATTTTTTTATTGTAAAGGAGATATTTCAAGGGTGGTACCATGATAAACCGGGATCTGAAGATGGGATCCCAGAGAAATCGAGGGCAACCCTCAAATTTCATAGGCACGTATTACTTGTTTCGTGCTTTTTCTGACGCTATTCAAGTATTCGCATCTAGCAGTCATCATTCCATGTTGATGAGCTGATGATGGAAGGTACTACTCCTCAACGGTGAGGAGTTGAAAGCAATAACAAGGGAATCTTGAAGGTTAAGGGTTAGGTTTCTTGGTTGAATGTTAAATGCATAGTAAATAATTGTATAGGACTACAACTAAAAATGAAAAAATAAAAAAACTTTTTTGCAAAAAAAAAAACAACCGACTTCAAAAACACCAAAAAGTGAAAAATAAGCTTATTTTTCTTTTGAAGTTTATTTTTCACTTTTTGGTGTTTTTGAAGTCGGTTGTTTTTTTTTTGCAAAAAAGTTTATTGAAAATTTAAGTTTTGCTGAGATTTACATAAAGACTGAGTAGTTTCTAACTTTTACCTGTGCACACAAATTATGCAGATGTTTGATTTTTTTAGTCTACTTTCCTCGGAATAACAGTTTTTACCAAATATTACTAACTGCGGTACTCAGAGATATTTAATGATTACTTAGGCCGTCACTACGTAAAGATTTGACATACTTTTGTATGACAAAACTGTCAAAACCTTTACTAAGTGATGGCCTAAGTAATCATTAAAGCTATCTGAGTGCGGCAGTAAAAGTACTTACATTCTTATGATGCATGCACTATACAAACGTGTATAGCAGGTAGGTAAAGGTGTATTTATGTGAATGATTGCATGTGCAGCGAGTTCTAAAATAACTCGCCGAGGTCAACAGCTCACTGGCACAGGTAGTCTGCGTCTGTATTCTTAGGTTTATAACAAAATCCTAAGCACTACAGAACACAGTAAAGGTTCACGTATGGGCATCGAACCCATAAAATAACCTCACGATCCCTAAAGGGTTAGGCAGAGGTGTACCATAGTAAACCCACATTTGGCCAGTTTTTTTTAGAGCCATGTAAAAGCGGCGAGCCTATTGCCATCAACAGGGCACAAATTCTGACTCCGTGGCTGCTACTGAGAAATTCCTGATTAAAAAACCCAATAACACTTTGCCCGACCCGGGAATCGAATCAAGAACCTCATGCTCAGCAGTCGCGCTTGCGACCACTGGACCAACGAAGCAGTCTAGCAGCCTGGTATCAACACCTGCCTAGCCTTTTCCCAACTATGTTGGGGTCGGCTTCCAGTCTAACCGGATGCAGCTGAATACCAGTATTTTACATGGAGCGACTGCCTATCTGACCTCCACAACCCAGTTAATACTAGGTAATACGATACTCTTTGGTAAGACTGGATGCCAGAATTTCAGGTCACTGACTCGGTATGTCGGGCGGTCACCCATCCACAGACTGACCTAGGCAAGCACAGCTTTACCTAAAGGTCGACTCGAGTGGCAGTTCTTATTAAGCCACGAGTTTCACTCCTAGCTCTAGCAGCATGGTATGTAGTGTTTTATTAGAACGCCTACAATCTCATAATAGTAACAAATAATAATAAAAAGTTTTATTACTGAGCTTATCATTATTGCAATGAATAAATTATAATGGATTATTACGACTAGGGCGTTACACCTGGGTCAATGACCCAGATAAAATAACATCTAATGGTTATTACAATATTGTTTATTAATCGATAATTGTTAATTTAATTAGTATCTGGTTTTTAGTTCATTAGATTAAGGCCTTGAGCGACAAATCTAAATCCAATCAATAATAAAGTATTATGTAACATAACATTACGCCTGTAGTACATGAAGAGTTAGGCAAAGGTGTAACATAAGTACACCCACAGCAGTAATTAGTCAGTCAGATAGATTAAAAAAAAATATTGGACACGTATTTTTTCTTTTGTCACGTAAACAAACAATGAAGATACAATGCTTTGAAAACTCGTGTGACGTCATATTCTAAGACATTAGTATGACATTTTTTACCGCTCAGTGACGTCACGATCCCCCACTCAAATCTTTGACGCGTTTTATCTTTGTCAATTTTTATTGATTTGATAAAACAAAAAATACGTTTTCAATATTTTTCGATAATCTAACAGACGGACTACTTAATTAGCCCGTGAGAAGGCGCGCTATGAGCAATTTACTCACACAAAAATTTAAAGCAAAAACTTTTGGTGACACTGACGCCCTAACGTCTCAAGCGCCTAGGTAGCTTCCTAACTATTCATCCCCTCCCCCCTGACGCAACACTCTTAGCGGTCAGTTCCGTTGCGACCGCGCAGCGAAGTGTTTGTGGAGCCCGCGAAACATCGTGCGGTAATTTGCTCATCACGCACCCATCCGTGTAAGTATTTATTTTTCTAATAAAAACATATCACATATATATGTTCAATGTGTTTCGATACGCACACTCGTATAGATCTCGTGGAAGACTAATTTTTTAAGTTTTTTGTTATGTAAGATTTTTTATTGTGATTTATATGAAGACTGTCAAAATTAGAAAATAAAAATAAGTTGATTTGTTATTTGTTTTAGAAGTTGCATTTATGTTTCATAGTTTTAATTAAAATACTTATTTTCTTACTTATTAAACCTTGTTTTATTTATATAAATCCATTATAAGCCCATAGGTACTATAAAAGTAGAAATATGAGCATTTAAAGTAGTGTGAGTAATTTGCTCGCGCGCGCCTCTCCGTGTAACTAACTGAGGCGCGCCTTCTCACGGGTTAGAATCATATTTTTTTTAATTCAATAAACATCCCTATTATATGTCTGGAAATATTTTGACAGCCATATAATAGGGCTGAAAGAACTGCGTCTCTGACATTGACTTATATATTACTGCGTAAGGACTGGGCGGACGGCATGTTAAAATGACGCCTCGAACGTGGTCCCAAAACGGTATTTCCTAAGCCGAAGTAAACTAGTCCACGATCGGCTCTCTTCGGGTGCGGTCGTAAATTTTATTAAAAGCTTTATTTATGTTCTTTATACCTCGAAAACACCACGCCGCTTATACGAGGTTACGTTAACGAGCAGACTACACCGATACTCTGTATGGCGAACGCGTCGAGCAAATGTTCGGACGACCGTATCTTTATTTTTTATATCAATGGTCTCTGATCATTTAGCAAAATAGATCATAATAGGAAAATAATATATTATGAATTGCGTTCAATTCGTAAAATGGCCACAGACGCAGTTACTATTAAGGAAGGTTCATTTTACGCTTTTTAACACAATTCATAATATGATCTGCTAAAATGGCCACTTTAGCATATTATTTCGATACGTATAAAATATAGATAGATAGAATACTCTTAAAAAAAAAAATTAAAAAAAAAAATATTAAAAAAAAAAAGGTGAAGATTCAATGGTATACCCTCGAACCACAATGGTGCCCAAGATACAGGTTTTGTCTAATTTGGGGCCAATATAAAAACAAACAAATCACCACCTATGTGGTCAGTGCTCCAAGTATTTACAAAAACTTCAACTTACAAGCATCCCGTGAAGAACCTAAAGACCAACAGCATCCACACGTTGGTTGAGAAGGAGGACACGACGGAGAAGACGGCAGACAGTAGGATAGCTGGCAGCATCACCGCGCGTCTGCCAATGCGGTCACCCAGGTAGCCCCATAAGAAGGAGGTGCTTATTATACCTGGTAGAAAAAAGTGGGTAAAGGATATGAGCTGGAATTGTAATAGCTTCCTTCCTTATCGTGTGGTAAGCAGTGGCGTGCCAGCAATGATATGGGGGTAAAGCCCAATTTACAAAAAAAAAAGGTGCACTTTTTGTTCCGAGTTCTGACACTGGTTTTTAATAACACTGGTTTTATTTTCTATTATTTATATATGACTAACAGTTTTCGTATTTTACATCCTGTCACAAAATTTACAACTATTATAATATTTACCGCTAGATGGCGCATAAAATAATAAATTAGTTTCTAACTACACATAATTGAAAAAAAAATGTAATTACTCACAATGTATACAGCTATAACTCTTCATTCTTCGCTTCTTTACCATGGACAGATGACAAACAACAAAACACACTGAAGGCATAATATTACTAGATAGATTTACAGATACATATCAGCAATGACATACCTCCAGTGGCTTTGATAAAAGCCGTTTGTTGTCAATTTGTTTGAGTAAATGATTTTGGAGCATACTTTTATTGTAACGATTGTATTGTATAATAAAAAAGGCTTTAATTTAATTAAAGTTTCCCTATCAAAATAGTTTGCATAAATGCTAAGTAACGAATGTAATGCCGCTGTCGGAAAATTTTGATTATAAATATTATATTGTTTATTATTAAGCAATTGGAAAAACTCTAATTTAAACATTTCTTAATATCTGTCTTTAATTTCAGACGATAGGTTATCAATTACTTGAACAAAGATTCGTTTATACTCTGTACGTCTTAAACGAGAAGCAGAATTATTCAGCAAGGCATTTTCGTATATTGCATTGAATTGCGCAAGGAATTCATTGCGCAACCATGACTCAAAAACTTTAATTTGGTTGACGTAAAAATCAAAATAAATCTGGAGTAGGTTTAGGTGAAGTAACGAGGTTATATTTATCAGTAAAATTCAAAGTATTTACCTTGCACAGTAACGCTTTCACACACTTTAAACCATCACAAGGAACAATTGTATGCGTTTTTGAATTCATTTTAGTAGATATTAAGAAACTTTAATCACTTCATAACAAAACTAATTAGGTACAGCAAAAACGAATCAAAAAACTTGAAATGAATTAATCACTTCAAAACAAAGCTCATTACAGCAAAAACTATTCACAAAACTTTAAATTACTAACAAGAAATGGAAAATATCAAATCACAATAAAAAAATGCTCAACGATCAAGACAAATTTGAACTAAATCGAAATCCCATTCAATCGCGTCGCGAGCCTGCATTCACTCACATATTCACATTTTCTCGCAATCTTCATTCATTCAACCAGAAGCTATGCTTAAAATCCTATACATTCTGTCGTAAAACCGGCAAAAAGTTCGAAACACAAACACCTAGAAATGTAGGTAAAATAGAGAGGTCGGAAAAGCAGCGGCTATACTGCTGCTATTGTAGTGGGTGTGACAGAGAAAGGGCTAGCCTAACCCGACTATGCCCGATCGACCTGTTTGACCGATCGGCCGTTGTCGGGAGCTCGCTCGGGAGACATAATTATGAAGTTAGGCAACGACGAGAGAATGACAGTTATTGAGTACGTAAGACCTGACGTTGCATCAATACGTTCCGTTTAACGCGTGGCATGCAGTTTGAAGATAAATTTATAATATTTTGTTTTTGCATTGACTGTTTTTTTTTTAATTTGTTGTTTTATTAAGGCAAGCTGTGCTTTTCAGCTTCTATGGGAGTACCGCCACTGGTGGTAAGTTCCTTACCTAGTGCCAGCTTCAATGCCACCCGTGGGAGTCTTAGCTTTATAATTATGAATATCTCTCAGGCATGGTTTGACCTGGTTTGAGCAGCGGTGGTCCCCGACGTACGAACAGTAAGTCATGGGTTCGAACTCAGGCAAGCGCATTACTTTGTATAATATATTTCATCGCCGCTGCTCTCAAAACGGTGAACCAAAAAATTCGAAGACATGTGACATCTACCAACCCGCACTGGGCCCGCGTGGTGGATTATAGCCCATACCTCTCCTCGAGTGGAGGCCTGAGTCCCTGCAGCTTGTTGCTTGCTGACGATGTTTTCATTTACCGAAGCAAGTAATAATGGAAAGCCTGAATGCGTAACTCAGTCCAATTAAGATGTAGACATATCTCACTTTCTGCATATACCTGCCTACAACAAGCATTTTGCATCTGAACTTTGCTGTGCAAGATAAAATGATATGTGACAGATATAAGTGATTTGTTGACAGAGAGTTTTACAACTAGGTCATTAATAACTCTGGAATTTGTGATTTTATGCGTATTTTATGTGAATCCCTGTAATACAACTTTCACCAAAATCTTTAGAGCCGTTTTTGAGAACGCGATTACAAATCATTTAATAATGTGGGATATAAAATAACTTACCTACTCAATCATTAAATGAGGTTCTAAATTCTTGTTGCTCGATTATCGAGTAGGTAGGCTTATCAAATTATCGAATGTAATAATTTAGAAGAAACGTTAATATCCAAATCATCGGTAGCCTATAAAAGGTGGTCAATCAATCACAAAGTTATCTTCAATGGCTTTAATATAAAAACCGGTTTTGTAATAAATATCTGATGATGGATTAATTATCGTTTTTGTGGCAGACAATGTGATAATAACTGTAGATTTATATCTCTTGTTACAACTCTTTTATCTTAGACTACCTATCTACGTATAGGTAATAAATTTTGTGTTTTTATTGCGTCGGACGGAAACATTGTTGTAGATCAAAATATAAGCAGCCAGTAGATACGAATGCCTAGGCTAAATTCGGCCTAGCATCCGCCAACGTCCATACTACGTTGAATACACCGGTTCTCGTCCGATCACCGAAGTTAAGCAACATCGGGCGCGGTCAGTACTTGGATGGGTGACCGCCTGGGAACACCGCGTGACGTTGGCTTTTTGCTACTTTAGCGCAGTTGTGACAATAAGGCAGGCTTTCTTTCAAAATTGTGCCGAATCAAAATGTTTTCCTTATTTTTAGAAGTCGGCGAGCATTTTTATATTTTTTATTACACTGCGTTTGGAATACAGATGAATGTAATTTTTTCCGTCTTAAAGTTCCTGAGATTTCATTACCTCTTAAAGGCAAACAAATAAATTGAGCACTTCAATCGCCTGGAACACAGAATTACCTAGTTCAGGCACAAATCAAGGGTTGTGATGGCTACGTCTAACATAGACCCCACTGTTTGATTTCATCTCTCGATATCAATGTTCAGAGGACGTCCATCCATCAAAACCAAAACATCTTACCAATAAAAGCAGCAGCATTAACCAGCCCCTTATCCTTGCTGGTGAGCTTTAGTTCACACTCAGCTGCTGTGATGGCATAGCTCATGCCGACGGACTCCATGGACACGTTCAACATGATGAGGCCGCTGGTGAACAGGACTAGGTGGTTCAGTCTGCCGTGGCCTGAGGAGATGAAGGTAGAGTTTTATTAACAAAAATACCTGCCTGTTATCCCCGAATGGTTTAAATATGGGACAAGCCACACTGTTCCCAGTTCCCATACCACTGTGACTCCTGTAAGCCAGAAGTGGCGACCACAAGAAAAGTGCCGATACAATGAAGCCCGACGAAGTCCCAGAAAAACGATTTAACTGTCTTGGATCCCGCAACGTTTAATCAGAAAAAAATAGCGGTGTAGAAAAAACATAATTTCCACTTCCCTCCATATCAGCAAGAGACATAACAGAACAAGGCCAATAGGCACACAGGGACGTACACAACTGGGATAAGCCCAGTTGCCTAGCACCACGGATATTATTGTCATTAATATTACTGGGTCCTAAGTTGTTGAATCCCCTCCCCCCCCCGCATGGTTTGGCAGCGGTGGACCTAATAGTTCACCCACATTTCGCCAGTTATGTTTAAGTCCCATGTAAGTAATAGGGGGCGAGCCTACTGCCATCAACCGGGCACAAATCCGGACTCCGTGGCTGCTACTGAGAAATTCCTAATGGGAAAACTCAATAACACTTTAGCCGACCTGGGATTCGAAACCAGAAACCCATGCTCAGCAATCGCACTTGCGACAACTAGAGCAATGAAGCAGTTAAGCGGCGGGGAAGTTTTATTGATAACCAGCAAAAATAGCTTTAACTTCATATTTCCAATAGGATCACACATTATGTTACAAACTCAAGATCTTATGCAATTTACGTATATGGTTTTGATTCGTTTCATCGAGCATGAGCAATTCATACACAATGAGCGCTTTATTATTCACGCACTAAATCGCGTATGAATTTTTCGCATTTGGGCCGTTCTACTGAAGTAGATTTTTAAGGCACTCGATTGCATAGCAAAATCACTAAGGTATGGCGTAAGAAGTTACAAGGATTGGTTCCATGTAATTGCACGCGACGTAGCAACTATTCTTGAATGTAAAAGGTTATTGCACATTATACCACATTCAGTGATGCAGTTATATCGATTAGTGATAACAATGATTGTGGAAACAACCGCGCGATATTCGCTACCGATTCAAGCGGTTAAATCCCTCCAATCTAGACCAACCTTTTTAACAGTGACCAGACTAGTTAAAAAACTATTTACTAAAAAAACCCCAGTTCCAAAACAATACTAAAGTCTAAAATTACTTTACTTTCGGAAATCGATAACATTGTTTGTTTCATTGAATTGAGATCTTCCTTCCTTTTTTAAAGTCAAATGCACACTTTACGATCATAAAAATATGACTGCATCAGCGAGCAGAGTTCGCATAGCAGAATCTTGGGCCAAAATTTAAAGAAAATTTGCAAATTTTCCTTAAATTTTATACGCTAAGAAGAACAAGAGTAGCTTCAGCTGTTCTTAAATCTACTGGCACGAGGCAGTATTTGTAACTAACGACGCCATTTTTCTTTTTATTACATTTTCCAACACAGTTTCAACAATATTTATCAACCAAAAGCGACCCTTTTCCACTGTCAAACGATCGCCAAAACTTCACAGTATTACTGTATATTGATATTGCATACCTGTTTGTTCAAACGCATCTTCAAAACTGTATTCAGTTGCTGGATTCAGCTTTTCTGCGGTTTCTGCGTCTCCTTCTCCCTTGTATTTGGTCTTGTCTGTCATTTTGCTGGATGTTTCTCTCTGTGTATTATATGTCTTTCTCTGTTTACTTTGACATCACTGGTCTCCTCTCTTCTTTCTTTAGATTGTAATGTATTTTTGAACGGATTTGATCATCAGAGTCTATCCTGATTCTGATGAATTGACGATGTTCCTAGGCCTGAAAACATAAAATGTTTGTTTGTAAACGCATGTTTGTTTCTATAGCTTTCTACAAATAAGAGGGATGTTTCCAGTGCTGAGCCACCAATGAGATAGGGTATATCCACGTATGGTACTAGTACTATAAGCTCTAGTGCTGCGGGATTGTTGGAAAGAGATACCGCGGTCCTGAAACACGAGGCTAAGAAGGAACATGAATGGGTGTTAGTTAGTAGAAGTCTGACACTCACTTCCACTCCACCTAGAGCGGGAGGGAACATATTTTGATGACTTTTCACCCGGAATGAAAAAAAGTATGATATTAGTGACATATAAGAAGATGCCTAAGTATATTAAATTTTGTGGATACCATATTAAATTCATTGTAAACTTTAGAATGCGTACACAGACATGAGGAATATATAAATATGAAAAGCATTTATGATATTTTATCTTACTTGTTTTATGCACTAAGATTGTGGATTTATGTCTTATAATAAAAAGTTTATTTTTGTCGCAATGATAATACATTTAACACACTTATTTAGTTTCTTACATTATGTTAACTCTGCTCCCTGGGCACACACGTTACTTTTAGCATCGGTGTTAATCTGCGATTTTGGGACTGTAGGTATAGCTTCTAAAGCGGTTATATCGCCGATCATCGATGCTATAAGTAGAGCATACTCTATGTGCTGTGGCAGTGGCCCTTATTTTTTTTTATACCGTAATCAATGCTGAAGTTCCTTTGCCAAGAAAATATCTTCCTTTTTTTTTTTTTTGGGGTGTTGGAAATCATCAAATAACCCCTCCCGCTCTTGAGCAGAGCGAAAGGGAGTGTCAGACTTCTACTGACTAAAAACCACCCATGTTCCTTCTTAGCCCTTCATGTCGAGGCCGCGGTATCTGCCCTCTGATGTTGTTACTATTGCGAAGCGCGGCTCTCATGTTAGTTTTATTTTTTCCTAGCCTAAATAATTATCTTTGTGAAGTTAAGTAGGTAAACAGCTACTAACAACATAATTATTATCTAACTGTCAACACCAATCTTATCATTGAAATAACAGTTTTCTAAGATGTGCACATACTTCTCGGAATGCTTTGACGAAAAAATATTTTTTGTTTGTCTACGTAAACGAGGAAAGAGTGCTGATAATAATTATGATGATTTTACAGAATTATCCTTGGCACTATATTAAAACCTTACTTGTCCCTCTTTAACTTTTTCTAGGCAATTAACGGTTAGGCGTCCATTCAGTTATTTCACTTTTGACAGTTTAATCCTAACAACAAAGGGGGAGCGCCAAGGTAGTGTAATTTTCGTTTTTTACAATTTTTAGGTCAGTGTCAGTTTCTAGGTTGACTAAAATATGATTCGCGACCGTAACAAAAATGACTAGATACTGGTCGACTTCCAGTTTAATACCAGTCTGGTATTTTTTATTGAGAGCTTCGGGCCATGAGTACCTGATGAGTGTGACTACAAATGACAGCCGGGGCCAAAACACAGGGGAAATTCGGTATTTATTTACTAGTTGACTAAAATATGATTCGCGACCGTAACAAACATGACTATACTGGTCGACTTCCAGTTTAATACCAGTATTTTTATTGAGAGTTTCGGGCCAATGAGTACCTGTAATGACTGTCGAAGATGACTACAAATGACAGCCGGGACCAAAACACAGAGGAAATTCGGTATTTATTGACTGGCCACGTGGCCACCCACAGACCAACCCAGGCAAGATTTACTGAGGTACTTCTTCTAATTGGTTGTTTTGCAAATTAATTCGTTGATTTTCTGCTCTGAACTGTTCGAAATAACACTGTTATCAATCAAGTAATTTGTCTACTATCGCGTGATGTAATTACCAGGTATCCATGGCATCACATAAATATTGATAAAGCGGCAATTCCTCGCTTTTTTTATTGCTTTAGTTTTTTGCATTCGTTTCCCTGTACCTTATCGTTCGTTTAATTGGAGCAACTTTTTATGTACTACAGTATTTTGTACAATTGGCTAGGCCTAATCTACTTCGCCAGTAGATAAGTTTTTTTACTAGAACTAGAAAATTGGTAGAGTAAATTTCTTTAAATATTATATTTTTCTACAGCAAATGTTTAAGCCGACCCCCATTAAAGTTGGGAAACGCTAGACAGATGATGAATGTGCCAAACGAGTGCTTTGACACTCGTACGAGGATTATCTTTTAAGACCTGACGTGGACCAACACAAATGCCATAAATTAAACTTTTAAACTGTTTTTTATTCTTGTTTTTATTACAGTGTTTTCTTTGACCTTCTTCTGGCTTTGGTTTTGGACCACTTAAAGACTCATTAGCCGTTTCCATAAATATTAGCAAGGTTACATTTGTTTGTGAGTTTGTAAATAGGGCGCAATCATCGGAACTGCTGATACAATTTCGAAAATTCTTTCACTACCGGGAAGCTATTTTATATTCGAGTGTTTGCCTACATTTAATTTTCGTTTTGTCATTTAGTTCACGTGGGTTAACTTCCGCACATAACGGTAGCAAAGCCGCGAGCAAAACGTAGTGAAGGAATAAGTTGTATTACTCTACGGTTGAATCTGCCTTAACCTTCGGGGATTCGGTACAGGAGTGATTATTGGAAAATTCTAAGTCCTATTTAATCTTGCTGCCTCTAGCCCTGCAGTTAATTTCAACTAGCCAACCTTGGCCCGTGCAAAACCTTCGTTTCTCTTCAACCGCTCACCGTACCAGGTATGTTAATCACCTAAACTTGATGTCATGACAGTACTGACAAGAGATGTAACAGAGGTTCGATTCAGTTTCTGAAAGTTCGGAACATCCGATTCATTGTGCACCTTCAATAGGGTAGTTAACAAAATAAATCTAATTAGTCCGTCAGATAGATTTCCAAAATATATTGGATACGTATTTTTTTCTTTTTTGACGTAAACGAACAATGAAGACGATCCAGTGCTTTGAAAACTCATGTGACGTCATATTCTAAGACATCAGTATGACATTTTTTACCGGTGAGTGACGACACAACCCCCCACTCAAATCTTTGACACGTTTTATCTTCGTCAATTTTTATTGATTTGATAAAACAAAAAATACGTATCCAATATTTTTCGATAATCTAACAGACGGACTAATTGGAATCATATATTTTTTAGTCAGTAAACATCCCTATTCGTATAACTTTTAATCGGAGGTCAAAAATGTTTATACTTGACCCGCGGGGAACCTTCCTGCCCCTATGCCTTCTGTCGATTACTCTTTTACTTGAGTTTTGGGCGTACTATTACTACACCTCTGTCTAACTCTTCAGGAGTTACTTATTAAACTACATTTTTTGATTTCTTCTTATTTTATTAGATCTGTCCTTAAAACATCTCCCTTTCGCGGTTTGCCTGCGATTTCGGTTCCGATTCCAGTTTCGATTTCAACAAGTTCCGATATTTAACACTTTAGTTACATCCCTAGTACTTACAACAGAATGTATTTCAGGGCATTGACCCCTGTATCTATTAACGTAGTAACCTACATCTTTCAGTCATATTTCATGACTCAAGATAAGCAGTATTGTCATATTGACATGACAAGGACATAATTATGTTAAGGATATAAGGTCTAACATCGCGTGGCAGAGATAAGATACATTGTATTGGATGCGTGTAGGCATTGTTTGATTGTTTTATGATCGAAATATACTTGATAATGGTGCTATTACAATATAAATTGTGAAATAGATTACAAATTACGTACTTAAACTTACTTTAGACCTCCTGGACCTCCAGGGGTCTAAAATGGCTGCGTCTGTGACCATTTATAAAAATAGATCATAATAGGAAAATACTATGAATTGCGTTAAAATTCGTAAAATGGTCACAGACGCAGAACAGTTACTGTTATGGAATGTCAATTTTACGCTTTTTGATCTGCTAAAGTGGCCATTTTGGACGTCCTGCTCCGGATTAAAATAATACCAACAATGTCTAGCGCCTGGTTGATGGTAAAAGGTTCGCACCCCCTGGCGAAATGTAGTTGTACTATTAGCGACACCCCTTTTTTTTTGTTTTTTGGGGGTTGGGAAATCATCAAATAACCCCTCCCGCTCTTGGGCAGAGCGAAAGGGAGTGTCAGACTTCTACTGACTAAAAACCACCCATGTTCCTTCTTCGCCCTTCATGTCGAGGCCTCGGTATACCAACAATACCAACAATGTCTAGCGCCTGGTTGATGGTAAAAGGTTCGCACCCCCTGGCGAAATGTAGTTGTACTATTAGCGACACCCCTTAGGGATGTTTACTGACTAATAAAATATGATTCCAATTAGTACGTCTGTTAAATTATCGAAAAATATTGGATACGTATTTTTTGTTTTATCAAATCAATAAAAATTGACGAAGATAAAACGCATTAAACGCGTCAAAGATTTGAGTGGGGCTTGTGACGTAACTCACCTGTAAAAAATGTCATACTAATGTCTTAGAATATGACGTCACACGAGTTTTCGAAGCACTCTGTCTTCATTGTCTTTTTACGTGAAAAAGGAAAAAATATGTGTCCAATATTTTTGGAAATCTATCTGACCGACTTATTAGATTTTTTTTGTGAACTATCCTATTCTTCGTATATTACAGGGGGTGTTTTAATTCATGTTTTATCAACACCGCCTGGGGATATTTAATTTTAACATTGATTTAGTAACATAACTTTAAAAGTATAAACCACCCACTGGATATTCAAAACAAAATTTACTTCAAATGTTCCTAAAGTCCATTTCACGAAAGAAGTCCCGCAGACGCAGCGCTGTATGTCGCGCGCGCGACATAATGTTGTTTCACAACTTTTGGCATCGTAAATAAACCTTATAACGCACTAATCCAATAATAAACTCACAAAATATCTACCACAACAAACGCACCTTGATAACATTGACAAACGACAACATAGCCGATCTGTTAAATTTAGTTCCACAATAATTGTCCGCGGGACTTCTTTCGTGAAATGGACTTTATGTTTTTACTCGAATGCGGCGAGGCTCAAAAGGAGGGTTCACAATACTTATGTCTTATGTACCTAGACGCAGGCGGCAAAATCGAATTAACTTTACGTCAATAAGGTTTCTTCCTTACGTGTATGTTCACAGGATTAAAAAAAATATCGAAGAATGTGGGTAGAGAGGCAACTTTTTTGTTAAATTCATGATCAGACTGATAAGCAAACAACAGGTTGACTTTCGAAGAGGAAAAGACTTTATCACACTGTGTTATCAAACGTGACACAGCAAGAAAATATACTATAATAGAATTCTCAGATTGTCGTAACCATTTAAATAAAAAATACTAATAGGTATGTTCGAAGAAGGAGAAATTTTACTAGATCTAAAAGACACGTGTTATTTTTTTTAAGAAGGTAGGCAGGTAGAAAAATGATGTGTGTCTTTTCTGTGATAATTTTAGCCGGTCTTGCATCAGCCATACCTATGACATAAATGATTTATCGTGGAGAATTCAGAATCAGAATCAGAATGCTTTATTTGAAAAAAAAAAGAATGAGAATGATGATGAATGAGAAAAATCAGAATGCTTTTTTTGCATTATTATTATTATTTTTTTAAATTTAATCCACGATTTATTCTATTGTTTTGGAGAAAACTGCATCATCACGATCTTACGAACAAGCCGGTTAAAAGAAGTCGATGTTTAACAGAAATAAAAAACCAAACAATAAAACAAAAAACAAGTAAAAATGAAAGTTTACTCACACAACACGCGGTTCAAACTTAAACGTTTCAACTGCACTTATCAATGAACATAATGATTACAAAGTTAAACAACTAAAACACCACTTTACACTACAAAACAAACTTAAAAAAACACAAAAAATAAACTATAACCTTATAGTAAACACATTTTAATTCAATAAACCACGTTTTATGGAACAAAACGGATTTTTTGAAGAGAATAAAACGACACGACCTTCCCCAGTCGCGGTTACTGATGTACTGAATGAACTACTAACTAAAATTAGGCACGGGATCTGCGCACACGCATTGCAGTATTTATATAGAGCTGCCAGGTCATTCCGAAATGTTTGTTTTACAATTAGCTGGTCTCGTTATTAGGTCGATAATTGCTTCATTGTGTTCGGGATTAATTTTAATGAATGGAAAATAATATTAAGAACTTAGGTATAAACAAAACAACAGAAATAACTTGTGAATAACAGAGTTGGAAATGTAACAACAACATTGTTAATGATATTGCTTTTGTAAGATGCGAAAGATAAAAAAACTTAACTTTTGCTATCGGACAACGTATTTCTGATTCATTCACGGATGCTATTCGTAGGTATAGGTACTGATCGCAACAGATACCTAATCTTAACAAATTTACTTACACAAGCAATAGTGTTCAAGTAGTACACATGTTTACTAGTAACTACGTAGGTATTTACAATCAGCACAACTTAACCGCAGATTTAATGGCGAACAAAAGAGCAAAATGAGAATATTTTCCTCATTTTGTCCTTCAATGGACTTCGGCAATGGGCAATAATATTGTTTACTTGTACACCTATTCCCAAAATATAAAGCTCAACTAAAATTCACAAATATCAGATAAGTATGAGTAAATTAGTTTTTACTGTGTTTTATTAACCATGCTGCACGTAACAGATTCTCTCTCTATCTGTCACACTCAGAGAGCTTTAATGATTACTTAGGCAATACTTAGTAAAGGTTTTGACAGTTTTGTCATACAAAAGTATGTCAAATCTTTTCTAAGTGACGGCGTAAGTAATCATTAAATATCTCTGAGTACCGCAGTTAGACTTTGATCGCACAGACAAAAAAAAACGAATGTAACATTAAAGAAATTCTGTTATAATTATTATTTTCGTTGCCAAATAAAAGAAGTCCCTAAAGTAAAAGACACCATTTTCAACGCTCTTGTGTGTAATATTTACAAGTACTTTATTAAAGTACCAGGGAGTGAGTTCAATTACAATTACACTTAGATTAGCCTGCCGTCGCGCGTCGTAGAGTATTTAAGCTGTCTCATCATTTTCCTGCTTTATCCGACTTTGCTTGGAATCGGCACAACTAATTTTCTTCTTCCATTCTCCCCTGTCAGAAGTCACAACATTACTTTTAATCCTTTCTTTTTCATATCATTCTTCACACAATCCATCTATCTTTTGTTTGGCTTCATCCCATCTTATTGCATGCCCATTCCAAGATAGACGACTTCCTTTTCTTTCGGCATCGTCAGTACGACCTTAAACTACCTCTTAATCCTGGAGAAGGTAAGAAGACGTGTTCAAAAAGACTTTAACTGATCCCGCAAGCGTCAATTTCCCGCATCAACAAAAGATCATCATCGTCAGTTCAGCCATAAGACGTTCACTGCTGGACATAGGCCTCCCCCCGGAAGGGGGGAATTTGCCATAATCGCCACGCTTGGCAGGCGGGTTGGCGATCGCAGTATGGTTGTTACGAAGGCACAGAGAACGCTGCTGCCCATTCTCTGGTAAGTCCCTTAGTCGCCTCTTACGACACCCACGGGAAGATATGGGATGGTGCTATTCTTTACGTCCGACACTATACGGAACAAAAGATAAAATCCCTTGATGGTGGCACGTATATTGCCATCATCGGTAAAAAGGGTTAAATCATATTCACAATGACGTGATTTTCGCTCATCACAACAAGGGTTATCACACCCGGTCACTTAGTGATGATATGAGTGTGTTATTATCACATTATTGTCACGAAATACTTCATGTTAATGGATTTACGTCATCATATCCGTTCATTGCTATGCGTAATTATGTTCGTGAACCCTAAGTCTGATTGTGATATAATATGGGTCGTAATCAGCCGTCCTTGGGGCCTCTAAATTATTAATTTATTGAACTTCTGCAAACTATGAGAGTGTGTCATTTTAAGTTTTATTTTTAATCTGGTCAACTTTAGAACAGATATGGTTACGATAATTCTTGAAAATTAATTAGGCGTAACAAATGAAAGTCCAGAAGCTCGTGGCTAAATAAGCCACACTTGTCTAGGTGGATTGGTGACCATCCAATACATACTGAATTTCCTCATAAATTTAATTTGCATACAAACCATTGCATATCACCAAGAAACCCGGTAACACGGCAACACGGTATTTTGAGCAAAATATCTAGACCGACTTAAATAAACAGCTAAGCGATTAGCATATTTTGAGATGAGATAACTGAGCGTGTCAAGGATGAAGACTGGTTAAAATTTGAGGCAACATTGTTATTAGTTCAGAGGTGCTAACAAAACTGATATTGGAGCAGTTACACGATGACCTGAGGTACATAACTGATGTACTATTTATAATCCTTATCTCGCTTATCAGACTACAAGACCTTATCCCAATTTATTTTGGGTCGTAACAGCATGTTTTCATCTTCTTTACTTCTCCGTCATAATCTCCTCCCCATGTTCTAATTTATTTGGGATCAGCGCAGTATGTCCGTATTCCAAATTATTTGGAGTCAGAGCAGCATGTCTTCTTCGTCCATACTTCACCATCATTCCTCTGCCGCCCTATTAATGGGGGGTCGGCACAGCATTTCTTTTTTATGGTTCTCCCGCTTTTATTCCATTTTATTTGTTTTTTTTTAAGAAGTCTAACCCAAACTTCTTCTACGGGATATTGGGTATTCGCAACTCTTAGCATATGACAAAGATACAACTTAGTTCTCACATGTGCCGCCCCTTGCGGATCAGAGAAGTGATAAGTGTTTGATTATATTACATGTCATTCATTGATACACGGGCCGCCAAAGACAATGTAATACACACTGTCACTGAATTTATAGTAGTTGGCAGAGCTTTATCTAAAGGGCCACACAAACAGGGTCCATCTTCAATGTTGATGGGTGATTATAGGTAATGGTGATAAAAAAATCCTACTATGCATCGGAAAGCACATTAAGCAGTTTGTCTTGCTGTCATTCGTAGATCTAGCTATGACAAATGTTACCGGTAGGCAAAGGCCAGTGATTCTGTCAGTCCAATCTGGTCAAGGAATGTAGTGTTAGGTACTTAAAATCTGGGTTTTTGAGGTCAGATAGGTAGTCGGTAGCTCCAAGTATGGTAATGTAATGGTATTTAACTGCATCCGGCTAGCTAGAATGTAAGTGGTCCTCATCACAGCTGGGAAAAGGTGAGATAATTACTGCAGCCATTTGTTCCTAAACCCAGCAGGACTACCTCAAATCAGCCTCAAATTTACTGTGTTTGAGACAGACGCTACGTGTTACAGTCAAAACAAGCACAAGAGACATTTTTGTATACCAGAAGACAATGCGCATTGCTATGATTCTGGTAGACTGGTTCTGTACATTGATGTACCATCAGGGACTAGCAATAAGCATACGATCATTACAGAATTAGTTATCTTTTCTGTAGTTTATGTCAATGACCATTTTAATTCTTCATCAACTTTATCGTTGACAGCATTCTATCCTATAAAACTTAACTTATTAATGTTCTTAATTTGCTTTTTTTATTAATATTTTTGTTCGTTATTTAATAGCACAACAATTAATCTATCACTCGTATCTATAAACAAGTCAAACTGATAACTTAGTTAAATGACATTATTCAAAATACAATTTTTATTCTGTAGTTTTAGTTGCTTGAAGTTAGAATTGTCAAACGATAGAATAGAATTCTTAGCTTTGATTTCTTTGATGGTACTTACCTCGTTTAAATTCTGGTCTATTATAATTATAAATTTAAGCATAATTTTAATTATTTCAACTCGAGTACCACCAAGTAAGTAACTAATTACAAGTGAAGACATCCGCAAGAAAACCAAGGTTACCGACATAGCCCGAAGAATTGCCAAACTTGTTGGCAGTGGGCAGGGCACATTGTTCGCAGAACGGATGGTTGATGGGGCCGAAAAGATTGTATCTGGAGTGGCGACCGCGAACCGGAAGACGTTGCGTTGTAAGGCCTCCCACTAGGTGGACCGATGACCTGGTGAAGCTTGCGGGAATCCACTGGATGCGAGACACACAGGGCTAATTAAATCAATGTTGTGACACTTAGTGGAGGCAGTGGATGTCTTTCGGCTGAAATGATGATGATGATGATGATAATTACTTGAACTCAAGTAATTACAGTAACAACCGTGTTATTTCTGCAGAACAATTCGTAGTTCAAAACGAAGTCCAATGCACTGGCACACAAATCAAAGGCGAACTCATTTGTTTGATTAAAATTGACACCGCTGATTCACACCTCGACACAGTTTGGGTTCGAAGTGATAGATCGCACTGGTCGCATGCAAATATTGTAGTGAATTGGGCCATTTATTATGACCATAGACCTATATTCTAATTTGGCTCTGTTGCAGCACCTAAAGCGCCAGATATTTATGAACGGTTACTTAAATTCTATATTGCGCTAGCAGAGTTGTTACCAGCGAGATTTTAGAGATACACTTTACATCAAAAAAGTAATCCTACAAGGTGCCTAATGATGGATAGTTCTTGTATGACCTTATGACTTTGTAGATTTGATAGGAGTAGTGCTGCTATCCGAGCCCCCAGATATTCGTAACATAACATACGCACACAATCCTTAAAGGGTTAGGCAGGGCTGTACGATGTACACCCTTATTTCACCATTTTTATTTTTTCTTTTAAATATCGATGGGCGATAACGTATGAAATATGAAATCTACAGTAAGACTAACTGCCGCACTCAGAGAGCTTTAATGATTACTTAGGCCATCACTTAGTAAAAGTTTTGACAGTTTTGTCATAAAAAAGGATGTCAAATCTTTACCAAGTGACGGCTGAAGTAATCATTAAATATCTCTGAGTACCGCAGTAAAACTAACAATTAACTATTTTAAAAGCTGCTGAAGAAGACAAGTAAAGACTAGTTATTAGTTAGTTATTATTAGTTCTAGAAATAAAAGACTAAATCAAATTAATCGAAATGATCCCCTGGAAGAACATACAATTTATACAATATTTGCCTCCTAAAAATTTCCTACGTATGTCTAATGGAGGCAAATTAAATTCACTCTCCATTACATGGCTGGTAGTGCTTCTAATAAAGCCACCAATTATGTAAAAAGCTTTATTATGTACTTTGTCTAATTTAGACAATAATGACTGTTGTAACTACAATCATACAGGAAACTACCATAGTCTAACCTACTACTGAAGATAGAGATATAAACATATCCGAACTTGCGAACAGTAAGTCGTAGGTTCGAACCCAGGCAGGCGTATTACTTTGTGTAATTTATTTCATCACCGCTACTCTCAAAACGGTGAAGGAAAACATCGTGAGGAAACCGGCATGTCTTATTATTATAGAACCGAAAATTCGAAGACTAAGACATCTACCTACCAAATTCGGGCACACAGGTAAGGGAAGGACCACTAACCACACGATAAAGAAGAAGCTGGTTTAAATATAAACGATTTAAGTAACATGTTTTATTCAATAAGTACCTCAGTTAACACTGGTTCATATACAAATTAAGTTCGTGTCAATATCCTTATAATGCTCTGGAAATTAAAAATTTTTTAACTTAGTAGTTAAAGCTACTTTGCATTTAATTAGTGGGACCGGAGATATGTCAAAATGTAATGTTATTTATTAACTGATTAATCTGTAGGTAAAATATAAAAGGTAAAGGTGACTGACTGAGGATCATACTATGGGATCAACGTACAAGCCAAACCCTAGGACTACAAACTTAAATTTTGCCACACCAATTCCTCTTAAGGCGTAGGCATCGACTAAGATAGTATTTTTCAAAATTCAATCCCTAAGGGGGTGAAACAGGGGATGAAAGTTTGTATGGAAAATCGTCACTTTTGATATTTCCGACATACACGCGGGTGAACCCGCGAACAAAAGCTAGTATTTGTAAAAGTACGATGGGATTTACATCGTCGCAATAGGGATATTTCCTGACTACAAAAAATATTATTCTAATTAGTCCGTTTGTTAGATTATCGAAAAATATTGATACGTATTTTTTGTTTTATCAAATCAATAAAAATTGACGAAGATAAAACGCATCAAAGATTTGAGTGGGGGGTTGTGTCATTCACCGGTAGAAAATGTCATACTAATGCCTTAGAATATGACGTCACACGAGTTTTCAAAGCACTGTATCTTCATTCATTGTTTGTTTACGTGAAAAAAGAAAAAATATGTGTCCCAATATTTTTCGGAAATCTATCTGACGGAGTAATTATTTTGTTTTTCTTAACTACCCTATTGTGTACGAAAATCATAAGATTTAAAAAAAACTGATTAATTTGCATTCACTGTTATTAATAAGTATAGGAGGTAACACGTAATTGTAGTGAGTAAAAATATGTTGATTATGAATGTAGATAGATGGCTATAAGAGTAGAGGAAGACCAAAGAAACGATGGATGGTCTACGTGACGATATGGCTAGAAAGGAGGAGACTGCTGAGATGATGAGTAATAGTAAAGTATGGAAGAAGACATGTTGCGCTGACTCTTAATAAAATTAGATAAGGGCAGAAGAATGATGAAGACTTCAATGAATGCCGAAATACGTCTGTTAGATTTTTGAAGAAGTAGGTCAGTCTAAATAAAGAAAGAACGCTCATATCATATTTAAGCTTGACTCACCCGCAGAGGTGAATTGTAGGTACCTCAGCTTCCTATACTTCAGACATCTTAGTCCGGTCAAATTAGACCAAAAAACTTTTTTTGCAAAAAATAAAACCGACTTCAAAAATCTCTTCAAAAAGTCTGCAATGTTTGCGGAGGCACGCACAGACGGCTTTCATGCGATTTTGCGCAAGAAAGTCGCGTCTATTTTTAGACGCGTGAGAGACAGCAGCAACGGCATCTTGAAAATGGTTGCTTCACGTGCTGAGTGCCCAATCCAACAGAGATGGATGAATGTCGTGTTGGGACGCTAGATATCGGCAAACTAGCGCAGGAGTTTGGTGGTGTCTGGCGTGCGTAATAGGGATGATGGTGACGTGTCTGGCTCCCTGATTGATAGTGTTTTTATTTTTATTTTAGTTTAAATTATTTCTTTGTGTATGTGAGTGACTCAATTTTATTTATTTTTTGATTCATTTATATAAATATTCAAATTTTTTAATGTAATTTTTGTGTTAAGATTTTTGATTTTGTGTTGTTTTGATTGTGATTCCATTATGGTTTTTATTCTATGGATTTATGGATCTGAAATAAACGTTTAATAATAATAATAATAAAAACACAAAAAAGTGAAAAATAACTTTAGCTTCTGAAGTCGGTGACTTTTGTTTGTTTTATTCAGTTTTTTTGTCACCGACTTCAGAAGCTAAAGTTATTTTTCACTTTTTTGTGTTTTTGAAGTCGGTTTTATTTTTTGCAAAAAAGTTTTTTTATTTTTCCATTTTTAGTTGTAATATCCTTTACAAATATTTGATATTCATTAATTTTACGTTGTTAACAATACATGTCACGGTAATAGGCTTATCCGCAATAAAATGGAACTTAACATACCTAACTCTCGAAATCTGGGCGTCCTGTACACATCTGCGTACCCCGTCAGAGCATACAGGCGTGATGGTAAGTTAAGATGTTGCGTAAACAATAAACATCCAAGCGATTGCAGCAATCACGACAGATTTGCCGTCTATTTTTGAAGAGTTATATTGTATATCTCCGAAGATCAGGATCAGATCTTCACCAAATTTAAATGGGACCACCTCAGGAGTATACTCTTTCAAATAAAAAAAGAATTTTGAGAATCGGTTCACAAATCAGAGGAGGAGAAATCAGGTAACATACATAAAAAAAAAAAAAAATACATACACACGAACATATAACCTCCTCCTTTTTTGAAGTCGGTTAAAAATAGGGTTCAATCGTCATAACATGTATAAATATATAAGTACACCACGTATATAAACTACGTGCTTAGATTACAATTCTTTCAACTTTTTGAAACGATATATCTCAAAAAACGGTGGCTTTAAGAAAGGAAAGTGCTTAGACATTTTTATAGATTATTATCTGATCTATAATTTTATCTTTACAAATTTTATGATAAAATTTACCGTTTGGCTGAAAATCGCGAAAAACCCGTTTTCGTGACCTTTGACCTCGAATTTTTTTTTTCCAGGTGTCGGATCAATGGGGACTTTTTACATGTTATTTATAATGGTGTTTTGAACAATCCTACCAATTTTCAGCCGGGTGGGAAATAATGTAACCTTGGAAAAATGTCTAAATTGACCGGACTATCTTTTTCTAATTAATATTTTCCATAATAATATGAACAATTTCCTGTAATTCTTGAGTACGACATAAATAAAAATCCATGATAATGATTCAACGGCAAATATTTAAATTCTATCAATGCATTAATTCTAGGCATGCAGTTAGTGGTGGCTTAGTAGTGTTGAAAAAGTTATTCATAACATAACCTCCTTTTTTATAAGTCAGTTAAAAACGGGTATTGGTTTATAAATAAGTACCTACGTCGATTAATATTGAAATACTGGTTATAAATAACTACGGGGTTTTTCTAGTAGCGTCTCATTACTGGGTAATTAATCAAACGCAAATCAATAAGACGGTTATTCTAAATGCACGTGTACCTTATAAAATATGTTAAACTGACCGACCGATGTTGACCGTAGCTACGAATAAATGGAGAGAGAGAGAGTATGAAAGAAGAAGACATTTTGCGTCGACCCTAATAAATTGGGATAAGGGCAAATGCAAATGATGATCCTTTGAAAAACATTTTTTATTTTTATTTTTATTCAAGTAGAACAACAAACAGCTGTAATATAAAACATTGAAATCATACATATACAGATGTTATTCACAATATTACAGCCCACAACGCTGTTCACAGATTAACTTAGGGATACAAACAGTGAAAAAAATATTAATCGCTAGAGTAACAGGTAACAGAAACTTAGTGTATAAATTTAATACATTAGTGTACACTTAATACTCATGAAACCTCCTTTAGTAAGCGTCTTTTAAATTTACAGGGAGCACATGCATAAATGTCAATGTGTTCAAAAGTCCTATTATGAAAATCGACCATTCTGCGAACAGGCGAACGCAATCCAGAATTGGATTTGCATGTACCCACTGAAAATAATGTTCCAGCGCGCACCTTACGCCTCTGAACTGTCCTAGGAACCTTATAACATAGCATATTGGATAGTTCCATGCCGTCAAATTTATTCCTCACAATCATCATCTGCCTAGCCTTTTCTCAACTATGTTAGAGTCGGCTTCCAGTCTAACCAGATGCAGCTGAATACCAGTATATTACATGAAGCGACTGCCTATCTGACCTCCACAACCCAGTTAATACTGGGTAATACGATACCCTTTGGTAAGACTGGTTGTCAGACTTTCAGGTTTACTGACTACCTGTAACGACTGCCAAAGATCTATATATGGGAGCTGGGACCAACAGCTTAACGTGCTTTCCGAAGCACGGAGGAAACTCGGCATGTCGGCGGTCACCCATCGACAGACCAACCTAGGCAAGCACAGCTTTACCTAAAGATCGACCCGAGTGGCAGTTCTTATTAAGCCACGAGCTCCTCTAATATTGTACAGATTTATTGCTTCCAAATACCTACGTCTATTTGCAAGCGTTCCGAGCTTATACTTCACAAGTAAATCTTGGTATGGCAAATAATATCCGCAGCATCTATAATGCATAGTACGCAAGAATTTGTATTGAACACACTCAATCATTTCAACGTACTTTTTGTAGTATGGACTCCAGACACACATTGGCCAGTCTATCCAATAAGTTGCTCAGTACCTACTTATCTTTATTGGTCAAGATTCTATCTACAAGGAAACTACCAGCATAATTTTATACTTTCACACTCCTATTACGGGATAAGCCGGTCAGTTCTCCATACCTTAGCGGAACTGAGCAGTTCCGTATTTTAAGCCGCATTTCCAATCTATATGTTTCGAGGAATTGTCGGCATTTAAAACTGTAGATATATCTACCACAAAAACAACGATAGTACTCAAGAATTATTTTTTTTTTTTTTTTTTTTAATTCTTTTATTTACTATAAGGGGTTTTTATCCACACGGATATGCCAACCCCATCGTACCTTATGAAATAAATACAAACATATATGGGATATTACTATGTATTAGAAGGGAATCACTGATTCGACATCCTCACTAAGCTACACAACCTCTTTGCAATTGCAGATGTAGGGTTTGCTAAAATGATTTGTACTAGTCCAACATCCAGACTGTTTAAATTAAATTCTCTAATCAGTGATTCCCTTTCATTCTTGCTCCTAACACACTCCATCAGCAAATGTTGCACATCTTCAATTTTGTTGCATTTTTCACAATTAGGTGATGCGACCTTTTTCATTAGGAAAGCAAACTTCGCCGACGGATAGTGTCCAGACCGTAATCTTAGTGCTAACTTAATATAGCTTCTACCCAAATTTGCATCCTCGAACCAAGGCACGCGAGGAAGCTCGTTCTGAATGACTTTGTACCAAATTCCTTTCTCTTTCGATACTTCATCAAAGTTGTTCCTCCATCTGTCAAAACAAGTCAGTTTGAATTTGGAGCAGTATTCCCAGTAATCTGGGATGTATATGTTTTTGCTACCCATGTCTACTGCAAGCTTTGACAGACGATCAGCCTCCTCGTTGCCTCGTAAACCTATGTGTGCTGGGACCCATTGCAACATTACTCTGTACTCGTCCTTGTTAATATTATTAATTAGATTGAGGATATCATAGGCTATCGATGCACCTCTGGAACCAGAGACGCATCGAGCCACGTGTTGTATGGCACTTCTGCTATCAGTAAAAATAACTACTTTGTTAAGCTTTTCACTAACTGCATAAGCCACTGCTTGATATATTGCAATGAGCTCCAGGGACATAATACAGACAGTTGCATCAATTTTAAAACTAGCCTTATAACCTGTATTTTGGCAAAAGAAGGCGGCTCCACACCCCTTTACACTTTTAGAGCCATCTGTGAAGATTTTACACCAATCACTGTAATTGTCACTTAATTCCGATACCACTTCATGAACCAATACATTGGGATTATAAGAATTTTTTGATTGCTTGATACATTCCAAATCCGTTTTAATGGCCATTCTAATTTGTATAGCAGATACCCACGTATCTAGAGAAAACGTTCTAGGGATGTCCGCAGAAGTAATTTGCAGTTGCCCCACTTCACTATAAGTAGTAGCTAGTAATGGTTTCTTTTTATTTGACCAGTAACTATAATGACTAAGAGAACTTAATTCTGAAATTGTGCTTAAACACATACTATTAGACCATGAACGTAATTTTAATAAAAACCTAAATGCAAGATATTGACGTCTTATAAACAGTGGTGGTATGTGAAGTTCACTTTCCATCACATGGATTGGGGTACTCCTTATGAAACCTCCTACTATCCTAAGAGCTTGATTTTGCAGCTTATCTAATTTTGAAATATGTGTCTTTGCGCTTGAATCATATAAGTAACATGCATAATCAATACGACTTCTTACTAACGATATATATATTCTACGTATGTGTTTAGTATGAACACCCCATGAAGACCCTGCAAGTACTTTTAATAAATTTAAAAATTTTGTACATTTGCTTACTATCTCATTAATATGTTTACGCCAGTGTAAACTTCTGTCTAACCATATACCTAAATACTTGACACAATCTAGTAGTAATAGCGGTTGTTCATTTAATTTTATGGAAGGCAATATTTTTCTTCGACCCCTACTAAAAACACAATAATTGGTTTTGGTTGGTGATAACGCCAGCCCAATCTCACCCAGTAAAGTTACTAAACAGTTTAACGCGTCTTGTATATTACGTTCAGAGGTTTGAATTTGTTTGTCACTTGTATAAATTACAAAATCATCCGCATATTGCGATATCATGACATTTTGAATCTTACGACATATTTGATACGTAACTAAATTAAATAATAAAGGAGAGAGGGGGTCCCCTTGAGCCAATCCTCTATTAGTCCATCTAACGCCAAGTCCTTCACTATTAAATGACTTAAGTTTTAAGTGTCTTTCATTCATAAAAGACCAAAGATAAATACAAATTCTAGACCCGACCTGAACATCATCCAACACTTTAGTTACTGACTCGATTGAAACGTTATTATACGCGTTCTCAATATCCACAAAACATGCCACTGTAGAAACATTTTTAGTGAAACCAATTTGAATGTGAGAAACTAGTCGAGATAGTGAATCTGAACAGGACTGTAATTTCCTAAATCCTACTGTATTTGGGGACAGAAGTTTGTGTTTTTCAACGTACCATTCTAACCGTTTGCAGATCATTAAATGGAACGTTTTACATACACATGAAATAAGTGAAATAGGCCTTAATTTAATGTCAGTATTCGGTGTGTTTGCACCTTTGGGTATAGGAATAATATGTATGTCTCGCCATTGGTGGGGTATGGTACCAGATTTAAAAATGTCATTGTATATTTTGAGTAACAACAGTTTTCCACATTCCGGTAAATTGTGTAACATTGAGTAGGATATGCCATCTTGCCCCGGGGCCGAGTCCTTTTTTTTAATACAATTATCTAGTTCCTGGCTAGTAAATTCAGCTTCTAAGCAATCATTTCTTGACTTAAAGTTCGGGACTAGATTAGAAGCATACTCCGGTGTAAGTGATCGTAACAACGCAGTTTGTTTTTCAATGGGGAAACATGCTCCTTGCTGTTTAAAACCTTTCATCCATCTCATACGCCGCCACATCTCTGGTACCGTAGTCACTTCATCAATAGAATCACAAAACTTTTGAAAACTACGGTACCTGGCCTTCTTAATTAAAGTTTGCGATTCTAAGGTTTTGGATTCCAATTTGTTTAAGTTTTCGGGGGTGGGATTTTTACGGAAATTTGACAATGCTAACCTGCGTTGTGCGACTATTTCTGATAATTTTGAATTCCAATAAATTTTAGGTTTAAATTTTTCCTCTGTCTCTAAACAGAATTTATAATAAGGGATATGTTTATTAGCTGCATATTCAATAATATTTACAAAATAGTCATACATTTGCTGAACATTTACATTATTAGGACCTTCTTCCGTAAAATTAATTTTATCTGAAACTGCTAGCCGAAATTTATTCCAGTTCGCCTTTTTCCAGTTTCTTTTTCGGCCAATATGTACTAGAGTAGACAAGTTTGCAGTAATTTTAATGATCAGGTGGTCGCTTCCGAGGTTTTCATTAAATACCTGCCAGTCAAATTTTATTGCCACGTCAGAGGTGACAAACGATACATCTGGGGAAGTTTGCTGTAAACTGCCATTTACTAACTTAATCCGTGTTGCCATGCCGTTATTAAGGGATATATAGTCGTTTTCTAGGGATGAGTCCAAGATTTGATTACCTCTCACATCGGATCTTATCGACCAGTTGGTATGATGGCCATTAAAGTCGCCAGCTATTAATGTTTTACGTGTATATTGGGAAAAAAGTTCATTCCAATCAGATATCTGAGTTCGTACCGACGAAGGGCAATAAACCGACATAATATATTCCAAGTCTTTGCAATTTAACAACTTAACACATATTACCTCAATACCCACATTATTAATATTAAACGACACTAGGTGAGATTGGATCGACTTATGAATCAGTAAAGCCACACCGCCATAACTATCACATCTATCGTTCTATAGACATTATACCCGTTAATGTTGACATTTAACTCACAGCTGAGCCATGACTCACTTATTATTGCGATGTGGATGTTTTCTTGTACTAATAGTTCAGAAAAGGATACAAGTTTAGGCCGTAAACTTTGTGCATTCCATTGGAATATGTTAACCGACATCACTTTTACTGTACTATCCATTATTCTTAGATGTAAACAAGTTTAGCATATCTCCGTCCATAAAACTACTAATTAACAATAATTTAACTTCCTCACATATAATTTTAAACACCGACTTCAATTTGTCCATTAGGTTCTGCTCTGTCGAGAACACAATTGCCATAATATTTCTCCAAATTTTCCTCCATTGAAATTTCCTCTCATTTGTATCTCTCATTTCTTCTTCGTGATTTTGAATATTTTCTACATTTTCTGTAAGCACGGATTTATTAATGTTGTCATGAACATTTTTGGTATACTTCTTTTTAGGGTTATTTGATCCTTCTTTTCTATTTTTATCAATTCTGTGTCTCACTACAGTCGCGTAATCTTCTTTTCTTTGTTCTAAAATAACTGGTTCTTCATCTGTAAATTGTTCTTTATGATAAATCTGTTCACCAGATAGGTTTTCATTAAGGTCAATAAATGTAAGACTACTCATATTCGTTTGTTCCGGTAAAACTTGTTTGTTACATTCCTTTTTTTTCAATATAATACAGTTCCAATGCGTTTTTGTATGTGATATTTTTTATACTCATGAGAACACGAATCCTTTTCTCTTTAATAAAAAATGGGCATGCTTTGTTTATAGCCATGTGAGGACCATTGCAATTCAAGCATCTAAATATTTGAGTCTCACAATTGATGTGTTCTTTTCCACATTTTGGACATAGGTTTTTTTTAATTGGACAAAACTTTTTAGAATGTCCAAACTTCCAACATCCTGAGCACTGGGTTACGGGAAAAACATATTTCTCAACCCTGAATCGACATCCATATGCATACACATACTGTGGCACAACCTGGCTTTTAAAACCTATCCTAACGGTCTCACTGTCGATCCATTTACCGTCATCATTCAAACGTCTCAATCTTCTGACAGACACCACTTCAAAAGTGCTACTGAATGAGACTAACATTTCCTCATCAGTCATTTCTAAGTCAACTCCTTTGATAACTCCGTAGGATAGGTCAACCTCATAGGTAAATTGAGCTCGAATATCTAGTTCCTTGTTTTTAGGAAAATTTAGTAGTTTTTCGGCTTGTTTTCTATCATCAAACTGCACAAATACTTTATAAGGGCTTTTATATTTGATTCTAATGATATTTTGAATATTCCCGTTTCGTAACCACTTAGCCAAGGCCATCTGCTTAGGTAAAACTTGTAATGAGGTCAAACATAACTCAAAGGTACAATTTGTTATTGAGTCAGATTTCTCCACAGAATTTTGAGAATTATTATTTAATTCAAACCTGTTTGTGCTAAAATTTCCATTTGAAGTGCTTCTAATGAGTTTCTTTGGACGTCTCCTGTCAACTGTAGTAAAACTTTCATCACTACTATCTTCACTCTTTTCTCTAGATCTTTTCTCTGATCTTGCAATCATTTGTTGGTCAAAATCCTCTGTACTCGTCATCATCATCAGCTCACGCTCGCAATTTTTTACTACTTCTGAATCACTAATATCGGTCAACGCAGCTTCATTAGAACTCCCTCCTTCCTCCATTCTCACCGAAAGCGGGTGCACCCGCACAGAATATGATAAGTGAAAACAATAATATGAATTATTTGTGAAATGTACGTGCGCACAAAACCCTGCCTCATGCACAACTCGAATTATTATATTAAATTAAAATACCCGATCTACATTTGCAAACCGTTTCACTCAACCTCAAGAATTATTTATTTTTCAACATTTAGTGGGTTTGGGTGACTGAAAAATTGTGTGGTTAGTGGTTATCGTAGTATGGACATGATTGTGATGCGCAGGAATGACGAAAATGTGATGACTTAGGAGAGAAGATGACCAAAGAAATGAAGGATGGACTGTGTGAAGGATGACATAGCTAGAAAGCAGGTGACTGCTGAAAGTACGAGTAAAAGGAGGTAACTGCTGAGATGACGAGTACTAGAGAAGTGTGGAAAAAGAAGATAATATGCTGCGCCGACCCTAAATAAATTAGGATCAGCGCAGGAGAATTATGTTCATTGGTTTATTTAAAGACCAAAACAAAAAAAAAAAAACTAAATAATATAACTAATTATGTAGATGTCTAAAATTTCATAAATTAAGTATTTAATATTAGGTACAGAAAAGAAAACTATACCGAACGTCGAACCGAACCTACTAAATCCTTGTTTAAAGTTAATGTCACGAACAATAGTAATTTGGTCACGAACTCCGAACACCTTTTTTTTGCCGGGTGGAAAATCATCAAATAACCCCCCCCGCTCTTGGGCAGAGCGGAAGGGAGTGTCAGACGTCTACTGACTAAAAACCACCCATGTTCCTTCTTAGCCCTTTATGTCGAGGCCGCCGTATCTCTTGCGAACAACCCGCAGCCCCGACGGGAACCAAATAAAACCTTGGTTAAAGTTAATGTCACGATCTCCGAACACCTAACACCGTGTATAACTAAAGCCTTAAACACCGCGACTGCGAGCGAGAGGTCCGATGTTCGGCGCACGCGCAAGGTTCACGGACAGTCTAACGGTATGTTTACGTAGTAACAGGTGGTATTTGAATTGAGTTATGTATGCGGCTATGTGTATTGTTCTATACAGGGTGTAAATCAACCCATCACACAGCCGTTAACCAAGCATTCTGTACATCATATTAAGTAACCCAACGCAAAAATTTTTGCTGGGAAACGATTTTTTTTTGGGGGTCAAAATTCAGATTTTACGGTAAAACTCAATGTAGCACTCTTAAAACATTGTGCTAGTGGATGCTTTGAATAGTAAACGGGTCATGGAGGTAATTTAAGTAAAGTTATAACCTGAAAAACTAGTATTTACAAAAACAGCTGAGAAAAATTTTGGAACTTTGACCCCCAATATCTCCGTAACTAGGGGGTTCCCAGGTATGGCCTAAAACAAAAAAAATATCGCAGTGGTAGGGAGAACAAGTGCCCTTCGTTTGCGTTAAGGGTACTTTTACACTCTATATGTAGGTACAGTCAGTGTCCAGCATTGCCTGACCCCTCGTATAAAGAAGAAGAGAGCAAATTGTGAGAGAAGAGGGGTTAGGTGATGCTGGGTATTGACTGTACATCAAGCTACTACAATCTGTCAAACAATTTTCAACTTTATCGCTCATAGCATTAGGTTGATTGGTGAAATTTGACACGTTTTGAATAGCTTGACGTGTGGCGTGATGCTGGACAGAGTTATAACTATGTCCTTATAAGATTAAAATAATCTTGCTTTATAACGTCATGATAGGCTACGAGTACCAAGAATCCCTTTTTCCAAGTCTAAGTTACAGTGGAAACTACATAGGTAATTATTTTGTTCTCCTACTGAGTTAATTAGATATTTGGACCAGTGGCCACCCAAAAACTTATTGCCTAATTATCCAATAATTTCAAGGAAGTAATGTTGGCATTTGGGTCGATGTACTTAGTCAATCTTTTGGAGGAAGTTTTCATTAAGAAGTAATAGGCAAAAGAGGAAATAAGATTGTAGGATCGTTCATTAGGCCCGTTTTGATGTTGCCATGTCGTTTTTACTTGTGAAAAGACCGCCCTGTGGGTCCTCGAGATCAATCAATCCGTTCCTCTAGGTATTGAATGTAAAATGGTTATTGTCACCAAATTAATGATAATAAGTTAGTTAGTTATTATATTGTAACGATTAAGGTAGAATTAAGTAATGAAGGCACATTTATCGCATTGGGGTTACCCTGTAATGGTAGATGTAAGTAGATAAATAAATAAAGTTTTTAACTTAATTTTAATTTTTAACGCACACTGTCAATTAATTGTTTTTCTTAAGAATTTTCTCCAAAAACCGATGTTGAATTTTAGAAGCTCGGTTTCACTTCAGTTTCTATTTTCGCTTTTGGAGCAACAAACAAATCTAGCCACGTCTGCCGTAGGTACAATAAGTCGAATGAGCTGTGGGCTACAATAACTATTATGTGGGGTGAAAAATCATATTTTACGGTAAAACGTAAAACTCAACGTAACACACTAAAAACATTGTGCTGAAGACTGAAACGGGTCATAGAGGTAGGTACCTAATTAAAGGAAAGATATAATATTAAAAATTAACATTAAAAAAACTTGTGAACATTTTAGAAATTTTACCCATAAGGTTCCCAGGTATGGTTAAAAACAAAGACAATAACAAACATACAAAAAAAAAACATACAGACGAATTGAGAACCTCCTCCTTTTTGGAAGTCGGTTAAAAAATTGCAATGACGTGACGGGGAGAACAAGTGCTTTTCAGCTTCGTTATGAGTAGACCCTTTATTTACAAACGATTAGATAAGATAACAAACACCTCAAACATGAAATACTAACATTTTTATTTTAACACAAATCTAAAAAAACCCATAACTGCCTTCTAATTTTTGCTTAAGACAATAAAACTTAAAGAAATAAAAAGTAAAAAGCCAACGTCACGCGGTGTTCCCAGGCGGTCACCCATCCAAGTACTGACCGCGCCCGATGTTGCTTAACTTCGGTGATCGGACGAGAACCGGTGTATTCAACGTAGTATGGACGTTGGCGAATAACAATTCGAAATTTTCAAACTGTTTCCATGGCCATGACGTCATTTATTATAATGAAAGTAAAGCAATCGAGGAGCTCGTGACTTAATAAGAACTGCCACTCGGGTCGATCTTTAGGTAAAGTTGTGCTTGCCTAGGTCGGTCTGTGGATCGGTGACCGCCCGACATACCGAGTTTCCTCCGTGCCTCGGAAAGCACGTTAAGCTGTTGGTCCCGGCTGCCATATATAGGTAGATCTTTGGCAGTCGTTACAGGTAGTCAGTGACCTGAAATTCTGACATCCAGTCTTACCAAAGAGTATCGTATTACCTTAGTATTAACTGGGTTGTGGAGGTCAGATAGGCAGTCGCTCCATGTAAAATACTGGTATTCAGCTGCATCCGGTTAGACTGGAAGTCGACCCTAACATAGTTGGGAAAAGGCTAGGCAGATGATTATGAAAGTAAAGCAATCTGCGGGAAGGGTGGGTGGAGTCATTTGATTCACAAAGTCCAAAAAAAAATGGATTGGTTTAAGTTGCGTGCAAACATCCATTAAAACCACATTATTAAAAAAAAAAGGATTTGTTCTTTACTTTCTCATTATTCTTCGGTTTTGAGCCGTTGTTAAAAAAGAAATAGCGGGAGTACATACATGATGATAGATACCAACCAAAATAAAATGCAATTTCACGTACCTACTCTTAGATTTTGCGTTTAATTTTTTTTTTTTGGATTTTATTCTACAAACGAAGCTCATTATATCGGATCCAGTATGTATAGTATTACGAGCTTGACCAAACGAACGACCTATGGCCCGAATTAAGAGAAATAAACAAAAGTCTAACTAATAAAGAAAAAAGCCCATCAGTTGAATGATACAGGCCAAGAATTAATAAAGATGCACTTGTTTATTTTCTTATAGGTGCTAGTTACAAAAAAAATTACTAAAATACCAAGTCAGCGACATTTCAACTACTTTGTAAACTATCTCAATTTTATAACCACCTATAAATAAATGATACTATCACAATTTAAATCAAATCAAATCAAATCAAATAATTTATTCGCTTAATATGGGTAAATAGATGATACATAATGCATTACATAATACAACAAAAAAGATCCTCATATTAACCATTTCTGGTATGCAAAATTTAAAACTTAAAATAAAAGTTTAAAAAATAATGAATTGGGTACCTATCAAATACATAGGTACACATTTACATTTTGAACTACATACTAAATTAACTAGTTATTATTGCACTGATAGGAACATTGTAAGGCGCTACACTAATTTTCTATTCTTATAACTAAGGTATTCCTGGGTCGTGTAGAAACATTTATTGACTAACCAGGCGTACAGTTTTTTCCGGAATAAAGGAATAGATCTAAGGTCTTTTAGTTCACTAGGTAATTTGTTAAATAATTTACATATCTCTTGCTCTGTAAGTACACCCTTACACCCCTGAATGCCGGGGTGTATGACTATCATTACAGCATAGGTTTTGGAATTTGAAAAAAGAACTGTCATACTCATACTGCACGAAGAATATTTTTAAAAAGTTAATTTTTTTTTTCTCGGTATCGATTAATTACTCGAATCGGAATCTAGACAATTTATTTTATAAAGATTTTATTTTAAATATGGAACTATTTGTTTCCACATCGTATGTTAGATGGAATCGATTTAAAAATCAAACTGGCCAGCAAGATTTGACGCGCTTGCGTGCGTGAAAAAAAAAAGGCAGTCTACTAGTAGGCGCGAAAGCATCGCGAAAATAATTAATTTTCTTGTTTGAGTTCTTTTTCAAAAGTTTTAAACATGTCTAGTAGTACCAGTCAACTGCCGCCATTTACGATGCAAGAACCTCAAGTCACTCAAACTCAAGTCTTATCATCACAAACTCATATTCAAACTATAAATATACCTAAAAAGAACGTGACCATATCTCTTACAAATTGTAATAATTTTACTATTAATTTTAATTAAATACACATTTTTTTCTTCTTAATAAATGTTCATTGAAACCTGCTGTCTTGTTGTTTACTTACCTCACAATCGATATGTAAAGCAGAGTATTTATCTCGGGCGTAAGCATCAATTGCATACTCGGGTTAATTAGCGCCTTCGCTTCGCTCAGGCGCCAAAAACCTCGTATGCAATTGATGTCATACAGCCCTTGGTTAATAATCTACTATTAATTGACATAGGGTAACAATTTCTTCTAAACAGATCAGTTTTTATGTTCGGCAAGGGAAAACTATTAGGATATCGGGTATTAAAATTACAATAATCACCAAAGGATTTGTATAGATACTGGTGTGTTTTGATGAAATTACAAGATTCAAATATATACATGGACGGTGCTGTTAGTAAATTTAGCTTTTGGAACAATGGTTTGCATGAAGTTAAAGAATAAACATTACAAAGTGCGCGAATGCACTGTTTTTGAGCCAAGAATACTCTATTAAATTCCACGGAGCCACCCCATAATAGAATACCATATCGTAGGTTGGAGGCTACATATCCGTGATAAGCTTGTAAAGCTGTTTTTTGGCTGGATATACGTGTGAGACGCCAAAGAGCGTAAACATACTTGTTTATTTTGTTGCAGATTTTATTTATGTGTAATTTCTATGAAATCTGACTATCTAATGACATTCCAAGGAAAACTATGCTATCAGATAAGTGATTTATGATTGATAGTTCTTATCTTATATACCGGTGGAAAGTCATGCTCATCTCATGGTATTGTCTTGAAGTAAGACCTTAGGTAGGCCGTAGCACGTGTAACGTGGAATTGTTTATAACTAGGTGAACCTATGTTTGCGAATAGCATTCACTGGTAGATCGTGCTATAGGGTGTACGGTCAGCATCAGAAGTAGCTTAACATTTCGGAATTTTAATTCTTTGATATACAGGACTCCAGCTGTAATTTTTAATGTTTCAGAACATTATTCTTTTAAATATTCCTTACTCTTTAATAATTTGTTAGTAACCAGTAATATTTACTAAGTTTTTATTAAAAAACCTGCTTTGTAACTTTAAGTAGTGTTAAGCTACTTCTGCTGCTGACCGTACCTAGGTATAAAGGCTTCTCCAACTGCGCCACAACACTCTGTCCTCTACATCCAGTCTAAACCAGCCAAACCCAGCATCTTTTTAAGGTCGTCAAGGTTCTAAATTAGTGGTTGGAACGCTACTTTAAAATGTTCGAAAAAGTACTAAAATGTAGCTCACCAGCATATTCATCACAGTTCACAAAACACAAAACGCAAAAGAAAGACATGAGAAAATAAACGCCTGACAAATGCTGTTAGCAAGGTGCGGTCTAAACGCGCTGCACTCAATAATAATGTGAAGGCGTTCTGATGACCGTTTGCGATCAACTTGCGGAAATATCGTAGGTACTTTAATTCTAATGGTTATTTAAATTGAACCGAAGTCTATGTGAGGAATACGTCATTTATTTTTTGCTGCAAGCAATGGTACCTTTTTTTTGGGGGTGGGAAATCATCGAATGACTCCTCCCGCCCTGGGCAGAGCGGTAGGGAGTGTCAGACGTCTACTGACTAAAAACCACCCATCCTTCTTAGCTCTTGTGCCAAGGCCGCGGTATCTCTTTTGAACAACCCGCATCCCCGACGGAAGCAATGGGTACCTATTTTATTCAGTTGCAATATTTGCAGGTAATTAAGGAGCTATGCGAAGAAAATCACTTTATATCTTGTGAATGATCAGTGTCCTAACCAAACCCTGTAAAGAAGAGCAGGATTAAAATTTTCTTGAACACATGCACGTGCCTAAACCTAAACCTAACCCTATGTCCAGCAGTGGACGTGTTTCGGCAGAAATGATGATAATGATGATGGTGCACGTGCAATCTATTTTAAATACTTCGCCCTGTGGTTTAATAACTGAAGCAAAACAAGCTAATTAATCCCATGTGTTCTAATGATTGCCTCGACAGTTATTATTTATGAACACAATTGACGTTCCGTGAACCGGGAACAATGTTATTTGTGATGCTAAGAAAGACCCATTAGACATTGTCAGGCCATCGAATCTCTTGTCAATTTCTGTTTTTCAAAAATTCTATCCAACTAATTTGTTTTTGATCTTGTGGCAAGTTATTTGATTGGTATATGCCTTTTTTTTTGGGCGGGTGGAAAATCATCAAATAACCCCTCCCGCTCTTGGGCAGAGCGAAAGGGAGTGTCAGACTTCTACTGACTAAAAACCACCCATGTTCCTTCTTAGCCCTACAGGCCGCTTCGAGGCCGCGGTATCTCTTGCGAACAACCCGCAGCCCCGACGGGCGTCGGTCCTTGCTGGCCCCTTCCATGTTGCTGACAACTCTTTGAGGCGCGCGTGGAACACGATTGGTATATGCCTAAGACAGCATTGTATAGAAGCCTGATGTGACATTAAGCTGGACATTTCTTTCAGACCTAGAGTGAAGACCTTGCCTAGGTTATTCTGACGATTAGTGATCATCAATTATTTACCGTATTCTGGTCATTTGGAAAGCCTAACCTAGCCTATTTGATAAACCTGGCTAGGCAAACTGGAAGCGAATATTTGAAACTGAGGACAAGGTATTATGGCAAAGCTTGAGGGACTTAGTATGACCAGCAGCTTATTGGATTGCAATAAGCTGTGTTGATTGACTGATGGTGCTAATTCAGTCTATCATGATCCTACAACTGTGGCCAGGGAGCGGTATACTATTCAACAAGAGGACACAGCGAGGGTCGATGGAAATATAAATAAACTTTTTGGTTGACCTGAATAACAAAACTAATCAATAAATGAGCAGGGTAACCTGGTGGGAAATGGGGCAGTTTAAAGTCAGTTATTTTTCCGCGTTTGGCCGCGACTTACGAGTTTGTAGGCCGTGGGATTAAAAATAGGGTGCTTTAATTTGTGTGAATTATTTCATCACCTTTGTTTTAACCCTTCAAAAGGTAAAGGGAATATATTATTTCCCACTTTTTCACCTCAAAAATTAAATAATTTGTTCCTGTTAGGTATTCTATGATTGTACAGAGCTTATTTAAAGACTTATCAATCAATCATTAGATATTCAAAAAACCCAAAAATAAAAAAAACTGAAAATTTATTTTCTACTAATTATACCTACGCCTATATGCCCTTATTTTCAGATTGCCAGATCGTTATGCCTTAAAAAGGGTTAAAACCCTGAATTAAACATGGTGTAGACACTAAAGTATCCAAAAACCGGCCAAGTGCGATTGAGTTGATATAAATTTCAGATTGATACCTACGCGTGTTCCTGAGAAAAAGGGTCTTGACAGACAAACAGACGGTCGGTCGACAACAAATTGATCTTATAAGGGTTTCGTTTTTCCTTTCGAGGTACGGAACCCTAAAAATCATAAAACATAAATACTTGTTCTTTTCACCGACATGCACTGGGCACGCCAAGTTGATAATAACCCACGTCCTCTAACAGTTACGAGGCCTTCATCCCAGTAGTGGGATCGAGAAGTTACTCTGCTTTGGGAATGCATGAGTCAGTCCCCCAAAACGCAGGCCTTTCGGCAGACTTGAGACTTGTTGAGACATGGGCGTATTTTTATTTTCTTGTACCATAGTATATAAAAATAAAAATGCAATAAAATACTATATGCTTTTTTTTCTAATCATAACATATACATTACATATACATGTATTAACTGAATATCTATATGTTCTTAAAGTTCATACCATATCTTTTTAAATAAAAAATAGTTTAATGCGCTAGTTCTGATAAAAGGCTCCATTGAGTTACGAAAAATGAATAGAATTTTTATAAATTAAATAGGCCAGTAATTATAAAATAACATTTATTTCGAACATAATCAGTCAGTGCTACAATTATCTATTAAATATTAAACATTTAAACACAACTTGAGCAATAAAAATCTCTAAATGCTCTCCTTTGAGTTACAGTTGGTCATAAACCTACACTTTCTTTTTGCTGCTTACGTATTTATGACAAAATAGACAATAAAATCTAACACAATGAAAAATAAAGGAAAAAAAGTATTTATTTGGTAACAAAATGGCACGTTAATTAAAGAACTTAATGAAATATCTTAAATTTCTTAACACTAGATTTGGTAGACATCACTCAATGGAATTACGAAATAACTAAATGGAACAAGTAAAGCTTTACTCACAAGAATCAATTTTTACCTATTAATATTCTGTTTAACAGGAAGCTACTCTAAGTAAGAGTCCATAAAAAAAAATATCATTTGGAACAGTAACTGAAGTATTATTAATTATCCAAAACAAATAATTAAGACGGTTCACGCGTGTCGGCATTTCATACAAATTTTCAAGTTCTTATTCTTCGATGTTTATGAACCGATTTTAATGAAACTTCCAGTATACATACGCTTCAGAGCCAGGTCTAAATAGTTCGTATAGAACATTTTTGAAAAAGAGTTTAGATGAAGAGTGAGGACAATTTTATGTTTTCTATAGAAAGTTAAAAAATAACTCTATCTTTTCCCCTGTTCTCTTTTTCGAAAATGTTCTCTACTAACTATTTGGACCAGCTTTGAAGCGTATCCATACCAAGTTTCATTAGAATCAGTTCATAAAAATCGAAGAATAAGGACTTGAAAATTTGAAAGAAATGCCGACACGCGTAAGCCCTCTTAAGAAAAACTAGTCGCCTAAACATTCGTCACAAATTGTTTGGTTATACTTACATAAAATCACAGTCAAGGATGATCATGTAAGTACATACCTATATGTACATTTTGTTTTAAATTATTCAAATCGGACCTTTCGTTAAGAAGTTACGACGGGTATAAAATGCTTAAAATAAGAAAAACGGGGAATGTCCGCTATGTGGGCTTACAGCCTTACACTACTTCTATGTAACTAACATATAAATTTTTTGTTTCAATTTAAAATTACAACTCCGAATTGCTCCCGTGCGAAGCCGGGGTGGGTCGTTAGTCAATTTACAATTTGAACACGCCTTTACCTTCCATTGAGTTACAAATTCATTCCAATGAGTGAAATGTTTCTCAGCCGACGTAACTCAATCTATATGAGTGATATTACAAAAATGAGTTTACAGGTTATTATTTGTGCCTTTGCATAAACTTTATGATATATTTAGAGTTTAAACCTTGAGCTTTCTAAAATATAACACAAAAACACTTAATTAATTATTCTTACCTTGATTTTGCCTTGAATATTCCCGTTAATCAGTGGAAAATCTCAAGTGCACCAAACTAACATCCACACTTATTAGCGTCTCGTCACGGTTTGCAAAATGGCTGACAGTTATGACGCTTTGAGTTCTTGTTGCCAAATTGAAAAATATATTTACAACCGGTAAAAAATAAAAAATATGCTTTTAAATTAACGTAACTCAGTAGGAACTTTCCACTTAGATCCATATTGAGTTACGAGAAATAAACTCTTATGGTGCATTAATTACGGTTGATATTTCCGTGTAAGGCATTTTGAACGTTCAAAAATATACAACTGCCTTTGGAGTCAGTTAAAATTCAAAGTTTTGGCGGCAAACAGTGATGATATGTAAAGATTAAACCACTGTACTTAGTGAGTTACATCACATTTTCATACATACGAGTACTTTCAGAAAATCATAAAAAAATACAATTTAAAGAAAACCTCAAAACAAAAATCATATTTAAAAACAAAAATAAACACTAATCTTTATTTTTTATTTACATCATGAATATTGATAATGATCACCAAAAGAAAAATAGCACAAGTGAGGTGACAAGTGAAAAAAGGCATGGTACAAAAAAATAAAAATACGCCCACATACTATAGGCACCATTCATAATTTAATTCATATTTCTATTATATTTCAACACAATCAGGACCTTTAATCACGGTACGTATTCACAATCACCGTTTAATTTACTTTGTTTTAATTACTAACACATTATTTTCTGTTGTTGTTATTTTTTGTGACAAACAGTGACTATACTGCAATTTAGTTATATTGTTGCCATTAGTACTGTTGTTAAATTATAATTATTTGAGTCAACCATGGTGTAAGTGTCACAGTTAAGAAGCTGGAAGCTTGTAAGTACCTAAAAGTTTATTTTAAAATCTCGCTAGAAATCACGTGGGTCTGAAAGACCATTCATATTATATTACGTTTTTTGGTCCTTTGTATCTTAATGTTTACCCAGGGGGGCTGAAATTAATTTATACTACAATGCATTCGTGTCACTTGGAGACAATAAAATAGATGGTGTACACTTGGAGACAATAAAATAGGTGTGCACATTTGCCACGTGACAAATGTTCACGACGCAAAACTCATGTAGGGAATATCAGTGGCAGACCCAGACAGAGATGGCGGGATGAACTAGCTGAAATAGCCCTAGGTAGACAGAAGTGGATGGCTATTGACCTGAATTCGGAAAATCCAGGTTAATTATATGTAGTAACGAAACCTATTAATAAATTACTCGAAACGAGGCTCGAAATAATAAAATTAATATTGAAAATCGACCGAATTTTTTTTTTTCACAAAAGAGGCCACAGCGTTAAAGTTTGTGCAAAAGGCCTTTCTTTAGTGAGACAAGCCAAATTCTGGCAACAAGCCGGATAAGTAATATAGGACAAAGACGAGACTGTTTGTCTCCTCTATATCGATTGACCTGTAAGCTTCGCGTGATGGTCAGTTAGTTATTCACACCCTTTATCCTTATATAAAAGATTTTATGAACAAGACCAACTATTGCAGCTGCCTAGCCTTTTCACATTTTTTTTTAAATGGGACAAGCCCGCCACTCTATTTCCAAACCACTGTAACTCCTGTAAGCCAGAATGGACAGTGGCGACCACAAGAAAAGCGCCGAGACAATGAAGCCCGACGACGTCCCAGAGAAACGATTTAACTTTCTTGGATCCCGCAACGAAATTAATCAGAAAAGAATAGCGGAGGAGTAGGAAAAACCTAATTTCCACTTCCCTCCATATCAGCAGGAGACAGAATAGAGCCTTTTCTCAAATGTTGGCTGCCAGTGTAATCGATTGCACCTGAATACTTACGAGTATTTTATGTTGCGACTGCCTATCTGACATCCACAACCCAGTTACCCAGGGTTTGAATTGATAAGACTAATTACCAAACATCTGGTCCACTGACTACCTGTAACGACTGGCAAAGATCTATAAAGAAAAACTCTCTTTAATAACAGAAATAAACAAATTCTTGATGATAATTAAAAAGTAGTTCAGTAGTCAGTGATATATTTCACGTAACAGTTCGTCGTCACATGACCTTGTTCATCGATTTCGTTCCTTATTGGCATGGTGCCACGGCACGATTGTCGTCACCATTTTAGCTTATCCATTGCTTGTTCAGTAGGAAATGGTGGGATGTGTATCAGTTGATAGCAGACAATGTATTATGAGTTATGAAGTTCGTTCGTTGTTTACGTAGATTTCAGTGGTTGATCTGAAGTTGTGTTTAGTGGTAGTTAGGAGAGGCGTACACTAAGCATGGCAACTGCATCATTTTATTAATTAATTAAATACTATTTTGATGTTCCTTAATATTGATCACGATTTGTGGTTCTATCACAAAACGTGATCCATGTTAAAGAACCTCTTGTAACAGTTCTAGCGTTTTTTACAAAAGGTCAAGTAAACGAAATATTTTGATGTTTGATAATCAGCATCTTTGAACTTTGTTGGTGTAAAAACAATAGGCATTAACATATTAATTAAGAACACAATAACAAAAACGTTAAATACAAGCGCCATAGGAAAATGTCAACTACAGTGAATGTAAAACTGGATGACCCTGTACGAAATTCACTTGCGATAGTAAGTACTTACGTAGGTATGTTTGAATTAACATACAATTTGACAAGAAATATTTAAAACAAAATAGAAAGGGTATTAACCAAACATTTATTAAGCAGTCGTCACACTGAGTGGAAGTGAAAATTATGAATTTTCCTGCTTCTCCGCTATTTTTTTCTGATTAATTTCGTTGTGTTTCTCTGGGACTTCGTCGAGATTCATTGTCTCGGCGCTTTTCTTGTGGTCGCCTCTGTTAATTCTGGCTTTCAGGAGTTACAGTGGTTTCGGATAATGTGTCAAAAAAAGGTCTACACACCAACAAACTTCTGCCAATTTTTACCCGAGTTGTTTCTCATCCAACTGCCCGCCAACCCTATGCTGACTTTGAAATACACGCGCGTGCGAAGCTTTCAGTACAGTGTAACTAAGGAAGTGTGGTGGGTGAACGTGTGACCATGACCACGAAGTGTGAACACAATGATGAAACCCCTGTGTCCTTTGAAGAGGCTCTTGATAAGACAGGTATAGGACAAAAAGACCAAATTTTTATGGTCATTCTTCGGAGTGAGGTGTCTAAAACTGTGCTTGAAATCCAGAGAATATTTTAGGGTTTATATTTGGTGTTGTAAAGATTCCTTATCCTTTGTTTCTCCTATTTTAGGATTGATGAAGTTTTCACGATAATTTTCGTTAATTTCTGCTTGTCATATGTTTTGGAAAGTGTCCAAAAGTGATTCTTTTTTTCCTCGTACTCAGTTTGTTGTGTAAACATTTTAGAGTAAAACTACGCGCTCTATTGCAGTTTTGACGTCTCTTTCTCCTTTCTTCGTAAATCTTGGTTGTTGAGGAAAATGTGTTTGAAAATTGTATTCAGATTTTCAGGTCAATGCTCTGTTTTTATTATATTTAGATTGGATTGTTATTGTTCTTTTAGTGTTTGTACGATTCAATTGAAATTATTTGAATTCTTTTGTAGAGCACACGCAAAGCTGTCGTGGGTGTCTTTTTGTCTGTTTAAATCAATTTCGTTAAACATAATTAATTGTATTCTGCTGAAATTTGAAAGATTAGCTGTGCCCCGCGACATTCGTCCGCGAGAAATTTTAAGATATAAGAGAGCCGGAAATAACAGACAATAATGAAATAAATATATATTTTGTTATAAAAGTACCTACTGTAATGTATGGGGTGACTCGTAATTAATGACCGAATTATGTTCACCTAACTGGTTAAAATGTACTAACCACTCTGAACAGCTGATCTTTTCACGATTTCAGGTTTGGTCCCGTGGTAAAAGTTGTTTATTATCATGAATACAAACACGTGTTAAGTATCGGTCACTAATTACAGTATCATCTGAATTTAATAAAAAGCTGTTATTTGGAAATTACTAACAGACAATTAAATTCATTTGTTTGTAAAGATAACCAAGGTATTTATACTTACCCCTTTTTATGGAGGGTGGTAAATCATCAAATGACTCATCCTGCTCTGGTCGGAGCGGAAGGGAGTGTCACACTTCTACTGACTAAAAACCACCCATGTTCCTTCTTAGCCCTTTGTGTAAGAGGCCGTGGTATCTCTTTCGAACAGCCCGTAGCCCAGGGCATATTACACAACCGTCTCAGTTCATATAAGTCTCTTGAGTGACTATTTGATGAAAAAGGTATTCAAAAGACTTATATGAACGGTTGTAATGGTGATTTTTATCATTATTACTCAGTAAAGTCACATTGGCTACGGTTGCGAATCCTATTTTATTTATCATACAACCTGACACTGATCGGGAAATTGCAAAAAACGTATAAAAAATCGGATTTAGCGGGCTACTTGGTCGCATTCACCCTAACAAATAAATAAATGGTTATGATTGATATTTATAGTAATATTTGTCTTATTATTACTATAAATAAGAATTTTATTTATTACAATGATAATGAAAGATGATTTTAGCTGGTTGGTTGGTTTAGTTGGTTACAGTGCTTAGGTAAATAACGGTGCAGCGTTATGTACCTATGCACTGTAATGTAGTTTTGAACATTGCGCATTTTGAACCTAGAGACTGATAGTATATTATAAATATAGCCACGAGTTTCTAATAAAAAAAGTAGTTAAAGAAGGAAATAAAAAGTTCATACATGACTATTATGATAACAGTCTAAGATCGTATTAGTAACAATCAGAATAAGTAGTGTAAAAAGAAAACATTAAATAATTTGAACTTGCACTTTAAAATTGATAGCCCAGAATTGGAAACATAAATTGAAACAAATTGATACGGTCTTACCTTTTCGATATCTTCTTCTTCTCGCATCCAGGACTCAAATTTTGTCCAACCAGTAAGTGATAACCTGGACAGCTCTTTTTTTTTTGGTTGTCTTTGTTTCCAACAAAGACATTCAAATATTACTAGCTCTCTTTGGTTGGAAATCATCAAATGACGAAGCAGGAGGGAGTGACTAAAAACCAAGTATGTTCCTTCTTAGCCTTTTGTGTGCTGCGGGGCCGCGGTATTTCTTTTGTATAACTCACAGCGGGCAAGCGTCATCATTTGAGGGCCCCCTTCAATATTGCTGACATCGTTACCTAGACAGCTCTGTCATTTGATTAATTCAAGTAGCAAGTAGTGAGTAGGAGTATTATAGTTTATAGATAGGTTTCTTACAAGCAACATAATTATATGTTTTTAACTGACATGGTTACTAATAGGTACTACACACATCAAAAGTGTCTAGGGATCAACATATATTTTTGCAATAACTTTTCTCCTGATTGATATTAATTAAAATTTTCTTTAAGGATTCATCAAATAAAGTGTTTTCGTTTGTCACAGTAACGATAAACCAAGTCACCTTTGCATTAATAAAGAAATTTGCCATTTTCCTAATAAAAGGGATTTTTGACATTTGAACCACTAACATTAAAGTTCGAAAAAAAGACTGAAATAACAGTTTTCTTTAAAATTTTATTGGGTAACTTAAACAATTAATAATCCGTGTTTCTACCGCGAACACTAACAACACAAGAACATCGGTTTGGCATACTCAAAATGAGTTCATCCAAATCACGCTGTGGAATGGCCGCCCATGTTCGTTGCAACAACAAAAAAAGGTCTTCTTGCGACTGGATACCCTCCATATTCGGCAGAGCTCTTCTATGTAGCATATCCCATGCATGCTCAATCGGGTTCAAGTCTGGCGACTGAGCAGGCCAGGGCAGGACATTGATGTTAGCTGCGGCGAGAGTCTGTCTTACAACTCTTGCGGTGTGCGGTCGTGCATTATCATGCATTAACTGAAATAAGGGACCGATTTGCACTTGTAGAGGAACGATGACGTCTGATACAATCGTCTCAGCATAAATTTGAGCGTTGAGGTTGCCTCTGATCCAAATCAACTCAGTTCTTCCGCCGATCCAAATACCCGCCCATACCATGATGGTTCCACCACTATAAGGATGGACTTCCTGGCAGGATTTTAATCGCTGTTGGCGTCCAGGGGTTCTCCAGTGTCGTATACGTCTTGTATCCGGTCTCATACCAAAACGAGACTCATCAGAAAAGCACACGAAACGCCATTGTTCTTCTGCCCAATTTCTGTGTTCAAGAGCCCATTGATATCGAATCCTACGATTGTGCATTGCTATAGGTGGTACCGGTAGCGGTCTTCGGGAATGAAGGTTCACTTCATGCAAGCGGTTTCTGACTGTTTGGTCGCTAATTAAGTTCCCTGAAGAGTGATGAAGCCTCACGGCTAACATCATGGCGGTTATTGTTGGAGCTCTTCGAGTTAAGATTTGAATGTATCGGTCTTGTCTCCGTGTGGTGCAGCGATACCGTCCTCCATGGCGCTCAGCCACGTTACCAGTGCTTCGGTAACGTGTCCAAAGTCGACTGATAACACTCTGACTTGTATTCAGAGCTAAAGCCACAGTACGTTGCCGGGAACCAGCTTCTATCATTCCCACGGCTCTGAGCATTTCTTCCCTGCTTAAATGACGTCGCCGCTCCATAATAACGTTGGTTTTAATCAGTAGTAGGGAAACAGTAGCACTACAACGCGCGCGCGCGTAGCGGATCAACTCAGGATGGATGAAATGGCGACAGGTCACTGGAACAACTTGCGACCCACGGATGCCCCTCAAGTTAAAGGGGAAAATATACAAGTCCGTGATTAGACCTGTCGTACTGTATGGATCAGAGTGCTGGGCTTTGAAAAAGATGGATGAAAAACGATTGCATGTAGCGGAGATGAGAATGTTGAGATGGATGTGCGGAGTGACAAGAATGGATAAAGTGAGGAATGAGTATATTAGAGGAAGTTTGAAAGTAGCACCTGTTACAGAAAAATTGAAAGGAAGTCGTTTATCTTGGTATGGTCATGTAATGAGGAGGGATGAAACGCATGTGACTAAAAAAGTGATGGATATAAATATTGATGGATGGAGAGGGAGAGGAAGGCCAAAGAAAAGATGGATGGATTGTGTGAGGGATGATATGAATGAGAAAGGAATAAATGCCACCTTGACGTGTAACAGGGAAGAATGGAAGAAGAAAACGTGTTGCGCCGACCCCAAATAGAATGGGATAAGGGCAGGAAAATGATGATGAGGGAAACAGTAGCACTAATAATGTCTTCAATGCGTTGTATGTTTTTATAGGGAAAATATTGACAGCTGATTTTCATCTTTTACTCGAATTTGATTCACAGTTCCTGATTCAAATTATGAAATGCATCAAAAAGGATCCATATAAATTTATAAAATCATAAATTTATTACAAAGCCACATCTCAATCTCAAGAAATCCGCATAAAAATGCTTGATCCCTAGACACTTTTGATGTGTGTATATTTAAACAGGATTTTTAACCGACTTCAAAATTTTATTTTGTTTGAAAGTGTATACTTCCCACTCCCAGATGGTCCCATGATCATCAAGTCAGGATCTGATGATGGAATTCTGGAGAAATAGAGAGAACTCTTCTTATAGGCTCACTTGAAGTGATTTGAGTCATTTTTGGAAGAGTACTTTCTCGGAGTGGTCCCATTTCAATTTGGTGGTCCCATTAAAATCTGATGAAGAACTTCGGAGATAGGCAACGGAACTCCTCAATAAATGATAGCAAAATTTGCTATCATTTATTGAGGAGAATTGTTTACACCAGTTCATAACATAACATTACGCCGGTACGCTGTGAAGGGAACCACTAAAAATTGAAAAATAAAAACTTTTTGACAAAAAATAAAACACAAAAAAGTGAAAAATAAACTTTAGAATAAAATTAGTTCCTGAAGTCGGTGGCAAAAAAAATTAAATCAAACAAACAAAAGTCACCGACTTCAGAAAATGTTTTTTTTTTTTGCAAAATCAGAATATTACAATTTCGCAGGCTACCATGGTGAAGATTAGTGAAGAAGTTTTCTGCTTCGGTTTAGGGTGTGCCAGCTTGTTGTAGGCTGTCCTTGCTTGTAGTATTTCTTAATATTTGTTATGCGTTGTACACAGTATTGCTTTATTTTTGTGTCTCTTTGTATGCTCGTCATGTTTCTGGAACAAATAAATATTTTTTCTTTCTTTCTTCTTACTTTCTGTGTTGTCCTATAGTAAAGATTTCATAACGTAGACTTACTAAACCACTGAAGATACAAGGTAGAATTAAAAAAAATCTACATTCCAAACAATTTGATAGTGGTTGACTTTCAAACGAAGTTTTGAGTGATTCTTGTTATTTACTTGTCTTTTAATAGCACTAAGAAAATAGACATCAATGGATGAACTGTGTGAAGCATGATATAGCTAGAAAGTGGTAACTGCTGAGATGACGAGTAATTAGAGAAGAATAGAAGAAGATGGGATGCTGCGCCGACCCTAAATGAAAATGAAAGGCAGATTTTTTGAGTATTCTCGTTTTTGTGAGCTTACCTATACTAATACATAATTATTATAAAGCTGAAGAATTTGTTGAACTGCGGGTTGAAATTGAAAAATTGTGTTGGATAATACATTTATCGAGGAAGGGTTTAGTTTAGACTATATTTCACGCGGACGAAGTTGCGGGCAAAATCTATATACCTATAGTTCACTCATATTTTAAGGTATCTTTGGCTTTCACTAATCCTTAATATTATTTTCACAGGAAATGGCCTATACAACATTCTCCTGGTAATGACCTGCTCCCTCATACTCCTGGCCATCGGCATAGACCTGTTTGGGTTCAGTCTGGTGGTGGCAGCCGCCTGTGATCTGGAGCTCACTGTCATGCAGAAGGGGATCCTCACGTCTTTGCCTTTTGTTGGTGAGTACATGACTTGGTGAAAATCGTAGGAAATATCCGGATGTGGGACGCACAGAACTGAGAGTTAATGATTCCAGGCTGATATACCTAATGATGATGCAGATGACTTTTATTATATACTTACATGAAAAAACACTGGTTAGTGGCATGCAGTAAAATTTCACGACAATGTATAGTAATAAGGGCAGTACAAAACACTATAAAACCTTTTTCATTTATCGTATCCAAGACCACAGAACAGATAAAAGAGACCTCTTTTATCTGTTCTGTGTCCAAGACCTTTGCAGATCTAATTGAAGCCATGTACGGTCAGCATCAGAAATTGCTTAACATTTCGGAATTTTAATTATTTGATGTACAGGACTCCAGCTATTATTTTTAATGTTCAACACGATTATTCTTTAAAATATGCTAAGGCGATCTTCACACTGCCCCGCATCATGCTGCATATTGCGTGTCGACGCACCTGCGCGCGTTCCTGCGGGAGTGCAGATCTGCATCATCGTGCGGGTTTTTTGCGCACTCACGCGCGTAGGTGCGTTTTGTAGATTTACGCACGGCGGCTCTCATTTATTCGCCGTTCTCTGTGGTGGTCGTGCAGTACTGAGCATCACGATAGTTTTCACGCGCGGCACTGCGGGATTCGGTGTGCCATACCTTGCGTCTCGCCCCGCACCTACGCGCGGGGGTGCATGTTTCTCCGCGTGTATGCGCGTGATCCGCATGAACGCGCGTGGATGCATTTTCTGTGTGTTAGACTGTGCGTGTTTTCCATACAAACGGAGATACTTACAAGCAACGGTAGAACACGCATCCACGCGCTACGCTGCATCATGCGGGGCAGTGTGAGAATCGCCTAAGTCTTCACTAACTTGTTGGTAACGAGTAATATCTAACAAGTTTATATTAAAAAACCTGCTATAAAACTTTGAGTAGTGTACTACTTCTGATGCTGACTGTACACATAATATTATATCGAAATGTTCTAGCCTATCATGTTTATGTTTTCTCTTATTAATTCATTTTCAGTCAAAACATTCTCGGTAAAGAACCGAATGTGTACAAAATTCGGTTCATAAACGAAAACGTGCCGATCGAGTAAGGAAAACGCCAAAGATGTACCTATAATCACACTATCCTACTATAAATATTATAAATGCGAAATGATTCGCTGAATGTGTTGCTTAGCGCAAATCTCGAGAACAGCTGAACCGATTTCGATAATTCTTTTTTTAGAATATTCCTTGAAGTACGAGTACTGTTTTTACGTAGGTGGTAGGTAGGTAGTAGGTAAGAAGGTAGTGGGTAGGTAGGTAGTAGGTAGGTAGGTAGTAGTTAGTAGGTAGGTAGGTACTTGGAAGGTAAGTAGGTAGTAGAAGGTAGATAGAGGTAGCAGGTAGGTATTGGTAGTAGGTAGGTAGAAGGTAGGTAGAAGGTAGGTAGGTAGAAGGTAGGTAGGTAGAAGGTAGGTAGGTAGAAGGTAGGTAGGTAGAAGGTAGGTAGGTAGAAGGTAGGTAGGTAGAAGGTAGGTAGGTAGAAGGTAGGTAGGTAGAAGGTAGGTAGGTAGAAGGTAGGTAGGTAGAAGGTAGATAGGTAGGTAGTAGGTAAGTAGATACAAAAAACATTGCAACCGGGAAATTGCCGGGAACAGCTAGTACTATGTAATCGTCGATATGCACCGCGTTCACGATTCGAAAACACTCTCGTAGTACCCCAATCGAAACTAAAATTACACAGCACTGGCCCTCACGTTACATCAATTAAAATTTATAACAAAATTCCAAATGCTATTAGAATGGAAGAAAATGACAAAATATTTATAAAACGAGTCAGGAAGCTATTAATTGACAAGTGCTATTACTCATTGAACGATTTTTTAAATGATGATATCTTATTAGACTCACTTTGACTGCTTATCTACTGAATTTTGGTTTTTATTTATTGACATTTTGTATTACAGTACCTATAATTTTTAACATGATTGTATTAGAATTGGATTAATTATTTTGACTATAATATGCTGGATTTGACTTTAATTTTATTCGATGACTGACTTTTACCGCTTTTGACTTTGGTTTTTTAATTTTATTGACATTTTGTATTCATTCTATCATGATTGTATTTTAATTAGTATTTTAATGACATGATGTATCTGACTGTAATTCATATTTTTTTTTTCTACTTTTATTCTCCATTACATATTATTTTTATTTTTTATTTTTCCTATGATATTATTTAGTTATTTAAATGAATTCATTAATTTTTAATTACTGTTAATTGTCTTAAATCTACTATCATTATTGGTTAAAATTGTTGTGCCCGACAGGGTCCATGTGAACTGTATTATTATTTTAAGATCTTGTAAAACACATAGGATATGCAATAAATTATTGAATTGAATTGAATTGAATAAAGAAGAAGATTAAGAAAAATGTCAAGATAAGCCAAGCATACCCAGTGAGTTGTTAAGTGCCACTAGTGTTTGAATTTTTGATTCTTTGTGTCTAAACATCCAATTACTATTTGTCAGACCCGAAAATCGAACTCGGAACCTTATGCTCAGCAGTCTCAGTTCGACGGCACGGTTGGCGCAGTGGCTGAGCGAATAGACTGCTGCGCTGGGTGTCGCGGGTTCGATTCCCACACGGAACAAATATTTGTAAGGCCTACAGATAGCTGTTTCGGGTCTGGGTATTTGTACATGTGAGTTTGAATGTTTGTAAACGCCCCACGATACAGGAGAAATTCTTAGAGAGGGGCAATGTTTTATAAAAAAAAGAAAAAAAAAAGTCTATTACGATACTGTGTATTTGTTCTGTTTACTTTATGAATACCAAGTCAAGTCTGACAACCAGTCTTACCTGGGTTGCGGCGGTCAGATAGGCAGTCGCTTCATGTAAAATACTGGTATTCAGCTGCATCCGGTAAGACTAGAAGCCGACCCCAACATAGTTGGGAAAAGGCTAGGCAGATGATGATATCTATCAAGTACCTGACTAGTTTTTTCTTCTATTTCCAGGTATCCTTCTAGTATCCTACCTATGGGGTTACGTGTCAGACACCAAGGGTCGTCGGTTCACCCTGGTTATACCTCTGCTGCTGTCCTTCATACTGTCCTGCATCAGCAGTCTCTCCCCTCACTGGCTGTTCCTGGGACTTGTCAAGTTTTTGTGTGTTTGTTTGTGAGTTATTTTTCACTACTTTTTTTTTTTTTTTTTTAGCCTACCCTGTCCCACTGCTGGGCAAAGGCCTCCCCCAATTCCTTCCAAGAGCTCTTTTCCTGTGCCGCCTCGAACCAGCCCTCATGGTACGCATCTAAATCGTCACGCCACCTTTCACTACTTACCTAATTTTTATTTTGATAGCTCTGGGGTACTCTTTGACACTTTAATGACAGGTATCCTCGTTCTGTCATTGTTATCAACATCCCCGGTTTGATTTCTGAAACTGACATGATCGATAACATTATCATCATCATCTGCCTAGCCTTATCCCAACTATGTTGGGGTCGGCTTCCAGTCTAACCAGATGCAGCTGTGTACCAGTATTTTACATGGAGCGACTGCCTATCTGACCTCCACAACCCAGTTAATACTGGATAATACGATACCCTTTGGTTGTCAGACTTCCAGGTCACTGACTACTTCTAACGATTGCCAAAGATCTATTTTTCAGCCGAGACCAACAGCTTAACGTGCTTTCCGAGGCACGGAGGAAACTCGGTATGTCGGGCGGTCACCCATCCACAGACCAACCCAGGCAAGCGCGGTTTAACCTAAAGATCAACCCGAGTAGCAGTTGTTATTAAACTATTATCAATTACCTTTGAAAACTGAACCAGAGGGCAGACCAATATCCCGTTCTCTGTGCTAATGATAACAACCATTCGTTTTAATTAGGAATTATTATAATTGATTGACGTCAAGTATTCTTGGAAATATAGTGTCCAGTAAATCAATTTAACATACCTACTCCGGCTCCCTCCGAATAATATACTTCATCTTCATTTACTGGTTGCAGCACGTCAGTGGTAACTAAACCAGTACAAGCTGGCCGGCTATACTACGTAAACTCTGCACTTCGCTTAGTCAGCTCCCATAAAAACAATACCACTTGAACGCCTAAAGGCTTCTTGAAGTCTAATCTTACGAGTGTAACCTTACTACTGTCTCATAGTAAAGGCAACATCATTTTAATCAAATTAAACTACCTATCTGTGAAGGTGAACCGGAGCGCAAATGTTTCAAAACAGGTTCTTTCAAGAGCCAGCTCAAAGTTGTACCTGTACTGGTAAACCTGTCAGGGTCTAGCATTTTTTTTTTTGGGACAAGCCCGCCACACTATTCCCAAACCACTGTAACTCCTGTGAAACAGTGGCGACCACAAGAAAAGCGCCGAGACAATCAAGCCCGACGAAGTCCCAGAGAAACGATTAAACTGTCTTGGATCCCGCAACGAAATTAATCAGAAAATAATAGCGGAAGAGTAGGAAAAAACATAATTTCCACTTCCCTCCATATCAGCAGGAGACAGAACAGAACAAGGCCAATAGGCACACAGGGAGGGGGGGGGGGTCTAGCATTTATGGCAAAGTGCTTGAGTAAATAGGTTAGGCTAGGATTGTTAGTGTTTACAGTTTAACTATTTCCTCAGTCTGGTGACTGCCCCACCCAGTGTGTCTGGAAGGAGTGATCTGCCAGCAATCATCTTTAAAATGCTGTTGTCAGTACCATGCAGGAGCTGTTCACACTGATGAACACTATTTGCGTGCATGTGATTTAGACTTAACAAAACAGTATTTTATTTACACTTATGGAATTTCACGGCATTTATACCTCACAAAAACTGTTCAAAACGGTGAAGGAAAACATCGTGAGGAAACCATGTCTTAGGCCCGGTTTCCACCAAAGCGGAGAGGAGCGGAGACGAGAGGAGATGTGCGGAAATCGACCAGTCACATTAGTTATAATTTACATCAAGTCTGTCGCCCTTCCTGTGATTGGTCGAATTTGGCACATCTCTCCGCTCTGCTCGTCTCCGCTTTGGTGGAAACCGGGCCTTAGAACTAAAAAATTCGAAGACATGTGACATCCACCACCCCGCACTGGGCCCGCGTGGTGGATTATAGCCCATTCCTTCTCATAGAGAGGAGGCCTGAGTCCCGGCAGTGGGAACATTATAGGCTGATGATGATGATGAATTAACTTAACAAAAGAAAGTGTCATCTTGCTTAAGATGACACTTTCATGGAAAAATCCGGCTACACCAAAATATTGTCATCTTTTCTCATATTGTATGGAACTTATTAATTTGACCCGTCTAATTGTGTGGCCGAGTAGCCGAGTACCATGTGTATAGTATGTGCCACATTTCGCCATTCGATCATGAATGTCAAGTGCTCATTGGACGGAAGCTTCCAGAAAACAGACAGTGGAAAAGTTTTTGATAATCAGCATGATACAGGTCTATTCTTGGCTTGTTTTGTTTTGTTCGGACGATGCTTATCGATGTTCGGAGTTGAATCTGTTATTTGTTGTAGGTTTGTTAGGCTAAGAGGGTAGGATGAGGTAGATGTAGAAGTTGACGAAGATGCTTTTTGGTGAAATTAGTGAAGGACGAATAATAACAGATGAAACGGTGTAAGTAGGTACCTTCACCTCAGCCTAACGGGTCGAGGATTCAATCGCGATGGTATATTAGGCGTGATGGTAGAAATAAGAAAAGTTTGTATTAGCCCATCGAAATAATTAATTACAAAACTTTTAATGAGACACGCTTGTAGTTTTCAATAAACTAATTTATTGTCATTGTCTACGCTCTATGGTGCATAGATAGCGGTTGCAGTTGCACTTTTATGTTACATACTAAGAACTTTGCATCTAATTATGTAAACTTGGAAGTATAAAATCAATCAGAATATTTTATACTTGAACCATCCTACAACATCAAAATCGTTTCAGAAAACTTTCCTTTATTTTTTTGATGAAAATATTAATAATGATTATTATCGTGGCAAACAGGATGAAGATTATACTTTATGGAAGTTTCATGGAACAGAGTTCATAAATAACATTATGTCTATCCATCATAATTCCCTGTTATTTTTATTAGATTCTTGAAAAGGCGCCAGTTATTTAACTTCCTTAGACTTTGATTGATTATAGTTTGTTGAAAAGGCAGTAATAATAAAACTTCTGACCTATTTTATGGGCTGTCCATCTTTTCTGATCTAGGCAGAGTTAGTAAACAGTCTAGGTCTAGTCTGAAATTTTAATAGATGCCTGGTTAATGGATTTATTTTTATGATAAACTATTATAGGTGTTGCCAGCGGCTTCGCCCGCTACAACTCGAAAATTATCCCACGGGAAGATAAAATCGGGATGAAAACTATCCTATGTGTTAATCCAGGTTATAAACTAATTATGTACCAAATTTTATTCAAATCGGTTTCGTAGTTTTTGCGTGAAAGAGTAACAAACATACACACTCACAAACTTTCGCCTTTATAATATTAGTGTGATGTGATGTGTGTGACATTTCGAGGTCGTGAATCAGCTGTTTTTGTATAGCTCGTGGCGCAACATTAACAGCCGCTTGAATCAATCTTAAGGTTAAGCCGCGATTGCCTAGGTGGGTCCTTGGATGGAGTACCAACCATAACATACCGAGTTCCTTCTGTACCTGGGAGAGCACGTTAAGCGTTTGGTCAAAAAATCAGTCTTAATTCGTCGTATTGCCTAGTACTTACTGGGTCGTGTAGGGCAGATAGACAGTCCATGTAAAATTATGATGTTCAGACGCGTTTGGGTGGAAGCCACAGATATAGATAGCCCTAGATAACGCAAGAGCAACACTTCGCGTGCCTAGCTTACCTACGTACAAAAATCGTACACCGCCACTTTCGCGCTCAGTCTACATCGGTGTACGTGAAAAAAGAAAAAATACGTGTCCAATATTTTTTGGAAATCTATCTGACGGATTAATTAGATTTTTTTGTTAACTACCCTACGAAGCTTAGGTTATTTTTGATCTTTCATGTGCAGTAAATACTTAATCGTTTAATTTTCTCCTATTCCAGTGCCTGTGCAGCCAACTCTGCTACCTACACCCTAGTAGGAGAGTCATGTGTCCAGCGAGTGAGGAACCGGTACATGCTGCTCATGACCTGCTTGATCCTGCTGTCTCCTGCCGTTGCTGGTGGTAAGGGTCCGACTTTTTATGGTATTTTAGATAGGCTCATAATTATCTTGGTTAATTCTCAGATAATTTCGTGTGGGATCCAAGGACAATTAAATTGTTTTCTGGGACTTCGTCGAGCTTCATTATATCGGTGTTTTTCTGGTTATCGCCACTTTTGATTCTGGCTTTCAGGAGTTGGAGTGGTTTGGCGGGCTTGTCACAAAAAAGGGTTTTCAATTCCGTACTAATTCGATTTCTCTCCACATTCTGGATGCTGCCACCGAGTTTAAAATCCCAGACTTGTCTCGAAAATGGCAAATTTGCTACAATATCACCCAGAAAATAATCATCACACTTTTTTTTTTTGTGTGGAAATCATCAAATAACCCCTCCCGCTCTTGGGCAAAGCGAAAGGGAGTGTCAGACTAAAAACCACCCATGTTCCTTCTTAACCCTTTAAGTCGAGGCCGCGGTATATCTTTCGAACAACCCGCAGCCCCGACGGGGACAACCAGCAGCCCCGACGGAATCATCACACTTCAATTTCAAAATAGTAATTTCATCGTTTCCTATTCTAGTTCTGACCTACCCAACTCTAAAACTGGACTTCGAAGTGGAACTATCCTGGCTAAATATCGTCTACAGACCATGGAGGCTACTCATCGTGGTCTTGGCCTTACCTTCAGGTCTAGGAGCTCTAGCCATCTACTTCTTCTGCGAGTCTCCCAAGTTCCTCTTCAACTCCGGACGAAGAGATGAAGCTTTGGAAGTGTTGAAGCATATTTATGCTGTCAATCATAAGAGGTCTAAGCAGGAGTATACGGTAATGGTGTTTTTTATTGGTAATCTTATTTATAGTGAACCTCTCTTTAACCTCTGTCTCGTTGGTTCCGTGGTCGCAAGTCGAACAGCTGAACTTAAGGTTCTGCTTTTTTTTGGGCTGGGAAATCATCAAATAACCCCTCCCGCTCATGGGCAGAGCGAAAGGGAGTGTCAGACTTCTACTCACTAAAAACCACCCATGTTCCTTCTTAGCCCTTTATATCGTTTGAATCTCAGGTAAGGTAAACTAGATTTGTTTTTTTTTAAGAATTCTTTGTAGCAGCGTGACGTCTGGATTTGTGCCCAGTTGATGGCAATACGCTCGAACCTTATTACATGGGAATTAAACATAATTAGCATTATCTGGGGGTATTTTAACCCCTCCCTTATGGGAGGGGTTTTCACACTCTGCCTCTCTCCAACTTATCATCTCCTTAACTAACATAGCCAGATTTGTGCTATCAGAAAGATGTAACTAAAGCAAACTTCAACATTGTACAGTACCCGGCGATAAATATTGCACATCGACCTTTGGAAAGAGGTATATTTTATACAAAGAATAAAAAGAATTATCAAAAGAAGCAAATTGTTTTAACAGCTCCTAATAGATACCGGACTGTTTGTATTTCGTGCGACAGAGATAACGCTCTACGAAGCCGAAATTAGCCGATTGTCTTTTTCCAAAGGTCGATGTGCAATATAATTTATCGCCTGGTACTGTATGTCATCATCTTCCTGCCATTGTCCCATTCTAATTGGGGGTCGGAATAACACGTTTTCTTCTTCCATTCTACCCAGTTAGACGTCACGGCATAATTTACTCCTACACATTTCTTTCATATAATTCCTCATACAATCCAATCATTGAGCATTCTTCTCTCAATCTAAGAAAATTGTTCCACATATTTATTTTCTGATTCCAGGTCCAATCCTTCACTTTAGATGGCTACACTGCAAGGAAGGAGATGTCCCTAATTCGAGCGATGTACGAACAGAGCGCCCCCCTCTTCAGGCCCCCCTACGTCTGGAGATCTGCCCAGCTGTTCTACATTGTCGCCGTCGTGTACATCACGTGAGAACCAGGTTTTATATTGTAAATCTATGTTCACTAACCTGGTAACAGTGGAGTGGTGGGAAAATGCTTTATTTTGTTCAGATTCAGACCACAAAAATATGATTCTAACTAGTCCGTCAGTTAGATTATCTACAAATATTGGATACAGGTTTTTTTGTATAATCAAATTAATCAAAATTGACGAAGATAAAACGCGTCAAAGATCATGAGTGGAAGGTTATGACGTCATTTGTAGGTAAAAAATGTACAGACATGTGACGTTTTCGAGGAGTTCACGAGTTTTCGAATCACTGTATCGTCTTCATTTTTTGTTTATGTGAAAAAAGAAAAATTATATGTTCAATATTTTTTTGGAAATCTATCTGACGGACTAATTAGTTTTTTTGTCCGATCCTTCAAAGGGTCCGATCCTTAAAGATAAAGGCATAGATGTCCCTAATGGTACAGTACACCCACATTTTCGCCTGTTATGTTTACCTACCATGTAGTATGAGGACGAGCCTATTGCCATCAAGCGGGCACGAGACTATTAAAAAATTCCTAATCGAAAAACCCAATAACACCATTTGATCGAACACAGGACCTCATTCTCAGCAGTCTGGCTTACGACCACTAGGCCAGCGAGACCGTCTACCTAATCATTACTTCTTTAAAATCTCATATTTCACAACAATATGTTTCTTTGCTCACAGTAACAACAGCTTCCTAGTATGGCTTCCCTACATCCTCAACCTGATCAGGTTGTCCATGGAGAGCGGTACAGCGACTGGGAACATCTGTGAACTGATCAGCAGTAAACCTGTCGTGGCTATCAGCAATTCTACTGAAGATATTGTGAGTATCAGTATTTAACCCTTTTTTTTTTTTTTTTGGGGGCTGGCAAATCATCAAGTAGCCCCTCCCACTCTTGGGCAGAGAGAAAGGGAGTGTCAGACTTCTACTGACTAAAAACCACCCATGTTCCTTCTTTGCCCTTCATGTCGAGGCCGCGGTATCTCTTGCGAACAACCCGCAGCCACGACGGGCGTCGCCGTCGGCCCTTGCGGGCCCCTTCCTTGTTCCTTGTTTTGTCGACACGGCCTGTCGTCGTCATGAGACGGACGGAGAGCTTACCCATCACTCACCGTCACAGGCCCATCAGTATTTGACCCTTGAATATGATTAGCGGATACATTGGTCATTTAACTTGGCTTTTTATGTTATTTTTCGATCTTCAAAAAAAAACAAAAAGTAGGCAAAATAAACTCTCGACACCAAAATAGGCTTTTTTATGCCACAGCCATGGGCCTCTGACTTATGTTTACATGCCATCGAGAAATATCTCGCAGACATGCTGGTTTCTAAAACGATGATTTTCGATGTAATAAATTCTCTCAGAAACTGGAAGCCCGTATCACTGCAATCGGAACTTTTTAGGCTCATTTATATATTGCAATCAAACTGATTCATATCGATATCATTAATTCGATTTTCAGATAAAACAGTTTTCTGAAAATAGAAATACTCATTGCGAAATGGATCCCGAAAATAATATTGCTAATGTTATTTACTTAACCTTGCAAATGGATAGCAAAGTTCTAGAAAATTACAGAGAATTGAAACATATCATGTCATCGTATAAACTCAATGTCTTATTAATTGACTAATGAAACATTCACAATTGATTCCAGACCGTGAAAGTTTGCACCGGCACAATAGAACATAACGTCATCTTAACCCTCATCGCCTCTCAGTCAGTCTTCGCCTTCTTCAACTTCATCATCTCCTATCTGCAAAACCGGAGGAGAGTGGTGCTGATCTGCATCCTCTGCCTCTCCTCTCTCAGTGGCACCATGCTCAACCTGGTGCCTGAACCCATCTCCAGTGTGTTCTTCTTCATGGTGTTCACTTGTACTTGCTTGGGAATGGGCATCCTGGCTTCTTATTTCGTGGATATTTATCCTACTTCTTTTAGGTAAGTTATTTTGTTATTATTCTTAATTTTAGTTGCTGCCAGTTAAGATGTCAATAGCGTTCATTGACCCACCTTTATTAAAGTTCTTAAGTTTGAAATCCAAAAATAAGCCTGTTCATGTCTTGAATCTACAGTGATCTTCAACATTTTTCCTAATGAAAAACGATACATGGTCCATTTGTTTTGGTTCGTACGAAGAGATATTAGGGAAAGGGCAATGACTGCTATTGACATCTTAACTGGCAGCAACTATAGCTGTTGCTCGCCACTTCCTTCTAGTGGAAATTATAATGTGGATATGTGAGAAAAAGACGTATCTTGTGAGCTATTCCACACAATAACTAACCTATATTTATGTTTCAAATTTAGTAACAAACAAATATCCACCCATACTTTCGCATAAAATTTATTTTATAAGTTGTATAGATTTTTTTTTGGGTGAAACATTGGTGAAATGATGTGATGCTCTAAACATAATTTGAACTCTCACATAATTCAAATTGTTTTCTTATCTGATTTTTTCTGTCTGTACTGCTCATCTTGTATTATTTCAGGGGCATGGCTACCTGTCTAAGTATAATGGTGGGTCGGAGCAGTACGTTCATCGGCATCAACGTCGTGGGGAACCTGATATTTCACCACTGTCAGGTCACTTTCTACTTGTGGTCACTACTTGTGCTGAGTAAGTACCGATTGTATTAAAACACAAACTGATAGGTATCTCGGATCTTAACTGGATGATGGTAGAACCCAGCTGATGATTGCAACTGGCTAAAGCCGTTTGGTGTAAAATGGGAGAAAAAGATTCCCAGTCAGTGGTCTTTACGCCCATTTTTTATTATGATAAATCATCATCATAATATAAAATGGGCGTAAAGACCGCTGACTGGCAAATGTCTGTATCGATAAAAAAGATCTCTACATAGGTAGATAACGTTTAACGAAAATTTTTGATGCGATCTTTTTTTATCGTGCGGCTAATGCCTTACCTGGTTGCAGAGCTTATATGGGCTTATATTACCCATGGGCTTCTGCCTTGATTTTACATGTCGCCGAAAAATATCTCTCAGGCATGCTGGTTTCCTTACGATATTTTCCATCACTGAAGCAAGTTTTTTGTTTACTAAATTTTTTGGTATTTCTGGTGCAGCATTATGCACATACCTCTTGGGTGGTTGGTAAATCCTAGATGAGACACAGGAACGTGGAGATTGCCACAAAGAAAGAGAGACGTACGCCCACCAATGGTTGTAGTCATGCTGTCTGATTTAGATTTATATTTTTAGAGTATTAGAAATATTAAACCGACGAACCGTAGTAGTGAATATTTTTAATATCAAGATATTTGTTGTCTATTTCAGGTAGTGCAGTAGCGGCATGGTTCTTGCCACCAGACAAGCCACAGCCAGTTGTAACCAAACCAGATGCTGTGTAAACTTACACGTGGTGATGAAAGCTTTATATCTGTGATTTATCAATATATTATCGTAAGCTGTTGTTTAAGGAACATTATGTCTGAAGAAATTTAGTGAGTTTCAAAGAAACTAAAATAAACCTCGTGCTTTACTTGTTACAACCAAATATTAACATGAGCGGAAAGTTATTAATATTGGGTAACATTTGGATATCTGTAGGCTCAAAGGACGTAACCGCCATTTTGCCAATATGAGAGTTTAATGCAGTATACTTAGTTTATCATCCCATTTCGATTGGTATATATTTAAAATTTTGATTGTAAAAAAGTGTTGGATTTACAGTCATCATTTTTGGATATTATTGCATTGATGTTCTTTAAATTTAGGCCGTAAATGAAAAAAAAAAATCTTTTTCTCAAAATCAAACAACTTAATCTTTTGCTTTTTTTTCTAGCTATAAGCAGAAGAAAGTTATGTCGGAAAACTGTTTAGTTTTTTTAGCTCTTCTGTAGAGTCGTAACGTGTTTTGGTGGATACGCCCTTTGAGCCTAAAGGTATCGATTTATTGTATACTCATGAGAGAATTGTTATAATATTGTCAGAAGTTTTTGTATTGGATGCTAATACATGCTTTCCTGTAATCATAATAAAATTAAAACAGAATCGAACTCTGTTTAAGATTCTAATGATATTTTGAATAGGTTGTGATAGTTCCTCGTTAGTTCAATTACTTAATTTTATCTCAAGTATACTTGTACTCAAATGTGTGTGATTTTATCCGTTATGGGTAGTTTATCTATAATTGAATTAATTTATCTCTCTGAAAGAAATGTAAATTCGAGAGATCTTATGATAACCAATATTTTTATAAAATATTTTTTTATTATTATGTTGTAGTATTTTTTTACTTTATTAATATAAAAGTTTTAATGTACCGATATTTTATAACATTGTGTAACCTACACGGCTATGCAACGTCACCAACTTAAAAAATACTAAGTATTTTCTATGATTACATTCTTTGTATTAAGTAAACGTGTTACTTACATACACAAGGTATATTTATCTCTTAAGAATCTTGTTAACGTAGTTTTAGAAGATCGTTTTATAAAATAAAAGAATATATATTACATAAATAATGTCATTTATTTAAATTTTTACTTGTAAAGCGTTATCGAAAATAATATACAGTTGTCATATATATTTTACACATTTTTAACGTCAAGTAACTCGTGCATATAATAATATGTTGTTTAAATCACAGAAAAATTGTGAAAATGATATGCAGCAAAAACTACAAGTTGTTGTGGCTAAAACTCCACGTTATTTATTTATTTTAATACGGTAAAATCATCATAACATTTTCTGTTGTTGCTCTCCTTTAAAAAGGTCACATTGGCCCATTATTCATTTCTTACACAAAAATTTGATAATTACCTAAAATAAATACAAAAATCATACAAACTACGAGATCTTATTCTAGTTACACCTAATTAGTTAGATTACATTTACAATGATCGAACAAAACATTGTTTAAAAATATGACTATCTCATTTTCATCTTGGCTAAAGGCGTAAGGATTGGAGCAGGTTGCGTTTTGAACTTTCTATCTACCCCCATGAGAAATAGGCATAACGCTATGTCTTTAAACTTGTAAGATTTCAAGCTGCTTGGACATACTTTTTTTAACCCTTCATTAAATTGTGCCACAACCCACAAGAGTGGACACAAGACATGCCCAGTAGTGGACTTATCTTGGCTGATATGATGTTGATGATAGGAATGACATACCTAATTTACTGTTGGTTATTGTAACATCCCCTAAAATAAATTTACCATACAAGGCACTGCTTCATAACAACCCACTGCTAAACTAATCTATAAGTTTCGATTCGTATTCACCTACGGAATCGTTTACTTTGATACACGGAATTTGATACGCCAGGCCTACAACAATTTTATAGAGCTGAAACTTTTTCGGTGAAAGTATTTTACTGTAAGTAATAACAATTTGCCTGGCGATCATAATAAATTCCTCTATAATGTAGCAAACCTCCCCTCGCACACCTTTCGTAACAGTGGATAGTCTAACCGTTCAAATTATGATTACAATATTCTGTACAACTTCCTTAAGGTATAATATACGTAATAATAAGACACAATACTCTCATTTCAACTGAGTAGACAAATTGAAGGCTATATGTGATTCAAGTTTTATACATCCTATAATTAGGCAGTCTGTTTATTTATTTAACACTTCAAGCACAAAGTACAGAGGCGGCCATAGTACCGTAGGCATTTTTTTCCACTCAACCTTTGTCAGTTTTTGGTGAGACACTACTGTTACGATTCGGTCAATCTGATACGGATAGCTTATGTACCGGCTGCGGACACTGACCGATACTTCAGTACGTGTCTGTACAAGTCTGGTGTCCGGAGCCGTGTCCGCAGTTTGCCTATACTGGTTTGACCGAACCTGTTTCAGAAAGCCTAATTAAATCTATTCATCTGTTGTTAAATCTATTACTCCATCAATTTCTTTGATTTTTGGTGGACATAGTAGATTAACTTGAGATTCGACTAAAGATTTAAATTCACGACTTCTTCGAAAATTCTAATTGTAAAGGATGTCAATCTCTCTAACAATATTCGATTTAAAAAACTTGCTAAACGGACGGACTGGCACCAATCACACCAAACACATTACGTTTTGTCATTTTCTAACAGAACATTATTACAATTAATTGTCATTTCAGTTACATTAAATTATATATGTCTTGTCATGACTACTGTATCCTAAAGCTACATATACGTAGATATATATCTGTCTAGTCCTGTGTTCTTCTCCAGTCCTGCCTGGTTCTCTGGCCGGCTGTCTGGTTCTTCTTCAGTCTTCGGGCTGATGTCTTCTTTGTTTTCTTCAAGTTTTATTATCATGATGGCACCGATTGATACTGTGGAATTCAGATTTGAGAAGCTGTCATTATTATATTATCATCATCACCTGCCTATTCTTTTCACAGCTATGATGGAGTCGATTTCCAAGTAAAGTTATTTCACGAAAGAAGTCCCGCAGACGCAGCGCTGTATGTCGCGCGACATAATGTTGTTTCACAACTTTTGGCATCGTAAATAAACCTTATAACGCACTAATTCAATAATAAACTCACAAAATATTATCTACCACAACAAACGCACCTTGATAACATCGACAAACGACAACATGGCCGATCTGTTAAATTTAGTTCCACAATTGTCCGCGGGACTTCTTTCGTGAAATGGACTTTAATAAGAATTTATTAAAACATTCTGTAGCTACTACCCACAAAGAAAAACTATAAGTTTCCATTACGATAAATTATTTTCATGATGGTAATTTCAATTAGCATCGCCAAATAATTAACTATCTTCCTATACACAGAGTATAAATGGGAGGGGAGAACAAGGAAACTATGATCCCATTGTGAGATAGACGACATTAAATTGAAATGGGGTTGTTACTGAGATGACGTCTGAGCATGTGAACGAACGACACGCTGTGCCAAATCCCTAATAAATCGAGATTAGAAGCAAAGGATTATTTGATACTTACACGCAAGTAATGCTCCCACTGCAATGAATGGCGCTGGGCAGGAGAAGTCCAGTAACGCTCCAACTGCTAAGTTTGATGCTACTCCACCAGCTCGACCCCACCAAGCTCCCCAGCATACACCCAAACCACTGGAATAGAATGAGAAAGATGATATTTGGTAAAGACGAAAAGGAAAAGTAATATATAGTAATATATTGGTGCACTTGGTTTGGAGTTATTATCTAGGCGAAGCCAATGCATAGAGAATAATCAGCCTATAAATTTCCCACTGCTGGGACTCCAGGCCTCCTCTCTATGAGAAGCCAATGAGTAAGTATTTATAATTGTATCAGCCGATGGGCAGTAGCCTCCTTCCATTACTTCCACTTTATCTTCCCTTGAGTATCTTACGATGTCGAATTTTCTCCTTTGGGTTCCATTCTGATGTTAGTATTATCTACGATCGTATCATGAATCGTCAGTAATGATGACTCAATAAAATATTAAAGTTGTCTATCCAACTAGCATTTCGACGCGTTCTGTTCGTAAATAATTTCAATCTGGATCTACTCATATGGAACTTTTTAAACGAAAACATACAATAAAACTTTGAATTACCTCAACCGCGCCGGTAGAGCATGCAACAGCAGTCGTATCAAGAGCACATTTCCATTTAGCGATGCAGCATTCAACGCTGCAGCAGCTGCAACTGCTATCTTATTAAAACTGGAGCAGGAACAGGCAGTGGCTGCCAGGCATGCGCTGGCGAGGGCACATACAGCTGTGCAGGCGATGGCTGCACGACGTACTCCTAAGGCACCTCCTCGTGCACAGAGAATAGCGCAAGCAGCATTGCCGAGGACACAGCAAGCGCCGACTATAAGACCGGAGGTGAACACCTGGAAAATTATACAAGAATGTAATTAATATGGAGGCTGGTTTAGAAGAAGACGGTGGAGGTCTGGCGCTCAGAACTCATTATGAAATGGGTTAAAGGAGACCTTTATCGTAAAGCAGGACAACATAGAATTATAAAATAATTAATAGTTGTCAAGATCCATCGTGCCAAATCTTTTTCAATCCTATCATAATTATGATAAACAGTCATAGGACTAAGATATTAGCTGCTGTTTAAGCTGTACAATTGATTTTATGTCATAATTCTTCTACTTTCTTTTATGGTACTCAACCAAGAATAGGAGTTTTTTCAACAAGTAGTGGGACGAAAATCACTGTAGCTGTTTAGAATAATTATCCTTTAATGTTCCCACTGCTTTGAACCTGGTCTCCTCTGCGTAAAGGTTTAATTCTCTTTGGCTCTAATCCACCACGCGGGTCAAATACAGGTTAGTACTCACATGTCTTTGAATTTTGAATTCCAGGACATTATTAGGGGACTCGTTGGCTGCGCCATTGAAAAGAATAGGTATATTAAAAGTTGTAGTATAAGTTCCTCTAATAAAACAGATATCCTTACCTCCTGATCAATAGTGGCATCACAAGTGCTACTCTGTCCAAAATGACCGTCATAGCTGCTGCCATTGAACCCAGGAACTGGTATCTCCTTGCCGTAGGAGTCATACTGCAAGTCTTTCCAGTGGGCTGAAGCGTTGAATAGTCTCGCGTTTTCTGGCTTAGCTGTGGATGCTGTAAGCTTGCACTCTCGACCTTGGATGCGGAGAAGCAGCTCTGGGATCCACATGTTTAGGCCGAAGCCACTGGAAAATAACCCACAATTTTTTTATTGTGCTACTGTTTGTTTTCTCTTAGATAAATTCTGAGTAAATCCTTTAAAAGAAATTATGAGCAAATCTGGTACTTAACAGTGAAATAACTTTTTATATCAACTATTTTGTAGGTATCCTTTTTTTTAGGGGGCTGGGAAATCATCAAATAACCCCTCCCGCTCTGGGCAGAGCGAAAGGGAGTGTCAGACCTCTACTGACTAACAACCATCCATGTTCCTTCTTAGCCCTTTGTGTCGAGGCCGCGGTATCTCTTTTGAACAACCCGCAGAACCGACGGGCGTCGGCCCTTTGCGGGCCCCTTCCAACTATTTTGTATCCTTTGGATTTAATATTCCACTTTTAACATTGAGAAACGCCTATATAGGGTGTAAAAGTACCCTTAACGCAAACGAAGGGCATTTGTTCTCCCCACCACTGCGATCATTTTTTTATCCTAGACCATACCTGGGAACCCCCTAGTTACGGAGATATTGGGGGTCAAAGTTCCAAATTTTTCACAGCTGTTTTTGTAAATACTAGTATTTCAGGTTTTAACTTTATTTAAATTACCTCCATGACCCGTTTACTATTCAAAACATCCACTAGCACAATGTTTTAAGAGTGCTACTTTGAGTTTTACCGTAAAATGTGATTTTTGATCCCAAAAAAAAAAGTAATTTCCCAGCAAAAATTTTTGCGTAAGGGTACTTAGTTTGATGTACAGAATGCTTGGTTGACGGATGCGTGAAGGGTTCGTTTACACCCTGTATAAATAGGCGTAAACGTTTGTACAAATGTGCTCTCATGTGTAAGTAATAAAACCTAACGATTCTTTTTCATCATCATCATCTTCCTGTCGATGTCCCATTCTACATGGGGTCGGCCCAACACGTTTTCTGCTTTTCTTTCCGACGGTTCTCTATCATTTGGTTTTAATAACGTGTATCATTTTGTTTTTTTTTTTGTTTTTTAAAAACGTTGCCCCACACTAGGAATTTCTCCTGTATCGTGGGTGCGTTCACAAACATATAAAGTCACATACACAAATACCCAGACCCGAAACAACTATCTGCAGGCCATACAAATATTTGTTCCGTGCGGGGATCGAACCCGCGACACGCAGCGCAGCAGTCCAATCGCTTAGCCACTGCGCCAACCGTGCCGTCAATATATAGATATCTATATATATCTATCTATGATATCTAATTTGATACTCACGCTGCCATATTAGCGAAGAACATGAACAGTATAAGCGTGGACTTCACAGCATAACTCTTGGACACGAACGTCTTCAGATCCTTGATGACGCTCATGAACAATACTTTAGTTCTGCTCTCTTCGGAGCCTAAGGTCTTGCCTACAAACACGTCGTCTTGTATCAGCTTCTTTATCTGGAAGTTAATAAAGTTGTGATGTATTATTATATTACCTGTATTGTATTATTTTTATGCGTGGCTAACAGAAGTAAAATTGTACGGAAGATGCTATCGGTGGTTTTATTTTAACTTTGATAAGTTTTTTCTTATGACCAAACGTCATCAGCAAGGTCTGAGATGACGTGGTCTGGAACCTTCATCAAATATCCCTTTTTTTAATGGTGGGAAATCATCAAATGACTCCTCCCGCTCTGGGCAGAGCCGTAGGGAGTGTCACACTTCTACTGACTAAAAACCACCCATCTTCCTTATTAGCCCTTCGTATCGAGGCCGCGGTATCTCTTTCGAACAACCCGCAGCCCCGACAGGGTGGTCTGGAACCTCCATTAAATACTCCCTGGACTGATGGTGTGCCTCAATGGGCAAGCAAAAGTGATACATCACATACTTTAGACGTAGTTAGTCTTTGTCTACCGAATTGCGCACCCATCTTGCAGTAGCAATTTGTTTCATGTTGAGTCATCATCATCATATTCAGCCTATAATATTCCCACTGCAGGGACTCTTATCTTTTAGTGTTACTCATTTTGTTATTTATGCTGTCGACCCGATTTTATCTTTTATTTGGCATATTTTGGATCAATTGATTCAATTTCTTTCAAGTAACAAAATTTGCGGATTAGGAATAACACTTTTATTTAGACTAAATAAATTACCTTATATTCAGCACCTTTCCCGTGATTTGACTTATAAATAGAGGCCAGGACCTTCAAAGCCTTTTCACCCCTATTCGTATCCGACAGCAACCTAGGACTCTCAGGCAGGTATAGCACCCAGGTTCCAGAGATAAACCCAGGTATACTGGAGAGAGCCAAGAAAAGCCTCCAGGAGTAGATCGGCCAGAGGGTCTCGTGGTCCACCATCTTGAAAGGTATCACCAACCACGCAATGCCTGAAAAGGACAAAACACAATATTATTGAAATTCAAACTTAAACTGGAACTCAAAGCATTTATTTCAATTATACCATTCCCGGCACTTTTAAATGTCAGAGAAAAAAAGAATGCGAAGCTACGAGGCACAATAACTTGTGCAAGCACTGTAGTTGCCCATTTCAAATGGTAGATCTCTATGGAGAAGAATGAGCAAAAAATTCCATGAACACTCTTTTAATTATTTTGAAAAATACATAGGTTTGGCTCGGCCAGTATTAAATAGCACTTAAATATTATATCAGGCGATGAGCGTACGCCGTTGGAACTTTTCTGCCTCTCCTTTCAGGAATTACATTGTTACCAGCTTACTTGTACGTTTTAAATGGCACAGGTCTGTTTAATTTCATTCAAGGAATTTACATTATTTAAATATCATTTTATAGTCTGTAATGATGACGTACATAGCAAAATAATATGTGCGATAGATGTTATGGTTCAATTCAAAAACATTGATTTAAACCGCAAAGGTATGTTTAATTTTAATTAGTTTTATATTTATTATTTGCCATTATTTTCTTTGACAGGGAAGAATGGAAGAACAAAACGTGTTGCGCCGACACCAAATAGAATGGGATAAGGGCAGGAAGATGATGATGATTTGCTATTATTTTCTTTGCTAGAGAAATATATATATCTTTGAAATAATTTATGTTAATACCACGGGTAAGTTCTGGTTGAGACCAGCGCATGGCACACAAGGGCACTCCACGGGCAACAATGATTACTCGTCCTTTTTGTAACAGACCAGTCGGCCAGTCGTTTAGTCTGCAAAATTCATAGTCGGCCCATCCCTAGATATTTTGATTTTAGGCAGATATCTACGCATTGAGAAGCCAAACGACATAAAGAGCCGCTACGTGAAATTAGTCTCTTTACAGCCTCATTGAGGCATTTAAAAACAATTCAATTGATTAATTAATTGGAGGGTGTGGTTCCATTCGAGCTATTCAATGAATCAGCAGATTCACTATCATTCCTATTAAAGTAGCCATGGGTCTCTACCCTAAACATTATCTGCCTATCCTTTTCCTATGTTTTTGGAGTCGAATTCCAGTCTAACCAGATGCAGCTCAATATCAGTATTTTGGATGGAGCGAATGCTATCTGACCTTTACAACCCAGATAGAACTGGATAATATGATACTCCTTCGTAGGACTGTTTCTCCTGTAACGACGATCAAAGATCTAATTGACAGCCGGAATCAAAGGCTTTTTTTTTTGGCGGGTGGAAAATCATCAAATAACCTGCTCTTGGGCAGAGCGAAAGGGAGTGTCAGACTTCTACTCACTAAAAACCACCCATGTTCCTTCTTAGCCCTTTATGCCGAGGTCGCGGTATCTCTTGCGAACAACCCGCAGCCCCGATGGGAAAGGCTTAACTTGCTTTCCAAGGCATGGAGGAAACTTGGTATGTAATGGGTGGTCACCCATCCATGGGTGAACCTAGCTAAGCACAGCTTAACCTAAAGGTCGATCCGAGTGCCAGAAACATCGCACAAAAATAGACATTTAAGTGCAAATCAAAACTATACTTACAAAATCATCAAAATGACGTCTGGGCGCATGAATGATCGACCCGTATCTAATGAATGTCACCACATATTCATTGAGTATGTCTCACGGTTGACAGCACAAACATACAGACAATTTAACAAAACGATAACAATTTAGTAGACGCATTCAATTTTATTGAATTACAGTCATGTAAACGGATTATGCAGCTTGATTTGTGTGCGATGACGATAAAAGACTTCAATCACACAGTTAGGTTGTTCGAAAGAGATACCGCCTCCCCGGACACAAAGGGCTAAGAAGAAACATGGGTGGTTTTTTTCAGTAGACTGACACTCTTCGGCTCGGCCCAGAGCAGGAGGAGAATTTAAAAAAAAACTTTTTGAAAGTCAGTTGTTTATTTTTCAAAAAGTTTTTTTTTTTGTAAAAAAGACACGGTATGACTTAGAATGGAACAAGTCAAGTGGAATTATGTCGATAAGAAAAAAGCACGCACAAAAAATAAAAAAGTTTTATGATTTTACTAAACTAATAATTATGTTGGATGACATGGCTAGAAAGGCGGTGACTGCTGACATGACGAGAAATAAAGAAGTATGGAAGAAGAAGACATGTTGCGCCGACCACAAAAAAAATGGGATAAGGACAGGAGAATGATAATGATGATTTTACTAAACTAACTTTTACATTAAATTGAAGGACGGGATTCTTGGAACGCGATCAGAAAATGTATGCCTCGTTCAAGAATTGCCAGAGTCGATTTTCCAAAACAATCATGAGTAGGTATACTACAACTATTAGGATAGAGGCATTTATCATTAATCTTATAATCGGTTTCAATGTCTAACAGCTTAGCAACAGTCATACAGAACCGGATAGTAACATCTCTTGGGAACCTCCTCAAAAATCTAATTTAAACCCACAAGTGAAAGTTATACTTGTATCGTACTTGGTATCGTATTACCTAGTATTAACTGGGTTGTGGAGGTCAGATAGGCAGTCGCTCCATCTAAAATACTGGTATTCAGCTGCATCCGGTTAGACTGGAAGCCGACCCCAACATAGTTGGGAAAAGGCTAGGCAGATGATGAAGTGAAAGTTATACTTCAGAACTTTTCCATTACACAAATTAACTACCAAAAACTTCCACTGCAAAAAATTACAATCGGTTACAATTGGTTTCACCCATACGGAACTGTCTGTAAAAACGCTTTAGACTAACAAATGTGTGACACTGACCCCTATGTAACTATTGAACCGTTAGGTCATATCGGTTCATCTGGCTGGGTGCCTGTCGCAGAATAAATAAGTGTAGAAGTTCAACTGCATACATTCAGCGAAAATGTGCGTATGCAAACTTAGATAAAGGGTTCTACACGAGCAGTTTGTGGGTCAGCTATACGCGGAAGGCTCTAGATGCTCTGCGAGTGCAATATGGTAATGGCTTCAGCGTGCTGTTGCAGTTACCCAGGTTCTGCAGCGCGTCAAGCATGTTTGCTGTGGCACGAACTGACGACTTTTACGCTAAAATAAGGAAAAAGACCGCATCCTTAATAGGCAGAATGAGGGCTAGCCGCAACAGTATTTTGAAAACCCTAGCTGAACAGCACTATGCACCGATTTTGAGGCATTGTGTCCGGTTACTCGTGTACTTAGTTTATAAATACTAACACTTAGTTGATAAGTTTGATTGTGTACTAACCATTGAACGAAAGTTGTCAAATAAAATAAAATATACCTATTATTATTATAGATGCGTACGTCGTTTGAGGTCGCACAGTTTCAAACTTTGGCAGGGTTTATAACAAGAAAACGGGTTGCGAGAATTAGTCACTTGGTTTAGTTTAAATTTTGGCGAGCTAACCCAATATTTCAGCAATGGCAGACGCTGAGATTATCCATCGGCTCGAGACAAATAAAAGCAAAATATGAGTGAAGCAACACAGTTTCAGGTGTATTTATTATTTTTTGTTCTTCGACAAAAAAATATGATTCTAAGCAATTAAATGTGCTGATCCGAATATACAAGTATATTGCACCTCTCAAACAAATGCCAGCACTCGCTCTACATGAAGCGTGTCTATGTGGGCTTGCGTTTTCGGTCGCTGCATTCAGTTGACCTTCTGTATCCATCTATTTAATGTATCTACATTTACTCGTATATTAAATCTAGGTATTCGGAGTAAGTACCAGCTAGATCCGTTGACCTCACGAGGTCCTGGCTATAATCTCTTGAGAGAAAGTCTTTCTGTTTTTTGTCGATCGTTACTTGTCGTGATTTTTTATACACTGGCTCAAGTGACGCATAGTAGAATTTTTATAGGTACCTCACATTTGAACTCTTCCACTATTGAATTGCTTAGCCTCGGCCTTGATGTTTCACTTTCATCAATCATAATCGGTTCTAAATAAACATGTTGTTAGTATTCACTTGATTTATTAGCCTTTCTTCACTTTCACCGGGGATCAAACTTAGTTATTACAAGTATTGCACCTGATGGGTTTTTTCTAATGGCAAGAATAATGAACTTCCGCACAAACTTTCGTTCCCTATTCTTCTTTTTCTTTGCGTGTCGATAGCTTATGTTTAGTAATAGAAAAAATTGGCGACGCTTAGATGTTGGCGATCATAACTTTGAGGTAAAGTCATAGTGGAGAAAATATTAATGAGCTAAATTCAAGTCTGCGTTCCCTACCGGCTGCCAGTAGGCCCGGATTCGTCAGGTGTTTAAAATCGACTGACCACAACCCTATCAATTTGGGGAAAGAATTTTCCAAAAAAGTTTTGTGTGGTGCTCTCTTTGGCTATTTTTAATATTTTTTGCAAAATGGCATGCTTCTAGATCCAACTTCTGGGGTCGGCGTCGGTTGGCAGTGGTTTTAGGTCCTCACCTGGTAAAATCAGCCAGGCGACGACGAAGCTCATCCCCACGACGCTAAGGTATAGCTGTCTCTTCTTAGGTCCCACCAGGTCTGATAAATAAGAGAACACTAGCGTTGCAGGTCCACCTGTCGGAAAACACAAGAACTATAAATATAATTTGATGACACGCCCAAGTGGGAGACCTTACGATCAAAGCGGTGACAGGATTACAGGTTAGCCATAAGCCAGCCTTATAGGATGGCATGCGAGTCGAAAAAAATAGTCGACTAACTAAGGCCCATCGACCAAATTGATAGAATTCGTTCGAATTCGTTCACAAAAACGTGAACCTACAGGGGCGGTTTTTGAAACGCGCGCGCAATCCGTCCTTAGGGAGACCAACGTTTTTCAGTAAAGAAGTAGCTTTTGCTCGCGGTTTCGTTCGCGGGCTCAAACACCTCTACATAACCAACCCTTCGGGCAATACACGCGTGATAATAATAATATGTTAAATAAACTACAGGCATTTTTGTATGGTCAAAGAGTTGGTGTCTTAGGCAGAACGACGTATTGCACTCTTGAGAGTGCAATACGTCATTCCGAAAGTTCCTACATCGAATCACCGAGTGTGAAAAAAAGGTTGTAAAAATTGTTTTCATTTCGTTGTACTTCTTTGCTGTCGGTGATACGTTCGTTGTTACGTTATTTCGGGGTCACGTGATTCGGTGTTACGATTTTCGTTGTAACGTGCATTCGTTGTTCCATGATTCAAAATCTCGTGCATTCGTTGTTACAGTATACGTCGCTGCGTGCTTTCGTACTCACAGTATTCGTTGTTGCAAACATTCGGCGCCGTGTAATTCGACGTAGTAACTTTCGGAAGGACGTATTGCACTCAGAATTTGAAGCTAGATAATAGTTATATTTTTAAGTAAAAAAAAACTTGAGAGGTGTCAAGGAACGCCCGGATGGAACGAAGTTATTGTTATTATTAAAAAAAAAAAAAAAAAAAAAAAAAAGGAATATCTGGCTTGCTTTCTATAAGAGAGAGAGAGACAGACAGAGAAACATGCGACGCCGCACAGCTTACAATAGCTTACTATAGCAAAAAGTGTCGTGACAACTTTTCGTAAGAATTTTTTCCGTCTAGCCCCTTTCACAACGCGCGATAAGGAACTTCGTTCCAAAACTTCGTTCCAATAACATATTGGGCTGTTCATCAACGTTAATTTCCATCTCTTTCATTTTCTAGAACATGTTGTGTCCTATCTCTAAATCTGAAGAATCAAAATGCTGAATTTTGATTTTTCATGCTGAGTATGCTTGCTGTAAGGTAAGATCCCCTTTTTTGGTGGGTGTCAAATCATTGATCCCTTTGTGTTTTGGGGCCGCGGTATCTCTTTCCAACAACCCGCAGCCCCGGTAGGAGACCCCCTGAGCTGGGATAATCCCCTACGGATAATTATCAAAAATATTCCATTTTCCTCAAACGCATGTAATTAAAAATATGTAGGTGTCGACATATTTTTGCGATAAGATGTAATAATTCAGCAGAACTGCGCAGCTAAGAAGCGATAATAGGCATTCATATCCATATCTAGCCACAAATTAACAACTGTAACACATAAAAACATATTTTTTCCTTCACACAATTTATAATAACACAATTAGCGAAACCGCGTATTTGAAGATTATCGTTTAATTTAATTTCTTCTATGAAAATAAGGCCTGCCTTTACTATTTCAAGTCTAAGATTAATAATTTTCTTCGATTCTTTTTTTTTTTTCTCGTGTGGTTCGTGCGTAACTTGGTGTCAGAGTTCTTATGCTGCCCAAGGGCCTCTGACTTCCTGTCGGGCCTGCAGGTTGTTCGCAAGAGATACCGCGGCCTCGACATGAAGGGCTAAGAAGGAACATGGGTGGTTTTTAGTCAGTAGATGTCTGACACTCCCTTTCGCTCTGCCCAGAGCGGGTTATTTGATGATTTTCCACCTGCCCAAAAAAAAAAAAAAAGGGAAGGGGGGCCCGTGCATTGGGACAGCATAGACTAATAATAATAATAAATAAATAATGCGGCTGCCTGGGTTTGAACCTACGACTTACTGCTTGTACGTAACGTACTATTCAAAAACTTAGCATGGCATAACATAATCAGCCTAAAATGTTCCCACTACTAGAACTCCAGGCCTCTTCTGAGAGGGAATGGGTTCTAACACACTTTTGGTTTTAAAAAACTTACCTATAACAAATCCATTAATAGTCCTAGCCGCCAGTAGTAACCGGTAGTCAGGCACGGTGCTCTGTGCCAGTGTGATGGCGGCGTCCATCAGCAGAGTCATACTAAGGACATTCCGTCTGCCAAACACGTCGCCAACTATGCCCCAGAAGAACGCACTGGCTACTCCACCTGGGAAAGAGAGAGAAGAACGGCTTTAGGAGAAGAATAGATAGATCGAATGGAGAAGACGTCTTCATCCATGAGCTTGTTTTCAAAGGAACGTTGTTGGTGAATTATGGGTGTTCGACATGACATAACAACACGCCTGTAATCTCCGAAGGGTTAGGCAGAGGTGTACTTAATTATGCATCACATTTCACCAGTTATGTTTAAGTCCCATGTTATTATTATTATTATTTAGCTTTATTTTATCCCTTACATCTAGTTTACATTTAGTTTTATATATAATGTGTTGTGTACTTATTTAGTTATTTGTTAGTAATGTTAGTATTTGTACTTAAAATGAGATTAGTATTGTTAGGTGTAAGGGCCGCCTTTTGCGGTGAAAGCCTCCTCCAAACTGTTCCAGGTGACTCTGTCTTTCGCCAATCTGGGCCACAAGTTTCCGGCTGTTTCTTTTAGGTCGTCGCTCCATCTTTTAAGCGGTCTACCCTTCCTTCTCTTCCCATGTAGTAGGAGGTAAATTTGTTGTCATCATACGGGCACAAGTTCGGACTTCGTGGCTGTTACTGAGAAATTCGTGATGGAAAACTAGAATAATACTTTGCCCAACCCAAGAATCGAACCCAGGAGCGCATGCTCAGCAGTCACACTTGCGACCATTTGCCATATGAGGTGATCAATTAGCCTTTCAGTATTTTTCGGCCCTCCAGGCCTTTCTCATATCATTCCAGGTACTCTTTTAAGCGCCACATCGAACCAGCCATTTCAGTGTGAGCCCAGGTCATCTTGCCACCTCTTTCCAGTCTCAGAAGTGACGTATATTCTCTGGCACCCACTGGGTGGAGGCAGGCGTCCATCTTCTCCTTGAGTTATGTTATAATAATGCACGTGGGAAAATATTCCTTTACAAAGCATTATAGCTGGTCCAGTCAAGAATCTTTGTTGAATGAAATGTTTACTATAAATAAATCGCTGTTCAATCATTATTATAGTTGTAAGTAATGTTACAACGTCGTCGATTTGCACTTGACAATATCAATTAATCATTTATTTTGTTAAACATAGGTATGTTTATTTGAATCAAGGCCTGAAAAAGAGTATCCAACAATGACTAAGATGCCAGAGGATGAGGCCTTTTCTCTTCATAATTACTAACACTACCTGATATGGTAGAGCCTAAATAATAGCAACCGCTCGCGTCAATTTTCAGGTTAATCAGCGTTTGCCTGGGTTGGTCCGTGATTAGGTGACCAGATGACCACATCATCATCATCATCGTCATTTCAGCCACAGACGTCCACTGTTGGACATAGACCTCCGCCAGAAGGTGGAGATTTGCCATAATCGCCACGCTTGGCAGGCGGGTTGGCGATCGCAGTATGGTTGTTACGAAGGCACAGAGAACGCTGCTGCCTATTCTCTGGTAAGTCCTTTAGTCGCCTCTTACGACACCCACGGGAAGATATGGGATGGTGCAATTCCTTACGTCCGACACCATACGGAACCACATACCGAGCTTCTTAAGCAGGTTAAACTATTGGTCCTGGTTGTTATTTGTAAATCTTTTACAGTCATTACCCGGCAGTCTGACAGCCGGTTTTGCCAAGAGGTATCGTATTACATGTAGAATTTATATTTATCTGCATCCGATTAGACTGGGAGCCAACTCCGACACAGTTGGTAAGTTAACTAGGCAGGTAAATCACACTAACTACCTAAAAACTAAAGAAGACGTGAAAGAAGAAAAAGAAGACAAACAATTTAGTCATGACGTCATACAGTGGAGAATGGAAGAAAGAAAACATTTTGCACCGACCCTAAGTAAAATGGGAGGAGGGCAGGAAAATGGTGACAATGCAGGCCATAAGGACGGTGATGAATCACACCATTCCATGAATTCTCTGCAACAATGTTGCTACCTACGTGTACCGTACAGACCTACACATACATATGAAGCACAGAAACAATTCAGCCTTGTATATGGGCTAGCCGATTGTTTAATTGTTCCGATCAATCCATCGACCAACTCTAATCGGCCTGAATTACATAAGCGGCCAATTTGCTGCTGCCAACCTTTTTTTATTTCGTAAGGGTTTTAAATCTAGAAACCAGCCTAAATTCAGCATCTCCTGAATTCTTGGTTAGCTAGTGTGCCAACCAGACGTGGCAGGCACCTTATAGCTGATTAGTTAAAGTTTAATTTCAATTGGCAGATGTTTGTGTCACCCACTGCTGCTACACTGTGCTTAGGTTTCCTCTCTTTCATTTTCATGTCATGCTTCCATAATAGGTATCTCCTACTCGTCCAAGCATCATCTGGACGTCTCATGCTGTTGATTATTCCCAAATTTCCTTTGACATCATTATATTTCCTTCCATAACAAGTAACTGAGCTCGCAATTTCTTATCATTAACACTGAAAACAGGATATTTACCATGTTTAGGTACTGTTTGTTTCCTGTTCCCGATATTTTGGCGCTGTTGCAAGCACCATGATAACACACAACAACTATACTACTAACAATTTTTTTTTCTTGCCTGCTCTGTCCCACTCCAGGGCAAAGGCGTCCCTCCACTCTTTCCACATCTCGCGAACCCGCGCGTCCCCCTTCCAGTTTTGACGGAACCATCACCTTCGTGGCCTACCGCGACCCCGTCTCACTGTGTCAGGGCACCAGTTTCCTGCTATTTTGGCCCACAGCTTGTCCTATCCAACTATACTATATTTAGTTTTGTTATTTTTGTTTCTCATTTTCCAAGAATTCTAAATATCGTATCATTTTTAATTTTTCTCTTTTTTCATTAAATTTAATATCGTATAAAATCTAGACCAGTCCATCCAGTAGTCCAGTAGTTTCCATCTAGTAGTCATTGTTTATGTACAATGTTGCATCATTAACTTTTTTTTCTTTGCAACACTTCTTTGTTTTGGGACTAAAGTCCGTCCCACATTTCTCCCGTGTTTTGCCTTCCGTTTAATTGACAAACACGTGACATGTCCTTAACTACGTTCTTCTATAAAGCACCAATCCTAATCAGGGCTGTTACCGATAAATCGTAGTAACACTTGTTATATTTTCGCTAATAACTCCTTAAACGTGGTAAATGGAATGATCATTTATGGAGAAAATGCTGTCATCAATATTTTCATAACGATAAATATTTATACCAGCTATACCTATGTTAGGGCTAAGAAGAAACATGGGTGGTTTTTAGTCAGTAGAAGTCTGACACTCCCTTTCGCTCTGCCCAAGAGCGGGAGGGATTATTCGATGATTAAAAAAAAAAAGGCACTTGTTCTCCCCGCCACTGTGATCATTTTATTGTTCTAGACCATACCTGGGAACCTCCTAGTTACGGAGATATTGGGGGTCAAAGTTCCAAATTTTTCACAGCTGTTTTTGTAAAGACTAATTTTTCAGGTTTTAACTTTACTTAAACTACCTCCATGACCCGTTTTCTATTTAAAACATCCCCACTGGCACAATGTTTTAACAGTGCTACATTGAGTTTTACCGTAAAATTTGATTTTTGACCCAAAAAACAAGGCGTTTCCCAGCAAAAACTTTTGCGTAGAGGTACTTAGTTTGATGTATAGAATGCTTGGTTGACGGCTGTGTGATGGGTTGATTTACACCCTTGTACATGTCTCAGTGGCCGCCATAAAACCTGAATTTGTGCCCGGTTGCTAAGCTCGCCCCCTATTACACGGGAATTAATCTTAACTGGCGAAATGTGGGTGTGTCTTTAGGAATTTTGTCTAAATCAGTCAATGACTGAATTCATTAGTGTTTACGTATGACATCGACGACACAGTTTATATCAGTGATGCAACTGACAACAAGCCATTGTCTTAGCTAAATATTGATGTTCAAATTAGTACTCTTCTCGTAAACTCAATTAGATACGATAGTAATGCGTTTCAAAGTGTTTGTCTTAACAACGAGGCTATAATTTGTGCCTAATCACAAAACAAACTTGCCGCGTAAGTGTTAAACTTCCGCGAATAAGTGTCAAATTCGTGAATTCCCGCGGTTTTCTGATGACGACTATAATTCTATAATACCTCATGATGATTTTGAGGATATTAAATATAGGGTTCCTACAGCAGTACCGCGTTCAATATAATAATAATATACAGGCTGTAAGGGGCAGCCCTTCGCAGACTCATCATCATCTGCCTAGCCTTTTCTCAACTATATTGGGGTCGGCCAGTCTAACCAGATGCAGGTCAATACCAGTATTTTCTGACCACCACAACCCAGTTAATACTGGGTTATACGATATCCTTTGGTAAGACTGGTTGTTAGACTTTCAGGTCTCTGACTACCTGTAACGACTGCCAAGATCTATGTATGGCAGCCGAGACCAACAGCTCAACGTGCTTTCCGAGGCACGGAGGAAACCCAGTATGTAATGGGTATAATAGTCACCCATCCACAGACTAACCTAGGCAAGCGTGGCTTAACTTAAAGATCGACCGGAGTGGCAGTTATTATTGAGCCACGAGCTCCTCAGCCGAGTCATCGAGCTCTTTGCAGACTGATGGGGTGAATTCAGTATAATATCATACTTGGATGACCATACTAACTAGGTAGGAAGTGAGCAGCTGTTTTCCCGCGTCGTTCGTAAGAGTATTTTAACAACCATTCTTTGTTTTTTATTGGTCGTATGTCGTATCTACACTAATATTATAAAGAGGAAAGATATTTGTATGTAACGAATAAACTCAAAAACTACTCGACTGATTTAAAAAAATCTTTCACTGTCCGAGAGCTTAGAACATTCCCTCTCAAAGAGAGGTAGGCCTGTGTCCCAGCAGTGGGAACATTAAAAGGCTGTTGATGATGTCCGAGAGCTACATCTCCACCGAGTAACATAGGCTATATTTTCAAAATACACGCAGACGAAGTCACGGGCGAAGTGCTATTTATTTATCTTTTGCAAGCTGCGTACAGAGAATGTTATTTATTATCTGATTCTGCAGTAGAACAATAGTCGCATCTTTTAAACGTGGCCCAATTCAGCGTAAAGGCATACGGGAAGAGCTTAACTTTTTCTTGTATTTTATTTTTATTTATTATTTACTAGCTGATGCCCGCGGCTTCGCTCGCATCAAAATATATATATTAAAACCTCCCTCGAGAACCCCTCTATCCATTGGTGAAAACAGCATGAAAATCTGTGCAGTAGTTTTTGAGTTTATCGCGAACAGACAGAGAGACGTGGCGGAGGGCTTTGTTTTATAATATATTAGTAATGAATTTTCTTTATTCCAAAAAGGTAAGTAACTGAATATAAAGTAAGCCCCACAAAACCGTTGTAATGGTTTGACTGGTCGATGATATGTCTAGACATACTGTACTTAAACTAAATATGTTTAAACTTACACCTATATGAAACTTAAAACATTTCTAAATAATATAATTTTAAATTATGTCTTAATCAATTTGTGTGCCACGGTCTGCTGTGATACAGCCACCAAGAAAATGTCAAAAATCATGCTTACCACTCATAAACGCCATGTTGATAAGGCCAGCCTGGTATGTGGTGAGTTCCAGCTCACACCTGGCTGCTGGGAGGACGTAGGACATCACGCAGTTCTGAACTCCTGACGCGAAGAATGAGGAAGCGCATGCACCCAGTGCACTTCGGCTGAAACGGCCGTAACCTGCGGAGGGAAAAAAATGTTTATTCCAGTATTACATTTTTTAAGGCTTTATCAATTTGAAGGCAGGAAAATTATGGTAGTCGTAGGTTCTTAAACATTAAACGGACTCGGAGATCCTACAGTTCGTTATACGAGTAGCTGCCCAAACATGATAAATATTTGTGAAATTATTATTCTAAAAACAGACTACATTTGATAATAGAGGACCACTATGGCCTTTTTAATTATCACCTGTTTATTTATCGGGGACGACTGAAAAGCTGATCAAAGTAGTCAATACTGGCTGAATTTCGAACAATATCCACAGTTCCAAACCCATTTGCAAATCTGCTCATAAAACCGGCCAAATGCGAGTTGGACTCACGCATGAAGGGTTTCGCACCTTCGTAGCAACGGAGCTTCCTATAATTTATGTTTGTTATTTGTTTATAAGAGCAGCTGTGGCCCAGTGGTGGCGGCCCCGACTTACGAATAGTAAGTCGTGGGTCCGAATCCAGGCAGGCGCATTACTTTGTGTAATTTATTCCATCACCGCTGCTCTCAATACGGTGAAGGAAAACATCGTGAGGAAACCGGCATGTCTTAGTACCAAAAAATTCGAAGACATGTGACATCTACCAACCCGCACTGGGCCCACGTGGTGGATTATAGCTTGACAGGAGGCCTGAGTCCCTGCAGTGAGAACACTATAGGCATCAGATGATGATGATTTGCTGTTATAGCGGCAACAGAAAGGCTCTGGGAAAATTTCAACTCTCCACTCATTACGGATCATGAGATTCACCCGCTGACATTGTGCCGCCAATGCTCTTCGTAACCAAATAAACAGTTCGTCTATCTTGTTACCTGTTATTTAATAATTACAGCCACCAATTTATCCTTGCAAATCAGCTGCAAAAAGCAGTGATAGCCTAGCGGTGTGACCTTACGACTGCTGATTCATAGTCCTAACCATAGATATAATAAATAAGGTCCTAACCCAATACACGCACCTCAGAATTATTTTTATAATTATTGTGCGTATTTTATCATTATCACATGCTTTGATGTAAAAAACATCTTGAGGAAACCAGCCTGAGATCTGACATATTAATCCTAGTCAGAGGCCTAAACGCGGTCCCGTCGGGGCTGCGGGTTGTTCGCAAGAGATACCGCGGCCTCGACATGAAGGGCTAAGAAGGAACATGGGTGGTTTTTAGTCAGTAGAAGTCTGACACTCCCTTTCGCTCTGCCCAAGAGCGGGAGGGGTTATTTGATGATTTTCAACCCGCCAAAAAAAATAAAAAAGGCCTAAACACGGCATAAAAACTCTGACACCAAGTTAGGTCGGGTCCCGTAGGGGCTAAGGGTTGTTCGAAAGAGATACCGCGGCCTCGACACAGAGGGCCAAGAAGAAACATGGGTGGTTTTTAGTCAGTAGAAGTCTAACACTCCCTACGCGGGAGGAGTCATTTGATGATTTCCCACCATTCAAAAAAAAGGTACTATCCGCACGAAATAGAAGCAGCAAATCTCGTATTATCAACATCTACGCCATTTCTCTATGAGAGATAGTGATCTACTCGTATATAACTATACTTATCGCACATAGTCGAACGTGGCTGAAGTAATAACAAAATGATGCTGTATGTCAAACATTCAGCTAACTTAGCAAAACTGTTTCTGTTAGGCAAGCTACTGTTTATCAATAGATTTAATAATATCTATTGTAGTGTTTTTTAAAATAAAAGTAGAAATCACCACAAGAAAAATTTAATTAGATAAGATATATAATATTGAGAACCTTAAAAATAAAGTAGATAAAAGAATTAACTTAAAATTATATAATTATTGAGATTAAAATTTTAAAAAGAGATTCGCTGTGAGATAATTATATTTTTTAATTATGTGACCCTTGGCTGAAGCTTCATCCGAGGTATGATTGATTTTTAATGTAAAATTTAACACAGTTTCTTTAATTCAACAACAATAAAATTTATAATTTAACCTAGACTTAATATTAACTAAAATTATTAGATGAAATCCTTTGAAGCTTTCAGATCTTTTATCATGATAAATTTCATGCGCCGTTGGTATCACTATATGTAAAGTTAAAAGTAGGATCAGGACCCAAGATAGGCGCTATTCGCTGGAGTTTTCTCACACGTAGAAAAGCAAATCTTTAGATTACGCTCCACAAAAAGTGGGCTCATGACCCAAAACAGGCGTTATTCGCTGGAGTTTTCTCACACGTAGAACGAAATATTTAGATGACGCTCCATAAAAAGTGGAGACGACTCTTCAAGATCAAAAAAAGGTGAAAATCTCAGCAAACCTTGATGAAGTATATACTAAGTCGGGTAGGACTTCGGGGAAACGGAAGAGGGCCAAATAGCCCTCTGTGACTGGTTAGTACCTAAAGCAAAGATAAAAAATATGATAAGACTAATGAACACAAACCAGTAACAGAAGGTAAATAGGGAATCAACGATCAAAAATACACGAGATAAATACATACCAGAGAAGATAAAAATAGGAAATTTTCCAAAACAGGATCACAGGTAGAAAAATATAACACTGATAGATAAATCAGGACAAAATAGATTTCACTCGGACAAAATTTTAAATAATCAATCAAATTAACTTTATAACGATCATCAGTTCGTATCTCACAGGCGAATGACAAAACAAATTGGCAAGGGATGTCACAAATTTTTACTTTTATTCTTATTTTAAAAAATCATGACGCCAAGTAGAAAAATAAATAAAAGGAAGGTCCAATTACTAATATTTTTTAAAACAAAAAAGGAGGATTCATGTAACGGAACGCTACAGTACCCTTTTTCCAACAAAAGTTCGTTATCCCCCATTAAGATAACAAAACAAGTAGTAAACAACCCTTACGAGAAAGTTTAAGATGACAACCCTAGTGGAAACGTTAGGTGGTCAAAAAAAATAAAAAGTCTTAAGTGACGATTTATGAATAAAGAAAAGAAGAAATAATAGATAAATTAAGAATATCTAAGAATAAAGAAGAATTTAATTAAATATTAATTAACTAACCAATGACTAAATTAACCTAACATTAGAAGATAACAAGTAATTAACTAACAACTAATTAACTAACAACTAATTAAACAATAAATAAATTAACCTAATAACAGAAGATAAATTTTAAGACAATTAATTATATTTGAGACAATTAGAATAAATTATAATCTAAATCCCATAAACTATAAACGACCCTGAAATTAGTGACTTAATTATTTTAATATATCTTTTATATGATATAATCCAGAGTGTACTGAATCACAATCTTGAAGAATATAAGTAGTCCTTGATATTACCCTAACTACCTGACACTTGACAAAACGAGGAGCTAGTTTTCCAGAGAAATAATCCGTTCCAGAAGACCTGGTAAAATTACGCCTCCATACAGTGTCACCGATGTTGAAAGTAATAGCAGAACGTTTTGAATTATATGCATTAGAATTACGAAGAAAAGCTAAAGAAAGGTTATCAGACACTTTCGCATAAATTTCAGCAAGAGAGGTAAGATTTGACGCATGATGAGACCGACTTTCAGCTAAATTTACACTTCGAGTCTGTCTATAAGCATGAGATGGATCCACGGAAACCTCTCTACCGAACATAAGGAAATTTGGTGTAAAATTAGTAGCTAGGTTAACACATGAATTGAGATACAGTTTGACCTTAGGTAACATCTTAGCCCAGTTCCTTTGATTATCACCAACTAATATACTTAAACAAGTAATAACACTTTGGTTATATCGCTCAACGGTATTAGCTTGAGGAGTATAATACGGCGTATAGGTTGGAGAATCGATATGGAAAGTCCTAAGGAAGTTTAAAAATCGGTTACTACGAAAAACAGAAGCATTATCACAAAGAATTGTACGTGGAACGCCGAAATTAAAAAATATTTCTGATTCCATAGCTTTGGTTACCGAATTGGTATCTACCTTTTTTAGTGGAACAAGCCAAACATATTTGGTAAATACATCCACCATGGATAAAATATATTTATAACCATAATAAGCGACAGGCAAAGGTCCGACAATATCAATTGAAATAATTTGTAATGGTAATGATACATCTTTAGGGTAAATCATTTGACCACGAGGTTGAGTGTTTGCTATTTTATAGGCTTTACATACCTCACATCGTTTCAATATTTCAGTTACATCACGAAACATGTTTGGCCAATAGTATAGTTCTTTGATCTTATAATATGATTTTGAAACACCAGGATGTATAGAAGGAAAAATATTATGAATTTCCCAAACTGCAAAAGGAACTTTTTCTTTAGGTAAAACTACGCGCAAAGGATCAGAAGATAATGGACTAGAAATAGGCATGCGTCTCATAAGAACGCCGTTATGAATGGTGTAAGCTGGAAACATTTGAGGTGTATCACGAGCACCAAAATAGACCTTCTTATACCATCTATCATTGGTATTTTCCGGACCCAGATCAAAAGTTATGGCACTCTCATAAATCCTCGATAAAGCATCGGGAACAATATGTTGTGAACCTTTACGATGAACTATGTCAAATGTATATTGTGAAATAATAGTAGCCCAACGAGCTAAACGACCAGAAGGATTATTTAATGTAAGAAGCCACTTCAAAGCCATATGATATGTCACAACAGTAAACTTCATTCCATCTAAATAACAACGAAAATGCTTGATAGAATCGAGAATAGCAAGGAGTTCGCGTTCAGTAGTACTATAATTACGTTCCGCTTTTGAAAACAAGCGGGAATAATAGGCAATAGGATGTTGTACATTATTTATTTTTTGTGACAGAACAGATCCTAATCCAACAGCAGAAGCATCACACTGTAAAATAAATGGTTTGGAAAAATCTGGACAAGCCATAACGGGGGTATTAACTAAAGCCGATTTTAGTTTGTTAAAAGCACAATCAGCGGATTGATCCCAATTGATCGGATCACGTCCTTTCCTTTTTCCTAAAAGAGCTGTAAGAGGAGCTATTATAGAAGAAATACCATCTACAAAACGTCTATAATATGAACACATTCCTATGAAACCACGCAACGACTTGGCTGTAGTGGGAGTAGGAAAATCTCTAATTGATTCGAGTTTATTAGGATCGGTCTGAAGACCTTTCTCATTCACAATATAACCCAAATACTTTAATTCACTTTTACAAAACTCACATTTCTTTAGATTGATGGATAAACCAGCTTCCTTTAGACGATTACGTACCTTTCTGAGGAGTGCGAGATGACTATGAAAATCTTTAGAGACCAAGATCAAATCATCCACATATCCGAAGACACAATCATCGCTAGTTGAAGTAAATTCAAAATTTACAATCATGTCAGTTAAACGTTGCATTTCTGAAGCAGCATTCGTAAGACCGAACGGCATCCTAACAAATTCAAATAAACCACGTTGAGGAACAATAAAAGCTGTTTTCTGACAACTATCGTCATCAGCCAAAGGTATTTGCCAAAATGCACTACTAAAATCAAGCGAAGTTATATATCTTGCTCCGCGAAGATTATCAAGAATATCTTGTATCCTAGGAAGAGGATAAGAATCGCGGATCGTAACACTATTAAGTTTTCTACTATCCACGCAAAAACGTACGGAACCATCTTTCTTTGTTACCATCACAACTGGACTTGCCCATGGTGATCGAGATGGACGAATAACACCGATCTTTAACATTTTATCGATCTCATCATTAAGAATTTTTAATTTAACAGGTGAAAGAGGATAATATCTCTGTCTGACAGGCTGTCCAACTGTATTTATTTTATGAGATAGCCAAGTAGTCTTTCCAAGACCAACCCTCTCGGAAGAAATATCATCAAACTCCTTAATTGTCAGTTGAAGACTATTTTCCTGACTATCAGATAATATATTACGAGGATGAACATATCGAGCATTATTTTCATTATGAAATTGAATGGAACCATTGTTAATTGACGATAAATACATATTACCATCGATATTTTTATTAAAAGCTTGACTAAAAAGAGATGTCAAGCCGAACTTCTTCCAAAAATCAATTCCTAAAATGACTGTAGAAGTACAATAACGTGCAACTAAAAACTCATGCGTAAAGGTCGCATTATTAAACAGAACTGGAAAATTCACAGTTCCCAAAATATCTATAGGTGAATTGTTAGCGGAAATAACATTAACGTTAATATTCGCATCAATCGTTATTCCTAAATTTTTAACAAAATCGTGGTTAATTATAGACATCTGAGCACCTGAATCTAATAAGGCTTTAAACCAACGGTCTCCCAACCATATCTCAATAAATGGTCTGTTATCTTGTGTATCTGAAACTATCACCGGTGACACTGTACGAAATGCGTGCCGCCGGTTATCTATGCATTTTTTTGGATTACATTTTAAACAATCGCGTGTCATCACACCAGGAGTTCGACATTTAAAACACATCAAACCAGGAAAATTTGGACAGTCGCGATATGAATGGCCCAACTGATTACATTTAGGACAATGTTGAGCTTGATTAGTAACCGATGATACCGCCTTAGTACAATGTGGTAAATAACTTTCGAAATGAGAAGCGGTACACATGAGATCGTTAATATTCTTAAACCTATGGATGGAAAGACACGGAAAGTATTTTTGCTGCATATTATGTGTTATAATTTCGATCAATTTTGATTCATTAATAGGATCAGCAAGTCTATCATTCAGATAAGAAACTTGGATGACGAAATCGCTGACTGATTGATCAGCCTTCTGTTTTAAGTTGCGAACTTCAAATTCTGTCTTAAATTCCAAATCGGTTGGTGCAAAAGCTTTAAAGAATAAATCTTTTAATTCAGCATAGGTAATACCATCGAAACGAATTAACCGGAAATATTTTAATGCCGCACCCGATAAAACTTCATGGAATCGTCTCATTAAGTATTGATCCGAAACACCATCGGCATATTTACGTTCATCAATATCAACAAAAAATTCGCGTACGCAACTATTGCCAGAAAAATCAATTTTCCATTTGGACAAGGAATATATTTTTTCAAAGCGTTGAGGAAAAATCTCAGATCTAGCTGATGACAAAATATTTGTTGAAGAAGGATTCCTAGGAGGAATTGGTGGAGGGATTTGTGGAAGAATTGGTGCAGGAATTGGTGGAGGTCTTGATATGATAGCGCTTCGGGTTGGAGTTTCGACAATAGGTAACTCTTGATCATCCATACTGACGGAAGTATACAAATCAAGCAACAACAAAAAAAAAAATATTATCTTATTGAAAAGGAAAAAATACAACCAATCCTGTAAAAATAGTAAGCGTAATTATAACGTCAAACTTCAAAAAGTTTTGAAACCTAAAAAAAATATTATCCAAGTAAAAATCAAACGACCTATTTGGAAGAGTAAATTGTTATTAGTTCTTAATTCTGCCACCAAGATAAAATTCCGCAAAAATATTGTTACCTAGCAACGACAATAACAAGATGAACTTCAAGAATATAGTCGAAAATGAATATTTTAATAGTTTTAAAATAAGGAATTTTGTTTACGTTTAAGTTTATATAATTTTGGTGTTATAGAATAAGAATATCACCAAAACTAAAAATATAGATTGAATCTAGGAGAATCATTTAGTGAAATAAAGATCTATGGGAAAAATAAGATAAAAATGACGAAGAAATAACTCAAAAGAAACTGTACGGCCTTTCAAACTATGTCTGGAAATGGGACTGTCCTAAAAATAACAAGACAAGAAATAAGGAAACAGAATAATAGAACCTGAAATATCTAGATTCAAGCATAAAAATCTGCCTTCCAAAAATTCGCTTACCTTTTTCACGCCGGCTAAACACACTTACATCAGACCATTCAAAGACTACATGTTTTAAATACCGCTAGCTATGGGAAATAAATGATAAACAGGATAAAATATAATTTGGGAGGAAATAAAAGATTAAAATTCAATATGGTTACAGAGTTATTAAAATTCAAGCATTTTACAATACATTTGTCATGAAACAAATCTGCAGTAGCGACTTTCAATGTTTGGTCTGTATAACTTTTCGAGTTCTCTTGAGAGTACTATTTTTACGATGAGTAATCTATGTTCTTCTGAAACAGATGGAACTGGAAAAAGATAAGAGATTAAATTTGCTCAAACATGAGCATCACACACAAAACAACAAAAAAAAAAAATATTTAAGTTATCGGTATAAGTGGTTTATAATATGCACTTACCGTATTTTTCTTCGGGCGCCAAACTGTAGTGTTTTTTAAAATAAAAGTAGAAATCACCACAAGAAAAATTTAATTAGATAAGATATATAATATTGAGAACCTTAAAAATAAAGTAGATAAAAGAATTAACTTAAAATTATATAATTATTGAGATTAAAATTTTAAAAAGAGATTCGCTGTGAGATAATTATATTTTTTAATTATGTGACCCTTGGCTGAAGCTTCATCCGAGGTATGATTGATTTTTAATGTAAAATTTAACACAGTTTCTTTAATTCAACAACAATAAAATTTATAATTTAACCTAGACTTAATATTAACTAAAATTATTAGATGAAATCCTTTGAAGCTTTCAGATCTTTTATCATGATAAATTTCATGCGCCGTTGGTATCACTATATGTAAAGTTAAAAGTAGGATCAGGACCCAAGATAGGCGCTATTCGCTGGAGTTTTCTCACACGTAGAAAAGCAAATCTTTAGATTACGCTCCACAAAAAGTGGGCTCATGACCCAAAACAGGCGTTATTCGCTGGAGTTTTCTCACACGTAGAACGAAATATTTAGATGACGCTCCATAAAAAGTGGAGACGACTCTTCAAGATCAAAAAAAGGTGAAAATCTCAGCAAACCTTGATGAAGTATATACTAAGTCGGGTAGGACTTCGGGGAAACGGAAGAGGGCCAAATAGCCCTCTGTGACTGGTTAGTACCTAAAGCAAAGATAAAAAATATGATAAGACTAATGAACACAAACCAGTAACAGAAGGTAAATAGGGAATCAACGATCAAAAATACACGAGATAAATACATACCAGAGAAGATAAAAATAGGAAATTTTCCAAAACAGGATCACAGGTAGAAAAATATAACACTGATAGATAAATCAGGACAAAATAGATTTCACTCGGACAAAATTTTAAATAATCAATCAAATTAACTTTATAACGATCATCAGTTCGTATCTCACAGGCGAATGACAAAACAAATTGGCAAGGGATGTCACAAATTTTTACTTTTATTCTTATTTTAAAAAATCATGACGCCAAGTAGAAAAATAAATAAAAGGAAGGTCCAATTACTAATATTTTTTAAAACAAAAAAGGAGGATTCATGTAACGGAACGCTACACTATGTGGTGTTAGAGACATCGTTACGCAATCTTTAGCCGTGGATTCTAGCATGAAATCTTTTCGTCGTTTCGTAAAAAACAGCTGCTCGGTATCTCTTTCGAACAACCTGCAGCCTTGGCGCTTCCCCTTAAGATATTATTATGATTAGCCCTACAATACAACGATATCTACGTTATCACCGACACAATGGTAAGGTTTTCATTACGTACTGCTGTAACAATAATATTATGGCTAAAACATTGAGCTAATTGTATGAAGTATGCTAAGAGTTGAAGTAAAACCTTTGCGGTGAAATATTATGTGAGCTTGATGACGAATCTTTGCACGTGCAACCGGTTTGCAAGATTTTTCGGATGCTTTTAGAAGGTTAATAGAGTTATCAGATTGGGATAGGTCTGTCAGCAGAACTCCATAAGTGAAAGTTTGCCAACTCAGTATAATATTTCATGTTTTTTTTCTAATAAAACCGAAGTAGCCGAAGATTACGAGCGAAACGAGAAATTTTTCATGTTTTCTTTCAAATACATACTTAGTATTTTAACTTAGGATATATTTTTAACTATCTATGTTATTACCCTTTGCAACTTTTCAAAACATCAAGCGAAAATTTGAGGGAATCCTGTTTCTTTCCAAAAAATTCTTCTGTAATTTTTCTATGTAACATGTAAAAAAACGAAAATAACCACAATTTGTGTTTTTCAGCATTTTATATTGTTCGATTGGGACTACCCACCCAATCGTACAATATTCATAAATACCAATGTAATGCTTAATCATCATCATCAGCTTATAATGTTCCCACTGCAGGGATTCAGGCCTCCTCGCTAGGAGAGGGATGGGCTTTTATCCCACCACGCGGGCCCTGTGCGGGTTGGCAGATGTCACATGTCTTCAAATTTTTTGGTTCTATTCTAAGACATGCCGGTTTCCTCACGATGTTTTCCTTCACCGTTTTGAGAGCAACGGTTATGAAATAAATTACACAAAGTAATGCGCCTGCCTGGGTTCGAACCCACGACTTACGTTTGTAAGTCGGGGCCGCCACCATTACTGGGTCACCGCTGCTCTGCAATGCTGCAATGCTTAATGTGGGCAAGCAATTTTTCAATTAAACAATTATTCCAACTCTTAAAAAATTAGGTTATTGGATTCAGCATTCGAAATTAAGATCTAGTCCAACTCTAGTTTACTATAACTACAATCATAATCAGCCTGCCATAATGTTCCCACTGTTGGGACACAGGACTCCTCTCTATGAGGGAATGGGCTATAATTCACCACGCAGGCCCAGTGCTGGTTGGTATGGGCGAACACTACAAATAACTATCACTACATATTAACACAAAGTCCTCCGCCGTGTATGTCTGTCTCTCTATTCGCGATAAACTCAAAAACTTCTACACCGATTTTCATGCTGTTTTCTCCAATGGATAGAGTTGTTCTCGGAAGGGTTTAGTATATTATTATTCACGCGGGCAAAGCCGTGAGCATCCGCAAGTGTTACTATAATAAAGGGTGTAAAAGCATCCCTAACGCAAACGAAGGGCACTTGTTCTCCCCACCATTGCGATATTTTTTTTTGTTCTAGACCATACCTGGGAACCCCCAGTAGTAGTTACGGAAATATTGGGGTGAAAGTTCCAAATTTTTCACAACTGTTTTTGTAAATACTAGTTTTTCAGGTTATAACTTTATACTTAAATTACGTTTATTATTCAAAGCATCCACTATCACAATGTTTTAAGAGTGCTACTTTGAGTTTTACTAAAAAAAAGTCGTTTCCCAGCAAAAATTTTTGCGTAGGTGTACTTAGTTTGATGTACAGAATGCTTGGTTGACGGCTGTGTGATGGGTTGATTTACACCCTGTATAAACGTTGTGATCATACATGACAGTATAAACTGCTTTAACCAGTCTCTCTGCCTGCTCCCTTATTAGTTAATCTAGGATGATGTGCCGTTATAGACTTGAGTAGTTGAACTAGTCAGTGTTCTTCTTTGTCTATGACAGTTAATTCCGTTGGGAGACTGTACTAAAATAAACTGCCCGTTGGTCTAGTGGTAATAAGCGCGACTGCTGCGATGAGGACTTGGGTTCGATTTCTAAATCGGGAAAAGTATAATTAAGTTTTTCATTAGCTAGTTCTGTAAAGAGTCGGGATTTGTGTCTGGTTTATGGTCCCTATTATGTGTTGATGGGACTAACCTTAAAGTACATCGACATAACTGGCGAAATGTCGATGTACTTTAAGGTACCTACACCTCTGCCTAACCCTTCGGAGATTATGTAAGTATGTAGATTAATATTTTAACCACTTTAGAAGTAAAACCTATTCGGCCGCCTGCTAACTGAAGCGATCGTTGTATTTAGTTAGTTAGGACATAGGATATTCTAATCGCCTTAGTTCGTTCCTATTGAACAATATCTGACATCCACGTAAGCAAAGCCGCAGTTAAAAGTTATAAAAGTTTATAAAGCACTTGAAGAAAATAAATTTTACTTTTACCACTACAATAAAATAAAGTTACTAACAGAAAGTTATATTATTAAGTACCCTATTAGCTATTAACTTAAAGAAACTCGTGTTTGCTTGCTTTAATGACAAGTCAGTGACCTCTATACCCGTTGCGTAGGTACTTTAGGATTAGTTAAAAAACAAAATTCTCTTCGGGAGACGAGTGAAAGATACTGTGTACCTAACTTTTTGCCAGAGACCGAATAATCCGACCGAGAAAAGGTTAAACGGTTACACCTATTTATAACCCAAATGTTTGATAAACCATTATACGAGTTAACCCTTATACTATTTAAATATTGCGGAATACCGAAATGAAAGAGACAAAGAACCGAGGACGGAACTCCGCCACTTTCTTGCATTTTTTTCTTTACTTAAAAAAACTTTCATGAAACGGTTTAACGACTACTTAAATGACAAGAATAGCTGGTCGTTGAGTTGAACACAAAAGACAATGTTTGTTATTTATGTTCTTTCTCCAAAATTAGTTTACTGAAATGTTATGTCTTTTTTATGTTTTATTATTATATACTTTTTTTATTATTGATTGTAGTCAATCGTAATATTAACTGACACCTTATTATTGTATCGAGTCTGGTTCTTCTAACCAAACAGACAGATGTGTTACTAGGGAGTTAGTTACGCCACTTCTTCTTTCCAGCAAAAACACTAGGAAGTGTCGAAGGGTGGGCGTTTTGGGGGACTGTCACTTGTAAATAAGTAAAGTAAAGTAAATTTTGACGTTCGAAAAGTGCTGATTATCAGCCTAGTTTGAATAAATGACTTTTGATTTATTTATTTTTTTGGGTATTATAAGCTGTTATTAAGGGTTAATACCCTATAATACGGGTTAACCTTTGCCTTAGGATTTTTCACGTAACCCAAAAGATTACCAATATGCTGGTAACCTTTTTGGTCCCTAGTTTTAGTACTCTAAATAGCATTCTATCGTCACAAATGTAACGTTACACAGCTTCCACACAGTTATGTGTAGGTACCAAACTCACTAATGTTATGTCTGCCTGTGTGTTTGTTTTGCAGTTGTTTACATAACTGTTTAGTGCCTACTTGCCAATGTTACTGCTACTGAGGTAAGCATTCAATCATCTAGTTCACTGCTTTTGCGATCGATTAGGTTTCCTCTGTGGTTTGCAGTTTTGAATGGTGCATTCGATGGCAGAGATCGCATTTTTATTTTGAAGAACTTTTTTCAAGAAATGTTTTGGAATCTGACTTATAGCTATTTTGGATTGGAGAACTTCTTGCCTGGACTTACAAATTTTAGGTGCATGGTCACGGGGCTTTGTTTTATGCAGTTTATTTCATCAACACTGTTCTCAATGCATGAAATATCGCGAGATAACCGGCAAATCCTATAACTGAAAATGTGTCAATGTTAGCAATTCTTAAGAGTCTTATGTGGTGGATTACGGTGAAATCATGTGTCATTGTTGCGTCTGCTGTAGCTTGCTACTGGTGTGCAAAGGATAAAGCGACTGCCGTGAAACGATAAAATGCCGTCGAGATCCAAAGGAAACAGGTACATACGATAGTCATCATCTGCCTAGCCTTTTCCCAACTATGTTGGGGTCGGCTTCCAGTCTAACCGGATGCAGCTGAATGCCAGTATTTTACATGGAGCGACTGCCCATCTGACCTCCACAACCCAGTTAATACCAGGTAATACGATACCCTTTGGTAAGACTGGTTGTCAGACTTTCAGGTCACTGACTACCTGTAACGACTTCCAAAGATCTATGTATGGCAGCCGGGACCAACAGCTTAACGTGCTTTCCGAGGCACGGAGGAAATCTCGGTATGTCGGGCGGTCACCCATCCACAGACCGACCTAAGCAAGCACAGCTTTACCTAAAGATCGACCCGAGTGGCAGTTCTTATTAAGCCACGAGCTCCTCAGGTACATACGATAGTCGCTAAACGTTAAAAAAAATTGATCACAAATAGTCGTGACAATGGGAACAGCTACAGACGACAGTCGTCCGACGATAAATTAGCCGTCACGACATAGTGGTACCGCGGCCTTAGATCTTTCTTTTTACGGAGTAGTAGTGGTGAGAGCAGCGGTGGTCCAGTGGCGACCCCGACTTACGAACAGTTAGTCTTGGGTTCGAACCCAGGCAGGCGCATTACTTTGTGTAATTTATTTAATGACCGTTGCTCTCAAAACGGTGAAAGAAAACTTCGTGAGGAAACCGGCATGTCTTAGATTTAAAAAATTCGAAGACAGTGACATCTACCAATCCGCACTGGGCCCGCGTGGTGGATTATAGCCCATCCCTCTCCTAGAGAGGAGGCCTGAGTCCCTGCAGTGGGAACATTATAGGCTGATGATGATGATGAGTAGTGGAACCGCCTTGTAATGGGAACATAATGGGCTGGGCCTGCATGTAGGTACCTAAACTTTAACGATTTTGTACACACTATAATAACTGCAGCCGTCTTTGCACATAGAGCATTTAGATAATTATATTAGATTATTTTCTATTATGTTTATAAGTATGAAGAATTAGTATTTATTGATTATGAGAGTAAACTAACTATGTACATTAATTAATAAATAAACTAACAAGAAACTATAAAAAGTTATCAAAAAACTGCTCCTCAACGCTGTCAGCCGGTAATGTGCCCAAAAGACTGGCGGCATTGCCACGTTGTACGGCAACACTTAGCCTCTGGCCAAGATAAAAGCCAGCCCTTGGGTCACGAGAAGCGGAAACTAAGCGTTTTGAAATATCCTTAAACAGGCTATGAGCACTCTGACCCCACGGCCCCAGAGTTTCAACCCCAAGCGGCTCGAAAAAATAGTTTCCACAAAGGTTACTATATTTACGCCGCTTGAGATTCTCTATAAGTTAAGATAGTTATTTGAAATATTGATTCGTTATCCAAACCACGTGTTTCGCTCCAAAACGTGAATATATCGACGTTTAGAAAATTGATTACATGGCATTTTGTAACTATTACGTTATCAGATCAAAACCAATTCGACATAGTTTATTTTAGTTAGATTCACTTAGAACAGTAGGTATTTGTTTAGTATTATAACAACGTTATATCAGTACGAGTGGCACAAAGGGCCATGGAGCGAGCCATGCTCGGCATAACCCTATTAGATCGAGTGCGTAACACCGAAATCCGCCGTCGGACGAAAGTCTACGATGTCGGGGACCGGGCGGTGCGCCTCAAGTGGACCTGGGCAGGACATCTGGCTAGACGCGGAGATGGCCGATGGAGCAAGGCTTTGACCGAGTGGTGGCCAAGGTTAGGCTATAGGAACCAGGGCCGTCCTAAAGCTCGTTGGGTTGACGACATCGTCAAAGTCGCGGGAAACACCTGGATGAGAGACGCACAGGATCGGGACATGTGGCGGAAGAAAGGGGAGGCCTATACCCAGCAGTGGGTGATTCCGGGCTGATATGATGATGATGATGATATCACGCGCGACAGCTGAGCTTGAAATGAGTTCCTGGGTTCATTTCTCGGGTAGAGAAAAGTGTTATTGGGGTTTTTCTATCAGAAATTTCTCAATAATAGTAATGGTAATAGGCTCGGCCCCTCATTACATGGAGCTTAAAAAATATAACAATCTATACTAATATTATAAAGCTGAAGAGTTTGTTTGTTTGTTTGTTTGTTTGTTTGTTTGAACAGGGTAAACTCAGGGACTACTGGTTGGAATTGAAAAATTCTTTTAGTGTTGGATAGTCCATTTATCGAGGAAGGCTATAGGCTATATAACATCACGCCACAATTAATAGGAGCGGAGCATAAATGAAAAATGTTGCAAAAACGGGAAAAGATATTCCTTTTTGAGAGCTTCCGTTGCGTGCGCTGCGAAAACGGTTTAAGTTACGTAAATATCATGTATTAAAGAATTGTTCCTCTTTAAAATTTCTAAAAAAAAGTCCGCGACAGCATATGTTTATCTTTTATGATTGACTCACTGTAACCATTTTTTTATATTAAAATGTTTGGTTAAAAATAATTATATTTTGCGAAGCTTATTTAACCCATATGGTATTAATCTATATCTAAATAAATGTGTTTGCTAGCCCGGAAATGTAATAAAGAATATTTGTGCCTTTTACTCCATACAGTTTAAACAAATATCTTAGAAGATATCGCAATGTAAAAATATACGGGCGACAAAATAATTAGCGCGTGGCAGTCATTCGGTCCGGTGCGGTAGGTACGTGGGGATTCTGGCCTCTGGGGGCTCCGGAGAAATTCAAATTCAAAATATTTACTGCACCATAATGTTTACAAGTACAAGATGTTACTGTATATTAAACAGTAAGAGATACCTATAGTAATTGTTACTTTAATAATATAATCGAAGTCAATCTAAACTAATAGGTATTTTATAGAGGAAAGGTAAGATTTTTTGTTTGTTACGAGTACGATATAGCTCAATTTAATAAGTTGGATAGTCGATTTATCTAGAAAGGTTATAAGCTATATTATGTGTTGCAGACGAAGTTGCGTGGGTCAGCTAGTAAATAATAAAATGTGAAGTGTACTATAAGATAATCTATGTTTAACATAGCTTAATATTATCACCCCTTTTTTTGGAGGGTGGGAAATCATCTCTGTGCACGGCGGTCAGACTTCTACTGACTAAAAACCACCCATGTTCCTTCTTAGCCCTTTATGCCGAGGCCACGGTATCTCTTTCGAACAACCCGCAGCCCCAACGGGATGGTATTTGTACCTTAGAATAAGAGTCGTGAGAGACGGATCAGAAGCATAAGATATTAGGTTTTCTCCTTTTGAGGTACGATACCCCCCCTCCCCGTCGGGGCTGCGGGTTGTTCGCAAGAGATACCGCGGCCTCGACATGGAGGGCTAAGAAGGAACATGGGTGGTTTTTAGTCAGTAGAAGTCTGACACCACTCCCTTTCGCTCTGCCCAAGAGCTTAAAAAACATAACTGGCGAAATGTGAAGTGTACTATAAGATTTATTTCTGCCTATCCTTACGGGGATTACAGGCGTGATGTTATGTTATGTTTAACATAGTAAATAACCCCTCCCGCTCTTGGGCAGAGCGAGTTTTTTTTTTTTTTTTCCCTCAGTTCACACACACATCTTTATTTGATGATTTTCCCCCAGCCAAATATAAAAAAAAAAGTTATGGTACCCTAAAACTAGATGAATTTTATTCAAGTCTTCGCTAGTATAGTAGCTTAAATCTTGACTGGTCCTATTTAACTTTTCTAATTATTTATTTAAATTTAGCGAATTTATTTGATAATAATAATTTCGTATCTCTCGGAACTCGTGGCTTAATAAGAACTGCCACTCGGGTCGATCTGTAGGTAAAGCTGTGCTTGCCTAGGTCGGTCTGTGGATGGGTGACCGCCCGACATACCGAGTTTCCTCCGTGCCTCGGAAAGCACGTTAAGCTGTTGGTCCCGGCTGCCATATATAGATCTTTGGCAGTCGTTACAGGTAGTCAGTGACCTGAAATTCTGACATCCAGTCTTACCAAAGAGTATCGTATTACCTAGTATTAACTGGGTTGTGGAGGTCAGATAGGCAGTCGCTCTATGTAAAATAGTGGTATTCAGCTGCATCCGGTTAGACTGGAAGCCGACCCCAACATAGTTGGGAAAAGGCTAGGCAGATGATGGTGATGAATTTCGAATCTAACATCATTCTCATCATAATTGATGATGATGATGATCTAACATCATCACCTTAAGATGATTCAAATTCAGTAACTAAATCACTGTATTCTGCACACTCCGATACGTTTGAACGGCGTGAAATATTTTTTCATTACGATTCCACTTGTAAGGCGGAGGTAATTATTCGTAATGAAATGTAAGTCAATCGATAATCTTCACGCACGTTTGACGATGCAGATCAAGCAGAAATATGGAAGTTTGTGACCCGTTAAGTGTTTAGTACCTACACGTGGATGTTCGATGTAGGAAATTCATCTTCTTGTGATGCCTGAAGAAGCGAGGTAAGTAATCAACGCGTATCGAACTTCAGAAGCTGATTTTTCTTCTGAATTTTATTTTTTACTTTTATGTGTTTCACGATTTTGTGTTTTTCACTTTTTTCATGTTTTTGAAGTCGGTTTTTGTTTGCAAAAAAGTTTTTTTCATTTTTCATTTTTAGTTGTAATATCCTATACAAATATTAACTATGCATTTAACATTCAACCAAGAAACCTAACCCTTAACCTTCAAGATTCCCTTATTATTGCTTTCAACTCCTAATCGTTGAGGAGTAGTACCTTCCATCATCAGCTCGTCAACATAAAGTGATGACTGCTAGATGCAAATACTTAAAAAGCTTTAGAAAAAGCATTAAACACGTAATAAGTGCCTATAAAATTTGAGAGTTGCCCTTGATTTCTCTGGGGTGTCATCATCAGATCCTGATTTCCTTTTCATGGTACCACTCTTAGGATATCTCGTTTTCAACTAAAAAATAATTGTCTATATCGGTTCAGGCGTCTTCGAGTACTTAATCGGTGAATATACATAAAAAGATTCCAACGAATTGAGAACCTCTTTTTTTTTAAAGTCAGTTAATGAGATTTACCTTCTATTATTATTAGGTCAACCTAATAGCCCGAAAGAATAATTTTGAAGGAATTTTCTTTCAACTCTTTACCATTGAGGAGTTGTACCTTCCATCATCAGCGCAACCACATGAGATTATAATAATCAAATGGAAGTACTTAAACAGCTTCAGAAAATATATGGAAAACGTTATGTGGGCCTATAAAATTTGAGGGTTGCCCTCGATTTCTCAAGGATCCCATCATCAGATCCTGATGTGGTGACAATGGGTCCACCTTGGGAGTATATTCTTTCAAACACAAAAAGAATTTTGAAAATCGGTCCACAATTGACGGAGATATGCGTGGACATACATAAAAAAAAAACATACACACGAATAGAGAGCCTCCTCCTTTTTGGAAGTCGGTTAAAAAGGTTAGGCGGATGATAATGTTTACTGTTTGAACTTACCAGCCATATCCAGTGCCGTTTCATAGTCTGCCACCTCCGGCATTGCATCTTGTGTTGCATCGCTGCTGTCTGTTTGCCGCGCGGCTGAAACACAAATAAAGTTTATTGATTTCCTGTTTTATCTCAACTATCTACAAATAAGAATTAAAAAGAAATATTTGGGGAACCCGAAATAGAAAATAAACATGTAAAATATTCCGTTTTCACTGTGTATGATTATGACAGATAATATATCTACATTTCTACAACTATCATCAGCCTATAATGTTTCCACTGCAGAGACTCGGGCCTCCTCTCTAGGAGAGGGATATGTGATGTAATACTGATGAATACCTATGTAATAACACTGACAATGACCATGACACATGATATCATCATCAGCCTATAATATTCCCACTGCAGGGACTCAGGCCTCCTCTCTACTACTGATGAATACCACCGTAATAACACTGACAATGACCATGAAAACAGAAAAAACATAGGAATTGAAAAAGGTTATATTGATGTTATGAATTATGACGCTATGAAAGTGATTGCCATTTGTCTTTGCCCCCATAATATTACATTTTATTTATTGTAAGATGGTTTTATCTGGTTGCGGTTACAATTTGTTGAACCATAACACAGAATGATTTAAAATAATGTAACAATACCATTGTAAGGCACATACACAGGTCATCTGTACATACTGTATTTGTATGCCAAATGTCATCGACATCCATTCATTCGTGAATAAACAATGTATGTAGATATGCCAGACATACTACTGGTCTGGCAAGAAGATCCTCCCTTGCTCATAGAAGACTAGATTCTGTGCACAACTACGTCGACTTACGAACAGTTAGTCTTGGGTTCGAACCCAGGCAAGCGCATTACTTTTCTATTTTATTACCACTGCTCTCAAAACGGTGAAGGAAAACTTCATAAGAAAACGTTGTGTCTTAGAACCAAAAAAATCGAAGAAATGTGACATCTATGAGTACCAACCCGCACTGGGTCCGCGTGGTGGATTATAGCCCATCCCTCTCATAGAGAGGAGGTCTAAGTTCCTGCAGTAGGAACATTATAGGCTGAAGATGATAATTAGAGTTAAGTATCGGTCAAGTTTAAATGAGCTCATTTGTCGCACATTGCTCGCAGAACAGATGGCCGATGGGGCCGAAAAATTCTGGAGTGGCGACCGCGAACCGGTAGACGTTGGACGTGAACCGATGACCTGGTGAAGGTTGCGGGGACTCGCTAGATGCGAGACGCACGTGACCGGTCAATGTGGCGACACCTGGGGGAGGCCTATGTCCAGCAATGGACGTCTTTTGGTTGAAATGATGATAATGATGATTTGTCGCATTAATTGTTTATCCTGTAATAATAAATGTAAACCCTTACATTTATTATTACAGGATAAACAATTATTGGACATGGAGGAGACCCTCTGTGACCACAAGCAATGGTAACTTTTCGGCTGATATGACGTTGATGAAAATAGCCTAGATTAAAAGTCTAGTGTTTTGAGCCAATCTGTTCTATTATGCAAAAGAATAATTGTTTTTATTAAATAACCGACCGATCTGCGATGTGAGCTGACATTCCTTAATGCCATATGCCTCTATGTCCATCTTGTGTGCATATAATTTTTTATAGGATACTTATTGTGTTAATTATTTAGGTTCCGGGAGATGAGAACATTCTGTCCTACCCATTATTTTTGCGTGCAGTCATTTGATGATTTCCCAACATCCAAAAAAATAAAAAAGGGATAAGACTGATTGTCGGACTTTCGGGCACTGACTTCCTGTTACGACTCTCAGAGATATATAAATGACAGCCGAAACCAACGCCTTAACTAGCTTTCCGAAGATCGAAGGAAACTCGGTATGCAATGGATCTTTGGGGGGTATGAGGAACAGAGTGTAAAGCTCCTTACCCCCATAGAAAAGGGAGGATCCTCCAGCCAGACGGGTGTTGTGTCTGGTGGGCTAACTGCCCGACAAATTATTAAGTGTGTCGGGATTTTCTATATGGGCTAAAGTTGCGGATGTAGGATTTGCCAATTAGTTCGCATGTGTTGCGATAGGTGTCGCTGTCGCCACAGGTCTTCCACCCACAGACCAACCGGCAACCTAGGCAAGCGTGATTGCAAATGATAATTTGAAGTTAATTATATCCTTGTAAATGTTGATGGATGGAGAGAGAGGAAGGCCAAAGAAAAGATAGATGGACTGTGTGAGGAATAATATGACAAAGAAAAGACTAAATGCCACCGTGACGTCACCGTGCAGAATGAAAAGAAAAACGTGTTGTGCCGACCCCAAATAGAATGGTATAAGGGCAGGAAGATGATGAATTTTACCCTTGAACATCGTGCGTATCTCATCCGTATTAAGCATGTAGAACACCTTAATCCAACACGCAAGTAAGTACAAACCCATGTTAAAATAACTAAGCGTTTGACAATGACATTGTAACAATGTGTAATATAAACAAACTTTAAACAAAAAGATTTTTTGACGTTGTGCTGTTATAGTGAATCATTAGTTAAATAATTGTATGACTTATTGAATGATGATAACATTTTGATATCTAACCTCACATTTTTACGTAATGTGGCACAAGTTGAACGATATATTTTATTACACTACTGAGTTATTAATAATTATGTACCTTTTGATAAACAGAGTGTAAATCAACCCATCACACAGCCGTTAACCAAGCATTCTGTACATCAAACTAAGTACCCCTACGCAAAAATTTTTGCTGGGAAACGATTTTTTTTTGGGGTCAAAAATCACATTTTACGGTAAAACTCAATGTAGCACTCTTAAAACATTGTGCTATTGGATGCTTTAAATAGTAAACGGGTCATGGAGATAATTTAAGTAAAGTTATAACCTCAAAAACTAGTATTTACAAAAAACAGCTGTGAAAAATTTGGAACTTTGACCCCCAATATCTCCGTAACTAGGGGGTTCCCAGGTATGGTCTAGAACAAAAAAATGATCGCAGTGGTGGGGAGAACAAGTGTCTTTCGTTTGCGTTAAGGGTACTTTTACACCCTATATATTTTTAACCGACTTCAAAAAAGAACCACCTCCTTTCTTTGAATGTTACCTCATAACTCCGTCATTTATGAACCGATTCGAAAAAATATTTTCGGAAATACTTTCGGATTGGTCCTTTAGAAATTTCATCGAAATCGGTTGAGTAGTTATTTTTTCCTTCTTAGCCTATGTCGACGAAGAACGATTATTCTTCATAACTTTTATTTCAATGTAAAATTAATTCATGACAAGAATTTGTGTGGTACATTCTTCACCAAGTCAGTGAAAAAACAAAAATAATAAGTCGTCAATAAAACAAATTAAGTCACCGACTTCCGAAAGTAAAATTATTTTTGTTTTTTTCTTGTTGTGATTTTGATAAAATATTTTATTGTTTGAACTTTTACTGCGAATAGTACCACTGATACGCATCTGCGTTTAAGAGCTTCCATTGTCCTCAATGTCAAGGACTATTGCTATAAGTGTCATAGGGCCAAAGTCACCCTTAACTGCATTTTTTTTTATGATAAAATATTTAACTTGAATAGAATTTGTTTATTTTATTGTTTGAATAATTGCAGAACTCTAAGTCATCATCATAAGTATAAGACTCTAATAGAAAAAAAAACATGCAGGTGAATTGAGAACCTCCTCTTTTTTGGAAGTCGGTTAAAACTAGCCAAGTGTGAGTTGGATTCGGGTATGAAGAGTTCCTTACTAACGTAGTAGGGCTGCCTTTAAACTACCTGACAGCGGTGAAGCCCAAATGGAGGGTTCTTCATTTTATTTTTTGTTGTTAAAACAGAGCGGAGTTCATTATATTTTTAGTATCACCTAGATGTTGGAGGAATGCAAAAACGTGAGTTGAGATCAAATAGGTCATGTCAATCAATAAAGAAATGATAAATTAATAGTGTTCGCCTACATTGAAATACAGTGGAATCCCGATTATCGATTATCCGGATATCCGATTATCCGGACTCATTGTTCACGGCTCTTATTACCGTATTATTACATCCTATTGTCTAAATGATGTGTGTGTAACACTATCTATAATAAAAAGTTATTAATATTGGTTGATTTTACATATAAATCTTTAAGTTTTTTCAGTTTTAATTGAGCCGGAATATCGGAATTCTACTGTATACTGTATTTTATCGTTGTTCCTATTCATGTTAAACATCGCGCGGTGTTAAGATTTCCCGCCGTCGAACGACCCTCGTAGGGTAATCTTCAACAAGTTTGGATTCAATTCCTCTTGATAATCAGCATGCCGTAGAGATATTTCTCGACGACATGTACTTATTGTCAAGTCAGAGGCCCATGGGCAGCGTAAATACTCTGACACCAGGTTAGGTAACTATCCACATGATAAAAAAGAAGATTATTTAAAATATATAATATGCATATTAATTATATTATAAAGGGTGTAAAAGTACCCTTAACGCAAACGAAGGGCATTTGTTCTGCCCACCACTGCGATCATTTTTTTGTTCTAGACCATACCTGGGAACCTCCTAGTTACGGAGATATTGGGGGTCAAAGTTCCAAATTTTTCACAGCTGTTTTTGTAAATACTAGTATTTCAGGTTTTAACTTTACTTCAATTACCTCCATGACCCGTTTACTATTAAAAGCATCCACTAGCACAATGTTTTAAGAGTGCTACTTTGCGTTTTACCGTAAAATCTGATTTTTAACCCCCTAAAAAAAAGTCATTTCCCAGCAAAAATTTTTGCGTAGGGGTACTTAGTTTGATGTACAGAATGCTTGGTTGACGGATGCGTGAAGGGTTCGTTTACACCCTGTATATTTTTTGAAAATGAAGGAACAGCGGGAGCGCTGGCCTTCTTATTGTTCATCTATAGCTAGTCATTATGCTGATATGCTCCGTCTCAACGTAAAGCTAGGCTCTTGCCTGCCAGGTTGTTCGAAAGAGATACCGCGACCCTGGACACAAAGGGCTAAGTAGGAAGATGGGTGGTTTTTAGTCAGTAGAAGTTTGACACTCCCTTCCGGTCCGCCCAGCCCGCCATTTGATGATTATATATGTTTCTCCTTCAAAATAAAAGGTGGGTCTCTTTTGAACGTAAGACGCTAGTGTAGCAAAAACTGGGATTTTGATGAACCTTGTACATCTTAAGGTTACCTATCATAAGTTCGAACTATATCTAACTAAAATATGGAATCTTCCATAGGTTTTTATTCTAACAGCTGTTAGCGTCAAATTTAACAAAAGATTTCAGAAATTTACTATCTAATAAATTTCTAGCTATTCTCAGTTTTCAATCATTTTAGTGATAGAGGAAAAATTACAGCACTTTAAAATGTTTTACTGTTGAAATCCGGCTCAATAGCCTTTTATAACCACTTTTATCGAATATTTTCCGTTTTTCATAGCAAATGCTAGCGTTTCACGATAAGCGGTTACGTGGACACGTGATATCTACGGATTTTCCACTATTACAGGTTCGATTCCTAGCTCTGAATACACGTTTGTTTGGCAAGATAGATATAAGATCACTTATTGGCATTCAATAATTTATTTTATTTATTTTGTATAGTTTGATTTTATAATAATTTTGTAAAATGTGACATTATAGTAATGTGAAAGGAAATTAATTTAATTAATTTGTTTCGCAGTGGCCCACGTATTGCAACATGTTGCGTATTGTATACTGTTTTGATTTTATTTTGAAAATGATGATGTAATTTTAGAAAATTCAAAAAATACAATTATTTAGACATAAAATTGAAAATTATGCGAGTTTTAACGATAAAAATATTTTTAACACACTTACGGCTCTGTAGTTCCGGTAAAATCTTGCAAACCATGTTTTAGTTTATCAGTTATCACTGTTTCACTAACCCACGGGCCCGGGCGCCGAGGTACCGAGCGCTACACACTGTTGCCCACGACAAACTGCCGCTCGCCATCTAGCGCCATACTTCCACAGACTTACACACACGTACAGAAGGCGGGGATTAAATGTAAAGTAACTTTAAGTTAGTGGTACTGTGGTACCTTGTTCGTTAGCAGTGTACGATGTGTTGATAAGAGTGTGTGTTGACGGGTACTTGAGTTGCCAATAAAAAAAGGAATAGGTGGTCCAGAATCATCATCTGCCTAGCCTTTTCCCAACTATGTTGGGGTTGGCTTCCAGTCTAACCGGATGCAGCTGAAGACCAGTATTTTACATGGAGCGACTGCCTATCTGACCTCCACAACCCAGTTAATACTAGGGAATGCGATACTCTTTGGTAAGACTGGATGTCAGAATTTCAGGTCACTGACTGACTGTAATATCACTGTAACGACTGCCAAAGATCTATATATGGCAGCCGGGACCAACAGCTTAACTTGCTTTCCGAGGCACGAAGGAAACTCGGTATGTCTGGCGGTCACCCATCCACAGACCGACCTAGGCAAGCATATCTTTACCTAAAGATCGACAGTTTTGTCAGTTTTGTCATACAAGAGTATGTCAAATCTTTACTAAGTGACGGCTTAAGTAATCATTAAATATCTCTGAGTACCGCAATTAATGCTGCACCGGCCCCTAACGTATTAGGATAACTGCAAGAAAGTGATGACCTCCATGCTACCAACAAGATGCTGGCAAGCTTGGTAGAGACCACTTAGGTACCATCATACAAGTCGGAGATTTTATCTTCTTAGAGTGTTGATTGCAACCGAAATTGAGTCGTTTCAGTATTTGTCTATGAGTTTAGCATCTTAAGGACTATCCATTTGTTAATGTAACATGCAGAAAACAGGATATTGTTTCATGTGTCCCATAGTTTGTGACACAACACCTCTTTAAGACTTCACCAGCATTGAAAAAAAGTAGTTTTTCCATGATTTAATATAAAAATACGTAACTTTAATTAGAAAATATTTATGTAGTTTTTCCTGTACAAATATCAGATACTACTCAGGCAGGAAACGCCTTTCTATGGGTACACTTTCCTATAAACACCGTGATTAGTCATTTCTATTGCACGGTTCTATGAAATGAAGTTAGAAAATAAGCGTTGGAGTACATGTCCCGTTTAATTATTGGTAATTAGTTTGTTTTAATCTGTCAAGCAGTTACCTAATCGTTGCTACAACTAGTCAGCTTTTTTGTCATCTGTCACCAAAAGTCTTCGCTACTAAGAAATTAATGGTGTTTTAAAGTCTGATTCTCCTATTAATAAAATGCATGTCTAGATCATTATATATTTGTGTTTATTCAAAATTATTTGTGGATAGCCTGTGTTTCACTCCCATATATCGAGAAATGTCGTGAGAAAAGTTTTGAGTATGAACATGGACGAGTATAAGAGTAGAAGAAGATCAAAGAAACGATAGATGGGTTATGTGGAGGATGATTTGGCAAGAAAGGAGGTTTGTGATGAGATGATGAGTGATAGAGAAGTATGGAAGAAGAAGACATGCTGCACCGACCACAAATAAATTGGGATAAGGGTTAAAGAATGAATTCTTTCGAGATTAGTCTTCATTTTCGTAGTCACACCATTGTATGCTCATAATTATCACACTAATAATATAAAGGCGAAAGTTTGTGAGTGTGTATGTTTGTTACTCTTTCACGCAAAAACCACTGAAAGGATTTGGATAAAATTTGGTACACAGATAGTTTATAGCCTGGATTAACACAGGATAGTTTTTATTCCGATTTTATCTTCTCGTAGTATAATTTTCGAGTTGTAGCGGCCAAAGCCGCTGGCAACTGCTAGTTTAAAATAATCTACTTCAACCTCATCAGGCATCAGTCTCATACAAACTTAGACATTTTTGTACAAACTAACTTTAAGTCAGTTTTGTGAAGAGAGAATTTATGATAAATAATAAATCTAGTCATTGGGTTTTGGCCGTCTTCAGCCTCATTCATCACTGGCCTTTTTTTAGGATGGGAAATCATCAAATGACTCTCCCACTCTAAAGAGAGTGCCAGATTCTTACTGACAACTCATTCGTGTTCCTTTTTATGCCCTCTTGCGTCCCAGGGCCCTCGGTAACACTTTCGAACAAAATCCGCAACCCTGGCAGGCACTGGCCCTTGTTGTCCCCGTCCTTCATCACAGGCCTTAGCTACAATCTCGACCCAACACATCATTACCAACGATCAAAATAAACAAATCAAGCTTCGAATAATCAATTATTTTCATCGTATCTTAATCAGCTTTCTCTTCCTGATGACTAGACACCATTTCACTTCAGTGTACACATTTATGTCCAACATAATTATACGGGGTTTGCATAAAATTGCTCTCGGGTACTGGTAATGCATGTCGTTAGTAATTTGCAGCAGGGATTAACGGTTACTGCTAGTACCTGTGTGGCGCCGGCGTGATATTTATAAATTGCTGATAAGATAGGATTTGTGATAGGGTATCCTGTTTGAAAAATGAGGGGCTGAAGTTGTCTTGTTAATTTGTTGAGTTGTTCTAATAGTGCTCTAGGCTAGAAAATAGCTGCCACACGGGATGGTCTTCGAGGATAAGCAAGTCTTTGCGAGGTCAGTCCGTAGATTGGTGACCATCGCATCACATATTGAGTTCCCTCCATGCCTCGGAAAGCACGGGAAACCATTGCTTTCTGCTGGTATTTGTAGATCTTTGGCAATCGTTACCCCATTCAAAACCTCGAAAATCTGACGACCAGACTTACCAGTAGGTATTGTGTTACCCAGTAAATGGGTCTGGAAGTCTGAGAAACAGTCGCTTTATGTTTAATTCAGATTTTTTTGTTTTGACTGAGAGCTGACCCTGATGGTTTGACTGGAAGCTGAGCCCAACAAAGGTGGGGAAAGGCTACACGGATCATGATAATGTGGCTGATCATAGATACATAGATAACACTGATTATGTTGTACAGCTCATTATTATCATAATATTCCATCACAACGCATATTTTATTAATTACAAAACGTGCTTCCGATGGGATTTGCTATCGGCAACATTATTGAAATTAAAACTAAAATTTGAATAAAAAATGTTTTTTTATTAAATTTTCCCTGTTGTCCATGTCGTTATCATAGTACAACTCTTTGTTCAAATTTTCATGCTTCCAACTCAGCGGTTTCAGCTATGAAGTGTGTGTCACTAAATTGAGGATTTCATTGAGTAGATTGAGCGGTAAAATTCTTGAAAGTGGTTAGAAATTAATTATCTTTGACACAAGTTAATAAAAAATTCTCATGTACATACGCACTGATGATGATAAGACGCGGATCATTCCCATAAAAATCCATTTTGAAGCATCACAATTTTCGGCCACCAAGATACAGGCTGTGTCTAGTTTGATGTCCACGGAGACCAATGAAACAATGGATGAAATGTGTGAAGGAAGACATGGCTAGAAAGGGAGTGACTGCTAACATTTTATGGTTCATTTGTATTAATTCTATTGTAGGTATGTCAATTTTAATGTTAAATTGTGAATGTTAATTTTTATTCTTTATTATAAATTCATTACAATTATTCTTTAAAATATTTGTACGCTAGGAACAGCAGAATATTATGAACATCAAATTATTTGTAACACCTATAGCAACAATATTCTGACAAATAAATGTATTATTATTATTATAAGATGACGAGGAATAGAGAAGTTTGGAAGAATAAGACATGCTGAGCTAACCCCAAATAAATTGGGATAAGGGCAGGAAAATGATGTATGTATGTTAATCTAACTTGTGTGTATCAATTATCAATACATAATTTTCTAAGATTATTGACTATTTTGTTTATTACTATTTTTCGCACACCTCAAAGGGCCGCGTCTAATTTTACCGAACTCTAAGCGGAATAAAAAATGACAACAAAATTGTCATTTTGACTAGAAAATTAGGATGTACGAAATAATGATTACATTTGCAAATTATAATAATATGATTACTTATCATAATTTGTGGACGAGAATAGAAACGAACGCTGACATCGAGATGTGTCTATTATTTCCGCAGATAATAACATTATCAACTCTGGAAAATTTTGGGTCGTTTTTCTCTAATGAGTATCTGTCTGCAGGTAATTTTAATATCAGTGCTAATTAGTAGATAATAATTCAATAGAATTCTAGAACTATCATTTATCTTCATCACGAAGTGGAAACATAACATCACGCCTGTAAGCCCCGAAGGGATTGGTAGAGGGTACACCCTTTAGTACACTAACAATTTGACCAGTTAAGTCGGAACATGTTTTTCTTCTCTGGTTAATTTTGTACCCACAACGAAATCAAAGATAAAGTTGCATCATGTGCCAGTGTAGATTCTGGTTTTTGGTATTTCTTATGTTGTCAAGTCCGTTTGCTGTTGGAAACTGTATTTCTAGAGGTCTAATAAAAACAACCTGTGCCTCCTTGATAGACTTCCTCTACGGAAGACACAATTAACACTTTTTACTAAATAGTTTAATTTCGTTAATCCATGATTTTTAGCAAAACAGTAATTGCTTTGGACGTGGACTGTAATTTAAAAGCAATAAGGCGTTTTATCGATTGTAAAATAAATTGCTTAAACGGCGATTTTACGGCCAACAGCACTGAAAGTGAATTTTGCATGCATCAGCGATTTTTTTCGCTAGACAGCGGTAACTTTAGACTATTATCTAATTAATAATAGTAACAATCAGTGATTTATTATTGAATAGTACAAATTGATTCATGAAAGTGGTGTGGTAATTATCGGTAGTCATTTTAAAGGCAATCATACAGGAGGATGAGAAAAACTTCGTAAAGAAAGTTGAGTATGAATCATGTATGAATATTGTCCCGTCGGGGCTGCGGGTTGTTCGCAAGAGATACCGCGGCCTCGACATGAAGGGCTAAGAAGGAACATGGGTGGGTTTTAGTCAGTAGAAGTCTGACAGTCCCTTTCGCTCTGCCCAAGAGCGGGATGGCTTATTTGATGATTTTCCACCCGCCAAAAAAAAAAAATAGGTATGAATATTGTGTATGGTTATAATAGTAACAATCACGGATGGATCGTTTAAATGTTGATAACTTGACTAAAATGGGGGTGTCTGATGAGATTACGACTATTACAGAAGTATGGAAAATGAAAACAAGCTGCACCGTCCCCAAATAAATTGAGATAAGAGCAGGAGAATGACATATAAGTTATAACCATAACGTCCCTGTGTGCCCATTGACTTTGTTCTGTTCTGTCTCCTGCTGATATGGAGGGAAGTTTAAATCATGTTTTTTCTTACTCCTCCGCTATTCTTTTCTGATTAATTTCATTGCGGGATCCAAGACAGTTAAATCGTTTCTCTGGGACTTCATCGAGCTTCATTGTCTCGGCGCTTTTCTTGTGGTCGCCACTGTTGATTCTGGTTAACAGGAGATCCAGTGGTTTGGGAATAGTGTGGCGGGCTTGTCCCAATTAACCATAACGAGTTTTTAGACTCAAAATTGAAAATGGCCTAGTACCATGCGGGTTTGAAAAAGCTCAGCAGGTTATGAAAAAAATTAACACATCACATTATTTAATACTCTCCATTGAACGTGAGTTATAGCATCCTTCGAAATTCCAAAAAAAATATACCTTATAGTTCAAAAAAAAAGAGGATGTTTAAACAGTTGTCTGCCTCGTTAGTCGAGTGGTGATGAACAAGCGACTGACTGCAACTGCTGGTCCTGGGTTTGATACTCTGGCCGAGCAAAGTGTTATTGGATCTTTCCATCAGGAACCTTTCAGACGTGGAGTTTGGTTTTCTTACCCGATTGATGATAATATACCCTATAATATGGAGACAAAACATAACTAGCTAAACGTGTGTGTGTCTAATAGATACACGTCTGCCCAACCTTTTGAGAATTACAGATATGATGTTATGTAAATGTAACAGTTTTGTGCGTTAATTTTACGTATAAGACCAGCTGTAAAGATTTTAAAATTAAAAAAAAACATTCCAAATCAGTCATAGAGCGACAGAATTCGGTGTGCACCAATTTATTAAAGTGTCCTCGAGGTATCAGCTGATTCCCATCTCCCGTATTACGCCGAGTATCTCCTGAGGGAAATGACCAATCTTCTCGGAACACGCTGAGCTACAAATTGACATTATTTACACATAATTATGATGATCATTCGGCACTTGCAGTTTCTTGCTGGTTTTAGGAAAAGTTTAGTTTATGGTCGTGTGTTTACTTAAAGTTTGAGTTATTAGCCCACTGATGGCCTGTGATGGATGAGGAAAATGTTGAGTATGAATGTAGATGGCTGCAAGAGTAGAGGAAGACCAAAGAAACGATGGATGGACTGTGTGTGTGAATGGCTAGAAGAGAGGTGACTGCTGAGATGACGAGTAAAAGAGAAGTAAGGAAGAAGAAGATATGTTGCCATAAAAATTCTAAATTTGACCCACTTTTCGGTTTCTGATTGAGCTGAAATTTTGAATAAAATATTAGGTAGGATGACAGAGCATGCTTAGCTAAGTGACATAATTGTAAATGTTGAACTAGTTATTTTTTATGCGTTCCAACGTAATGGGTATGAAACGAAAGGAGACCTCCTTAATTTTTTTGATTAGCTTGGTTTGCTCAAAAGAAAACGAGAAATAAAATGACGTCACTCCAAAGTGTGTTTTTAAACTATAATATTATTTAATTCGTCAGATGTCATCTACATTAATGATGACTAAATTAAATTATTGCAAAATGTGCAATAATATTTTACTGAGACAATAATTTAGGTTTAGTGTTGGTGAAACCTGGTATTAGGTTGAAACTGTCATCTCTAATGCCCGGGATACACGACGCCAGTTTTTCAAGCTACTATATTGTCCGTAATCTAGTATACTTCTGGCTTGGCGTGTAGACAAAACTAGCTTTATTTCTAGCATGTTTCAAGCCAGGACAGTAAGACAGGACAGTTTAGTAGAGAACTAGCTTGCTGTCCTAGCTTGAAAAACTGGCCTCGTGTATCCCCGGGATAAGTGGTAATTTCTTGTCTACTGCTGGAATATTGTTTCACAGCTTGCAAGATATTCGTAGTTGTTTATAAAAATTAGCTTTTAGCATCCCTTATATCCCTTCTAATCTGCCCACCTCCCAACACGAAACGCCGTGAACTCAACGATAAAATTCCATCCCACTTTCATACATACATAGGTACAATCCCGTACGCAAGTATGAACAAACTATATGTACAGTCGCGTCGTAAATCAAGAATCGAGCATGCAATAACGTGCGAGGCACGCCTTGACTTTGAACTTGGACTGTCGCGCGCACAAGTACGTTGTGGAATTGTTGGCTAACAGGAAAATGGAAATGATTATTTTTGGAATTTCTATTTTAATTGGGATAAAGATACTTATGTAGGTAAGTAATATAACTTTGAAACATGGTCACAATAATATATTTTGCAAGAAATCAGGAATATAATGTGAAAATTAATCTCGATTATTTTTTATAAAAATGCTTGTGATTTTTTAAACGTTCCAATTTAGTTAGACACAGTCATTTAACTTTGTTTAGTCCATCTTATTTATTTCATCAATACTGCTCTCAAAAACGGTGACGGAAAATATCGTGACGAAACCGGCGTGTCCTAGAACCAAAAATTCGAAGACATATTTAACAACACCCACTGGGCCCGCGTGGTGGATAATAGCCCACTCCGGCTAGGTTAGTGTACCAGCATTATAGGCTGATGATGAAGATGAGTATATTTGAAGGAAAACAAAACCTTATGTACTTTATCATCAACGTATGTATAAGTTGTCATAGTTACAAGAAAGCTAATTAACTGTTTAAGGTGCCTGACTTCGGACGTATACAGAGATAATTATCTAATACTTCGCTGGTAATCTAAGTAAGTGCTTTGTTCTTGGATGTGGGTATAAAATTCCTATACTTTACACTTATTAAATTATGTCGTGATAAGGTCAATAACTTTTTGATGTTTATCAGCATTTTCTTTTTTGTATTTTCATGGTTTCTGTTGATTTGTTATTTAATCATCTCGAAGAAAAATCATCATAGCTCTCACTCTATATCGCTCTTGTCCCAATTTATTTGGAGCCGCCGCAGCACTTTTTCTTCACGCATTCTTTTCTACCATTTGACAATCCATAGGTCACATTCTTTCTAACTATAATATTCTTACACATTCTCCATTCCTTTTGTCTTCCGCTCACCTTAAAGCCATCTAAGGCGATCCAAATAGTTGTCTATGACTACGTTTTGGTTTTAATCATTACCATTGGTGACGTAGTGATTTTAACCCAGAATATTTTATTGATTCCTATGTTCTATTATTTATACTGAAAACGGGATAAATAATAGTGCTAGTGACCATGTCAGTTTAAAATCTTAGATTCCTATGTTGCTATATAAAAAATCCAAGCTTTGCCATTTCATTAGTAATGCCATGATCGTTTAACAATACCCGAATTATTTTAATAACCTCATTTCTGATCTTCCAATATCCATAATTCATCTTTTCAATGCCTTTCACGTCCTCCTTACATCGGTAAAGATTAATAAGTAACAAATGCATCTTTTAACAAAAACTTTTTTTTTTCTCTCCAAAAGGCTTTATAATTCAACAATATATCATTTCATTTTGCGTGTAACTGTACTCAGTTGGCGGTATTCGCAGAAGCAAAAGTAAGAGCAAACCAATTTGACATGTATGTATGTGTTTGTGTTCCGTGCCCAAAAACTGAACGCACGGTTAGCTACATACGTTTGTGTTTAATCGATTTGGACTTAGGTTATATCCAGACGGTTCTGCGATTCCGGCAGGTAACTGCTGCTCCTTATTTTTATTATTTGTAAATGTTTTGTAAGCTTGTGTTCTGTACATTGAAAGTATTTATTACTAGTAAGATAACTGATACTTCCGATTTCGATTTATCTAAATGCTCAATACATTGGGAATCCAGAACGAACCTTCAAGATAATAGTTTTCAAATAGTAATAAATTAAAACTATAAATGAAACAAATATTTTTTTTTAAATAAGGAAATTTCCGCTTTTTACCCTGTGTTATCTTCAGTTAACTTCACCCAGCATTCATATTTTTAGTTTTGTTGAGTTAATCAACATTTATTCATCAATCAAACCACAAAACAGTCCTTTCCAATCCTATGCCTAAAAACTCGCTGTAAATGTGTGCGTAATAATAACTGACAGTTGCAAAAAAAAAAACTTTGCTCACATTTATTAATTCTTGACAGTCTAACTTTATGTTTTCAACACTTTTTTCCTTGATGATACAGACAGAATAATAGTATTATTAAAATTAAGTCCATTCATAGCTTATAGATTTCCGGAGTGCAGGCAGACGGATGTTATGTATAACAATATCTATCATTTTATTTAATAACATAACATCACGCCTGTAATGCCAGGGTGTTTGGTATAGGTGTATTTAATAGTATAAGTCCCCGCTTATAATAGTATGGGTACCCACCATAAAACGCCCTTCACCGAGCTGGTTAGTGGAGGAAAAGTATTTTATATTCAATTAAATATGTCAATAAATATATTGCAAATGGTTTGTCTAAAAATTTCGGCAAAGAATATGATTAATTAACAATTCAAAAAATTGTTTTACTTTCACAGGATAGACAAATTCCATACCGTTCCTATGAAGCCCATAGAATATGCAAACGTTAGGTTGACTATTTTTTTATTTGTAAGGGGCAAAGTCTATTGCCATGAACTGCGCATAAATCCAGGCTCCGTGGCTGAGAATTTCCTGAAAGAAGAAACCGATCACATTTTGCCCGACTTAGGATTCGAACCCAAGCTCTCATGCTCAGCAACCGCGCGACCACTAGGACAACGAGTGATGTTCGATAAATAGATAAGAATAAAAACAATGCAACATCTTCGATTAGGAAATTTTAGTCAATGAACTGTGATGACATTTCTTATTTGATTCATGCTTTGCTAATAAAATAAGTAAGTAACGCAAACGAAGGGCACTTGTTCTCCCCACCACTGCGATATTTTTTTTTATTCTAGACCATACCTGGGTACCTCCTGGTTACGAAGATATTGGGGGTCAAAGTTCCACATTATTTTATCACAGCTGTTTTTGTAAATACCAGGTTTTCAGTTTACAACTTTACTTAAATTACCTCCATGACCCGTTTACTATTCAAAGCATCCACTAGCACAATGTTTTAACCGTGCTACATTAAGTTTTACCGTACAATGTGATTTTTGACCCAAAAAAAAGTCGATTCCCAGCAAAAATTTTTACTCAGTTTGATGTACAGAATGCTTGGTTGATGGCTGTGTGATGGGTTGATTTACACCCTGTATATCATTAAGGTAACTGTTTGTGTCTGAATAAGAACTATTTCTGTGGCAGAACTAATATAAGCATCAATTTAAATATGAACCTTCAGGAATAATTTCTCTCGACACTCGCAGCAAAATCCATTGCACAGGAATCCCCCAGGGATTGCCTATAAAGATGATTTTCTTTGATTTGGTTTAGTAAAAGTGCTGAGTTTTATTAATTCGTCACAAAACTTTTACGGATTTTTTTACAGTCTGTTACAATACATCATCATCAGCCTATTAATGTTCCCACTGCTGGGACACAGGCCTCGTCTCTTTTGAGAGTGAATGGGCTATAATAATCTACCACGCGGGCCCAGTGCGGATTAATAGATGTCACACGTCTTCGAATTGTTGGTTCTAGGACATGCCAATTTTCTCACGATGTTTTCCTTCCCCGTTTTTGAGGACAGTGGTGATGAAATAAATGACACAAAATAATGCGCATGCCTGGGTTCGAACCAACGACTACCTGTTCGTGAGTATTGACTTACGAACAAGAAGTCGTTGGTCATATGTATTGAAATACTAATAGTGAAACTAAAAGAGGAAACCTAAGGAAGTGGATCTGGCGTCCTCGTAACGTTTAACAGTAACCTGCAAAAGCTCAAAGTTACTGTTAAAACCATAGAAGTTAAAACCCTCCTTTATCACCTGAAGTATAGCTACGTCCCGTCGAGGCTGCGGGTTGTTCGCAAGGGATACCGCGGCCTCGACATGAAGGACTAAGAAGGAACATGGGTGGTTTTTAGTCAGTAGAAGTCTGACACTCCCTTTCGCTCTGCCCAAGAGCGGGAGGGGTTATTCGATGATTTTCCACCCGCCAAAAAAAAAAACTTGAGAGGTGTCAAGGAACACCCGGATGGAACGAAGTTATTGTTATTATTTTTTATTATGTAAAAAAAAAAAAAGAAATAAAAAAAAAAAAAAAGAAATGTAGAAATGAAAATATCTGGCTTGCTTTCTATAAGAGAGAGAGAGACAGACAGAGAAACATGCGACGCCGCACAGCTTACAATAGCTTACTTTAGCAAAAAGTGTCGTGACAACTTTTCGTAAGAATTTTTTCCGTCTAGCCCCCTTTCACAACGCGCGATAAGGAACTTCGTTCCAAAACTTCGTTCCAAAAAAAGTATTGCCACATGTGTAAAATCACCACTATCGTAATCATAATGTACATTATCTGTTGTCATTCCTTTATCATAACCCCCGGTCATTCCTCCAACCATTATATAACTTTTACGCATGGTAACGACTTTCATAATAGCTGTAAACATAGGGCCGGTAATGGCCGCCGTACGCAATAAATACAAACTGTTCGCTAGAACGATGGGGATATATAGTTAGGGCTATAAGTTAGGACTGGTCCTCTGGCTGCATTCCGGGGAGGACTGATTGCTAGACAGGGCCGTCGGGGGACGTCTAGATAAGGTTAGATTTAAGGACACCAAACAAACATAGTGTTTTATAGCAAAAATGCGAGAATTACAAAGGAACCCTACGCTGTGCTTTGATGTGTGTGTGCTCCCGTCGGGGCTGCGGGTTGTTCGAAAGAGATACCGCGGCCTCGACACAAAAGGGTAAGAAGGAACATGAGTGGTTTTTAGTTAGTAGAAATTTGACACGGGATACCGCTCTACCCAGAGCGAGAGGAGTCATTTGATGACTTTCCACCCTTCAAAAAAAAAATGTGTGTGCTTTTGCCCGGGACGACCATGATAAAAGAGGTCTGCCTCCTTAGTCGAGTTGTCACTTATCATCAGATCCAGGGTTCGATTTTCCGGTCAAGCAAAATGCTATCGGGTCTTTGTGACGTAATGTACACCCACATTTCACCAGTTATGTTCCATGTAAAGACAAAAAAATGAGCATATTGCCACCAATCGGGCACAAATCCAGACTCCGTGGCTGCTACTGAAAATTCCTAATAAAAAACCGACTAACACTTTTTCCGACCTAGGAATTGTACCCAGAACCACACACCACCACCACCAGGTCACCAGGACCACAGCAGTCGCCCATGCAACCACTAGACCAACAAAGCACGATACGATATTTTAGAAGGGCTTTAAATTCATCCACACAAAACGAAATTTCCAATGCTTTCTCCTCTTGCAAATCCAGGTACTCCAATCAATATGAATGAGTCTGTGATCTGTGTCTAAATCTGAATACATCTAAACAATTACCACTCATCCATACATGCATGCATTCAACATGTAGCCGCTTTAAACAGCTGTCGTCTAAGCGCTTTAAGCAGCTGAAAGTTGTACTTTCCACCCTTGACTTTAAGAATACTTGCCATTGATTTGAATTGATCAGGAATGGAGGTCGGCAATGAATAAAGTAAAAGAAAAAACTGTTAAAGAGTTTTGACGCTTAAGTAGTAAGAAACAGGGCTGGCATCCTGTTAACAACCTTATTTTCTGATTTATTAGCTTCTCTTTTTGTCTATGAATATATATATTATTATACATATATAATTAATATATTCGACTAGTTTTGTTTTGAATATGTTGTGTTGGAGTCAACATTTCATAGCAGTATCAGTTTACGACGGTCCCAGGGGTTGGATATTGGCGTCAGGATATGCCGATGTCCTCACTATGTTATCTTCACCGTTTTGAGAGCAGTGGTGATTGAAAAAATACAAAACCTTCAATTTAGTGTCCAAATCTTTACCACGCGGCCCCAGTGCGGGTTGGCAGATGTCACATGTCTTCGAATTTTTTGGTTTTAAGACATCCTCACGATGTTTTCCTTCACCATTTCACTATAAAATATGCTTTCATCTAATTAACAGTTCATCTAGGACCTGAAGACGGCCCTGGCACTCGGGCAATGCTCTCCAGCGCTTAGAATAAAAAGAGGTACGTCTATATTTAGCCAGTGCTTTCTCGTACTAACTAATTTTATAAATAGCCTCTTTTATGTAGCTACTGACTTACTGCCTACCTGCTTATACCTTGATAAGAAATAGGATGGTGATAAAAATTGCAATGTATGTTTTTGCATGATTAAATTAGAAATAAAGATTGGGACTTTATGGCATTTTTTCCAGTAAGACCTGCTGTACAATGTTAGCATTGAAGGCTATTCAAGGACAATAAAAAAAAAATACATATCGCACTTTCTACAAATTGCTCATGAATTTAGTTCATAATGCCATCTTTCTTCAATTTACGTAAACTATAAGATCGGCAGACCTGGCTGAGACTGGCCCAGGAACGTGGAGATTGATTGCCATTAGAAAAGAGAGGCGTATGCCCAGCATTGGTGAAAACAGCATGAAAATCGGTGCATTCGTTTTTGAGTTTATCGGGAACAGACAGACAGACGCGGCTGAGTACTTTGTTTTATAATAAGCAGTGATAGTGATTAGTAACACACTACTATCAAAGGTATGACAATAAAACGCAACGAACTGTCCGTCTCAAAACACCTTAATATCAATCATCAAAATCTTACTTCTTGTCCTTTTTGTATGAAGGCAGCCATTGTTACAAGATAAGAATGTATTGTACGCACGACTACTAATCAAACTATGCAATCCAGTATACGCTGATCTGTCATTGCAAGGGAAGCTTTTTTATTTATTTATTTATTGGCCTATCTACAATTGTTACACTGTCAATTCTAGAAATACAAACAATATGATACATACAATATGGAGCGATAGACACAGCATGTAAGAAAAAGAAACTAATTTATAACATAAAAAATACATTAATAGTGCAGAAATAACACTGTCAACAACCACAGTGGGTAGTTCTAGGAATAAGTACAGTAAAAACAAAAATGACAGAAACGAAAAAGAAAAAAGTTAGTTTTGATGGACTTGGCGCTTGAATTTTTGAAGTGTTGTGGAAAAAATGTCGATCTTTTACAAAGCGATGTCGGGTTATACTGGATATGTGTAGATATTATGTGTCGCCGTGTGTACGGTTCTTCAATAAATTCTTCAAGTCTACAAACTAAGTAGAGACCTTGTCCTTTGTGGTAATTTAGGAATTAACTCTAGTACGTTGTTAAGAAAAAGGAAAAAACAATAAGGTTCAAATTAGAATAAGAAAAGGAGAGACAAGGACCGTCAAATAACTAACATCATGCCTGTAATCCTCACAGGCAGAGGTAGGTACAAACATTTGTATGTTTGGAGGAAGGAGGAAGGTCTGTATTTGTATACAGACCTTCTTCCTTTTTGGAAGTCGGTTAAGAACTGGTTAAAATATAATGATAAATCGGAAAAAATCAACCTTTTTTATAAACCTGTCTAAATATTATCCTTAGTCCTAGAGCGACATATTGCGAAAGAGAAATTCTGGGAAAGAGGCATTGTGAGAAAGCGACATTATGCGAAAGAGACGTCTTGCTACCAGTAGACATTTTGCGAAAGAGACATTTTGCTGCCAGTAGACATTTTGCGAAAGAGACATTTTGCTGCCAGTAGACATTTTGCGAAAGAGACATTTTGCTGCCAGTAGATATTTTGCGAAAGAGACATTTTGCGACTGAGCCGTATATCCATTAGTACACCTACATTTCGCCAGTTATGACTAAGTCCCATGTAATAGAGGGCGATCCTACTGCCAGCCATCAAGCTGGCAAAAATTCCTCCTCCATACTGAGAAATGCCTGATGAGGAAACCTAATAATACTTTGCACGACCTGGGAATCGAACCCTGGACCTAAACCTCAGCTCAGCAGTCGCGATTCCCACATCTAGGCCAACAAGGCAGTCAGAAGCAGAATACGAGTAGGTACCTATTTTCAATATAATTGACCCTATGTCCTATACAGGGTGTAAATCAACCCATCACACAGCCGTTAACCAAGCATTCTGTACATCAAACTAAGTAACCCTACGTAAAAATTATTGCTGGGAAACGACTTTTTTTTTAGGGTCAAAATTCACATTTTACGGTAAAACTCAATGTAGCACTCTTAAAACATTGTGCTAGTGGATGCTTTGAATAGTAAACGGGTCATGGAGGTAATTGAAGTAAAGTAAAAACCTAAAAAACTAGTATTTACAAAAACAGCTGTGAAAAATTTGGAACTTTGACCCCCAATATCTCCGTAACTAGGAGGTTCCCAGATATTCCCAGAACAAGTGCCCTTCGTTTGCGTTAAGGGTACTTTTACACCCTATACAGGAACAATAAACAAAGCGAAACATAAAAGCCACAATAGCACATTGACATTGACCGGTAGAGAGGTCGCGGGTTCAAATCAAGTTCAAGTGCGCATGTGATGGAGTGAAGAGGGAAATATTTGCGTCTTGTACTTAATTAAATTGATTACGACAATCAAAAACTAGAGTTATATTATTATGGTGTATATTTTGTTTTTATCCTAACAAAAAATAAAATTTAGTAAAGTGGATGTTTGTAATGTTAAAGTGGGTAACAGCATTTAACTGAAACAGCTAGACCAATTTTGACGAAATTTGTACTGATAGATAGCTGAGATTATAAGGAGTAAATTTAGCTTCTGTTTTAGAAAAATAAATAAGGTTCCGTGCAAAAAAAATAAAAACCTTGAAATGGTTGACAAAATCCGATTCGACAAAATAAATAGCAAAGTAATTTATTTATAGTAATTTCACGCAGACGATGGTTGTGGACAACAGGTAGTTGAAATATAAAAGAGGGTATTTGAATTAATTTTGCTACAAGAAAAATAAACCGCTGCTACACGTACCGTTTATCTGGAATCACCTCTAAAAACAATTCTTAAAATCAGTACTCTTATACTTTTTACATAACATACACTGATACACCAAACGGGTATAATTTAGAGTGCAACTCGCGATTTAATCATTTTTCTCATTGCGATGTAAATGCTAACCGATCGGTACAGTGTTATTTCTGTGCCTCTCGTAAGATTTATGAGGATTTTTTAATTAATAAGTAATTAACAAGAATGAAATTGTAATTGTGGTGGCATTTTTCATATACTTGTACTTCCGGAGTCCACAAATACTTTTTCGATATAGTCAACTGCGTTTTTGCAGCATGCTGTCTAGATTTAAGAAGGAAGTTGTGAATATTCCTTTAACAATGTTTCCCAAAAGATACAGGCGCAGCCTAATCTCGGTTTTCTAACTAAGTATGTTACAATTTATTTGTTACGTTTATTCAGAGCGAGTTGAATGTTTGCAGCAATGACTTGATATATTTTTTTTTATTTCATAATATTTCTATTCTAATATTGCAAGGCGAAAGTTATTTAATTAATTAAGAAACACCGTGCTAAAGTTTATTTTATTTTCTTCAGGTGCCTTACAGCTAACAATACATAAATTAATAATGAGTTGTTCCACGACAAGCCATTTACAAGCCTCCACAGATGGCAGTAAACTAATGTTGCTTAGACTAATGAACATGAAGTTGCTGAATAATGACTGTTTTTGTCATTTTAAGTATTGTTATTATTAACTGCAAGCTCTAAAGGGCTCTTGTGCGACCTATTCACACATTAAACCGAAAAAAAGTAACTATAAACGCCGCAGTATCACACCGAACGTCTGGCACCGCCCTTATCAAATTCCCAAAACCGTACTTCTTGTACTTTTTACATTGCGAACAGCTATAATTTAGTATCGCTGTTGATTAAGGAACCTTTTGAAGGGAACTGATCTCTTCTCAGATGCATGCTGTGATTGTAACTGAGCAGATGAACACCTGTCATGGTTGTTGCTAAGGGGTACTGAATGAGGAGTTAAAAATAACTTAGTTGGGTTTAAAAGGAAATGTAATACTTACGTCATATTCACAACGTCAGGTAATCTGGGCTACGGGTTGTTCTCAAGAGATACCGCGGCCTCGACATAAAGGGCTAAGAAGGAACATGGGTGGTTTTTAGTCAGTAGAAGTCTGACACTCCCTTTCGCTCTGCCCAAGAGCGGGAGGGGTTATTTGATGACTTTCCACCCGCCAAAAAAAAAAAGTTATTTATTTATTTTTTATTTAGGTAATGCATATTTTTTATTTACATAATCCTATGTCGGCGTCTGGCACGCGCATTTGTTGCATTGTTTTGAGGGAGTTCGTCTCGTGGTCGCGTCGCAATAACTTCTGGCAAGCGATTTCTTTTATTTGTTTTTTTCTGCTGTCGCTGCACCATGATGCCCGTGGCCTCGCAGTATTATAGCAGACGCAATACTTTAAGCATTGTTAGTTTGGCAAACACTATACTTCGCCAAAACGCGATAAGCGAACATCCAAATTGCACGAATTATATTATAGCAGTGCTAGTCTAGTGGAACTGTATTCCAGTGGTCCACATTGGCCCTGGATCGAAAGATTTGGTCATGGGGGTAGGCATTTGCCCAGCAGTGGGATGACACAGGCTAACAGTAACAGAAGTCTGGTGTAACCGTCGGACTGCCTTTTCGGATTCACGTGCGTATTGTATAATTATATTATCACTTGCTTCGGTGAATGAAAATATCGTGAGGAATTAAGTATACCTGAGAGATATTTCAAAGAAAAGTCAGAGGCACATAAGCGGCATAAAATAGGCACTTACAGGAAATCACCAAATCAATTGATTATCTTTTGAGATTAGCTACATGTCGAGATTTCAAAAATCAAGTCAGTCCATAATCTAATTTGCAATGATCACCGTAAGTAACGCTAAATGTAGATTAAAAAAATAAAATAAAATATGTTTATTACGTATCAGTTTAGCTCAAATTGCTTATCGAGGAGCTTTCATTTCCTGTCGAGGCTGCGGGTTGTCCGCAAGGGATACCGAGGCCTCGACATGAAGGGCGAAGAAGGAACATGGGTGGTTTTTAGTCAGTAGAAGTCTGACACTCCCTTTCGCTCTGCCCAAGAGCGGGAGGGGTTATTTGATGATTTCCCACCCCCCAAAAAAAAAAAAAAAGGAGCTTTCATTTAGGCATAAAAAATGCCTGTAGTTGAAAGCTCCTTGATAATTGATAAGATCTTCTTTCATTTCGAAACCTGGGTTACTTAGATGTACTTTCTCAGTCTTCACTAAAAATAAACTCCAACCATCGATTCTGCGCAAATTAAATGCAGGCCACGTGTTTCAATTTTCTAATTGATAGAGAAAAGTAAACACTTAAGTGATACCTAGTACTCTTAAGTGATAACTATGTCTTTTGTATGAGGCGTGCGTCGTGTTAATGGTCATCATGAGACCAGTGTAGAGGGGAATCGCAGAAGTACCTAACACCTGTGCCTTTTACTTCTAGCATTTATTAGATCAAACTGCTAGAAGTAAAAGGCATTGGTGGCGCCGGTGACTGAAAAGTTTTGTGGAAATCGGTTGTCGTGGTATGGGCATGTGATGGCATCCTGAATGTGTTTTCAGACCGGTGGGACTCACCCCTTTTACGTAAGTGGATAAGTGTTCAGACACACTTCCTACTATCCTACTAATATTATAAATGTGAAAGTTTGTGAGAATGGATGTGTGGATGTTTGTTACTCTTTCACGCATAAACGGCTGGACCGATTTGGTTGAAATTTGGTATGTAGATAGGTTATACCCTGGATTAACATATAGGCTACTTTTTATCCCGATTTTCTCTTCCCGTGGGATAATTTTCGAGTTGTAGCGGGCGAAGCCGCTGGCAACAGCTAGTATCCAATATCCAAATAAACTTGTGGTGCAGTGCTCTTTATTATTGTAAATTGAATTTAATACTAACATTAGGCTAACGTTAAGCTGTTGGTCCCGGCTGCCATTTATAGATCTTTGGCTGTCGTTACAGGTAGTCAGTGACCTGAAATTCAGACATCCAGTCTTACTAAAGAGTATCGTATTACCTAGTATTAACTGGGTTGTGGAGGTCAGATAGGCAGTCGCTCCATGTAAAATACTGGTATTCAGCTGCATCTGGTTAGACAGGAAGCCAACCCCAACATAATTGGGAAAAGGCTAGATGATGAACTGACTTTACCTAACCCTACGGGGATAACATACGTGATACTGTTTATGGGTTAAGTTTCAAGAGCACTCCGACTTGATCTTCTACTTTACGCCTGCATACAGTGGCACCCACACATAAACCACTCACAACTAAGAATGTCAACAAAGTGAAAGTCTAACAAAAACTAGCTTTAACACCACATTCATTTTAGATGTAACTGCTAAGTATAAAATTCAATACGCAATATAATTTTGTTACATTTATATCTAGCTTTTACTCGTACTGTATGCCCAGTTATTAAACTGACAATGGTCACTAATGGGCCTACCACCACACGGTTTACCACAGTCCCGGCCTGCGCGAGCTTCTCACACGAAAAAACTGAAGACGGACGGCGCTACCAGTACCACACGCTCAGTTAAGTACGCGCAGGCATCATTTTTGTCGAAATCGTCGACGTGTAAACAATGTTTCCCAATAAAGAACTATTTAATTTTCCAAAATGCAGGCAGAGATTTATAAGTATAGACTTGAAAATCATTTCAAAACTTGCGATCATACATACGTAGGTCTGCCATTTTTTAATGACGTTTTTGATGTACGACAAAACGTACCTCATCGACCAACGACTAGCCCCGACTGCAGTGTGAACACTAAACTCCCAACCACACGCACAGACAATACGCGCAGGCCGGGCTTGCGCATAGGTAAAATTTCTAGCAAGTCGAATAATGCGCAGGCCGCGCCGCGCGCCGTGGGGTTTGCGCGTGATTACAGTTTTACCAACCACACGCACGGTGTTCAAACAAATATCATGAGTTATAATATTATAACAGTTGTTACACTTATTTTTAGAATGCCGTCAAAGGGTGCCAACGGGCCTGCCTACTGCCTATAACGAAAAGCCTCGTCTGTAAAAACAGTTCTGCCTGTCTGTGTGACAGACGGATTAGTTGCTGCGGAGTTTATTTTGTCACTTCTGTTTTCCAGCTAAAACACTAGGAAGTTTCGTATGGCGTAAGACTGTCTCTTGTATACGTTGACGTACAAAAACTACTGATTATCAGCCTAATTTGAATAAACCATTTTTGATGTAATTTGGCCGTTCGCCAGTCTATGACAGGGATATCTTTTGAACGGATAAAGGTCAACCCTTGCAATGTTCACAGTGTGTGCTTTACTATGGCAGCTATAATACCTTGTCGGGGCTGCGGGTTGTTCGCAAGAGATACCGCAGCCTCGTCATAAAGGGCTAAGAAGGAACATGGGTGGTATTTAGTCAGTAGAAGTCTGACACTCCCTTTCGCTCTACCCAAGAGCGGAAGGGGTTATTTGATGATTTTCCACCCACCAAAAAAAAAGCTATAATTCTGTCATGATGCTGTCATGAACAAGCGCTATTTCAGCAAAATTATGACCACTTCATACTGGTAAATATTATAAGCTGGTACAGAACCGTTTGTGTGTGAGTCCGACTTGCACTTGACCTGTTTTAATATGTTTATAGGTGTAGGAAGCTAACACTATAAACATGCAACGCAAACTTGTAAAAAAACAAAATGTAAATGTTCATTTATTTATTGACTGTTTTAAAATCATACATGATTTTATTTAAAAGTATTATTACAGGAGCTCCTATATACAGGCTGTCACAAAAACAATTTAATATTTTACATTTAGACTTTTCTATTCGATGAGATTACAAGTTAAATTAGTATTAAAGCAACATTAATACCTTGATTATCTTTATGACACTCTGTATAGTTGCGATTATGCAAAATTATTTTCCATAAAAAGAAATTACATGATTGTTTGATTGATAAATCAGTTACAAAAAAACTATTGTATATACAAAAAATCATTTATGCAAATGATATAATAAAAACTCATGCAATTTATCATTGAAAATCAAAGCTATACAAAAGAATAACTCATTAAAATCAGCTTTACTTTACAAAATGTATCACAATTATTAATATTTTCAATTACATTTACAGTTTTTAAAACGTTATTTTACAGTTTAATATTCAGATTTCTACAATTTCATTATAATATTTAATTTTACATAATTTCTTGCCACCACTTCTACCGCTTTATACCTACTTCAAAAGTCAAGATTGTAAAAAGCTTTAAAATTGCATTCAAGTGTGTAGGTATATTTGTAAAATTTTATTATTTATTTAATAAAAATATATCAGTATTTCAGTGGCACAACAATATGGTATCATGACAATATTATTTTATTATAAAAAAAATTACATTATCTCAAAACATTACTGTTTATTGTTACTATTTTTCTGTTTTTCTTACGCTTGTGTATACTCTCATCTAGCTTGTAATATCTTAAAATCTAAATTAACGCATAATACACATTATGTAACTAAAGCTAAAATAAAATAGTTGTATACTTTGCAAGTACAAGAAACCCGCTGTGGAGTGGAACACTGTCTTCCCAATCGTTATATAACTGGTAGGTGAAGTAGATTTTTATTTGAGCAATTCTTCGAACTATAGAACTAAACGAACTTACAAACATACAAAAATATTAATTAATAATACAAAATAATTTTCTGAGAACTTTAAGAACACGGTTAGTTTTTTGTATTATCACAAAATCCAGCAAAATATGGCCCCCGATTCATAGGTTTTTTACGGAAAAAACCACCCAATCAGGTACTTTCCCAGACAAAAGTCGAAATCCAATATTCGAAGAAAAATACAAAGAAAAGATACAAGTTATTCAAATAGAAGAAAAAAGATGATTAAGCAAGAAATAAATCAATTCTAAGCCATACATTCATTCTAAGCAATTCGATGGCGTCCATGTCGTAATAAAAGCTCTCCTGACCACAAGACATTAATGTTTTGCACTAGACCACTTCCTCAATCAAAATCACTTAAATAACCATTAAGTATAGACACAACATTCCTGATGACCCAACCAGCTCCAGTTTCCCACTGTTCGGGCACCAATGAGAAACTAGAACTATAAAAACAAAGATGACAGTAAGCAAAACCACATCAAAAACGTTGCATCTACAAAAATAAATCAGTTGTCAAAACAATTCACTCGTAATTACAAAATCATTGATCATGTTACAAAAAGTAAAAAAAAAACATGCAAAGTGTTGCAACTGTATAAAAATAAAACAAAGATCGTTTTTGCAACAGAATCAATTGATTGTAAAAATCAACTAGGATCTTAAAGTGCAGAAATGACAATTAACCAATCAATGTGGGTAATTTAGATCAATTTGTTCGAAGTGCTGTAGACATGACAATTATTTCATTTAGACTAGAATGGAAGAAACAAGAATTACAAAAGAAAGAATAAAATAAAGAAAAAATACAAGAATTTCGACTTACCAATAAGTACCACAAAACATTTGAACATTCTGTTGTGACAATAGAAAAAAATAACATTGTCCCTAAAGATTGTGAACAATCGTATGTTTTAAAACATTACAATCAATGAGCTAATTTTCAAATCTTTAAATAACTACCTATGTATTTGAAAAGAATGATAATATTTACACTATTTGATTTTTTGTGTCACATTCTCATTATAGAACTCATAATAAGGCTCACAGTGAAAACCAATTGACACAGTATGTATTGGTTATTAGTAATAATTATTACCTAATTTCACTTACTAACAGTTGAGGTAAGGAGCAACCACACATCGACGCAGATTCAGATGAAGCCGATCAAAACAAAGCTGCAATAAAGGCGAATGGTCCGACACGGTGTCGACTCGCATCGTCCGAACCTAAGCCACAAAAAATGACGTCTTTTGCGATTAAATTGTATCGGGGTTAACGGATCATACTGTATATTTCGTTAACCCCGTTGACATTTAATCTACAATATCTACCAGTTAAAAAAGCCAGTTTCTTATACAAAATTAAAACTTATGTTCGACTAGATGAGAGTTAAAAATATCATAGGACATTATAATATAGATTTTATCACTAGAGAATAAGACTTAACTTTCTTTAAACTTGCTCAAATCCATAGAAAGTATTCTGGGACTGTCACACGGTACTGGTTCATTTCTGCAAGAATGAAATAAGGATAATCAGAATAACTAATTATTTTATTATATTATTAACTAGCTGATACCCGCGGCTTCGCCCGCGTCAAATTATATACTACAACCTTCCTCGAGAACCCCTCTATCCATTGGTGAAAACAACATGAAAATCGGTGCAGTAGTTTTTGAGTTTATCGCGCACAGACAGACAGGCAGACAGACGCAGTGGAGGACTTTGTTTTATAATATGTAATGATTTTAATGCAATAGTTTGATGGATAGGTGTTTATTACTCAATGGCGCCAGAGCGGCTAAACGGATCTCAGTGTAATTAGGGACAAATATAGATTAGCCAAACTCGACAAAAACATCGTGAGGAAACCGGCATATCTTAGAACCAAAAAATTCGAAGATATGTGGCTTCTACTGGGCCCGCGTGGTGGATTATAGGCCATCCCTCTCCTAGAGAGGAGGCCTGAGTCCTGCAATGGGCACATTAAAGGCCGGTGAAGGATGAAGCCTGAACTATTGAAAGGTGCTACATTGTGGAATATATCGTAGCAACACTCACCCAGGTAAATCGGCTATGAGGAAAGCTGCAGGCGGCAGCGAGAACAACTCTATGCCGTCTCGGTTGTCGCAAATAATGCGGGTCAACGTCACCTTCTTTATTTCTTCTAGTTGACCTGTAATTAAATGGATAGCCAAACATATTAAGGTAAATATAAACGCCCAAACCTGTAAAGTTGTTGAAATTATCATTTGCAGTCTGGAGTCAGAAGTTATGTCCTGGTGATGGCAATAAGGTCGCCTTCTCTTACATGAGACTTTAACATAATTGAATGAACAACTTTTAAGCGAATTGTGTTGATAATGCATCGATATACATAGAAAGTCATCATTGTAGCAGCAGATACTGTTTTCCACTTCATCATCATCATTTCAGCCGAAAGACGTCCACTACTGGACATAGGCCTCCCCCAAGTGTCGCCACATTGACCGGTCCCGTGCGTCTCGCATCCAGCGGATCCCCGCAACCTTCACCTACCTACTACTCCAGAACTTTTCGGCCCCATCGGCCATCCGTTCTGCAAGCAATGTGGCCTGCCCATTGCCACTTAAGTCTGGCAATTCTTTAGGCTACGTCGGTAACCTTGGTTCTCATACGGATGTCTTCATTTCTGATTCGATCATGCAAGGGAACTCCGAGCACAGTCCTCTCCATTGCCCTTTGGGTATCATTAAACCTTCTGATAAGGCTAATTGTGAGCGACCACGTTTAAAGAAAGAAAGAAAACATATTTATTTAGCACATGCCACAAGTGCACACATCAAACAATAAAAAATAAAAACAAACTAAAAAGTAACAGAAAAAAAAGAGTGTGTGCATCTCACGGCTGCGCCAAATAGGACCAGTTCAGCAAACTGCCGAGCAGCCTGACGCTGGTTTTCAAATGGCCCAGAGGTGGTGATGTAATCACTGTTTCGGCCCCGTATGTATGTATGTATCTTTTGACTTGAGACACTGCGATAAGTTGGACGAGAACGAGAAGATTTTCCACTTACCTGGCGTAAAAGCTCCTGGATTAACATCAGGTCCATACTCATAGTAGAATCGGTCTCCCTTCTTATGCCTGGCGAACTGGTCAGCTATGATATTCGCGAAGGTGGGGCCCACTATACCGCCGTCCACTGGCTCCTCTAGCAGTCCTCCCACCCAGAGGTCTATGTCGTCTGGACGCTCGTACACTGAGGATAGTCTTTGAGCTGCCTGAAAAGAAATAAGCTTTGAGTGCAGGAACGTGCCCTTAACTGGTTGGGATGTGATTTCTTGGGCTAATTTCATACGAATGTAATTCCTAACTGCCTCTTTGGTCTAGTGGTCGCAAGGGTGACTGCTGACCTGAGTATGAGGTCTTCGGTTAGATTCCCGAGTCAGGTAAAGGGTTATTGGGATTTTCCATCAGGAATTTCTCAGTAACAGCCGCGGAGAGTCTGGATTTGTACAGACCTGATAGCAATAGGCTCGCCCCTTTTAACATTATAATGAAACATAACTGGAGAAATGTGGGTTTACTAACCCTCCACCACATATCCCTTCGGGGACGACTGGCGTGATGTTATATTGTGACACTTACGCTAGGTGCGAACTGCTGGAACTCGGCGTAGGTATCAAGTCCTATAAGTTTCCTGTACTGGTTGTACGGGTTCAGTCCATGGTCGCGTCCCCGTTGAATGTTGATAGCCGCCAGGTCTACGCCATAGGGATTACCACCGTGGAACATGTAGCGGGAGAGCTGGATATGGAAGAAGATGTTAAATTTTAGAGACACGTGGAGTATAAACTAGCAATCTTTTTTGGTGTAAATTAGCTGCCTTGACGGTCTAGTCTAGGGGTTTGCAAACGCTTTTACTGAACATGAGGTTATGGGACAATTCTCGAGTCGGGCAAAGTGGTATTAGATTGATCCAGTAGAAATTACTCCTCTGGGGTCCAAATCTATGTCCGGAAGATGGCAAAAGGTGGGCGTCCATTACATGGGACTAAAACATAACTGGCGAAACAATAGAAACACCTTTGGTTAGTTTTTTGTGTGCTTTGCAGTCGTTACAGGTAGTCAGTGACCTGAAATTCTGGCATCCAGTCTCACCAAAGAGTATCGTATTACCTAGTATTAACTGGGTTGTGGAGGTCAGATAGGCAGTCGCTCCATGTAAAATACTGGTATGTGCCTTGCATACTCAGTTTCGAAGGTTTCTTATTCGAAAAAAGAAAGACCTCATGCATGACATATTATGGCCAACAAAACTTATCAAGAAGTCAACTTACCCCTTTATTTTTGGGTGGCGTGGGAAATCATCAAATGACTCCTCTCGCTCTGGACGCAGCGGTAGGGAGTGTCAGACTTCTACTGACTAAAAACCACCCATGTTCCTTCTTAGCCCTTGTGCCGAGGCCGCGGTATCTCTTTCAAACAACCCGCAGCCCCGACGGGAAGTGAACTTACCCCCTCAGTAACAAATGGGTCAACGCTCTGCATTGGCTGCGAGGACAGTCCTATCAGCACCCTGTCCAGGAAGTGTCTCAGCCGCATCCTCGCTGGCTGGAACATCAGCTCCGGGATCGATATGGTCTCGTATACACCGCCCATTTTGGGACTTTGGATACTGAAAGATAAAAATACTCCAATAATATTAAGTGACAATTACGAAAACCTTTCATGTTGGCTTTCATGTAAATTCTTATTCTTTTCGAGTCGACAACTCAAATTTTGTCCATCCAGTACGTAGCAACCTGGACAGCTCTTTCGTTTCATCATCATCATCATCATTTCAGCCGAAAGACGTCCACTGCTGGACATAGGCCTCCCCCAAGTGTCGCCAAATTGACCGGCCCCGTGCGTCTCGCGTCCAGCAGACCCCGCAACCTTCACCAGGTCATCGGTCTACCTAGTGGGATCTAGTGGTCTTCTTTCGTTTGATTCATGTAAATTAAAATATAATTTCTAAACTACGAACTAAAGGACAATTTCAATGTATGGAGTTTACAAAATGTGACGAATTTACTTTGTGGCAAATGTACAATAACCCAAATACAATGTCACAAAAGTGTTTTGGGTGCTCGAATAACGTTGACAACAGGGCATAGTTATAAGGCTGTTGGTAGGCAGTGTAAGTAAATAATAAAATCATGCCACTTTCTTGAATCCTTGTATCAAACATACATAAATATTGATTCCAAAATCTTCAAAACTTGAAAAAACATATCAGCGGTATTTTGTCATTTTTTGTACTACAACGAATATATTTCTTCCCTTGTTATTTCAAGTAATAAATCCCACTCACACAATTCTGCCATCGACCACGGAATGTCCGAATCTCATGGCAGCGGTGGAGAACTCTGCTGACAGCGACGGGTTCGTGTGAGGGTCGTATGATGAGGAGTAGCGTGCAGACGGTGTGAGCTCAAACGTCCTGATGATTTGGGGACCTGTAGTAACCATGTGACATAATTTAATACACTCGTAACATTGAATCCATGTAAAATACTGGTATTCAGCTGCATCTGGTTAGAATGGAAACCGACCCCAACATAGTTGGGAAAAGGCTAGGCAGATGATGATGATTGAATCCACGTAATAAGTCCTAATTCTTCGAACAGCATATCATCATCATTCTCTTGCCCTTATCCCAATTCATTTGGGGTCGGCGCAGCATGTCTTCCTCTTCCATACTTCTCTATTTTTCGTCATCTCATGAGACACCTCCTTTCCTACCATATTATTCTTAACACAGTTCATCCATCGTTTCTTTGGTCTTCCTCTACTCGTATATCCTTCCACATTCATGTTCAAAACCATCCTCACGACATTTTCCTCATTCCTCCGCATCACATGCCCATACCACGACAACCGATTTCCACACAACTTTTCAGTCACCGGCGCCACTTTCAGACTAAGTTCCCAGGTTTGATGCCCAGGTCAGGCCAAGTATTTTTGGGTTTTTCCATTATTGATCGCCCCTACTACATGGGGCTTAAACGTAACTGGCAAAATGTGCGTGTACTATTAAATAAACACTACTGCCGAAGTTGTGGGAATTACAATCGAGACGTTATGTACATGTAACACCAAGTTCTTCTTACCCAGAAGCAAAGGCAGCCACTCATTATATATGACATGCTGGAACTCAGCCTGCAGTATCCGCCTGGTCTCCCAGAACACGGTATTTTCATCCCAGCCAGGGTTGAGGGCCGACAGACCTCGAGCTACACGATTGTGCTCCCTCGTGAAGATCGTATGGAGAACTGTTAGGGAGATGATTTGGTTGCCGTGGTTGTCTCCTATAAAAAATAAATGTAATTCACGAAACATGATGAAAATATTCCCAATATATGGCAAAAAACAATGTAACTCAATGGTTAACTTTTGTTTTGGACGACGAGCTGGTTTTATTTTATCTGGTGTGATAAGAACAAAAACATTATTTTTTTCATTACATTGTCTTATTTTCTAGTATGATTTGTATGTGTAATGTAACTTGACTTTAACCACTTTCCGCAGTTTAAGTTTGGCTTTTCTCCACTATTTATTTGTCCACGGTGAAAAAGAAAACGGTGGAGGAAAAAATCGTGAAACTAAAACCTAAATGAGGCATCTACATCATCATCTAAAAAAAAAATCATAAATATTTTTTCTTTCTTTCTTTCTTTTCTTTCATCTATCCGACCTACCATCATGACCACCATGACAAATAACAACCCTTCCCACAGAGACAAGTGTCCCTGAAGGTGGAACATTACAGGCTGATCATGCAAAGAGGTCACAGTATCAGCCACAATACCTGATTCGAAGCAAGCTGATCCTTCCTTTACCGCTAAACACTCCGCCCTCTCCGTCAGAGGAGGCAGTTCCCTGCCATAGTCATTGAAGGTCTTCAGCAGGCCACCAGCAGACCGAAGAGATAGGAGCTTCTCCTCAGAACTGCCGTATAGGTGGGACAGGTCAGGGTAGTGAGTTGCACCATTCATCTGCAGGGAGAGAATTTAATTTTGTGTAGTTTTGATTTGAGAAGTCAAAGTACTAGTTGTCACTAGTACTTTGACTTTGTCATTATTACACTACACGACTGTTGTCATTACTACACTACACGACAGTGTAGTGTAGTAATGAAGACTGCCTCGTTGGTCTAGTGGTAGCTAGCGACGACTACCAGGCATGAAGTCTTGGGTTTGAATCCCGGGTCAAGCAAAGTGTTATTGGGTTTTTCGATCAGAAATTTCTCAGTAGCAGCTTCGGAGTTTGGATTCGTGTCCGGTAGTGTTAGTAACTGACGGTATAATAATCTGAGCTATTTCTCTCATTTACCCATAACACATTCTATGCGCACAACTGTTTGACGCTATGCATGTCACTTAATGCGTCCTGATCAGGGTCATATCTAACCATATGAACCTGGATGTGACATAAAGGGTGTAAAAGTACCCTTAACGCAAACGAAGGGCACTTGTTCTCCCAACCACTACGATATTTTTATTGATCTAGACCATACCTGTGAACCCCCTAGTTACGGAGATATTGTGGGTCAAAGGTACAAATTTTTCACAGCTGTTTTTGTAAATACCAGTTTTTCAGGTTGTAACTTTGATACTTAAATTACCTACATGACCCGTTCACTATTCAAAACATCCACTAGCACAATGTTTTAAGAGTGCTACATTGAGTTTTATATAGCGTAAAATGTGATTTTTGATCCCAAATAAAAAAGTCGTTTCCCAGTAAAAAAAAATTGCGTAGGGGTACTTAGTTTGATGTACAGAATGCTTGGTTGACGGCTATGTGATGGGTTAATTTACACCCTGTATATGAAAATACGTTTAAAATAAAACTATCAAAAAATAGGTACCTGCTTAGCATATCCTACAGAACAATCGCTAGCTGGCGCGATCTGAGTCCTAACAAAGTTGATACACTTCTGTCGGAACTGTCCGTAGAACTGGTCGTCAGGAGCTACCACTATGGGTGCACAGGCGAAGTGCTGCAGCTCTGGAGGCAGCACATCTTCGCCATCGTTCATGCAACAGGAGATGGCGCTGCCATTGTCTGGGGAAGTCAAAGGTAAAATTACTAAACTTTATTTTTTCTTCTTCTCAATTTTATACCCTTAGCCTCTCCTGATATTTCCAATCAAGAGTCAAAAGACACGTGCACAAAGACATTCAGTTTCTTATACTGAATCATAATTCATCGGAATTTTATTCTGTTGTATTTTTTAAAGTTGTTTTTCTGTTACTATTACTTTATTTCAATTTAAAATTAATTTCTGTGCACGCAGCACTCCATTTATGTAAATAATACGGCTAAATTATAAATAATAATACTCTAACAAACGACGCGTCAAATAGCTGTTCACATTCTGCTTAGCCACAGAGTTCATCAAACTTGACGTCGCGCTTGCCGTTCTCTACGCGCATTTTGCCATGGTAACGATACATTGCGTTTGAGGAAATAAAACAAATCGAATTTATTAGATTCCTATAACGTTTCCTGAAAAAATTCTGGTCATGATACCTTGTATAATTAAATTTTCATGAACACAGGAATTTAGTGAAGATCCTCACCTGCAGTGAACACGACTCCCGCGCTGATGTCATGAGCGATGAACTGTCCAAACTGCATGAACATCATATTGTGAGTCCTGCTGGGGTGGCTCCCGTCCAGGAGCAGTGCACTGCTGACAGTACGGGCACTTGGTAGAGGAAGACCGGACTTTGCCGTTCTCATGGCCCATGTTCCTGAAATCATAGGAGAAAGCCTATTACAATCATCAATGTCTTAAGACAGTCCAATAACCTTTAGTCGGTGAACAGTTCAAGGGTAAACTAGGATAGACTAATAACATTCTTACATGTGCCAGTATCAAACGGTAAAAATTAAAATTTACAGAACGCCAAAAAATTCACCCGTATGGCTGTCAACGGAAAAATTGCTAAGAATTCTAATTATAAAGTAATATATTTTAAAACCTGGGAACATTATTAGTTTTTTTTTAATGGGTATGTTGCAGAATACAACTTTCACAAGAGTTTTAATCTGACAACTAGCCTTACTAAGTATTACCCAGTAGTAATGTGGAAAGCAGATAAGCCGTCGCTCCATGTAAAATACTGGTATTCAGCTGCATCCAGTTAGACTGGAAGCCGACCTTTACTACTTCTCCTATATGAATATGTTCAGCCTTATTTTAGAGTTCTTTTACCGTCACTATAATGAGGTGGCAGAAGTCTCTCAAAGCCGGTGAGGACTGCACCCCATGTGGAAGATGTGGGATTGTTACACTCCCCTCCAATGCTCCTGTAGCCATTTGGAGTCGAACATGATGGTTTTGGAGGGCAGAATGGACCTGAAAAATCATATACAATCAATAGGAGATACTATATGTAAGAATACTGTTGAATAGGTTTTGGTGGTTGTTAGGTCAAATGAGAACTCTTTACAAAGAACATTAGAATCCTTATTCGCTCGCACTATGAATGAGTTTGGCCTGTAATTAGATGAGGAAAAAGGAATGGAGATAGGCAGACTAAATCTAACTGATCTCTGAAGGACGTAACATGCAGTTGAATAAAATGCATTTTAATGTCCTCCAAATATCAGCATTTCTTACAATTAACAGAATGGTATGATGGTTATAAGTAACTGAAAAAAAACGAATCATTAATCGATTTTGTAAACGACCAATACGATTTTTGCATATAATGCCATAACCCGGTTCCATTGGTCTGTTTGGGTTATTTAACAATATTCAATATTGTATTTTTGTAGTGTCTTCAGACTTTTAGGAACAGTACTCGTGTATTACATTTTTTTTTACATTCATTCACAAAAGATAAACTTCAGAAGAAAAATCAGCTTCTGAAGTCCGTGACATTTGTTTGTTTGATATCGTCTTTTGCCACCGACTTCGGAAACTGATTTTTCTTCTGAAAGTAGGTTGCCAAACTATGTTAAATTTTTATGGGACCAAATGACAATATTCCGCATCAAACTAAAACAGAATCACGTAAATCGGATCATAAATCTCACCGTAATCGGTGTACGATGTACGTACATACATAAAAAAAAATAAAAATACCAATCGAATTGAGATCCTCCTCCTTTTTGGGAAGTCGGTTAAAAATGAACTCACCATCAGTGTTATCAGTCAGTCCTAATGCCAGTTCATCATCGGAGATAGCCTGGCGCGCCTTCAACTCCTGCGCAGTGAACAAGTTCAGCAAACCGCCGCGTCCTAGCATGGCGGCGCGCGCGTCGTGTGTCACCATGGACTAAACGTGAGAAATATCTATGTAGTACGACATCATGGGCTAGGTGCTCCTACCAAAGGAAGTTTTTTTTTTAAATAATAGTTCCAAGGAACTATTATTCTTTTTCCAGCCTAGGAGAGGAACTCGTTGGCTAAAAAATAATAGCCGCATGAGTCGACGGTCATCGCCATCAATTTTACACTGTAACTTGAAGTTATTAAGGACCTTCATGTCAACATTGGCCAAGAAGAAAAGAATCCAAACTCCTGAACCAATTTTGATGAATTTTCTATGGGACAAAAAGTATGTTTCTTTCATTTCCTTTTACATTAATTTTTCTAATCGGGTCATAAATGACGGAGATATTAATGAGGAAAAAAAATTCGAAAGGCCTCCACCTTTTTTGGAGTCGGTTAAAAAAAGACAGCATTGTGTGTTCCACTGCGCGACAAAGGCCCAGTTCAGCAAAGTGCCGAGCTACTAGTGTCCAAGTCTGTTTTTAACTGGATCTGATATAGTGATAAACTTAAAATAGTTTTAGACCATGTATTATTATAATAAAACGTTTCCTTACCAAATGATGACCATAGCTCGGCGAGGTGGTATTGACGATGGTGTGTAGGGAGTGTTCCAGAAGTTTGGCAGCGAGGGTGACCCATTGGGACAGTTTCTGACGCGACTGCGAGTGAGAAGACTTGATGTCTTCGGCGCTGATGGACGTGGATCTTGATGCGCGGGAGTGGCGCTCGGATTCCGCTTGGGGGATAGATTAAAGGAACTTAACATCACGCCTGTAATCCCCGAAGGGTTAGGCAGAGGTGTACCTAAAAAGTACACACACATTATCGATGGCCTGGTTGTTGGAGTGTTCGCAAGCGGACTGCTGTGCTTGAGGTTCTGGGTTCGATTTTCAGATCAGGCAAAGTATTATTGTGTTTTCCCATCAGGAATAGAGTAGTTAACTAAAAAAAACTAATTAGTCCGTCAGATAGATTTCCAAAAAATATTGGACACGTATTTTTTCTTTTTTCACATAAACAAACAATGAAGACGATACAGTGCTTTGAAAACTCGTGTGACGTCATATTCTAAGACATTAGTATAACATTTTTTACCGGTGAGTGACGTCACGACCCCCCACTCAAATCTTTGACGCGTTTTATCTTCGTAAATTTTTATTGATTTGATAAAACAAAAAATACGTTATAAAAATATTTTTCGATAATCTAACAGACGGACTAATTAGAATCATATTTTTTTTAGTCAGTAAACATCCCTATTGCTCATTAGCAACCACAGAGTCTGAATTAGTGCATGGTTGATGGCTTAAACAAACATAGCTGGTGAAATGTGGGTGTACCAATGGGTACCTCTCTACCTAACCCTTCGGGGATTACAGGCAGTTGTTGGAGTGGTCGCAAGTGCAACTGCTGAACACCAGGTCCTCGGTTCGATACCCATCATCATCAGCATTTCAGCCAAAAGACGTGCACTGCTGGACATAGGCCTCCCTACGTGTCGCCACATTAACCGGTCCCGTGCGTCTCGCATCCAGTGGCCCCGCAACCTTCACCAGGCCATCGGTCCACCTAGTGGGAGGCCTTCCAACGCAACGTCTTCCGGTTCGCGGTCGCCACTCCAGAACTTTCCGGCCCCATCGGCCATCCGTTCTGCGATCAATGTACCCTGCCCACTGCCACTTAAGTTTGGCAATACCCCGGTCGGGCAAAATGTTATTTGTACCCGGTTGATGGCAATAGGGCCGCCCCCTATTACATGGGACTTAATAATATGTAAGTGTACCTGTTAGAATTATAATTATCTTGTAAAAATCATTTTTTTCCGTCTCACCTGCATGTCCACTGCCAGTAAAGCAGCATACGCCCTCCACCCCTTTTAGATGGCAGGCAGGGTTGTAGGAGCTGGCTCTGACGTGTGCCGGACACTGCACCTTGGGCACACACCTGCCGTGGCGGGGGCAGGTGGCGCAGGGAGGCTCTTTGTTATGATGGTGCTCTGGAATTCAGGGTTGTGATGCAAGAACTGGTTCGTTGATGGTTGAATGGAATATTAAATGCAGTATAGGAGTGTTTGGCTGTTATAAATATGTTGGAACATGTTTTTTCTTCTTTTAATTGAGTATATAATACTCATGTTTCATACTCTTGATGTCTGATATAAAGAATTTGAATTTGACTACAATTTCAAAACTACTTTTATTATTTTTGTGTTTTTAATTAATGATAAGAGTGTGATACGAGACGGAACACACTTATGATGAGCCAAACATTTTCTTAAAATTGTTTTTGTAAGTATAAAAGTTTCTTGTCTAACAGCTGAATAAAAGTACAAATTTTGTCCAGAGCACATTCTGAACTATGTAACTCTGATTAATTTCTCAGTAGCAGCCACGGAGTCTGAATTTGTGCTCGATTGATGGCAATAGGCTCTTCCTAATCCATAGGACTTATACATAACTGTGTGTACTATAAGGTAGGTAACCTCTGTTTTACCCTTCGGATATTACAGGCGTGATGATATGATGTAATGTTTGCCAGATTCTACGACGGAGCCCTTTTAACTGTAGCTAAAATAATAATCTATGCTTACCTAAAATACCTCAGCATAATATTATCATCTCAGTCAACAGACAAGAAGGACCCGACCCGACTAACCAACATAACCTAAAAACCAACGCTAGTTTCGTCCGACATAATTATCTTCATTACAATAAATAGGGCTACGGCCCATTTCGATAGGCCTCCTCCTTTCACAACTCATTCCCTAAATCTTTCACAATATAAATCTTACCTTGTCCATGTGGCACATTGCTCTTATCATGCGCGTGGGCAGACCAAATAACAGGACACACAACCACCACATATACGGACAAACGTAGAACAAACTTGAAACCCATTTTGTTTAAGAAAAACAAAGTATTACAAATTTTTTACTGTCACTTCAAGGTTTTATGAAAAAAAAACTAAATTATTTGAAAAAAGAACATGGTGTCGCTCGCGCCAGCTAAGCGGTGATTGAAATGAGCGAGATTGAGGTTTCAGTGTATTAGGAATGGATATTGAGGGTAGATGTATATATTTTTAAACTTTTAACTTTAAACTTTCTTGATTTCTGAAGGCATTTTGTCCATGGTACGTGTTGGTAACAGTGCAGTTCGAACTTTTTTCTTTTTTTTTGGGTGTGGGAAATCATCAAATAACCCCTCCCGCTCTGGGCAGAGCGGCAGGGAGTGTCAGACTTCTACTGACTAAAAACCACCCATGTTCCTTCTTAGCCCTTGTGCCGAGGCCACGGTATCTCTTTCGAACAACCCGCAGCCCCGACGGATGCAGTTTGACCTTTAACTATACATATGGGCTTAAGGTGGAAGCGCAGGATAACCAATGAATATCAATTTATTTTTATATTTTTACAATTTCTTTGTTTGTGTCAGGCTGCATGCTGAACAAAATATGATTTGCGGGCTTCAATTTTTTTATTTATTTTTCAGCTAAATCTAAAAATATACGTAATTAGTTCGCCAGATAGATTTCCAAAAAATATTAGACACGTACTTTCTCTTTTTCACGTAAACAAAACATCAAGACGATACAGTGATTCGAAAAGTCGTGTGAAGCCACAGTTTGGTACATTTTTTACCACGAAGTGACTCATGATCTTTGACATATTTGGTTTTTGTAAATTTTTATTAGTTTGATAAAACAAAAAACACGTTTCCGATATTTTTTTATAATCTAACAGACGGACTAAACAGAATCATATTTTTTTAAGAAGGAACTATTTTAAAATTCAGTTACAAGATTTGACCAATACATGTTAAACTTACAAGGCAAGTTAAATAAACGCTTAAATAAACAAGATGGCGACATAAATTCCGTCTAAAACAGTTTCAATAGACCGGCTAATAAACTACATGCAGGTACCAATTTCAGTCTGTTGAATTTTTTCCTAGAGTAATGCGATCACAAATTAAACAAACGATTCATTTTAATTAAATATTTTATTTCAAATATTCAGAAAATAAAAATAATTTTTACATCAGCTAAAATTTCTATTAATATCTAATTTGTATTACAAAACTTAACAAAAGATTCAAATTGTAGTATTTAAAAATAAAACAAGTTTCTTATAAACTAAGTAAATAAATTATTCATAATAATTAAAACTAAATCTTCACTGAAAACTTATAGCAATAAAAATTCGACGATTTCTTTTCACTGGCCATATGACAGTGCGCTTTTGTTTAGGTAACACATAATCTTAGTGAAAACGGAAACAAGTTAAAACTAAATATTTTGTACTACACTCAAGCGCCTTAGAAATAAGATTAGCAACAACATTGCAACTTCAATATTAGAGTCCATTTCACGAAAGAAGTCCCGCGGACAATTGTGGAACTAAATTTAACAGATCGGCCATGTTGTCGTTTGTCGATGTTATCAAGGTGCGTTTGTTGTGGTAGATATTTTGTGAGTTTATTATTGGATTAGTGCGTTATAAGGTTTATTTACGATGCCAAAAGTTGTGAAACAACATATGTCGCGCGACATACAGCGTTGCGTCTGCGGGACTCTGCGGGACTTCTTTCGTGAAATGGACTTTAGTTCAATATCAGTTAAAACACACGCACAATACATGCTTGATTAGAACTTGCTTCAAGTTTTTAATGCTCTTTTATTCTGTTCTCTGATCTGCTCGTCTGAAGGTAGAAGGAATCCGACAATGCCACCACCTGAAAGAAGATATTTATCATTGTGTAAGATTTGGGATGAATCAAAATCAAAGCATTTATTTCAAGTAGGCCAGTTACAGGCACTTTTGAATAGTCGAACAAATACTAAATAAAAAAAGCTACAGTCCCAGTCACAAGGCATAATAACTGTGAGTGTACTGTAGTTGCCCATTCCCTAGCGTAGATCTCTAAGGAGAAGAACGGGCAAGATATTCTACGTCATGATATTCAGTCCCTGCTCTTTTATATCAACAGAATTTGTGGTCGACTCAGAATACCTTATGCTTAAAATAAAATGTCTACAAAATGTAATTTTTAGATATTTGATATTCGTGACGAGTAGTCAGTCAGCCGAAAGTCTGACAACCGGTCTTACCAAGGGCTATCGTATTACCCAGAACTAACTTGGTTGTAGAGGTGAAATAGGCAGTCGCTCCATGTAAAATACTGGTATTCAGCTGCATCTGGTTAGACTGGAAGCCGACCCCAACATAGTTGGGAAAAGGCTAGGCAGATAACGACTTTATAGTGCATAATAGTGAGTTCCATAGAATCTGTTTTACTCGGAAAAAATGTGAGTAAATCATCCTTTTTTTTCTATATGACATTTCGCTGGTTAACGTATGAGACTGGCTGCTGCTAACCTCCAGCCAGCCAGGGTGTAAAATTTATGGGGTACGACCCTCGGCTTATGGGGTCACTAGGGAGCTCAGGAAAAGGGACAAGCTGGATCTAAGTAAGAAATCAAACTTTACCAAAAGCGATAGCCCCATAGATGTAGAAAGCAGCTTCGCAGTTGGTATCGAGGAGTCGCTTGAGCACGTTGATACCGATGACCGCGCTGCCACGACCAACCATCAGAGTCAGGCACACTGCCATGGCTCTGAAAATGTACAATAATTGTGACAAACATATAAATTCAGGTTTATAAAGTTCATAATATCAAACTAAACTAAAATAAACATCATATTATTACTATAATGTAAACAAAAAACACAGTAAGTTGAAATATACGAATATTTCAGTTGTAATTTTTAGGCTGAGAAGATGTGCCTATGAGTTTTAAGAAGTCCAAAAAAGTAGTAAAGTAGTTGGTAGTAAGTAGTTGTATTTTGTATTTTTGTCTATATATCTAATTAAATCCGTTAATAGTATGGCTTTGATCAGTAAATTGATTAGTGTTACACTGTTCATGCGGTTAAAATTGATTTATATGTTTGTCATTAAAGTGCTGATTATCAGCCTAGTTTGAATAAATGACTTTTGATTTTGACTTTAAAACAAATGAAGTATGAAAACTGTACAATTAGTATCATCACTGTGTTTACGGGATCTTATACTGTAATGAACTCACTTGACATAAGTAGGGAAGACATCAACACTATACGTGTTCATAAAGCCGAAGTTAAATATGGCGGACAAGAAGACCATGAAGAGGACAGCACTCAGGATCCAGTAAGGACTGAAGTTGATCACTAAGGCTGCTGTGCCAGCTATCATCTGTGGGAAACCGAACATCAAATAGTGTTATTTAATCATTTGCAAAGGACTGATGAAGACAAATGAAATAAAGGTGTATCGTCCTTCTATACAAATTGAAACTTTAGTAAGTATATACAAGTATAAATTACAGAGAAAAATTACAGAAGTAGAGGAGTAGGTATATGAAGGGGGAGGAAAATTAGAAAGAAAAGGGGTGTACGATTACAATATACAGCACCATGAACCCCGTTTTAGATCTGCAGCATCCAGCTGGATTCAGTAATTCGTCATAGCTAACCTTGTAGCTCACGTAAGTCAAATACGAAAAGGTATAGACAGATGATGAATGGACCTTATCGTTAAAATGAATTTATAAACAACAAAAAGTAAATGAAACATTTAACATAACCTTTAATTAACATAAGAATAGGGTAGTTAACTAAAAAAATTTAATTAGTCCATCAGTTAGATTTCCAAAAAATATTGGACACGTATTTTTTCTTTTTTCACGTAAACAAACAATGAAGACGATATAGTGCTTTAAAAACTCGTGTGACGTCATATTCTAAGACATTAGTATGACATTTTTTACCGGTGAGTGACGTCACGACCCGACTCAAATCTTTGACGCGTTTTATCTTCGTCAATTTTTATTGATTTGATAAAACAAAAAATACTAAAAATAAAAAAATAAATATTTTTCGATAATCTAACAGACGGACTAATTAGAATCATATTTTTTTAGTCAGTTAACATTCCTATTGTTGTGCAAAAATATAGAAAAAGAAAAAAGAAGATGATGAGGAATAGATGTGTAATATTCTATACCTGTATACTGATTAAGAGTCTCTTCCTTCCAATACAGGTGATGATGCTACTCATGAAAATATTGCAGAAAGCTAAAACCATTGTGATACCGAACACCAACGTCATAGCTTCAGTGTTCATAGAACAGTCTTGAACCTGAAAGAAATGAAGACGTTTCAGCAAAGATCAACATTTTTATAATCTTTTGGAGACCATCACAGCACAGCTACGAGTAATAGGCGTTTTACATTTTCGCACAAATATCTAAGATTTTAGTCACCTAATTTACCATCTTAGGTAACACTTTGGCATGGTCCCGACGGGGCTGCGGGTTGTTCGCAAGAGATACAGCGGCCTCGACATGAAGGGCTAAGAAGGAACATGGGTGGTCTTTAGGCAGTAGAAGTCTAACACTCCCTTTCGCTCTGCCCCAAGAGCGGGAGGGGTTATATGATTTCCCACCCCCCAAAAAAAAAAAAAAAAGGTAATACTTTGGCATTGTTAAATACATGTTTAATAAAAATACCAGTATTTCATCTTGATGCTAACAAAACAATTAAAACTCATTTTAAAGTATTAAGTAACACAAAATTAATATCACACTTTTAATCCCCGAGGAATTGGGCCACATTTTGCCAGGTATATTTAAATCCCATGTACAGGGGAGGTAAGACTATTGCCATGAACCGGGTGCTACTAAGAAATTACTTATTGAAAACCCATATAGCACTTTTCCCGACCAGGGAATCGAATCCAGGACCTTATGCTCAGCTATCGCGCTGGCGACCACTAGACCAACGAAACTGACTAAATATGACAAGAACTTACCTCTTGGACAGATGTGGAGTTAGCGGTAAGTCTGATCATCTCACAGATGGTAAGATGCCTCTCCCCTCCCACCACGGATATCATGAACGCGTTCACTATGAACGGCAACCATACGAAGAAAGCATTCATTCTGGAATAGAACAACACTAATGAAAATGCATGTAAAACAAAGAAAAAAACATCATAATTATGATCAAATTATCATCATCTGCCTTTTAATTTGAATATCAGTATTAAACATGGAAATGGTACAGACCTTTTTTTTTTTTTTTGGAGGGTGGAAAATCATCAAATAACCTCTCCCGCTCTTGGACAGAGCGAAAGGGAGTGTCAAGAAATGTGACTTTTTAGACTTCTACTGTCTAAAAACCACCCATGTTCCTTCTTAGCCCTTCATGTCGAGGCCGCGGTATCTATTGCGGACAACCCGCAGCCCCGACGGGCGTCGGCCCTTGCCCCTTCCATGTTGCTAACATCTCTTTGAGGCGCGCGTGGAACACGAACGCGCCGTCGACACGGCCTGTCATCGTCATAAGACGGACGGACAGCGAGCTAGCCCATCACTCACCGTCCACAGGCCCGCGTCTACGGTGGCCGGAAGCCATCACGTGGCCACCGACGCCCGGAGCGCCTCCCACGGCGGCTAGGACGAGAGGTTCTCTCCCTCTCACGTTCCGCCACCTCAGCTAAAGTTACAGAGTAAGTGATAACTCCTTAACTTAGTCGTATGCCTTAGATAATTCATTTGCAGTGATACTCACGTGATATAACTGATGACGAATAGAAAAGATAGAAGCACAGTGTGCTTGAGCAATGGCGGCTTGACCATCGGGAGTGTCTGTGACGCTATTGATCCCCAGAAACCTTTGTGTAGTGCTGAAGAATGTTCTTCATCTAATTCTAAAGCATCAACCTGAAACAATTAACCATACTGCAAAGTTATTTAAACTTACTAAAACTTTATTTACTTCGCAGGATGCAAGACGCACGGGACCGGTCAATGTGGTGACACCTGGGGGAAGCCTATGTCTAGCAGTGGACGTCTTTTGGCTGAAATGATGATGAAACTTATTTCAGTTCTTGTATAAAGAAATATCGCTTCGATCAAGCTAATTTATAGTTACAATCCTGCTAGAACTGTAAATGACCGTTATGACAGTTTGGAGTATTCTTGATGAATAAAAGAGTCGTCAGGCGACCGTACCAGACTGACATCATCATCATTCTCTTGCCCCAATATATGTTAGGCAAGGCAGACAAAGAGACGATTGATGAAAGTCATCATCATCTTTTGCACGATACATCGATCGCTTCTTTGGTCTTTCTCTACTCTTAGAGCCGTCCAAATTCATACTTTCTTGTTAACTTTCTTTATAACATTTTGATCCAGCATAATATTATATTATTATGCCGCTTCCAGTAAGTATCAAGGATATCCCGTAATTCAAACCAGCCAAGTATTGATGAGGCTAAGAAAGTAGTCCTTTTAACTTAACTTGGGACCATACTATGACAAATTATCACTAACCTTATATTGATCAGCACTTTTACCAGTATTCATGGTAAATATGCCCTTCAGAACTTCAAGAGCATCTTCATCCCTGCCAACACTGACTAAGTACTTGGGACTCTCGTAAGCGAAGTAGCTCCCAATCGCGCTGATGGCACACGGCACTGCAAAGATGAGGTCCAGGACCCGCCAGGAATTGAAGTGGATGCCCAGGAACGGTATGTAGTAAGAGAACTTCAGTGGCAGCACTGGTATTGCTATAACTGTGAAGTTTAAAGAATGGTTACCATAATGGGTAATGCCTGTTTATACGAACAGGGCCCCGAGTCTGCTATTCAATAGTGTCAGAATGGTCTATCAGTGATCTCATAATTGTTGATTTCGACAACACCAAACTTGTCAAAATCAACAATTATGAGATCACTGATAGACCATTCTGACACTATTGAATAGCAGACTCGGGGCCCAGCTCGTTGCAAGAATTCCATGGGTAATTGTTGATTTTGACAACACCAAACTTGTCAAAATCAACAATTATGAGATCACTGATAGACCATTCTGACACTATTGAATAGCAGACTCGGGGCCCTGTACGCTCTTGGATTTTCGTTTTAATTTTGATAATAGGTGTGCCTTTGGATTTCTACAGCCTTCGGCTTCCCGACCCACCTACCGACTCCGTTCTCGCTTAGCGTTCTTTCTGACATTTTTAACGACTTCAAAAAAGGTAGGAGGTTATCAATTCGGATGTATATAATATATTTGCTCAGGTCCAAAGGCTTCTTGTAAGCTTGCTTGTAAGCCAGTATAGCTTACAAGAATTCATCCCCAAGAATTGGGCAATCAAATGCGAAATTAATCCACTAATCTGACCGGGTAGATCCAGTGGAAAGACATACAGAAGTACATTGAAAAAGAAAAGCAATCAATTTTTTGAGCTGATTCAATAAGATGTAGTGCTAGCGTTAGTGAGAACTGTCTTAAGATATAAATTAATAACTGTGCAAACAGAAAATAAGATAAAATAATGTCTCCTTGAGCTTGACATTATAATACTAATTAGATAATAATTACAGTTACCTTCAAAACAAGTGACTCAACATTTGAGAATAAAATCGCTTTCATCATGATTACAGTGCATAGAGCCATAGAGTAATAGACCAACGAAGCAGTGAGTGGTTAAAAACGTTGCCCCCACTTGAAATTGTTCCTGTGTCGTGGGTGCTTTTACAAATATTTGAACTAACATACACAAAAACCAAGACCCGGAACAACTATCTCTTGGCCATACCAATATTTGTTCCGTGCGGGGATCGAACCCGCGACACGCAGCGCAGCAGTCCAATCGCACAGCCACTGCGCTAATCACGGCGTCACTCGGTGGTCTATTGGTTGCTACTGCTGAGTATAAGGTTCTGGGTACGACTTTTAGGTTAGTCAAAATAAAGTTGGCTTTTTCTATTACAATTAGAACCAGTTACGGAGCCAAAATATGTGCTCGGTTGATAGGAATAACCTCGCCTTCTATTACGCATAACTCTCGAAATGTGGGAATTAGGGAAATCTCTTTCTTATCCTTCCGCGCAGGCATATTCTGCCCAAACCATCAGAGATCTAAAAAACTATTCAAGACATTACCTGCCATGACCCCCATAGAAGCCAAGTGAACGGTGGTGGTTAGTAAGACCAGAGAACTCCTCCTCGCCATGGGTGTGCATTCGCTCAACAGCGTTACAGCCAATGCGTAGCCACCGGATACACTGGAAACGTGAAATTGAGCTTTACATACTGAGAATCAAATCATCAGCCGACTTCTAAGATTCCCCTTCCTTTTACTACTGGGACAAAAGGATGGAAGATAAGGTACTTACGACGCTGAAGACAATAATTTGAGTAAACCCAAGAGTATCCAGTTAGGAGAGAAGGCTGCTAATGTACCAGCCACGTAGGTACATGTCATGGAGATGATGAGGATCTTCCGTCTCCCTTTTGTGTCTGCGTGGTAGCCCCACACGTGGGACATGGCGATTGTTCCTGGAAAGGATAAATCCATGATAACATATTTGGCACCCACAAGATTACTGCAGTATTTTGATTTAGTCGATTACATATTTGTTAATTTTTTAAATGGTACATTCCCGAGCAGTCTCAGAATCTAAATTTCTATAAATACTAATATTACAAAAAGGTAAAATTTCTTTGTAGGGGGTAATCTTAGGTGATGAACAAATGTTCCAGCACTAAAAAAAATCTTTAACCAGCAGATGGAACAGTTACATTATTCGTGGGTGCTATCTTATAGGTTATTTTATATTTATATCATGCGTAGCGTTCGTAGCAGAGCTATCACAATATTTGCGGACTAAGTCGCGGGCGAAGTGCTAGTAGTTAATATTCTCACAACCCTCAAACACACAATACACAAGGTATAACTTAATAATCGCACAACCTTTCGTGTGATGGTACTGGCACTGACCATGATACTCATCAATTTTTGTGAGACGAGATTTTATACGTTTATTATGTAACACCTTGCGAGACACATCATAAAGATCGATCACTACCGAATTGGTGTCGATTATTGTGTCAGCGCAGAATCGAGTCAGGACCGTCTTTGTTATGAGTGTAATAATAACATAATCTTGCATTTTTATATTTGCATGCTTAATGGCTAACTAGCTTTTCAAAACAACGTCTCTATTACCTGGAAACACACAAAGCACTTATCCCATTTGTCAAAGCAGTAAAAGTTTCAAAAGTTCTACCAACCAGCATTAAGGTTAAGTGAACTCACCAATCAAAGGCACGCAAGCTACCAGCCCCTGCTGCGTGCTACTGGTGCCCAACTCACAGGAACTGGCCGTCACCAGGTACGACACGGAGAAGATCTCGAAGGTCATGCCAATGATGATGCTGGCACACAGCAGGAATGTATACAGGTTGTAACGACTGAATCCTGAAAAAAGAAGAGGAAGATTTGTATTAGGATAAATAGATAACTTTAGTAATAATGACTGCCATTTGGGCAATCTTTAGGTTAAGCCGTGCTTGCCTTGGTTGGACCGCGGATAGGTGACCACCCATTACATACAGAGTTTCCACCGTACCTCGAAAGCACGTAAAACTGTTGGTCCCGGCTGCCATAGATAGATCTTTGGCAGTCGTAACAGGTAGTCAGTGACCTGAAAGTCTGATAACCATTTTTACCAACGGATAGGCAGTCGCACCACATAAAACACTGGTATCCAGCTGCATCCGGCAAGACTGGAAGCCGTTGGGAAAAGGCTTGGCATGTGATGAGATAACTAGAGCAAACTTGGAGTACTGTGCTGTCCCAGCGGTGTCCTTGGTTATTGCAAGTGCAACCCAACCAGGTACTTTACTTGGTGTGTATGTATAGGGTGGAAAGGATAACGATAAAACTTTATATGTGGCCCCAACTTAGAAATCTTTGTGAGGATTCAGAATTAGCCGGAAAGTTCTGGAGTGGCGACCGCGAACCGGAAGACGTTGCGTTGGAAGGCCTCCCACTAGGTGGACCGATGACCTGGTGAAGGTTGCGGGGATCCGCTGGATGCGAGATGCACGGGACCGGTCAATGTGGCGACACTTAGGGGAGGCCTATGTCCAGCAGTGGACGTCTTTCGGCTGAAATGATGATGATGATGATTCAGAATTATGTACTGAATACGTAGTAATCTTTTGTGCATGGGCCCTTTCACCCTGAATTTTATCACGACTACTCTCGAAACGGTGATGGTAAACATCGTAACTAAACCGGTAAACAAAGAATCGTGAATTTAATGACACTTTTTTCAATCATTCATTACTCACAAGGTACATGCTTAAAAATCATCATCCTGCTTAGCCGTTTCCCAACCAAGTTAGGTTGGTTTCTAGTTACGACTGCCTATCTGACCTCCTACTGTACTGGGTTATGCGATACCCTTTGGTAAGACTGGTTGTCAGACGTTCGTCGTTTCGTCAGACTGTCAAAGATGTTCAAATGCCTGTTTGCTTGTCTATCCTTTTTCCCGACACATGTTTAAACACAACTAATATAAATATACAATCTACGTGGGTACGATTCTTGACAATATAAGCGGAGCAATATTTGAATTTGATAAGAAAACTAAAAATATCAATGGTGTACTCGTATTAATTCATGTATAATCATCGTGACGTATTATTATACGAATTGCGCCATATTACTTATGTGCGGCAATGTACTGATAAAGAGATATGGCATAATTTAAAACGTAGTATTTTGTTTCATTCATCTCGAAAGAAGGGCTCGTTGCTAAATAATAAGAACCACTCGGTTCAATCTACAGGTTAAGTAGCGCTTGCCTAAGTTGATATGTAGATGGGTGACCACTCATAAGATCCCGCCGACCTTCCTCTGTGCCTCCGAAAGCATGCTAAGCCGGTGGTCCCAGCTGCCTTTAGTCAATCTTCAACAGTCGTAACAGGAAATTGCACAAGTGGATAAATGAATGCAATTTCTATACTTAATTTAAAAGAATTTATTGAAAAACGATTTTGATGCATTGTAACATTTTGCTCAAACCTGAAATTTTGCATGCTATGATCGATCTATCTTAGCTAAACATGTTTGAACTATTTTAATATTTAACACCATTGTATACCATGTTTTTATGCAAATAAATGATTTATGAAATTCTGACAAACAGTCATACCAGGGGGTATCATATTGCCTAGTAGGTACTAACGGGATTCCGTACCATTGTAGTAGATTTCCATGTTATTTTAGCACCATAATCTATAGATGTTGAACTAATTTCTGTACTTTTTTGTTTAATTTCGGAAAATTAAGGCCTAAAATTTTGAAATTTTAACTGGAAAAAAAAGTTCACGTAGTCCAATTGATCGGACTATGCGGTCGGACCAGATGGCCATGACCTAAAAATAAAAATCAATAATGAATATACGCTGTTTTTATAATTGTTATTTTTCGGTATTTCAGAATAACCGTGAAAATTATTGCATAAACGTAAACATGAACCGCGGGCTGGTCACAGAGCGAGAATCAAATGGCAGCACAAATAACTGTTGAAATGTGGGAGTACTATTAGATCCAGATCTGCCTAACCCTTCGGGGATAACAGGCGTGGTGTTATGTTATATGAAAGGATTGATTTTTAAAAGAAAAACTGTTACAAGCTCTTTATTTGTGGTTGTTATGATGAACTTAATCATTTTGAATCATTTTTAATTGTCTGTTCTTTTCAACCAATTGAAACCAATCATTTTATATTAACAACACAATTATGTAAGTTGAAGTAGTAGTGGGCCGGTCATATTAGGAGCAAACTCGATGACTGTTAGGGTCTTGAGTCGTGAGTGAGGAGACCTTCTGCAGCACCCTTCTGGAATTACTGGCGTGATGTTATGTATAATAATAAATATGTACTTCTCATTAACTTTTAGTACCATCCAATTATTCATACACAAAAATTACACAACGACGTATTCTTGTACACCTACTAGGTATTCGCCTTATTATATAAACCATTTATTTTCAGGTATTAAAGACCCATAGAAATATATATTATATGTATAATAAAGACAATTTATTTTTTATTAGTATAAAGGGACTGAAAATTACTGACCTATAACGGAGCTGAAAATTATTTGTTCTCCCCTTCATGGTAATTGCGATATTTTTCCTGGACCATAGAAACCGTCTAGTTATGGAGATAGTAGAGGTCAAAGATCCAACTATTCACAGGTTATTTTATAAATACTGGTTTTTACCCGACTGCAAGGAAAGGGTTATGTTTGCCGCGCCTATCTTTGTTTCTAATATTCTTTATTCAGGATCATATCTTCCAAACCACTCGATGGATTTCTTTAATTAAGGTATCGTTAGATTCGTCTCAGTAGGTACCTAGTCCGAGTGTTCTTACATAGGTGACATAAAATAAAAAATGGCGGCTGCTAGATTTCATTGTTTAAAGTGGTTTTATATTCCGTTATTAAGTTATCAATTTTATGATAAACTATAGCTGTTGCCAGCGGCTTCTCCCGCTACAACTCGAAAATGATCCCACGGGAAGATTAAATCGAGATAATAACTATCCTAAGTATCCTATGTATTAATCCAGGTTATAAACTATCTGTGTACCAAATTTTATTCAAAAACATTCAGTAGTTTTTGCGTGAAAGAGTACCAAACATACACACTCACAAACTTTCGCCTTTATAATATTAGTGTGATACCTTCATGACCTGTTTACTATTCAATGCATACATCAACACAACGTTTTGAGTACGTAACATTGAGTTTTATTGTAAAACGGGATTTGTCGCCCCGAAAATAAAGTCGTTTGATGTACAGAATGCTTGGATGACGGCTACGTAAACCGGTCGATTAAACCATGTATAGGTACTTACAATTTATGCATTTCAGTACCACGCAAAGCGTGACCGAGTAAATTTTGCTGACACCGCACCGAATCGAATTTCACAATGATTGCTGTAACTACTTACCTACATATGTAGGAACCGGCAGAATGTGCCACAACGTGATTTTGACAAGCTCACGTTTCGAAGTTGATTAAATTAGGATCTTTATTTTTGGTAACATCATGTGATATATGAACTGGTGAAGCACGTTAAACCGTTGGTTCCGGCTGTTAGCTGTAGATCTTTATCAGTTGTAAAAGATAGGAAGATAGTGACCTAAAGGTTTGACAACCAGTCATACCAAGGGGTGTCGCATTACCCAGCTCTGAGTTGTGAAGGTCAGATAGGCAGTCGCTCCATGTGAAATACTGGTATTCAGCTGCTTCCGGGTACACTGGAAATCGAGCCGGAAATAGTTGGGAAAAGGCTAGGCAAATCATGATGCGATAGATGAACAGAGTTTATTTAATTTGCAAACAGCATTGCTTAATTATGTCAGCATTGCTTAATTTATTTCGTAACGAAACTAATCAGTTGTTATCGGACACCTTTTTTTCAATCTTTTGTACATAATTTTGCCAATTTTTAAAATAACGTTAAATAAATATATCGTAGTATCAATCAGCATATAAGCAACAGTACGCAATTAATTTAGCCTTTTTTTTGGCGGGTGGAAAATCATCAAATTCAAATCGCTCTTGGGCAGAGCGAAAGGGAGTGTCAGACTTCTACTAACTAAAAACCACCCATGTTACTTCTTAGCCCTTCATGTCGAGGCCGCGGTATCTCTTGCGAACAACCCGCAGCCCCAATTAATTTAGCCTAGGTGTAAGGTATTTCTTTTACCTAGCTGGTTTCCATTTGCTACACTCACTGATACATCGTCTCCAATCGTCCAGCGTTTATTAGTTTGATAACAAACGTAGCCAACTCGCCACCACTTCAGCTTGCTTCATCATCTTTCACGAAAACTCCGCACATAGTTCATGGGGTCTAAAATGGCCACTTTACCAGTTATTAATATGAATTGCGTCTGTGTCCATTTTACGAATTTTATTTAATTCCTAAATGGTCACAGACGCAGTTCCTCATTCACGAACAGGTAACCCTTTTTAACCGGAAAAAAAGAAAAACATTCTTAACTGAAAGCGAAATCTTAATCTTACCTGTCATATTCAGCGCCTCCTCAAAAGGCACCTTATTAGTTTTCACCGTCATTTTGCACTATATATCACTAACACTATTTACTAAAAGACTTATATATTTACACTTATATTTACTTGTTACATTATTATTGCACCAGCATCGCGGGAGATACTGCGACATCCATTGTCAGGGGCATCTTTTATAATAATAACTATTCAAGTCAAGCGTTTCGGGTTTTATGGCATTTGGTTCCGTAGGTCTGAACGCCTTGTGCGTACAATGAAACAATTTCTAGTCTATGACTTTAGCGATAAGACTGTCCATTAAGTGTACAATTTCATGCTAACTTTATTCTACTTTTTTTGTCATGTAGGTGCAATAAAGTGTAATTGTATTGTATTGTTTGCTGAAATTGAAATCACGACGTGTATGAATTTGGAATGAGATATGATGACATATCGACCACACATTTCCAGTATAACATGTCTTTTTGGAGGGTGGGAAATCATCAAATGACTCCTTCCACTCTGGGTAGAGCAGAAGGGGTAAAGACTTATTGTACAATAAGAGATCGGCCTTAACAGGTTTTATATAACTTGAAGTGTCGTTGTATGTACTTCCTTACTTGATCTATAAATAAACACTCTGAAACCATAAACATGTATCGGCGGACATAATATTATTATACGGTACCCTAATATTCAAGATGACACTATCATCAGATAGCAATGTTTACACACAGTAAATATATTATGTACACCGCTGAAAACAAAATATAACGAGCAGATAGTGTGTTGTAGTAATCCCATAAGTGCTACCAACATAGTTAGGTAATTAAGTTTTCCATTCAATACTGAAAATTAGTTCGTATATTGTTTACTGACTAAAAAAATATAATTCTGTTTAGTCCGTCTATTAGATTATCTAAAAATATTGGATTAGTGTTTTTTGTTTTGTCAAATTAATAAAAATAAACGAAAATAAAACTTGTCAAAGATCATGAGTGGGGGCTGGTGACGTCACTTTCTGGTAAAAAATTGTACCAAACTGTGACGTCGCGCGACTTTTCGAAGCACTGTATCGTCTTCATTCGTATATTGTTTACGTGAAAAAATAAAAAATATGTGTCCATTGACTTTATTACTGCGTAAGGACTGGGCGGACGGCATGTTAAAATGGCGCCTCAAACGTGGTCCCAATATGGTCTTTCCTAAGCCGAAGTGAACTAGTCCACGATCGGCTCTCTTCGGGTGCGGTCGTAAATTTTATTAAAAGCTTTATTTATGTTCTTTATACCTCTAAAATACCACACCGCTTATACAAGCTTACATTAACGAGCAGACTACACCGATTCTCTGTATGGCGAACGCGTCGAGCAAATGTTCGGACGACCGTATCTTTAGTTTTTATATCAATGTATGTGTCCAATATTTTTTGGAAATCTATCGGACAGACTAATTAGATTTTTAAGCTACTACAATCTGTCTAATTTCTTTGGATGGTTCGAACCCAGGCAGGTGCATTACTTTGTGTAATTTATTTCATCACCGCTGCTCTAAAACGGTGAAGGAAAACATCGTGAGGAAACCGGCATGTCTTAGAACCAAAGAATTCGAAGACATGTGACATCTACCAACCCGCACAGGGCCCGCGTGGTGGATTATGGCCCATCCCTCTCCTAGAGAGGAGGCCTGAGTCCCTGCAGTGGGAACATTATAGACTGGTGATGATGATGATGAATTGCCTATCACAACTCTACAACCCAGTTAGAATTGAGTATTACGATACGCCCTGGCAAGACTAGTTTCCAGACTTTCTTGTCACTGACTACTTTACGATTGTCAAAGATCTACAATTGACAGGGGACCAATGGCTTAACGTGCTTTCCGAGGCACGGAGGAATCTCGGGTAGTCATTGGTCACCCAACCTAGGCAAACAGAGCATCAACACAAGCGGCTGTTATGATTAAGCCACATATTCGCAATTACATATTCGCAAGGTGATAGGAATAACAGAACACCACAGCGATCTTTAGCAACATTCTCCTGAAAATCGATGCTAGTTGAGTTACTTCTAGACAAGGGCGTACAATAAAACAAAAATTAAAGAAAATAATTTATTTCTCCTTTCACAATCAAATAAAAACAAATTTCAACAAAAAATCGCTATTATCATAATGTTCTTTGAACGAATTCTTAACAAAACAAAAAAATATACTGAATTTCCAAGAAAATTAAAAAATAAACTTTAAAAAAAAGCAACAGTTTAACAAGGATCTTTTGGTACGCGGCCAAAATTGGTACTAACGCCGCCTAACCTAATTTCTTTACCAGTGTTAAGAACAAGAAAGAAGTGTAATTACCACCAAGCTTATTATTTTTACTCTGTGTTATAAGAAACGTCCAATCTCTATGGTTAAGATGGTAGGCTCGCTTTCTGTCGTGTGCAGTAAGTATCTAGTTCATACTTTGTATTACAACCATCAATATTGTAAAGCGAGTCGTTTCAATAACCTACAGACCTACAAGCGATAATACAGTCCAAAGAATAAAAAAACGTTAAAAACCAGTAAAACAAAACAATTTTTCAGATCCAATAACGCGGAATGTCGTCATTTACGTCATCATGACGTCATCTCAGCATCAAAAGATCCTTGTACCACTTTAAATCCTATTATCATTAACAATTAATTAGGTATCAGGCAATTGATATATTGATTGCTTTCCCATCTATGAGAAGTACCTTTGAAATCTCGAAGTGAATACTCGGAAGGAATGTAAAACTTGTTTTCTGTAGGAACCAAAAAACAAAAATCTTTTCAGTCTCGTGTTCACGTATTTAATTTATTCAATTTCTGTTTCTGTTCCTTGATCTTGGCGTCTGATGGTAGAAGGAATCCGATAAGGCCACCACCTGAAGAAAAATGATCATTAAGAAAATCTTCAAGTACCTATTCCTATCCGACGACCTCAATTGGCATAGGCCTATCTTTTGGATTTTACCATGACAAAGCTTAATGATGGATTCGCTTACGGTAAAATATAGTACTGTAAGAAAAGTCATTTACTTCACACCTATAATTCCCAGAGAGTTAGGAGTAAACAGAGAGTTAGAGTATCTTTGGGGTACAGTGTACATCATGACTCCCACACTACACAACTTGCTTTAATCCCATGTAGTCGAGGGTAAGCCTATTTCCATGCCACGATTCAAATCAAAGCACGGCTCTATAAAACCCAACATGGAACTACCTAATCTGCGTATTGACCACCACCAGAACCACGGCTAGAAGGACAATTCTTGGATGGTGGCCACAAATTATGAAACTCCCCATCTATCTATGACTGTTCATAAGCGTTCCGATGATGACGCAAACAGGGCGGAAGGCAAGCTGACGCAAAAACGGTATCCACGTATTCGTACATCATTCTAACCTCTAAAATTTCTTTTGGGGGCCAGAAATTTTTCGTCGGTACCCCTTCCACCCCGCACATTTATCAAATAAAGACGCAGAAAATTTAAGAATCAGAATAATCATAATCAGAAGACTCACCAAAAGCTACAGATCCAAAAATATAGAAAGCAGCTTCGCAATTCTCGTCGAGGAGTCGTTTGAGCACGTTGATACCGACGACCGCACTGCCGCGACCAACCATCAGGGTCAGGCACACCGCCATGGCTCTGAAAGTGAAACGAAGGATAATAATCATTCTAAAATATTCCTTAAACTGTTGGAATCCAGGCCATCTCCCTTAAGTGGGAATGGCCCAATGTGAGCTGGTACTTTGGTAGAAGTCACAATGTCTTCGATTTTTGGTGCTAAGACACGGCGGATTCCTCGCAATGTTTTTCTTCACAGAACTGGGTCAATACTGCTACGGAGATACCTTGGCGTCAAATAATCTTTAAAATCCAGATCATGTATTGTCTATCTAAACAGTATCAGTTCAAATTGACACTAAGTACCGTGATAAGGTTAGCTAGTAAGATGCATATTCATCATGATTTAACCTTGTGGACCTTATATTTCATATAAACAACTGGATTTATCATTTTTGTGGATTTGACTTTCGTTCTATAGAATCTGGAATAGTCACCCCGTTGCCGTTTTGGTTTTTCTACAAAGCCAATTTTAATATTTTTCTTTTGAACTAATTAGAAACACAGTTCTCACGACTAGTTTTGCTTCAAAATTATTCGAAAACACGCCACTTTTGTGTACCATAATTATCTCTGTCATTTATTGCTTATTTGGGTTTCTACATTTATACCAATTTCATCATACGCTTGCTTGTATAGTCTAGTGGTGTGACCGTCAGACTGCCAAGTCAGAGGTTTAAAGTTAGAACCCAAGACACCTCTGATTTTTTTTATTCATATGCGTGTTGTAAAATAGTTATCACTTGCTTCTGTAAAATCAAAGTGGGACTTTGTAAAATCAAAGTGGCCATAGAGTGTCTGGATGATATTTCGGTAGGCCCGTTGTAAATAAGACCATGCTCTGACTTACCTGACATAAGTTGGGAACACGTCAACGCTGTAAGAGCTGAGGGTACCAAAGTTGAAGATGCCAGTTAAGAAGACCAGGAACAACACGGCGCTGAGGATCCAGAAGGGGATGGTGTTGATGACTAATGCTGATACTCCGGATAGGAACTGAAACAAATTAAATGAAATAATTATAGATATTTTTCTCTTTGGTCCTACACCAACGGTCATTGGTTCTACGGCTTATATGACAGGCCCAGTGTCTCATCAGCTTACTTACTCTATAAGTTATCTCGATCACTCTGGTACTCTGTTGGATCTCCTATTGATAATCATCATCACAATTAATTTCATGTCAATCGAAAGACGATGATGTTAAAAGGTCCCGTGCTTTGCATCCTGCAAATTTTCGCGGCCTTTATCGGCAAATGGTGTACCATGTGGAAGACATTCCGCGCGCTTGGACACGCTTCATGATCCATAATAGGATTTAAATGTATATTCTCGGACCAAATATTATTTAATACATGAAAATCAATAGGAATTCTTACAATGAGAAAGAAATACGTACCTGGATGCCTATGAAGAGTGACTTCCTGCCAGTGCAGTTAATGACGCTGCTCATGAAAACGTTGCCGATGGCCAAAATCATGCAGATACCAAACACCAAAGTCATTGCTTGGCTGTTCATAGAACAATCCTGGGTCTGAAAATAAAAATTAAATTAACTATAATACAGAATTAAAAAATATCTTTCTCCATCCTTTTTATCCTTGGCCAATACTATTTGTAAAATTAAACGTCATTGTAAAACTTTAATCAGTTAGAAAACAAAATGGTTTCCTCTTATCTTGGAATATTTTCTTTCATAAAGTTATTTATGCGCATGAAAGAATACCTACGGTGTAAAGTTCTTCGTCCCCATAGAAAAGGGTGGATCCTCCGACCAGAGGGGTGAAGTGGTTCTGATGCGCTACTGTTTGACAGTTTTTGTTGTGTTTTTCTGAATAGTCAAAAGCCGCTGATAACATTAACAGCGCGATTTAGCATTTTGTTAGTTCGTCATGTGTCATAGATGACCCCTTAAATATATTATATGTCCTATCGACAATATATATTTTTTTAGTTCTGGGAGAGATTGTAAATATCGTATAGAACTTTACCTCTTGTAATAATGTAGTATTCGCAGAACGTCTGACCATCTGACATATAGTGAATCCTCTCTCTCCTCCTACCACCGATATCATAAACGCATTCGTTATGTAAGGCAACCACACGAAGAAAGCGTTCATCCTGGAAAGAAAAATGGTTGGAGTTTTAAAACTCAGCTCGTTCCATCGTCGACCTCATCTCTGCCCTTCTTAGGGCAAGATTGAGGTCAAGAGCAAGCCCATTCCAAATAAAAAAAAAAACAGGTTTATTTTTAGTAGGTACCTACCGAACCCAAATAATTAATATCTAGAAAATCATAAATGGTATTTCCCAAATTGGTATAAATAGCGTGCCATATCGTAGAAATTACAACCAACTTAAAAACAAATAAAAACTGTCTTTGCTTTGGCGCAAAAAATGACATTATAATAAAAAGAGATTATTTTCATAAAACAAATGATAATTGGAAGTTCAACAATATTTTAAAGAATCAATTAAATGTTTCCCATAAAATTATTATCTATCTATTTACAGATATTACAAGACACGCTCTAGTCTATAATGACAAAACAATTGAATGTGAACTTGTACCAAATACTTATTCGCAGTTGAAAACGACAATTATCGCCATCGGTACAGTCTTTCACTAAATATCGTGTCATAATACCGGACCTTTGTATTATGATATGCATGCGATATGATTTATGTAGCTACAGCTATAATATGCAATTGTGCGTTTTTGGTACAAGTTCACATTCAATCTTATTGTTTGGCCTAGTTTAAGCGACTTGACTACAACTACGACTTGTTAATAGTGAACAGTAAACAAAGCTACTTACGTAAAATAACAAACGACGAACAGAATAGATAGCAGTATGGAATGCTTGAGCAGTGGCGGCTTCAGAACAGGGACTATCTGTGACGCTATGGACCCCCAGAATCCCTTGCTGTACGAAGATGACTGGTCCTCATTTAACTCTAACGCTTCAACCTGAAAGCCATAAGCATATCACATCATGACGATAAGAAGTTATTCACATCTCAACGGTAAACAATGATACAAATATTGTAAGAAGCAGGTGTAACCCGTGGGCTTCAATTAGAGAGGGAGTAACCGAAACGTAACTTCTAAAGAGTTCACATAAACATAACGTAAAAAATATAACACTGTTTTTTTGGGGCAGTCGTGTAAGAAAACATTGAACCCCTAAACGGTTAGATTAGGCAGAGGTGTACACCCATATTTCGCCCGTTATGTTAATCTATTAGAAATATAAAAATTATATCAATCGGGGCGACCCTATTGTCATCAACCGTGCAGGGATCGAGACTTCGTGGCAGCTATACAGAAATTCCTGATAGAAAAATCCGATTACATTTTTCCGGACCTGTGAATCGAACCCAGGTACTCTTATTCAGCACGATTCTAGACTAAGAGTTTTGAAGTGAAAACACAACAATTCATTTAGATCTAAACTAGAGTTAGTTTAAAGTTGTTTTATCACAATCATGGTTCATCATTACGTGTTAAGTAAACTCATATCATGCCATTTATAAAATGTAGATAAGAATTGAAATAAAAAGGAATGAAAACCGTTCCAAAATAGTTTCTACTGACCTTATAGCTATCAGCGCTTTTCCCAGTATTAATCACATACATCCTCTTCAAGACTTCGAGAGCCTCCTCATCCCTGCCCACACTGAACAAGTACTTGGGACTTTCGTTGGCAAAGTAGCAGCCAACGGCACTGATGGCGCATGGCACTGCAAAGATGAGGTCCAGAACTCGCCAGGAGTTGAAGTAGATGCCCAGGAATGGGATGTAGTAGGAGAACTGCAGCGGCAAGACTGGTATTGCTACAACTGAAATATTTAAAGTAGTTAAATGATAAGCTGTGACTGTATGAAGGAAGGAACTAATGGCTAGAAAGGAGGAGATTGCTGAGATGACAAGTAATAGAGAAGTATGGAAGAAGAAAACATGCTGACCCCAATTAAATTGGGATAAGGTCAGGAGAATGATGATAAATTAGATGGTAATCCAAGTAATTTTATTAAACAAGGTATTCTACCCCAAGATGTAAACCAAGCATTGTACATCTAGCTAAGTAACACTGCACAAATATTAGTGTTGGGAAACGACTTATTTTATTTGGAGTATATCACGGTTTACTGTAGGACTATGCGCACGGGTCATGGAGGTATTTAAAGTAAAGTGATTACGTCAAAAACACTTTGACCTTGTATTACTCCGTAACTAGAAGGATCCCAGGTATGAACATGGTCGAAAATACACAGTGAAGGACCAAGTATTAATCCCTGTGGAACTCTTCTCGTGATAAGCCCATCACAAAGGCTAGGCTATAACATTGATAAAGGGTTTTTTTTCATTCTTACCTGCCATAACTCCTATGGAAGCCAAGTACGCACTCGTGATCAATAAGACCTGGGCATTTCTCTTAGCAGTTGGCGTACATTCACTCAGCAGAGTTATTGATAACGCCATAGAACCAGACACACTGCAAAGAAAACATTTTATGATGAATGTAGTTAAAAACAGCTGCAAATAATGTAGAATATTTAAGTTAGGTAATAAATTATCATGATAAGTTATCATCTTTAGGTACATAAATACATATATTAAGAATTTAAAGCAATTTCTTGTCTGTCTCATTTTTAAACATTAAGATTTTAAAATCGCATCAAAATCCAACGACTAGTTTAGAAGAACGTCGTGGACACAGACAGACAGACACGAAAAGTGAATTTATTTTTATATATCGAGTCATCATCTGTCTAGCTTTTCCCAACTATGTTGAGATCGGCTTCCAGACTAACTGTATGACGTATATTATTATTAATAAATTAATATTTTACATAAGGCGACTGTCTATAAGACCTCCACGACCCAGTTAATAAAGGGCATTACCCCTTGGTGAGATTGGTTGTCAGACTTTCGGCCCACTGACTACCTGTACGACTGCCAAAGATTCACAATCGACAGCTGGGACCAACAGCTTAACGTGCTTTCCGAAGCACGGTGGAAACTCGGTATGTTATGGGTGTTTACCCATCCGCGGACTGAGGAAAGCGCGGCTTAACCTGAAGATTGACCAGAGCTCTTCCAATATCAAGTATAGAAGATATACTAACGCGGCTGATGAAACCAGTTTGAGTAACGTCAGCACAATCCAGTTGGGTGAGAAGGCGGCGAGGGTTCCAGCTATGTAGCCGATGGTCATGGATACAATGAGGATCTTCCGCCTGCCCCTCGTGTCTGCGAAGTAGCCCCAGATGTGAGATGATGTTATGATACCTGGGGAAGTAAAAATATTATATTAATATTAATTGGCGTACCCTACACCTAAACTAACGTGAGCCCAGTTGACTATCATCAGGAAAAGGTGTTATTGGTCTTGGGGACAGTTTCAAAATGAGTTGCCTCCTAAACCCCAGATTTATGGACCGATGGTCAACATACTTAATTAAAATGGCCGCTGAGACAGACTGGATGAGGAAGGTTGACGACAAAGTCTTACTTATGGCGCAAATTGGGGAGGGCTTAAATCCAGCAGTGGACTATGATTGGCGGGGTAGATTGATTGATTGAATTCATACCACGTTTTTTTAACAGAAATAATGATCGACAATGTGATTGGCGCTACGTGTCGCATGTTCGATCCCTACACGGAACAAATATTTGTATGGCCTACAGATAGTTGTATGTGAGTTTAAATGTTTGCAAACGCACCCACGATACAGGAGAAATCCCTAGGATGAGGCAACGATTTACAAAAAAAAAGAACCACCAGAAATTTGAGAAGCTCTAAGTTCAACAGTTGACTACTCACCAACTAAAGGCATACACGCGACCAATCCCTGCTGTGAACTGGTGGTGCCTAGCTCACAAACACTGGCCGGCACCAGGTAGGCTACGGAGAAGATCTCGAAGGTCATGCCAACGATGATGCTGGCACACAACGTGAACATACCCACGTTGTAGCGGCTGTAACCTGCAATCAATTACATGCATGATAGTTCCTTTTGTGACAATAGGGGATCGGACTGAGTCAAAAAAATATGATTCTAATTAGTCTGTCAGTTAGATTATCGAAAAATATTGGATACGTGTTTTATCAAATTAATAAAAATTGACTAAGATAAATCGCGATCAAAGATCATGAGTGGGGTGTTGTGACGTCATTTGTAGGTAAAAAATGTACTAACATTTTACAATTTTTTTTTTGGAATTCTATCTGACGGACTAATTAGTTTTTTTTTCATCTTAATTTTTTTTTAGATCAAGAAAAGCATCAGCTAAGAGATTTTAAGTCTAACCGGATGCAAGGATAATGCTAGAAAAATAGTGGCGACCACAAGAAAAGCGCCGAGACAATGAAGCTCGACAAAGTCCCAGAGAAAATTAATTACTGTCTTGAATTTTGACGGCAGTCAAATACCTAATTTCGTAGCGAATTAGGTATTTAACTGCCGTCAAAATTCACGAAAATGTTATTTAATTTCAAAGAACTAACACGATGTGTGAAAAAAGTAATAGAATCGATTAACAAATTACTTAGTTTTAACTGGTTTAAATGACTTGCTAGACAAAGAGCGATTATTTCTGTTAGTTCCTTCGTCGTTCTAGGTAGTCAAATACGCAATAAATCAGAAAAGAATAGCGAAGAAGTAGGAAAAATATTATGTTCATTTCCCTCCATATCAGCAGAAGACAGAAGAAAAAAAACAAATAATTAAAAAAATTAAAAAACACGCCTGCCATGACAAAAAGTTAACTAAAAAATAAAAAACAAGTCAAACGAATTCAGTGATGAATGGGAGCAAGGTCCCGTAAATGTTTCGAAAATGGAAAACTGAAAACTAAAACTTTTATTGCAGTCGGGGGATCTGTAAAGAATTGTTCCACCGAACTGTCCCCCGACTGCAATAAAAGTTTTAGTTTCCTAGTTAACCATTTTTTCTAGCCTATGTTACCCGGGATGACGTAACGAATCTAACGATACCACATACATCAAAATCGGTTCAGGCGTTTAGAAGTTATGGTGGAATAAAGAAACTCACAAACAAACATACATACATACATACATACATACATGAACGCTAAAAACATAACACTCTTTTTTTGCGGCAGTCGTGTAACAAGACCAATAGGCACATAAGGACGCATAAAACCGGGACAAGCCGAGTTGCCTAGCACCACGGATAAATATTATCATCAATATTAATGGCTTAAGTTGTGAGCTGTTATGTTTGATTCTAATAATAGGTATGGCAAAAACTGCTTGTCCTACTTCACAACTAATCACAACGCTTTGTAAAACGTTTGGTTTGGGTAACTTCTGACAACCCGTGACGACACGAAAAGAAAAAAACAATACGCCGAGATGTATTTATAGTACTAGTTAGTTTTCGTTTTTAAAGTATTGCCTGAAGTTTTGATACTTTAAGGATTCAAAATACTCTGCACTGTGAAATAATTTATTTATGCATTTAGTACTCGTAACCGGCGTGCGTGTATGAATGTAGACGAGGCAAAAGGGATACATGTCCCGTTGGGGTTGCGGGTTGTTTGACAGAGATACCGCGACCTCGGCACAAAGGGCTAAAAAGAAACATGTGTGGTTTTTAGTCAGTAGAAGTCTGACACGCCCTACCGTTCTGCCCAGAGCAGGAGGAGTCTTTTGATGACCTCCAAAAAAAAAGGGGATCGTTACAGATGGCGTTCTGTGGTTTCTACCTACCCCCATGGGAAAAGGGCGTGAGTTTATGTATGTGTTGTAAATGATTTCCAATAATCATTTATGTACCTATAAGGATCAAAATTATAGCTGCGTGAATGCAGTTGTTTTTCACACGTTTTTCATACACCATAAAAAAATTTTAAAACTAAAATAGGTAACTAATTCGAACAAAAATTTCGGATCATTAAAAGTAAAACTTTTAGGGAAGACTTACCAGTCATGTCGAGCGCCTCTTCAAACGGCACTCGAGTACCCTTTACCGTCATTATGACACTAATTTTCACTAGCACTTCTAACAAAAAAAGTACAATTAATGTACAGATTCAATGTGATTATCTCAGAGACACCTGCCTTAAACTGCGACGGCATCTTTTATAGACTCATTTTATAACAACAGATATTGTCAAGCGGTTTTTTTTTCGTTCTTGTTTGGTTCCGTACTTAGTTATTTGATAAAAGCAATACTAATCCCGCCAGCCGCCATCATTGCTTTCATCAAACGTGATGTCATCTAGTAGTCAATGAGTTCCTATTCTTACTGCGGTACTCAGAGATATTTAACAATCACATAAAGCCGTCACTTGTAAAGATTTGACATACTTTTGTATGACAAGACTGTCAAAACCTTTACTGAGTGATGGTCTAAGTAATCATTAAAGCTCTGTGAGTGCGTCAGTTAGTCTATATAATTTTATTGGACACATCACAGTAAGATGTAATGTTTAGTAGGAGCTCTATAGTAGGAGCTGTTTAATCCTTTACAAACTTGTCAAACCATCTCAGAACGCGTTAGGAGCAGAAGGGAGTGTAGCGTTTTACCGACTAAGACCCATCCGTGTTCCTTCTAATGAACTTTGCGTTCCAGGGCCACGGTGACTCTTTCGAACAAATTCCGCAACCCTGGCACCTTCTTGCCCTGCTTGGTCAACATCTGTGCCCTTGATGATGCACCTCTGATTGCGTCAGGGAATGGAAATTAGACTGGCAACGCCTTGGTGATGTTCTTCAGCAAAGTCAAGCGAAAAAATCATGACGATGGCTGTGCAACATAAGAAATACGGAACCCCAATATTTAAGATGCTGTTATCAGATGATAGCTGTGTTTCAGCGTAGTAAGTGTAGTGTGTAAAAAAATAAATAAAATGTAATGTAATCAGGTGTTTGGCTAGTCATTTTTTATTTCATAAATTATCAAAGTCTACAAGTTGCATCACCGTGATTATGAGCAAGTGGCGGTAATTTTTAAAACTAAAAAACATGAAAAGTGAAGAGTCTGTAACCGGTCTTACCAAAGATAATCATATTAATCAGTGACTGGATGGTTGGGGCTAGAAAGGCAGTAACCATAAGCTTAGAGTGGTTCCACTGCTGGGACCCTGGGATACAGGCCTCCTCCAAGGAGAAGAAATGAAAATAAAAGGCTATAAACAACACGCGGGCACAGTGCCGGCTGGTAGATGCCACAAGTCTTCAAATGTTTGGTCTTAGGACATATCAGTTTCTTCACGATGTTTTCCTTCACATTTTTGAGAGCAGTGGTGATGAAATAAATTACAAAAAGTAATGCACCCTGGGTTCGAACCCACTACTTATTTTTCGTTCGTAAGTCGTGACCGCCACCACTGGGTCACCGCAGCTCACTTATATGCATTCAGTAAATAGCGGTTATTTTGAAATTATAAACAAACACATCAATTTTATTTTATTTTTATAGATGTCCAGTTCCAAACCTCAAGGCCTGAAGACCCCTGCTTTTATTATAGCTAGCCTATGTTGTCCCACTGCTGAGCAAAGGCCTCCCTCCATTCCTTCCGTCTCTCCAATTCCCAAGGAACACATCCAGTTCGTCCCGCCATCTCCTTCGTGGTCTTCTAGAGTACTGGTGAACAGTTTTGGAGACAGTGGGTCGCCCTGCTTGACTCCCGTGAGAATATCAAACTTTGGACCTAATCCCTCTAACTTAATAGAACGGAAAGTCGGTCTCACCCGGGGATTCTTAGCACCCCATACTTCAGGGCGAGTCTGCCCACCGTCATCAGCATCCTCGCCACTGGAGGCGCCGGGCACTTGGTATTGTTCTTCGTCGTCATCATGTTTATAGAGGGGATTAGACGCATCCTACTATCCTACTATCCTACTAATATTATAAATGTGAAAGTTTGTGAGAATGGATGTGTGGATGTTTGTTACTCTTTCACGCAAAAACTACTAAACGGATTTGGATAAAATTTGGTACACAGATAGTTTATAACCTGGATTAACACATAGGATAGTTTTTATCCCGATTTTATCTTCCCGTGGGATAATTTTCGAGTTGTAGCGGGCGAAGCCGCTGGCAACAGCTAGTAACCCATAACGCTTGTCCAATGCGGGTTGATGGGTGAACAGTGAACTAGCTAACTCAGTTCATGGGTGCTGCAGATTACAATAAGATTATTGTTTTCGTTACCACCCTAACTGACGTCCTGTTCTAACGCCAATTGTCCAACTAAGGCCACTTGCATACTGAGATAGTATGCATGCCCTAAATTGGCTGTGTTTACTTAAGATGGTGGAGTAAACGTTTCCCTTAGGCGACTTTTACGACTTGCTCGGGATGATAAGCAGCTGACACATTCTATGTTTTTCTATTGCTCCCAGATCAGCATGGAAGACCCCTGCTATTGTTTTAAAAACTGATGGGTAAGAGGAGTCCTCTAGATAAAAAAAACAAGGCGTTGCAATCCTCACTTCTGTGATATAATGTAGACAAAAAGTATTAAAGCCGGATCAATCAATATTCAATACTTATCCTTATCAATATTGTAGATAGTGGTCTGATCTTAAAACTCTTATTCATGTCTGGCCGTGTTGTTTGATGTTGCTTAGTCACACTTTCTTTACAAGATTAAATACAGACCAAGTCCTTTAGAGGGAATGGGACGCCGTCACTTCCTTCTGCGAAGCAGTCATGCTAGCGAAGAAGGTGGTGGAACGTGAGAGGGAGAGAACGTCTCGTCTCAGGCGCCGCGGGAGATGCTCCGGGCGTCGGGGGCGTGATGGCTTCCGGCCACCGTAGGCACGGGCTTGTGCGTCTCAAAGAGATGTCAGCACCATAGAAGGGTTCCGCAAGGGCAGATGCCTATGAGATCTACGCTTTGAAATCGGCAACTACAGTTTATCCACAGTTGTTATGCCATGTGACTGGGACTTTCTTTTAAAGGGGATAGAACCGATGTGGCATATCAACCTGCCCGCCATTTTGATTTTTTTTTTAAATCGCGGCCCACGATGAAAGTGGTATGTATGGATAGTGGACACATAGACGAACAAAAAATGATGCCAGTTTCCATACAAAAAAGTTCAAACCCGTTTTAAGTTTCGAAAATTTAAACGTGCCTGTAACTGGTTTACTTGAAATAAATGCTATGATTTTGATTTATAGCAGACACCGAAATTACGATTGAATAATAAAGAAGAAAGAAATAATTACAAACAATAATTGACAGCAAAAATATATTGAAATCTAGGGATAGATTTGAGTTTATTTTTAGAATCTGACATGCTCGTTTTAGACAGTGGACTTTGCGCCTTAATTAATTATGGGTATAGGACTTTGCACAGATCAACATTATCAAGAGTTCGTTTGTAGTAGTTTTAAAAATCATATTTGAACGTATAATAATATTTGTTTATAAGCCTTTTTTAACAAAGTTTTACCTCTGTTGGTTTTAGCTGTTCGTCTAACTTAGAGGAAAATAAATAAAATAATGTAATTAAATGTTGAAAAAATACGTCATGGAAAATGGGAATAAAATGTAACGAGCGCAAAATTTACGTTTTTGCTCGCTTTTTTACAATATGATAACCGATAACATTCACTTATCTTAAGTATTAAACCTGAACTGGTTTGATCAGCATTTGCGTTAAGATCTTCAGTTTTTATCAATCTCCTGGACATATCCCAACTTATTGTGATCATGTCATTAATCATCCTATTAATAATTCCCCTGTCCATATCCCAATATTTAATTATTGATTATAAGACAAAAGTAACCATGTACATTAATTAAAAACTATTAAATAAATAAACTAACAAGAAACTATGATAATTCATCAAAATACTGCTCCTCAACGCTTGTTGGACGACACGGTGGCATTTACTCCTTTCTCTTTCGTATCATTCCTCACACAATCCATCCAACAACTAAATGGTGGCTAGTAACAACTAAATTAGAGTTTTCAGGAATCGCGTTTAGTGGCGTGCTAGACTGCAAGGCTAGTGATGATGATGACGTAAGTGAACATCTTAAATTCACTGGCAGACAATTAATGACAGAAAAAGGTTTAGGCAGCGCCTGGACCTTTTTCTTACCTATCATAATCACAACATAGTTAAAACAAAGTCGCTGTCGCTGTCTGTCCGTCCCTATGTATGCTTAAATCTTTAAAACTACGCAACGGATTTTGAAGCGGTTTTATTTAATAGATAGAGTGATTCAAGAGGAAGGTTAAAGGACATAATTTTTTTCAACATCCACGCGGGTGAAGCCGCGGGCATCAGCTAGTACAACATAAGCGAGTCCTAAGGCAAGCCTTTTTTTTTAATATTCGCCCTAAAACTGGGTTGACTGCCGCGTTAGTCTAGCTAGTGGTTCGATTCCCAGGTCGGGCAAAGTATTATTGAGTGTATCCAGGAATTTCTCAGTAGCAGCCCGAAGTCACCGCTAACTTTCTAATGTAAAAGCGGCCTTACTGCCGCACTCAGAGAGCTTTAATGATTACTTAGGCTATCACTTAGTAAAGGTTTTGACAGTTTTGTCATACAAAAGTATGTCAAAACTTTACTAAGTGACGGCTTAAGTAATCATTAAATATCTCTGAGTACAGCAATTAGTGCCCGGTTGACGGCAATACTCTTGCCCCCTTTGTTTTTTCTTGGTGGGCTGGAAATCATCAAATGACTCCTCCCGCTCTAGGCAGAGCGGTAGGGAGTGTCAGACTTATATTGACAAAAAACCACCCATGTTCCTTCTTAGCCCTTTGTGCCGAGGCCGCGGTATCTCTTTTAAACAACCCTCTTGCCCCCTGGTACTTAAACATACTTATGGGTACACCTCTGCCTAAAGCAGATATAACTTCGTAATTTTTACCGATCGATTCGATTTTTAAAAACTTGAGATCTTTTTTCCTTTGACACGCAAATCTGCACTTATCATTGAAAATTATTGCTGCATCATGATCATCGTTCGAGAGGAAACTTCCTTCACGTATCTATCTAGGTTTATTATCTTCGGTAGAAATGTGGATCTGAAATGTGACTGTAAGATAAATAAACGCTTGTGTATATTCTAGTCTCGTGAGTAAAAACAAGTATACTTAACTCAGAAGATTAAACCTGTAGAATTATGTATCGATAGGTGGAAATATAAGCAACGGTGGCCCAGTGGTTGCGGCCCCGACTTACAAACAGTAAGCCGTGGGTTCCAACCCACGCAGGCGCATTACTTTGTGTAATTTATTTCATCACCGCTGCTCTCAAAATGGTGAAGGAAAACATCGTGAGGAAACTGGCATGTCTTAGAACCAAAAAATTCGAAGACTTGTGACATCTACCAACCCGCATTGGGCCCGCATGGTGGATTATAGCCCATCCCTCTCCTAGAGAGGAGGCCTGAGTCCCTGCAGTGGAAACATTATAGGCTGATGATGATGCTAAGTTTCATTTACAAAACGCTCGGTTAACGGCTTTACACTTTGTTAAATAAAAACACACTTATCAGTATCATACTACTTTGGGTTTAAACAATAAAATGTGACCAGTCGTCTGCCTGACAACTGACAGGAGCCATCCTTAGGATTGCTATTGTGCATTACCTTTGTAATTGGTTATATTTTTTTATAATACATGGCCGCCAGATTATTCCCAAACCACTGTAACTCCTGAAAGCCAGAATCAACAGTGGCGACCACAAGAAAAGCGCCGAGACAATGAAGCTCGACGAAGACTCCGAGAAATGATTTAACTGTTTTGGTTCACGGATCGGAATTATTCAGAAAATAATAGAGGAGGAGTAGGAAAAACACCCTAAATCAATTCGTATAAGGGAAGAGGCTGATGACGTGAATTTTACCATGTTTTTTATGTGTTTGTCGTGGCCAAGAGAGAGTAAAAAGAAAGAAAAGGTATTTGTAAGCTTTTTCTTTCTTTCTACTCCCAATAAAACTACCCAATAGGGTAGTTAACAAAAAAAATCTAATTAGTCCGTCAGATAGATTTCCAAAAAAAATATTGGACACGTATTTTTTCTTTTTTCACGTAAACAAACAATGAAGACGATACAGTGCTTTGAAAACTCGTATGACGTCATTAGTATGACATTTTTACCGGTGAGTGACGACACAACTCCCCACTCAAATCTTTGACGCGTTTTATCTTCATCAATTTTCATTGATTTGATAAAACAAAAAATACGTATCCAATATTTTTCGATAATCTAACGGACGGACTAATTAGAATCATATTTTATTAGTCAGTAAACATCCCTATTTAAACCCAAGTTCACTTTCAACTGCCACTCATAGTGTTGCTACGATCGTAACTCCTGGTTTCAATGGAATTCCCTATGTCGTTTCGTCTAACACAATGGTACTACGCAGATAGACCACATGTATGAACATTTCATCATTTCCATAAATACACATAATAATTATCTTGATATTTACTTACCTCCATATAATATAAACAAGTGTTGTAGCGTTAGGTATAGATTTGACATACGGTAAACTTAGGTAAAGCGTGCTATCATTTTAGGTAAACTGTCTTCGTAAGTAAATTGCAAAGAATAACGTCATTGAATGGATGTATCTGGTGTATTTATTTTGCCTAACACGGCATAATATCATGCCTGTATTGCTAGGAAGGTTAGGCAGACGTGTACCTCTTTGATTCGTGTCGAGAATCACTAGCTGCCGCACTCTCGATAACTTATCCCATCACTTAGTAAAGGTTTTGACAGTTTTGTCATACAAAAGTATGTCAAATCTTTACTTAGTGACGGCTTAAGTAATCATTAAGTATCTCTGAGTACCGCAGTTAGTCCATAAAAAATGACAGTTTGTTTAAAGTTCACAGTCGCATTACTTTTGTTTAAACTTAAACTTAACTTGTAAATGTATTTCTATGGAGGGTGTAAAATACTCTTAAAGAAGCCGAAAAGCACTTGTTCTCACCGTCACCATCATTGCGATAATTGTTTTGTTCTGGATCATTCCTGGGAACCTTCTAGTTGTGGAGATATTAAAGGTCAAATTTTTCAAATTTTTCAATTTTTTAATATTTGTTTTTAAGGTTATATTTTTACTTTAATTACTTCCATTACCTGTTTACTATTCAAATCATCCGTCAGCACAGTGTGTTTAGTGCGTTATGTTGAATTTTACAGTCGAACGTGATTCGTCACCTGCCAAGCCTTTTCGGCTTCCAGTCTAACAGGATGCAGCTGAGTACCAGTATTTTACATGGAGCGACTGCCTATCTGACTTCCACAACCCAGTTAATACTCGGTAATACGATACCCTTTGATAAGACTGATTGTCGAACTTTCAGGTCACTGACTACCTGTATCGACTGCAAAATCAGCGTCAGGTGGTGCACATTGTGTTGCCATCTGGCATTATGCTGAGCTGAGGCCCTTTTGGCATTATTAGTTTTATTATATTGAATTTGTTTTGTTAATTTTTAAGGATTTTTTGCCAAATAAACACAATTTTCTTTCTTTCAAAGATCTATATAATTATGGCAGCTGGCACCAACAGCTTAACGTGCTTTCCGAGGCGCGGAGAAAACTTGGTATGTAATGGCCTATCCACAGACCAACCTAGACAAGCGCGGCTTAACCTAAAGATCGACCCCGAGTGGCAGTTATTATGTAACCACGAGCTCCACAGTGTCAGTCAAACGTGATTATTGAACCCAAAAAAAAGTCGATTCCTCGTAATGTTTTTTTTTTGCGTTTAGCCTAACGTACAATACGTTAGGCCATTCTGAATTGGCCTATTAACGCGCTTTCTGAGGCATGGAGGAAACATGGTGTATAAAAGCTGGTTATCCATCCGTGGACCAACCTAGGCAAGCGAGGCATAATTATTTTGCTGCGAGCTCCTCATAAACAGGCTTGACCAATGATCATATCAGACGAAAATTAAAAAAAGACGATAAGTATTTAAAAAATATAATTATTATTTTATTGTAGCAAAAATATCACAAACGTAGACAAAACTCATTTTAAAACTGATTTTCTATCCGGCGGTAAAAACATAGCCACCACGACACCACCTGCAATAAAAAAGCGAGGGCATTACTATTTAAAATATTTTGTCATAAGGTTTTGTTTTCCTACCCATTCATAATTATGGAAATGGAACTTGACTATACAAGGTGGAGGGGTAAATGGACAGCACGGTTGGCGCCATAGAAATATAAAAACAGGTTGGCGCAGTGGCTCAAGCAGTTGACTGCTGCGCTACGTGTCGCGGGTTCGATCCCGGCACGGAGCAGGTATTTGTATGGCCGACAGATATTGTTTCGCGTCTGGGTATTTGTGTATGTGAGTATAAATGACTGTGAACCCACCCTCGCGGCCACGGTGCAGGATAAATTCCTTGTGGAGGCAAGGTTAAAAAAATGATAATTTTGATGATGTTCGTATTGCATTTTTGTAGGGCTAGTAGCTGATTATTGAGGGATTTCAGGGTATTTTACGGGGAGCTGATTTCGGAATGGTCTACTAATTTCCTTTGTTTGTGCGACGATGTCCGTAATTACACCCTGTATTTCTTCTCAGCAAAATAGGATAGTTGACAAAAAAAAATGTAATTAGTCCGTCAGTTTTTTTTTTTAACTTGTTTATTATTACTTATATTCTTTGTTTTTTATTATTGATTTATGACTGAAGTAAATCTTAATTTAACTTACACCTTACTATTGTATCGAGTCTGGTTATTTTAACCTAATAGACAGATGTGTTGCTGGGGAGTTTGTTCCGCCACTTCTTCTTTCCAGCTAAAACACTAGGAAGTGTCGAAGGGTGGGCGTTTTGGGGGACTGTCTCTTGTAAATAAGTAAAGTAAATTTTGACGTTCGAAAAGTGCTGATTATCAGCCTAGTTTGAATAAAAAAAGAAAAAAAAATAGATCTATATCCAAAAAATATTGGCCACATTTAAATTTAAGGCCAATTATTTTTTCTTTTTCCAAAATACGAAACACTTTAGCCGTTTCCAATTTATATAAGGCCCATATTAATTTATCCTTGGTAATTTTGAATTAAGCCCACATTCTGAAGAGATTAACAAACTAATTTCGAATGATGAGATACTTAGGTACAACTGCATCACTGATCTAGTGAACTGCTGAGCACAAGGTCCTGGGTTTGATTCCCGGGTTGGACAAAGTGTTATAGATTTTCGAATTTTTGTAATTCCCAGTCTGAGTTTGAATTTTGTGCCCGATTGATGGGAATAGGCTCGCCCCGTATTACATGGGACTTAAAGTAGCTGGCGAAATGTGGGTGTACTATAGGCACACCTCTACCTCGCCTTTCGGGGATTACAGGCGTTATGTTATGAGATACTTACTAAATCCAAGTAGAGAGATGAAGTAGAAGGTCAGTTCGCAATGACTGGTGATGACCAGTCCGATCACATTGACTCCCGTGAACGACACCAGTCTAGCCACCATCATACCCAAACTGGTTACGAGACCTCTGAAAGATAAGCTTAGTTTTAGAAAGAAATAGATGTTCTACTTTGTTAATCAAGCGGTCGCAAGCGCGTCTGCTGCACCTTTTTTTTTGGGGGGTGGGAAATCATCAAATAACCCCTCCCGCTCTAGGCAGAGCGAAAGGGAGTGTCAGACTTCTACTAACTAAAAACCACCCATGTTCCTTCTTAGCCCTTGTGCCGATGCCGCGGTATCTCTTTCGAACAACCCGCAGCCCAGACGGGGCAACCCGCAGAACCCGACGGAGGTCTGCTGGGCCCTGGGTGTGATTTCCGGGTCGAACTAAGTTTTATTGGGTTTTACTGTCAGGAATGTTTCAGTAACAACCACCGAGTCTGGATTTGTGCCAGGTTGGTGGCAATAGGCACGCTACATGAGACCTAAATATTGTTAGAGTGAAAACTCTTTGTACACAATGTGATTCCTTGAATAAAAAGGAAGAAGTCAAGTGTCATCTTGACGCTTGTTCCTTTTGTCTTGAACAGAAAATGTGAATGGAAAAATATCCGTAGATTACTATTGTTTGTTATAAAATAAGTTTTATACGTGTTTATTAATTGTACAATACAATATCAGTTTTCTTAAATGTTTAGTTTCCGAATATACTAAATTCCTTGTGCCACCGTGTATCATTTCACCGTTTGAACCTCTCGCTTCAATTGGTTATGGGCCCAGACACGTGACATGGAGCTAAGTAAAATTCAAATTTCTAAACTTGATGGAAATAACTGGGTATCATGGAAGTACCGGATGTCGGCGCTGCTGCGAGGCATGGACGGTATCATGGACATTGTACTAGGCAAAACACGAAAGCCTGAGAAGCCTACTGTAAGTGGTGGCACTGGTGATGCTGCTACTATAGAGGTATTGACTGAGTATAAGAGAAACTTAGGAGAGTACATGAAGTTAGAAAGTACTGCTCTATTGTTAATAACGAACAATATTTCGGATGGAGCTCTAGACAAGGTGCTCAGGTTCACGAATCCTAAAGAAGTGTGGGATGAACTTCATCGACTGTATGATGGTGTTAATGACGACCAGTTATATGGTGTGTGCATGGAGTTTTTCCAATACAAGTTGGATACTGGAACTGACATGCCGACTCATCTTTCTAAAGTGAAGAATTTATGGCACAAAGTAAATCAACAGATTATGAAGACGGACGAAGGAAGAGAATTGCCCGAGGTACTTCTGATTTGCAAGATTTTGGGAACATTGCCAGAAGAATATTTTTCCTTTAAGTCAAGCTGGGTGCTAATGTCAAAGAAAGACAGAACAGTGGACAACCTGACAAGTCAGCTCTGTGCTCACGAAAAGGCTTTGACAGCTAAGGATAGTGGATCCGAGGCAAGGTCTGGCAGTATGCTGTTTGTAAAAGGCACTGAGAAAAGAAAAGTCAAGAAAGGGAAACTACTGCTTTCAAATGTCACATATGCAAGGAAGTTGGACATTTTATGAAGAATTGTCCGAACAAGGAAAAGCGTTTAGAAAAAGGAGCAAGCACTAACGCTATGGTGGTACGCTTGAATGCGACAGATTGCGTAGATCGTGATGAATGGTACGTGGACAACGGGGCCACACACCATGTTACGATGAGAGGTGATTTGTTTCAAGACTTTGAACGCTTTGCAGAACCGCATACAGTGACAACCGCGGACGGTAATAAAATTGAAGCCTTAGGAAAAGGAACAATTTTGATGAAAGCAAAGAGAAGAAATTTAGATCTGAGGAATGTGTGGTATGTTCCTACCGTTACAAAGAACCTCTTTTCAGTGCTGGCAGCACAGGATTTGAATCCAAACAGTTTGTTTGAGTCACGTGTCACTACTTGCTTAATGAAAATCAAGGGGAAACTGGCAGTGACTGGAAGCAGACAAAAACATGGTGGTTTATTTAAGCTGAACTGTAAGCCAGTCCAACCTAAAAGTAGTGTACTGAATACACTGGAGCTGGATACTGTGGTGAACAAAGTAGACACGTTACAGCTTTACCATGAGCGAATGGGACACCAAGATAAACGCCATGTTAGGAGAATTATTGAGAAAGAATTGAATCTCAAAACCAAAGATGGTGGAAGTTTATGCGAAGGATGCATTTTCGGAAAAAGTCACAGAAGGAAATTTGGTGTTCGTGAAAAAGCAACCAGTCCAGGAGAACGCATACATTCGGACGTATGTGGTCCGTTTCCTCCATCTTGTTCAAAGTTCCGATATTTTGTACTCTTTAAGGATGAATACACTCGGTACCGTTACGTTTACTGTATGAAACAGAAGTCAGAAGTCCCTGAGAAGATGAGTCAAATGTTAGCTGAAGCGAAATCGGCTGGACATACCATCAAAGAGATTTTAAGTGATAACGGAGGCGAGTTTGACAATGAGAAAGTAAGAAAAGAGTTGACGAAATATGGTATTCAACAGCGGTTAATTATGCCTTACACACCTGAACAGAATGGATGTAGTGAGAGGGATAACCGGACAATTGTTGAGATGGCCAGAGCAATGATGCATGCTCATGAAGAGCTCCCTCAAGTTCTGTGGGCAGAGTTGGTAAATACTTCTACTTATATTTTAAATAGAACAGGACCAACTACTGTAGAACACAAATCGCCGTTTGAGTTGTGGTATGGGAAGAAACCACAAATTAAGCATTTGAGGATAATAGGCTCAACTTGCTACGTGCATGTTCCAAAACAGAGAAGGAAAAAGATGCAGAAGAAGGCAAATAAATGCATATTGGTAGGCTATGACAACGACGATGGGTATAGGCTTTGGCATAAAGAATCAAACTCTCTAGTTAGGTCCAGAGATATCACTTTTGATGAAAGACCACTGGACTCCAATTTAGAAGATGAAGGCACACTCAAAGAGGTACAAGAACTAGAAGTACCTTTGTATGTGAGAAAGACATATAATGGGACACATACACCTGTCACAGGAATACAAGAGGAATCACCTTCAGACAGAGGCGATAGTGTTATAAATACTCCTGTTGTAGGTTTTGATGAGAGTGATGACGTCGAGTTTGAAGATGCAAGGCCAGACATCTCTGATCAAGAATCGGTTGAATTAGGAGGGGAGAATGAGGAAAATGAGAGTGAGGTCGTAGAAGAGTTGGCAAGACGTGCCATGCAGCTCAGAGATCGGTCACTCCTCAGACGCCCGGTAAAATTAAACGATTATGTGACTCATGTCGATACTAGCGTTGATAGTCACGCAGAACCGGTGACTTACAAGGACGCAGTTTCTTGCCCAGATAAAGATTTGTGGCACAAGGCCATGAACAAGGAGATAAAATCTCTGGAAGAAAATGGAACGTGGGTTCTTGAGAAATTACCCAAACATCGCAAAGCTATTCCCTGTAAATGGGTCTATAAGGTGAAATTAAACCCTGATGGGACAGTAGAAAAGTTTAAGGCTCGTCTGGTGGCAAAGGGCTTTCGCCAGAAGAAAGGGCAGGACTATGACCAGACCTTCAGCCCTGTTGCCAGGTTGACAACTGTTCGAGCTGTACTTAGTGTAGCAGCTAGTGAAGGCATGAAGTTGAGTCAATTTGATGTTTCAACAGCTTTCTTGTATGGGTCTTTATCTGATGAAGAAATTTATTTAAGACAACCAGAGGGCTATGATGACGGAACAGGCCGAGTATGCCTTTTAAAGAAAAGTCTTTACGGCTTGAAGCAGGCTCCTCGTTGTTGGAATAAATGTATACTGGATTTCTTCAAGACGATAGGCTTTAAAGTTAGTGAAGCAGATCCATGTCTGTTCACAAGAGAAAAGTCAACGGGAAAACTTATAATAGCCTTGTATGTGGATGATGGGCTCTTGGCTGGGACAAGTCAGGAACTTATTGATGAGTTCATCAATGAACTCAAAGGAAGGTTTGAAATAACCACCAAACCAATATCTTATTATTTGGGTTTGGAGATTGATGCCAGAGAAGGTGAAATCAGAGTACATCAGACCTCTTATGTGCAGAAAATCTTGAGAAGATTTGGAATGCAGGATTGCAGACCAGTAAGTACGCCGGTTGTAAAGGAAAGTGTTGTTTCTGAAAAAGCTGAAAACAATGAAGATTACTTCCTCAGTAACTACCGACAAGTGGTTGGAGCACTTGCATATCTGATGGTCGGTACCCGACCTGATATCGCGTACGCAGTAAGTGTAGTCTCAAGAAGCTTAGAGAAGCCAACTCAAGCAGATTGCGTGCGATTGAAGCGCATACTTAGGTACTTACAATTTGCACCAGATATGTGCATCATATATAGGCGAAGCTACAAAAAGGGAATTTTGGAATGCTACAGTGATGCGGACCATGGTGGCGATGTAGCTACAGGAAGGTCAACATCGGGAATGTTATGTATGTTTGCTGGAGGTCCTGTATCGTGGCTAAGCCAGAGACAGCAATGCGTTGCTATTTCTACGACAGAAGCAGAAATTGTTGCAGCCAGCGAAGCAGCAAGAGAGAGCACATGGCTTACTCGCCTTCTACGGGGCATAATAAATTTGGAAGATTTGCCCGTGCTTCATGTAGACAACGAAGCGGCTGTAAGACTGGCAGAAAACCCCGAGTTCCATCGCAGAACCAAACATATTAGGACCAGACACTTCTTTGTGAGAGAACTGGTCACAAATGGAGAACTACTTGTGAGTAGAATCAGTAGTGAGCTTCAGCTGGCAGATCTGCTCACTAAGCCAATGGCTAGGCCAAGGCTAATGAAGCTTGGAAAGCTAATAGGTCTTCACATTGAGAGAAGGTGTTAGAGTGAAAACTCTTTGTACACAATGTGATTCCTTGAATAAAAAGGAAGAAGTCAAGTGTCATCTTGACGCTTGTTCCTTTTGTCTTGAACAGAAAATGTGAATGGAAAAATATCCGTAGATTACTATTGTTTGTTATAAAATAAGTTTTATACGTGTTTATTAATTGTACAATACAATATCAGTTTTCTTAAAAGTTTAGTTTCCGAATATACTAAATTCCTTGTGCCACCGTGTATCATTTCACCGTTTGAACCTCTCGCTTCAATTAATATATCTGGCGAAATGTGGGTGTACTATAAGGTACACCTCTGCCTAAGCCAAGTCAATTTTATTTTTAATAATTTTCACCTTTATCACTAAAAGCTTGGAAAATTTGTCAGCTTCGGGTACCATGTTGAGTTGGTGTCTGAACATCTTGTAATCGTAGCAGACATACGAAACATTGAGAAAATGATTACTTACCACTTCTCTTGACCCGCTGGTAATACACACATCAACACTGTCTAGGGATATTTTAGATTTACTCAAAATGTATTAAAAATAGCATACAACATGTACATATTTTTATAAAGCCCATTTATCAGACTACACTCCAGAATAAAAGAAAACAATGTTTTTTTGCGTAAACAAATTTTTATTCAAATAAAGAAAAAACATGAAATAATGGTAAAACTAACAACGAACGTGTTTCTCAAGAAAAATTTACAAATAAGAAAAAAATAATTTGTTTTTAACAGTTCTGTGAAAAATCAGTAGTCAGTAAAACCACCCATGACGTTAATAACGGTCCTGCAACGGTTTTTCATGCTTTGGATTAAGTTATCCAAGTCTTGCTGCGGTATATTGTCCCAGGTCCGGCTAAGATGCAAAAAAAGTTGCTCTTCCGTCGCAACGTTTGCAGGGAAATTCCTCAAAGCCCTTCTTTGGAGCATGTCCCACGCGTGTTCTATGGGGTTTAGGTCAGGCGATTGAGCAGGCCAGCCTAAGACCGATACGTCGTGCTCCTGCAACCAGCTCGTCACCACTCTCGCTGTGTGCGGACGGGCGTTATCGTGCATGAGTGTGATTTCTTGGCCCATTTGTAGTCGATGGGGGTAGATTATTGGTACTAGCACCTCGTTACGGTATTTTTCAGCCGTCATGGTGTTTCTGATCCAAACGAGGTCTGTTCTTCCACCAACACGAATTCCCGCCCAAACCATAATTGTCCCGCCGTGGTATGAATGGACTTCCTGAGGATGTTGCAGACGGCTCTCACGACCAGGAACTCGCCAAACACGCACTCTACGTGTATCGGGATGGAAACCGAACCGGGACTCATCGGTAAACAGCACTACAGACCACTGGTTTTCTTCCCAGAGCAAATGTTCACGAGCCCACTCTAGTCGCCGTCCACGATTTCCTCGGCGTAGTGCTGGAGTACGAAGCGGTCTGCGAGCATGAAGGTTAGCTTCATGCAGCCTTCTCCTCACAGTTTGGTCACTCACAAGCAACTGGTGCTCTGACTGGAGCCTCTGAACCAACTGCATGGCCGTAACATTTGGTTGTCTTCTCGCGGCAACTTGCAAAAATCGGTCTTGTCGTTGAGTGGTTATGCGCTTCCCGCCTGGGTGTCTTTCAGCCACTTCACCAGTAGCACGATAACGTGACCATAACCTTGATATCACGTTTTGTCTTGTTCCAAACTCCTCAGCAATACTCCGTTGAGTAGCCCCAGCTTGGAGCATGCCTACTGCCCTTAACATTTCTTCTCTAGTTAAATGGCGTCGCTGCATGATGCACACAATAACATTAATTCGGAATTAACCGATAACTTGTTATAAAACTTAAATTGGACACAAAAAAATAGCCACAAACTACTGTAGGTAAATGAAACCTTCGGACTTCGCTACCATTATGCCGCGTAAATCTTTTGTTTTTAATGTATTTTTTCAAATTCAAATTTAGAATCGTTCAAAAAGGCTTACAAAATAAACTTTCTTCAAAAGAATTTAAAAGTGGCCAGTATTTTTTGAGTTTATGAACTTTATACAAAATATCCCTAGACGGTGTTGATGTGTGTATTTGGTACCGTAAAACCCCATACCATACCGAAAGACCTTACCTGTGACACGTAGGATACAAATCAACAAAATACGCAGCCACACATCCGATTCCCAACGCAGTCGACTGAACCAACGTGAAGAACACCATGTTAGCAACCGGTTCCTTCAGGTTGACGAGACTTGAGCTGACTCCAGCAACCACCAGTATGGTTATGAGGACCAGGCGAGGTCTGGAGGCGAACTTGGAGATGGCTAGGTTTACGAGGAAGAAGAAGAGACCGCAGACCATCCCGGAGTAGAGGGTATTGGTGGATATTGTGTCGTTGCATGTGTACTGGAATGAGATACTGTTTTGTTAGGTATGAATAAGTAAGGCCTCATTTACGGACACGCGGGGCGTCGCGCGGCGCGTTGTGCGTTTTTATTTGAAACACATGCCGATGTATGAAAACGTTAACGATTTCAAACGTCGATTTTACGAGAAGCGATTTTTCGCTCGTTAGTTTAAAATCCAGCGTTCGTTGCGGTGGACGCGCCTCTCAGTAAATAATAAAAAAAGCTCGAGACGAGACTTCTGCACGCGCCGCGCAACGCATTGTTACTATTAAAAAAACTAATAACATAAGAAAAGAAGGAAATGTGTTGCGCCGAATCCAAATACGACAAGAGCAGAAAGATAGAACAAATTAAAAACTTGAATACACTTTGCAAATACAGGCCCGTAAGTTGTTGACAGATAAAAACCAACCACGATCGCGATCCGTACAAAAGGAGTATGTAAGGATTATAGCAGGTGGCGTTCTGTAGTTTCTGCCTACCCCATGGGAAAAGGACGTTCGCGTGGGAAGTTTATGTGTGTTTGTAAAAACTAACCGTTTCAGTTTCAGGGGACACTTTAGTTTGGCTGTATATCCTGTCGCAGAAGCTCTGAGCCGTCTTCTGTTCTTCATTAAACGAGTTATAGAAGAAGTTCAGCATCGTCGGAAACCACATCATGAATGCGTTGTTCCTGGAAGTCAATTATATAATTAGATAAAACTGCTTCGTTCGACTAATGAGCAGCCACGGAGTCTGGGTTTGTACCCACTTGATGGCAATAGGGTCGCCCCCTATTACGTGAGACTTAAACATAACTGGAGAAATGTGGGTGTACTAAGGGGTGAAACTGAACTTTTTTTTTTTGTCGGGTGGAAAATCATCAAATAACCCCTCCCGGTCTTGGGCAGAGCGGAAGGGAGTGTCAGACTTCTGCTGACTAAAAACCACCCATATTCCTTCTTAGCCCTTCATGTCGAGGCCGCGGTATCTCTTACGAACAACCCGCAGCCCCGACGGGGGTGTCTAAACCCTTTGAGGATTATCGGCGTGATGTTATGGTCTCCCAAGCGGCGTGCGCATATGACAGTAACATGAAGTAAAAGCAGTACTAATTCATGTCAACGTCATTTCTGCTTATACCAATAAGTCTGTAAATAGGTCTGAATTTTTTGTAAAGTCCATTTCACGAAAGAAGTCCCGCGGACGATTGTGGAACTAAATTTAACAGATCGGCCATGTTGTCGTTTGTCGATGTTATCAAGGTGCGTTTGTTGTGGTAGATATTTTGTGAGTTTATTATTGGATTAGTGCGTTATAAGGTTTATTTACGATGCCAAAAGTTGTAAAACAACATTATGTCGCGCGACATACAGCGCTGCGTCTGCGGGACTTCTTTCGTGAAATTTTATACGTAGGAATGTCTTTGCTCCTAGCAGATTAATAATAGCAATCAAAACATTAACTCACGTGCTGCAACAGAGTGCTATAAGAAAGAACAGTTGAACCGTTCTCCACAAAAGGGGCCGCTTGAATATCGGCGCTGTATGCTCTGATATGGAAGTCCAGAATGAACTGGCCGGTTTCGTTTCTGTGTCTGATGTCAGGATGTGTTTTACCTGTAAATAGTTAAGTTTCAAACAGGATTTTTAAGTTTATCTTTGACAACACTGAATCGGTGAAGCTGTATTTTTATTAGGAAACATTATAAGGTCAGGTTTACTACCAATATTCAACCTGAATACTTTAGAGATTTTTTTCGTTTTAGATCAAAATTAGATCTTCATTATCTTAACACATGCATACAAATCATTTGTCACTTTGTTCTAACTTCACCCATAGGTTTCAATGAAATTGTACTTTTTTATTTTTTTAGAAACTTTGCTCTCTCACTCTAGGAATTTCTACTGTATCGTGAGTGCGTTTAAAAACATTTAGTAACTCACATATCGTCCCCGTAGTTGGAAAATTAAATAACTCTGATTTTGTAGTTCTGAGATAAACGCGATTAATTAGTGTTTTTATTTCAGTTAATGTACATTTGTTAAAAACTGACAGACAATTTTACAGTCAGTAATTTTATATTTTGTGGACCTGATTACCTTTTACATTATGCTTTAACAAACTGTCTATCTTTAACTATAACTTAATAACAAATATAATATCAAGTTGTTAAATTTTGCCACAACTGTTATTTATAACGTAACTATAATTAGCTACTTATTTCGGCTATTTATTTAGTTTTCCTTCAAGCTAAATACATTTGGTAGAGTAAAATTTGGTGAAATAAATGCAGCTATTAAAATCAAACTCAAAATATTTTTAAATGGAAAATTTAGTAGCTTTGTACGTTACGTTATTTTCACTTGGATATTTTTTTAATTAATATTGGTCTCATATAAAATAAAAGCTATATTATGACATTAATAAAGTTATATTAAGGACTAGCTGTTCCCGGCATGCGTTGCAATGCCCTTTTTCCTACCTACTACCTGCCTGTGTACCAACTACCTACCTACCTACTACCTCCTACCCTACCTACCTACTACCCTACCTACCTACTACCCTACCTACTACCCTACCTACTACCCTACCTACCTACCTACTACCCTACCTACCTACTACCCTACCTACCTACTACCCTACCTACTTACTACCCTACCTACTACTCTACCGACTACCCTACCTACTACTCTACCTACTACCCTGCCACCTACCTACCACTTTCTCACCTTTTAAACCTTCCCTGGACTTCCACGAATAATTCAACACTATAATTAGTCAAATCGGTCCAGCCGTTCTCGAGTTTTAGGGAGACTAACGAACAGCTATTCATTTTTATATAATACTAGCTGTTCCCGGCATGCGTTGCAATGCCCTTTTTCCTACCTACTACCTGCCTGTATACCAACTACCTACCTACCTACTACCTCCTACCCTACCTACCTACTACCCTACCTACCTACTACCCTACCTACCTACTACCCTACCTACCTACTACCCTACCTACCTACTACCCTACCTACCTACTACCCTACCTACCTACTACCCTACCTACCTACTACCCTACCTACCTAGTACCCTACCTACCTACTACCCGACCTACCTACTACCCGACCTACCTACTACCCTACCTACTTACTACCCTACCTACTACTCTACCGACTACCCTACCTACTCTACTATCCTACTTACTACCCTACCTACTACCCTGCCAACCTACCTACCACTTTCTCACCTTTTAAACCTTCCCTGGACTTCCACGAATAATTCAACACTATAATTAGCCAAATCGATCTACAACTACCTACCTATTACCTACCTACCTACATACTACTAATTTCTCACCTTCTCTGGACTGCCACAAATGTTTCAAAACCAAAATTAGACAAATCGGTCTAGCCGTTCTCTAGTTTTAGCGCGACTAACTAACAGCAATAAATTTTTATATTATACGCAAACACCATTTGAGAAATCGTTTTTCTATTGGGAAAGAAACAGTAATTATTTGTGATTATTGTGATAATGTCGTATGGTCTGTTTGAAGTTGTCATTCGTTGACTGAACAACTGAACGTCACTCAATTGTTTTGCCTTCCCGGAACCTCTCCACTAACACTTGAACTTTATGGGTACGGTATTAAAGCTCAAATTGATTTTACGTTTTAGTTAGAAAACGTTTGTATGGGAAAAAGAAAAGGGCTGTTTTTAGGGCTTTTCCGGCCATTATTCGAATTTTTCTCGCCGTAAAAACCATCCTTGAACTTCAACGAACATTTAAAAAAAAAAATCAGCCAAATCGGTCAAGCCGTTTTCATGCCAAGTCGTGACAACGGAAAACGGGTTTCATTTTTATATATATAGATAGCTGTACCCCGCGTGCGTTGCAATGCCCTTTTACCTGCCTACGTACCAACTACCTACCACCTACCTATTACCTACCTACCTACATACTACTAATTTCTCACCTTCTCTGGACTGCCACAAATGTTTCAAAACCAAAATTAGACAAATCGGTCTAGCCGTTCTCTAGTTTTAGCGCGACTAACTAACAGCAATTAATTTTTATATTATACGCAAACACCATTTGAAAAATCGTTTTTCTATTGGGAAAGAAACAGTAATTATTTGTGATTATTGTGATAATGTCGTATGGTCTGTTTGAAGTTGTCATTCGTTGACTGAACAACTGAACGTCACTCAATTGTTTTGCCTTCCCGGAACCTCTCCACTAAAACTTGAACTTTATAGGTACGGTATTAAAGCTCAAATTGATTTTACGTTTTAGTTAGAAAACGTTTGTATTTTAAAAAGAAAAGGGCTGTTTTTAGGGCTTTTTCGGCCATTATTCTTAAAAACCATCCTTGAACTTCAACGAACATTTAAAAAAAAAAATCAGCCAAATCGGTCAAGCCGTTTTCATGTCAAGTCGTGACAACGGAAAACGGGTTTCATTTTTATATATAAAGATAAGAAGATAAAAGATAAGAAGATGAAATAGAAAAGTAGAATAAAATTTAGAATAAGTGTATTGTAATCAGGTCACCTTACCACAAACTTAAAAAAATAATCAAAAACACCAATTATAACAAGTGGAAACAAATTAACTTAAAGTATTCTTTCAAATAAAAACAGTAAATAATTAGAACCCAAAAAATAACATTATGGTTCTAAAATCAGAGACCTAATTACAAAAGACATACTTAAGTAGTAAGTAAAAAACTTAGAGTGAACAGGCCCCTTCTGGGTAAGCTCGCTCCATCGTAGACTTTGTATCTGTCATCTCAGACCAAGACGAAGAGTCAAGAGCAAATCCATCACAAATAAAAAGAAAAGTATAATTTAAAATTAAATGACAAATTTATTAAAAAAAGAAGGGAGTGTCAGACTTTTACTGACTAAAAACCACCCATGTTCCTTTTTAGCCCTTGTGCCGAGGCCGCGGTATCGCCACCTCCTTCGCTAGCATCACTGCTTCGCAGAAGGAGGCGACGGTGTCCCATTCCCTCTCGCCCCGGACCATGGCTTGCCTCTCGCCTGATTTGATGCAGGTAGCTCCCGAAACATCCGTGTTTAAAAGCATACCGGAGTCAGGTGTCTGGTTTTCTGTCTCTATTATACCAATTTACATTCTTAGGTGAAGCTTGTATTAAAATAATCTTGTAAGAGAAACCTCGTCCTTCTGGTGGCTGCCTGGCAAATCATTGCATTGAATTCTGGACTCATTTAATGTGTAATTCTAGATATAGTGGAGTGCCGTAAGATTTATACCTCGGAATCCAGGGCCGGTCAATGAATCTTCATAAAAATTTTTGGACTGCATTGGTATAAGCCCAAATAAAGAAGTTAAAAAAAAAAATTTGCGCGCTCTTCTTTTTTTTTTTTTTTAATTCGGCAATTTACTGAAAAATGAGAGGGACAAGGGAAAAAAAATGTTTAGAGCTACTAAATAATATTTTCACCGTGACTTAAATGTTAATTAATTAATATTTCGCAAAAAAGAACGACTTACAGCAAAAAAAAAAAAAAAACGTATCTGTCTAATACCTTTATAGGAGCAATTCTTGTAATATAGTATAATCTGAATCTCGGTTACGGCTCCAACGATTTTCATGAAATTTAGTATGCAGGGGGTTTTGGGGGCGATAAATAGGTCAAGCTAGGTTTCATTTTAAAAAAACACGATTTACCAAAACAACCAAGCAAATTTCGGTCATCCAGGTACTATACATTATAATAACATTATTGTTAATTACTGTCGTTGTCATCGTTGAGTTGGATTGTTGGTGAAGGATAAGTACCTACTGCTGTCACAAAAGCATTCTAAATTTTAAAAAAACCTGTGGATGCCTTAAGTTTAAGGCCTCCAGCCAGAGTCATATCCTACTAATATTATAATTGCGAAAGTTTGTGAGGATGGATTGATGGTTTTTCCCCTTTTTACGCAAAAACTACTGAACGGATTTGGAGGTTAAATATCGCAAATAGATAAATGGTTTACAACCTGGATTAAAACATATGACACAATTTTATCTCGGTAGTATGATCCCGTGGGGCAATTAGCGAGCTAGTAACTGATATACCATAAGTGACTAATCGCTAAGGAAAGCTGCTGTGGGGTACGGACCTCGGTTTAGGACGTCACTGAGGGGGGGCAACAAAGGGACAGGCTGAATCTGAGAGATATTAGGTATTTAGGGTCTGGTTTAATACTACTGTCTCAGCTTCGCAGGCTGGCTCTAGCAAGGGTCGGGATATTTGTATTTCTTATTTCTAAGTGTACTGGTTTCCCTACTACTTTGAGGTCCATACCCCACAGGAGGTGCCCTTAGTGATTAGTCACTTATAGTACCTATATCAGTTACTAGCTGATGGCTGCGGCTTCTCCCGCGTGGAGTTCGATAAACCATCTATATACGTTATCCAAATCCGTTCAGTAGTTTTTGCGTGAACGAGTAACAAACATCAATCGATCCTCACAAACTTTCACACGTATAATATAAGTAAGATATGCCTCTGGCAGGAGGCCTTAAACTCAAGATATCCACAGGAGTTTTTTAAATTTAGAATGCTTTTGTGACAGCTGTAGGTACTAATCCTTCACCAACAATCCACATCAACGATGACGACGACAGTAATTAACAATAATGTTATTTTAATGTATAGTACCGTACCTGGATGACCGAAATTTGCTTGGTTGTTTTGGTAAATCGTGTTTTTTTAAAATGAAACCTAGCTTGACCTATTTATCGCCCCCAAAACCCCCTGCATACTAAATTTCATGAAAATCGTTGGAGCCGTAACCGAGATTCAGATTATACTATATTACAAGAATTGCTCCTATAAAGGTATTAGACAGATACGTTTTTTTTTTTTTTTTTGCTGTAAGTCGTTCTTTTTTGCGAAATATTAATTAATTAACATTAAAGTCACGGTGAAAATATTATTTAGTAGCTCTAAACATTTTTTTCCCTTGTCCCTCTCATTTTCAGTAAATTGCCGAATTAAAAAAAAAAAAAAGAAGAGCGCGCAATTTTTTTTTTTAACTTCTTTATTTGGGCTTATACCAATGCAGTCCAAAAATTTTTATGAAGATTCATTGACCGGCCCTGGATTCCGAGGTTTTACAATATTTATGCCTTACGGCACTCCACTAATAAGGAAGATGAAGCAAGTATAAAACTATAATAGCCTATTTGTGAGCTTAAAAAACATCGATAAAACTATTCATTAGCTAAGTATTAAATTGGTTACAAGAACTGTCAGTAATTCCAGTGTAAATAAAGTAAGGAAGAAATGAATGTTTTTGAAGAATTTCATAGAAAAAAGTGACTCAGTGTTCTGCGAAATAGTCAAAGGATGTTTGTAGCATATCTCCCTTTTTCGAAGAAGCCTCCGTTTGTTACTGTCCTTCCCTTGACTCGTTCTCTTTCTCATTCTCTTTCTCATTCTCTTTCTCATTCTCTTTCTCATTCTCTTTCTCATTCTCTTTCTCATTCTCTTTCTCATTCTCTTTCTCATTCTCTTTCTCATTCTCTTTCTCATTCTCTTTCTCATTCTCATTCTCATTCTCATTCTCTTTCTCATTCTCTTTCTCAGTCTCTTTCACAGTCTCTGTCTCATTCTCTTTCTCATTCTCTTTCTCTTTCTCTTTCTCTTTCTCTTTCTCATTCTCATTCTCTCTCTTTCTCATTCTCTTTCTCAGTCTCTTTCTCATTCTCTTTCTCATTCTCTTTCTCATATTCTCTTTCTCATTCTCATTCTCATTCTCATTCTCTTTCTCATTCTCTTTCTCAGTCTCTTTCTCAGTCTCTTTCTCAGTCTCTG